>OX352232.1:11922136-13122136 GCA_947086465.1 Eupithecia exiguata | reverse complement strand
ACAGTGAAAATTACCCCTTCTCGGGTGCCCCTTGCATCAAAACCAACAATAGTAATCCCCATTAAATCGAAACCGAACACCCGTAGAAAAATTATTTTGGAAAAAATTCGGGCGCGTCTCAAATTAGCAGAAATTTGGGGTTGCGTGACTTTTGTTACAGTCACGTTGACGATGACAATCCGTGGGGTGTAAAGCTCTGTTCCTATTTTTTCTGGACGTTGATGCAAAATGCAGGGATGGGACGACATCTTTGGGTGTCATGTCGATATCGTTATGCAAGAAAGAGCAACGACACTATACAAAAAAAACACTGTTCGAAAATCTTAGCTTATGTTACCTGTGTCCGTTGTTAGAAAATTATATGTACATACCTAGTTATTTTCCTTTTTACGAAGTTTCCAAAGGGTTTAAATATCAAATACGGCCTCTGTGGCGCAGTGGGTGAAGGTACACCTGCGACGCAGGACGTTGCGGGTTCGATTCCCGCCCTAGAACAAAAATTTCTTTTATTTATTTTTATTAGTTCTGGTCGTTTTCTGTTATGTATTGTATCATGTATATCACAAACTTAGCCTGAGGTTAAATAATGCTGTGTGAATTATCTAGCATTATTTATTTAATAATAAAAAAATATAACGAATATAACGAAAATATAATAATAATAATCAAATGATATGATATAACATTTTGATCAAAAGTCAAGAAAATAATATCAAATCGACTCGAATCTCAAAATAAACTTTACAGCCAAAATCATCGACAAATCCCTACACTACGTCAGCTGATCCAAATTGATTTGAACACAATAACAGCGTTGAATGGCGACCCTCATTTGTAGCCGCGGCGATGCTATCCATCAACCCTGGATTTGTGCATCTATGGAAATGGGACGACGGCGGTGAAAGCACATCTGCTGATGGATACAGATTGCTAACTTGCCTACATGGCAAACTCGATAGCTTGCATGTACAGCACTAGTACAGGACCTGTGAATGTGTTAATATTAAGCCCATAGATAATATTTCTACCCTACAATTAAATTGAATCGAGAGGTTAAAGAGTTCTTGGTTGGAATCCTGGACTCGGCAAACATAGTGTAGGTACTTACTCCTACCAGGTGGGATGTTGACCTGCGAAAGGCTGCAGGTAGATCCTGGATGCGGCAAGTTGTCTTCAGCTTGCCGGCGCTGTGGCGCTCATTAGGGGGCCTATGTCTAGAAGTGGTCTAATAAATAGGCTGATGTAATTTTGGGGTGCACCAGGACGAGAAAATATGTGATTTATTTAGTTCTCAATAGTATACTTGCCCTGCAAGCGGCTCTTTGAGTTGTCTTAAATTCATACCTCCATCAACTTAACCATGGATTTTTTATTTTCAACTTTACGTAAAATAGGAGAGCCGAGAAAACATGAGTAATATTGAATAAGACATTAGGTATCAATACACAATACAAGTACGATATTTAAAACTACAAGAAATCCTCTCGTTTCTATGTTGAATATCCAAAACATTATATTTAGCATCATTTAATACAGAATAAGGAATTTAATAACACAAAGGCCCTGTATTTGCTGATTTCAAAGAGAAAAATGTATAGGAAATATTTGCCAGAAGATTTTTTGTTTGGTATTGGAAAATATTGTCGTATTGTATTTTTCCTGTTTCTAGATATTTACATTTATATGTACATAAAGGAAATATCATAAAATACTGTATATTAATCATTCACAAAGAAAATTCCAATCAAATAATGCTGTGTGAATTGTCCAGCATTATTATTATTATAATAATAAAAACTAAATAGAACTAGTATTTCCTATTGAAACAATTGAACTTACTGCAGACTGTTGCACACAATCTACAGGTAGCTCAACTGAAATCAGTATTGTATTTTAGATATGGCTAAACATTTTTAAGGAAGACTCGATGAGAGGCAACGTATCCCTTATTTTTGGTAATATTATAATCATTCTCTATTTTACTAAAAACTGTCGTAGTTTAACGAATTAATTAATAATAATATAAGCAAATAAAAAAAAATATTACTTTTACCTACAAAACTAATAGTTTGTTTTGAAAGAACATCAACGTTGAACTTTGGTATGTAACGTTGGTGTTCTTCGAAAAAAAAGGTTCATAACGTAGAGTAAAAACACGCTGCTGTCACAGACCGGTTCATAGTAAACCCGTTTACATTCCTAATGAACCTTTCTCTATGATGATGTCCTTATACAAAAATTAGGAAGGATCCTCAGGTTTCTAAGTCGACGCTTACGACATCCGCTGATTAGAAGGGATTGATTCTTCCGACACGATCGTCACGACCAAATAACCATACTATTAAGTCTTATTCGTCCTCGGTAGCCAAATTAAAACCTAAACACAGTTTTTTGTCAGCCTTTGTAAAGTATCAAGCGAATTACAATAATTTATCCCATACAATGTAACAACTATTGGACCCCGCCAGCTGCCCTTAGTCCTTGTATGACCCCACACTAACATTCTGTAAATTACCCATCGCCGATGTCCCACAAAGGGGTCCTATTCATTCGACTCCCATTATAAAAATACCCCATTTTATTATTACGTTACAACTTTAATGATATCTACATGTGCTGTTTGTTACTTGTCATCGGGTTTCGATACAACTACTCATAATGATGGTGTATCAAAATTTATACACCACCAACTTGTTATAAAACAAGTTTCGATGTTATGGATAACATCATAAGGTACCTACTTACTTACTAAGTCCGCAAGACGGTAATGTATGATTCCTAATCTAGCTAGTATAATACTAGCATAGACTATTACCTATGTCTATGCTATTTATACACGTTTCCTTATACATCGCCTTACTGCTATTTGAATCGAATCAATTGATTGATTAGACTTTTGATATTTACTCAATTACACAGGTATAACTCTTACGGTAGGTACTTGGGCGAAAAATAAGATAGTATAATATTCAATATAAAAAAACACGTCTATGAATTTAGTAACTTTATCGACGATTTATGAAAGACGGTACTCGAAATACCAGTTAACGGTATCCAGAGAAAACGTGAATGACTTTACGGATAGGCAACAATCATCTGCTTTTGAATTTGCTATTAGAGTAGAGACTCCAAGCTTTGTATTCATCGAGGCACTGAAATTCAAATGACATCAAATAGACAGCAATGATGCAGAATTCTGTAGCTACAGCATTATAGTAGGCATGTGAAACAGCTAGCCGGAAACCAAACCCTCTCTTGTTTGGGTCACTGTTGTGTCTAAGTGGGGTTGCAATTTGGTGGTACTTATGGTTTTCAAGGCTACAGTTAATATCTTGGTTCATTATTACGGATGCAGGCTAGTTAACTACACGTTACGTACGGCGCGTACGTTGGTGTTCTTCTAAATCAAATAAGGTTAGGCAGGACGTTAAGTATTTATTTATTTTATCTCCAACTTCGTACGGAAATCTCATTACTTCTATACGCAAAAACAGCCTCAACTAAAAGATAGGACGAAACCGTGTCTTATCCGACGTTTGTTATAAATGATGTGAAAGTGGAGCCCTTCGTTCGGAACCCTCAAGTTTCACTTTTTCGGTTAAAATAAGTTTTTCGTGCATCATGCTAGAACTTTCGTAGTTCAGTAGGTATCGTTAGCGAACTTGGGGATTCGGGAAGTGTTTGTTTAGTTTTGGACGGTATTTTGCTTCATTATTATGAAATTCTCGTAAAGGTACCTACTAAGAAGACAGCTGAAGTATCAAGTAGCGAAAATTAATAAGAATTATGTCTTTATTCTGCTGGATATGAATTTTATGTTTATCAAAATAATTTTGAGGATGATGTCGTTATATAAACGGGGTACAGTATAGGGATTAATTATTTAAAAATACGTCTTTTAAAAGGATTGTGTCGATAGTTCTCATGCTTTCTAAACACAAATGACAACAAAACAGGCTTGTTTAACAAAAACACATTTTTCACAAAAACATTCGCAAAAAACTGACACCAATTCAGATAAAGAAAACGCAAAAACGAGGTGCAAAAACCGGATGTAGCCCGCGGGGCGTGACGTCATGCGATACGACGTTGTCAGTACGATGCGACACGATGCCGCGGGACAGACGGGCTTGACTAGGTTTGTTCTTTTTAAGGGTTAAAACGATATTTTGGACGGATTTTTAGTTACAATTCTAGAACCAACTACGGAGTCATATTGCGCAGTTACGGGTTTGCAAGTTTTAAAGGGTTCATTATAGAAACATTTTCAATCGTTTTAGTTTTACTAAAAGGCATTTGCGTTATTTAGAGAGATGGATTTTTATTCTGAAAATTTAAAAGCTAAACATAGCTCAATGTCGTTCTTCTAGTGAGTATTCCACATAATATTAGGACTTTTCAAACGTTTTCGAGTTGTATGTTTCAGCAAAATATCTATGTAAAGCATTTCCTATCTAACTTTCTACCATTTTTGGTGTCCCACCTCACATCTCGCTGACAAAGACCGGCCATGCAAAGAAACTAACACGCACAATGTCTTCAAAAAGATTTTTCACACAACATTGACCATACATGACCCTCGCGACACCCCATCCATCAAATCTGCTACATACAGGCAAACGGGCATAACTGCATTATTCACAATTCCCGTCACCGCGCCTCCGTGCACAAAACCCTAAAAACTATAAATTATGGGCACGGGATGATCAATCAAAATGGAATCAATGTTTTGGATCAAACCGGCGGCGGATACACGAAGGGTGTCAGTAATTACATTCAAAACTAAAGTTTGTTTTAACTTTCTGAAACTGCTTTCGTTCGTGTATTTTGTATTATCATAAGGAAATTACCTACTATCAACCCAATTGATTTGTGATTGTGACCCACCATAGGCATATTTGACTAAATCACTAACTGAGCTGACAGACGTTGTCCTGTCATTCAATTCAACGTTCTCAAGTAATAGCGTGACCAGAAGAAATAGGGGTTCATTTTTATATAATATATAGATTAATACATTGTTTTGACATTATAAGCGTATTATTTGGTAATTAGGTCATAAACTCACACATCAATTGCGCCGAATGTAGTGTACCTTTACTTAACCGACTTCTATAGGTATGGTTATGCGATTAAAAACTAAGTCGTAATTAAAGCCACTGCTTTTGATTTTATAACAATAAAATAATGATTTATCTTTGTTTGAGTGAAAGTAACAAGCAATAGTTAATTCCGAATCTAGTAGCAAAAAGAAAAACGATAAATTTTGTTAAAACGCGAACAAAAACAGAGGTAACGTTGTGTTAAAGCTGCCATTCACCGAGCGACAATCAGGGTTCAAGATCAGTCTGAAATGTTTCTTAAATATTGCTTCAAGTCTGGAACATAGGCCACTATTTATCCCGCGGGATAGAAATAACCTAGAAACGTTTCCATAAAAACAACGTGTGTAGCGGTGGACAGAAACTAGTTGGTAAATAATTGTTTCAATTATATGAGTTTATACTTACAATACCTACTTAACACGTTAGAAATATTTTGCCTTTCATGTTTTTCAATACCTTCTACTTCCCAACCTTTTGATAGATATTTATCAAACTGATTGTTACCCTTAACAATAACGAGTAAATGAGCCATAAAGTATAAAAAAAACTTTGCGATTCATAAGACATCAAAGTCTTGTCGCCGTGTGAATAGCCGCCTCAAACACTAATTAACCTTCGGTTCCGGAACGCATAAATCGAGAGCAGTACATTCCTCTTCGTTACCGCCTGTACTTACGCTTTTTTGTACTTACGCGGTTTTTTACGAATACCCGCTAAGATTAATAGGTGTGTGTTTTGGTGTGGGTGGTATTGCTCTAATTTTGTAGATAAGGGCAATTTTACTTAATGGGATCGGGATATTTCTTTGTTGGATCCTTTGGTTAATTTTAGATTTCGGGGAGCTTGCTGCTTGGGCCTTTTGATCCTGGGGAATTATTGATAGAAGCCTAATATCGTGTCAAATTTCTATTAACCTATTTATATAGAAGCTTGCCATTTTTCTAGGGTTTCTTGAACGGGTTTCGTCTCTCATAAAAACGTAATGATAACAGGAACTTGGCGGTTACAGCCTCAGAGTTAACCTATCCAACTTAACCTGAGGATGTCATAACAGCCGACATAAAGGAACCTACCAGAAGAAGGGTAGCAGCTTTCCATTTGTGGATTTTAACACCTCCACTGCAATACACAAGAAATATCTATACCCATTTCCCTTACGTTGTGTTTCAGTGACAGACTAGATAGATAACTCCTAATTGTACACACAAACACAGTACAGAAGGTAACGCTAAGAACCAGGAAGAACAAAGGGTGGGCTTATTGATATATATGTAGATTAGTAACATTATAAATATAATATAATAAATAATAATAAATGATGCTGGACTATTCACACAGCATTATCTAGCCCCAAGCTAAGCAGAGCTTGCATTATGGGTACTAGATAACTGATATACATAATACAATAATACATAGATAGTTTTTTTTAAATATACATAGAAAACGACCAAAACACCCGGAACAAATACCTGCAAATCGTACAAATATTTGTCCGAAGGCGAAAATCGAACCCGCAACCTCCAGCGTCGCATTATTGTTAGTTATTCGAAATTTTCAAAAAACCTGGAATGTACTAGCTCCATTCTTAAATTAAACTTTCGCTATACCTATATATATTGGCAAAGAATATTAACTACACACTTACAAAAATAGTACAAATTATACATAATCTAGCTCATAATAATTAGGTACACAATCTCCAATGATATTCCTGCACTTCGCACTTAGCAGTATCCTATCATAAGAATCTGTATATCACAACATTCGCAGCTTTAAGTATGAACCCACAACTTGTAATAATACACTCGGCGATAGCCAACAGGGTGCAATCAAAAGGCAGTGTATGCGCACCCTGCTCCTGCTACGACCAATTAGCCTCGACATAGCGCCACATAAATTGTATCAAACAGCTCTTTGGTTGTTGCGATGGTACTGTAGATGTGACTTCACTGGAAATGACAGGGGAATTATCTAAGGCAAGTGAGAACTACTCGCATAAGCTACATGATGCAGACCCCTTATAACGTCTATCGAGACGGCTTCTGTAGCGCAGTAGACAAAGATCTGCATAAGTGACTTGAAGAATCTTAGAGTTACGATTCCCAACAGCGGACAAATTTTTAATAATTAAGAAAGCGGTCATACCCTCAAGTTAAGCATAAGTACCTAATACCTTGAGATAGATACCTCTAGAATGAACACATAATATGAACATTCCCAAAAATATTTGCAAAGGACCGAGAGGTGGTGTCTAATTATCTAAATTGATCTTTTAAAAAGTTCCCATGATTTGAACCTTATCTTACATCTATCTGGAATATGTTCACCCGGTATCTCTTCAATAAAATCTATATCTCCTGCGCTAGAGCCCCGTGGCTGGCAAGAGTTCATTATCACAAATAAAGTGAAGAGCCTTTCTGTTTTTATCGCGAGTCTGAAATGCCGTCTCCTAGACTATTACCCTCGAAACTGTGTCAAGTGTTACTGCGCAAATGAATGGGGCTGGTTCAGTAGCATTATCATTATATAAGTCTAATAGAGTGTTGTTATTGTAGAAGCATGAATGTGCCCTGAACCTGATATATTGGAAATCGTCCATATAAAAAAATCGAAGCTGAAACAGACTTGCAGAATTTCAAGTCTTGGATTGATAATATCTAAGATGTTGGACCAAACGCATGCCCGATGGTTCCTATTAAAATGTACTTATACACTGTTATTGCGACGCCAGTTTGTAGCCAGACTAAACTTTAGAAAAACCTGATTTAGTATTAAAAATTATAAAAAGGAGTATTTTGAGGAGAATGTGTAGTCAATAGCAATAATTTTTAATGGGCTCTTCATGTCTCTTGATGAGAACTATTGCAATGCAACAATGATCATGTTGCTTCTACTATATTGATACAACATTAGTTACCTCATTCTATATATGTTCTATGTTACAGAATTGCTTCTCAAAGCCCACATAAGTCGGAAAGGTAAGTTCGTGACTCGCTTAGGAGAATTAGCATCCGAACTGGATAATCCCTCACGTGTCACCTCTGATTGCGGTACGTTACTAGACAACTGCTTTTGTTTGTGTAATAATGTTCATTCTATTTCAATGTGTTAGAAATTAACAGTTTTAATTTTGACTTTCAATCAAATATTCTGATGAACACTACTTTCATACCACTGCTGCCTCACCCAAATTATTTTTCACTTACCGCAACTGGGTGATATCCCACCTAAGAAAATCGTTGAGGTCCAGTCAACACTTGACTTTGACCTCGTCTTCATTCCAATTAGTTCATAATAAAATATTTGAAGTTGACGATCTCCTGAATTTTAATAATCTCTCTCTAGCTGTCTTTGTATCTAAGTTCTTTTCTGGCGCAACACCAGTAACAGCTACCATATTAAAGACAAACTGACGTCTGCCACAGCGTCCATTCATAAAACCTCCAAACCCCATCAATCTTCCAAATTCAAATATCCCTGAGCGCATAATCCCGATGTCGCAACTACCGTTGCAAAACGTAATCTAATTAAACAGATACCGATTAATGGAGTGACAATAATCTTATGGCTAGGGATTATCCAGAATTTAATCAGTCGACCCTTGCAGGGCCCTTTTGAACTGGCTCCATGGATCGGAAGGTATTGGGGTTTCTAATTGAGAACTCTATCGAAAACTTTCGACTGTTTCGATTCCTGTGTTAGTTTTGGTGAATACGTTGGAATTGTTTGTCATTCTTTAGAAATTGCTACCTATAGGAATCAGGGTAATATAAAGTCTTTGTTGAAGTCAATTGTTTTGAGTTACAGAATCTAAGCGTTTGTGCCAGCCTCCTAGAGGGAGGTTAATTTAAAGAAATTAAGCGAGCAAAGAGGAAAACGAGATCATTAAATACCTAAATTACCCACATAAATAAATCTGTCCAAAACACATGTTTATTTTGGTCTACGCTCGCAAGAAAAATCGTAAACTCTTCAAAAATCTCATTAATCCTCGGGAGCGCTTAAAAGAACGTTTTCTAATATAGGTTCAGCTAAGCAACACTAATAAGGAAACCGGCAATCCATCAAGTTGAGGATTTTCTGTTTTTTTTTCTCCAAAAAATGAGCATTCCGTACGTGTTTCTTGTAGCGAGCACGTCGGTGCTTAACCTCTTTCGCTGTTTGTTTCCCTGCGGTGGTTTCAAAGATTTGGTTTTGTCTTGATGATGATGTTGTTCAAGGTATCTACTATGTGACTGGACGAACATGCAATACAAATAAGATTCAATCTCAGTCATATCCCACCCTTTGGTGCATTCTGATTGCTGGCATACCTACCTACCCAACTTTGTTGCTGAGAGTAAAGCATACTTAAGTAGTAAAGCAGTAGCAGTAAAGCATACTGATTATTTAAAAATTCCACAACTATGTTTGGGGAATGCCTTAACTTAATAAAGGTGTCTTAATTTAACTCCATCAGATTTGTTTTGCTATATTTAATGGTTATGGAGGTAATGTATTTACCAATATCGGTGAACCAATTGTAGATATATCATATACCTATATAGATGTATCATTAGCAATAGTGATTTGAAAAATTCGCTTAAAGCTCTTTGACAGCAAAATGACTTTCAATTTTAATATATTTTCATCAAACATGGAAGATTACTCAACATATTCATAATTTCGACTAACAAAGCCAGTTTTAGTAACACGTGTGTAAAACGAGCAATTGAAATTAATTTCAACTGGAACAATCTCAAACAATAACCAAAGATGGTGTCATAAAGAGATAAATCACACGTTGCCATAGCAACCGCGACAATTGGGGTGCCAAATTAGAAAATGAGTTCCATTCGATATGGAGACACAATGTGTGCAAACCAGAAAGGGTGCTAAATAAAAACCCACGTTACAATGGCCATTTTTAGAAAAGCAACTCAGTTTCTCAATATTTTGAAAATTATTTTACTTACACTGATTACTTACAGTTAGATTAGGTACCTACTTATCGAAATCCAAAGTTACTTAACTTTAGTTGATACTAAACTCCAAGACAACTTAAGAAGTAAAAGAAATAGATACTTTATTTATTTATTTATTTATTAAGAAAACCCGGTAAATAGGTAGGTAGAAGAAAAATACATAATATATAAATGTAAGACCTAGCAGACATTATACTCGATCGATTATTTTGAGACTAACATAAAATTTATGCAACAAACATCTAAAAAATCATAATAAACTTGGTTATAGAGACATGATAATGAAAAAAAAACAGACTTTCTCTTCTGTCCCCACACGAATCTTGTGAAAGAGGGTTGATTTGATCCGTTATTGGACTATTTTTGGTATATTTGAACTTGAATGCGGCGTGTCAGGTGTGAAAAATGGCGGCGGCTTCCACATGAGGAGGTTTGTATTGATTCATTGGCGCACATCATCACGATTTGCTTGCGATTGGGGAATTTGATAATATTGAATTTTTTGTGATTATGCCTAACTTTTCTTTGTTGCTATGCCAATGTCTTTAAAAGGTCTGAAATTATTAAATACGTACTTAATCTATTTCAGATTAAGTAGGTAGGTACGCTAAGTCTTACCTAACGAGGTAAACTTAAAAAAGAAAAGTTTGTTTCAAAAGCACAACACCACTATTTTTTAAATCCTAATTATAGACGACTGTCTATAATTAGGATTTAAAAAATAAGTAAGTTCGTCTGACGTGACTACGTCAGACGAACTTACTTATTGAATTATAACTTACTTAATGATCGAAGTGTTTGTGGAGAATAGCTGTAGTGCTTGTAAACTATATGTCCAATGAGTCATTCCTAGTCACAAAATATTACAGCAAAAATGAACTTGTAGACACTATATCAATCATTAAGAATAGAATAGGCCCATATTATTTGACGATAGCAAAAACAAAGCAGCTTTATTGAGTGACTGTAACGTTAGACGATGTTTTCAAAACATTGGCACTTGCGACGCCGCGCCACTGTGGTGTCTGAGTCTACTACTAGGAGGGTACAAGTCTAGACGTTCATTTAGTTCACCATTCCTGAATTTGATGGGTTCCGGCCACTTCAAGACAGTCATGTTAAGAATATTAATAAAAAAAAGAACTTTGCTTTCGAATTGAGTCAGATTTATTTCAGATTCATTAGAAAATTGGTAAAAAAGGGCTACAAAAAAGTTAAGGTCTATTGTTTATCTGAGATTAGTATAAATCACTTTTTACGGCAATAAGGGACTTAAACGGAATATTCTGGTGCTCAAAACACTTTAAAGCTGCGTTGCATGTATATAGACATGGTACTTTTATTAATTTCCAAGATGGTTTCAAATGCTCTATTGAATTCGGAATCACAAAATTATTAACTTGTGGAACGTTTTCATGTTTAAAAATATAAAATATGAAAGTTCCTGCTCCAGTGCCGTTTTATAACATATTTGGTATTTTTTTGCGTCCTTTGTAAAACTCTCCTAGATTTGCCTTGGGCTAGATATCTTGTTACAAAGGACTTGTCGCCGTAAATCATAAATAAATTACGGCTGATTAAAAATATTTTAGGAGTAAGAAAGACCCAGTCATTTTGTTGGTTTTGTTCCAAAATTGTAAATATTGTTGTGTTAATTATGTACGGCTGCTAGGGAGGGTACAGAAAGACCGAGTTCTCGTGCAAAAATTTAATGAAAATAAATGAAATTACAAATTATCTTAAGTACTATTTGACTCCATCGATGTTAGATTGAAAGTGAGTCGGTGAATCAGAAGAACAAAGGGAACCAAAGATACCGCGACACTCCTTATAACTAAAACTCGTGTCAGCACACATTGTCTCTTTCGAATTAACGCGCTCGGGTGGTCAAATCGTTACGAAACAGCATGGATTCTTGGTAAGCGGTAACAGCGGTAGCCAAGTGCCTGTCTTGATGTCGCAATGGTATAACATCTCCCTCCGCAAGATCTGCATCTATTTGGAGACTTTCGTCGAGAATAGTGCAGATAAAGGATGAGCAGGTTCCTCTGTAGTGGTTTTATCTTTAGACGGACTCGGATGGTCGTCTACCTTCTTAGAAAAAGCTTCCAGTGGTATGTCAGCATTGACTTCTCGTTGATTTTTATTGCGCCGAAGTATCAGGATGATAATGAGCGCAGTTGCACCGAATAAAATGTAGATGGGGATCGTAGTGTGATATATAACATCTGGTGATGTTCGATGATTTCAATGATACTGGTTCTGGAACAGCGATTTCAGAGTTACTTGAATGTAGCTGGGTCAAGTCAATGGTGTTCAGCTTTATGGTATTCTTCACTGGAACTTTATAACTCTCCTCTTCATTGACTGCTATATCCATAATCTTCAATATCTTTCCTTAAACTCGATCATGTTCGTTCCTTACTGTAAATGCTGGAGTTTGAAGTTCGCATCCCTGATGATGGCTTGGGTTGTCTTCGCAAAGGTGACCGTGACTATACTTCGGACATTCTGTCTCCATGTACAATAGGTCTTCCTGGTGGATTGCCACATAAGGATAGGTAGGGGACAACATTTTACTGTCGTGGTTTGGTGCAAAGGATAGCTTGTAAAGGATATTGTTAGTAGGATGTAAAATAGGAATTTTATAGCTAAGATAATGTCGTTACCCTTAAAATAGTACCCCAATATAATTATCTCAAAACACTCTAAAACTAATTTCTAAAATTATCTCGTCCGTTTGTACTAGCTTCAGGCTTAGGGCCAACGTCAGAACGACCAGCAGTTTCTTGCAACAAACGAGCACTATTAGGTACCCGTTTTAGACGTGACTTAGCTACACGTCCCTTATTTCTAGTGTATATGTGTATTGGCAAATTTTCTACAACCGTGTCTCGTGTATATCTAGGAGCTAGTTTTTGCCTATTAGCTAAAGGATTTCTTATTAATACATCCTGTTCGGGTGTGTAATTGCGTTCGGGTTCTCTATCCTTGTTAATGTTCTCAGTTATCTCAGCGCGACGAGGTAGAGCATTTTCGTTTATTATTTCGTAAACCCTTAACATACGACTTCTATGATCCTGGATATACTCCTGTAGTAGATGTTGCGTCACATTCATATCTAGAGGATCCCGAGGGTCTAAGTGACCGGTGATGATGTCAATCGGTCTACATTTAGTAAAACTATGAATAGAGCTGTTATAGGCTAATACGGCGTATGTCATAAGGTTTGAAATTTGATCGGCACGATGTTCCAGCTTTAATATACGTAAATGCTCCAGGAGAGTGGAATGTAGCCGTTCTATCATTCCGTTTTCGTTTGGGGTATAGGGACATGTTTTAATATGATTAATTTTGTGCAGTCTGTTGAATTCTGAAAAAAGTTGATTGGTGAATTCGGGGCCGTTATCGGTGATAATAGAAAGAGGAATTCCGTGATGTGAGGAGAACTTTAACAAGGCCTGAACTACGCTTATCGCGGTAGCATCTCTCAGAAAATATGCTTGAGCATATTTTGAGAATGCATCAATTATGGTGAGAAACTTATGGGACTCTACACTAAGCAAGTCTAAGTGAAGGACTTCAAAAGGTTTTGTTGGTGGGGGTACAATTTGAAATCGAGGCCTCACAGGATTACGGTCATACTTAGCTTGTCCACATACTTGACATTCATTTATGAATTTAGTGACGTGTTCCTTCATCTTAGGCCAAAAGTACCTTCGTGAAAGAGCGAGAAAGCATTCGTTAATCCCCCTGTGATTCGTTTTTCCCTCGTGGTAATTTTTAATTTTTTCTTGTTGACTCAAATAATCTGTAACATTCTCCAATTCAGACTTTGTAAGAACAAGGTGCATTGCTGAATTTTTGAAGCTTTTTTGAATAATTGGTATTATTGAATACATTTCTAATGCAGGTTTTATTAAAATTCCGGTTTTTACTTTGGGGTTAACGAAATCTTTGATTGAGTCTATAACGTCTTGTTCTAGATTTGACTTTGAAACCTGTATAGAAACTCTACTATAGGTTTCAAATAGCTTAGTAGCACTGGGCTTACTTTTAATATCGCTTACGACGTTGAATACGATCTGTTTGCAAAATCTATTCAGGGGATCATCTGAAATAGGTACTTCCAGGATAGGGTTTTCCGCATCACTATGTATACTGTCGGTCCTAGAATCTGATCTCTGCGAAACGTTAACTACAACTGAACTAGATTCCTCGTTATGTAATTCAATTCGAGAAAGGGCATCTGCGTTTGTGTTAACCTTACCTGGCTTATACTCACAGTCAAAGTCGTATTCACTAAGCCGTAGTCTCCAGCGGGTTAGGCGGGAATTGGGTTCCTTTATGTTCATTACCCATTGTAAAGGACGATGGTCAGTCAGTATTTTAAACTTCCTACCAAAAAGGTAGGGCCTAAAATATTTCGTAGCCCATACAATAGCTAGCATTTCTTTTTCAATTGTGCTATAATTGATTTCACTTGAATTAAGCGTTCTCGAAGCATATGCTATAGGCTTATCAGATCCAATAGGACCTTGTGAAAGGATAGCTCCAATGGCGAATTGTGAAGCGTCAGTTGTAAGTAAAAATGGTTTCGTAAAATCTGGATATTGTAGGATTGGGTCATTTATTAGCAAAGTTTTACATTTTTCAAAGCATTCAATGTAATTACGATCCTGAATAATTTTTGAACCTTTCTTTAAGCATTGCGTCATAGGTTTAGTTATTTTCGCGAAGTCTGGTATAAATTTTCTGTAATATCCAATTAATCCTAAAAATCTTTTAATTTCTGTGTTGGTTTTTGGCATAGGATAACTTTTTATTGCCGATACTTTATCCGGATTTGGTTTGATTCCATTTTTAGTTATTACATGACCTAAGTATGACGTTTCTAGTTTAAGAAATTCTGATTTGTCCATCTGAATTTTAAAATTAGATTCACGCAGCTTTTGAAAGACTTTTTGTAAGTTAACCATGTGCTCCTGAAGAGAGGTGCTGAATACTATTATATCGTCAAGATAGACTAAACATATGGTATTCTGAAGTTCTCTTAGCACATTGTCCATGACCCTTTGGAAGGTAGATGGACTATTTTTCAGGCCCATTGGCATTCTCACAAACTCGTAGTGGTGCCCTACATTAAATGCAGTTTTGGAAATGTCCTTTGGATTCATTTCGACTTGGTAAAAGCCGCTTGCTAAGTCTAAGGTGGTAAAGTACTGGCAATTGCCCAATTTATCTAGCACATCTGAGATGTTCGGGATTGGGTATTTGTCATCAACGGTTTTCTCATTCAGTTTTCTAAAGTCGACTACTATCCTCCACTTCACTTTGCCTGAGGCGTCAGCTTTTTTAGCTACGACCCAGATTGGGGAGCTCCACGCGGAACTAGAATGCCTAATTATTCCTTGATCTAACATCTTACTAATTTGATCTTGTACTTCCTGTCTGTGAACATACGGATACCTGTAATTTTTTGTGTAAACTGGAGCCTCATCTGTTGTTTTAATAGAATGTTTAATTTTATTCGTAAAAGTCAATGGTTCGCCTTCCAAGTAAAAGACATCCGCATATTCCGCGCATAAAAGTTCTAAGTTCTTACGTTCCTCAACGTTCAAATGCTTTGTACGAAGGCGCGAGAGTACTTCGTTCACGCGAGGCGAGCATTGCTCGGTGCATTCGATAGAATGTACTTCGGCAGTTAAGGCACGGTCCATTGAAAAGATTACGTCATTACGGCTCGGGTTAACTATCTCAACTAATCCCCGGTTTTGACTAACCATAGTCAAGCATTCTCCTATGACGCAGTTAGAAATTGTTTGTTCTTCTATATAAGCATCACAATCGTGAATATTGATGGGAATTTTCACTAATTTGGATGTACCTGCCGGTATAATGTCTTCGTATAGATTAGAGTTACGAGAGTCATAAACATGTATAGGGTTCGAAGCAGTTTTAGTGGAAAGAATTTTATTCTTATAGTCAATTACCGCTTCCCATTTGTCCAATAAATCAGTCCCAATAAGCCCATCGAAAAAATCGTGAAACTTGTAGACATAAAATGTTACGCAGTTGGAATCATTAAATTCAGAAAAGCTAGGCAGTGTAATAGAATAGTTACTCCTACTTTTACCATGAACATTGCACACTTGAAACGGGTCATAATTCAGTTGAAAATCAGCAAAAAAATTTTGTACAACCGCGGGACTTAAAAACGACTGATTTGCTCCCGTATCTATCAAAAGTTTCATAGGTGGAGATGAAATTTGGATATACGGAAGTTGTCGTTGGGTTTGTAGATTAATTTCTATTTTAACTTGTTTGAATTTGGCGTTTCCTGAAAATCCTGAACTTTTTCAGTGACGACATCGATCGTTTCTTGAGGCATCGGTGCTTGAATGGATTCAATGCAATCCTGAACAGGTGACTCATACGTTGCATAAGAGTAAGGATATTCTACGTACTCGCCGCAGTAATAAGGTTCATACTGTTCATACTGTTCATACCCACAAAAGTCGACGAAGTAGGGTTCGTTCATACAATCGTTGAAGTTCATCTCCCTCGTTCTAAAATAATTAGTAGTAGGTACATTACCTGGTTTTCGCCAATCATTTCCTGGAACTGCAGGTGCTGTCGGAGGCAGCGTCTTGGTGACGTAGTGACTCACACCACTCATTGGGCGAGGTTGTTGAGGTCTCGGTGCTATATAGAACGAGTTATCTTGCGGATTATAATTTGCGGGAGGAGCCCGGAACATTTGCTGGGTGCGAGTGGGTCCAAACTGGCGGGGTTGGTAAATCGGTCTAGACTGTGGTGGTACTGGTACGGCAGCATTATGTACGGCTGCACTGTTCATCGTACGAAGTGTATCTTGAATAGTGTTAACCCTATTCACTGGTATAGAAAAAGGTATTCTAAAGTTGTTAGTTACTGGCACGGAACTTATCATTCTATCGGGAAGACGCTGGTTTCGTTTTTGCAAATAGATCGTATTCATTTCGTCTTGGACAAGTTCTAGCGCCTTTTCGATAGTTTCGGGGCGCATACAACGGATGCGCGATCCCAAGGGATCATGTAAGCCACGTAAGTATGCCTGAAGGGTTAGCTTTTTGTATAAATCACGCTTAGAATTAATCACGACTTGCTCGGTGTCATGTAGAGTAACGTACGTCATGATAGTACTGAACAGTGTCTGGCAGCGCTCATAGTACTCTTGTGGAGTACTAGGACCTTGAACTAGAATAGCTAGGTCGTTGTAGAGTGCGCTCTCATCGCGTTGGTCAGCGAAATTATTAATTAAAGCACTACGTATGCCATTCCAGTCATCAGGAATACCATTGGAATTAATTAAGCGAGCAGCAGGGCCTATCACTTTATTTAATATCCCATTGATAAAGGAATATTTCGCAAGACTACTACTCTCTGCTTTCATAAATTCCTTTGCTAATTCGTCACAAATCTGTATGAATCTAGTCAGTACGTTCGGATTTCCATCAAATTCTGGAACTAATCTAAGAGCTTTGTATATCGTGTCCACATCGGGCAAAGACATGATGCTAGATTCTTCTTCTAAAATACTATCCAAGCTAATATTTCTAAAACTGTCTACTAAAACTTCTCTGCTACTACTACTAATCCTAGGATCCTTTATTCTTCGTAAGTGAAAAATTTTGATTTATTTTTATTTCTTTTAATTTTTAATTTTAATTATTAATTTTAATTTTATTTATTTTAAAAAACTCTGTGATAAAATTTTATTTTTACTATGTTGTCTTCTATCTTAATCTCTTTTTTTTTAATTATAAAAAAAAACATTTATTTTTACTAGGTACCTATCCTAGACAAAACTATGTTTCTATTCATAACCTACATAAATTCTAAGCCCCAAAATTCAGTAAGCTAAATAAAAATCTAGGAATTAATAGGTAAGGATTTATGATCTAGGAAGTGAGCAATCACTAGAAAGAATCTAATGTACTCACATGCACATAACTGCGGTCACTCTGCGTTATCAATGTCTGGATACCTCGGGAGCAGCACGAACGTGTAGATTCTGGTACTCGGGATAGATCGATCCACACGGGCGGAGTTCTATGCGTTACGGAAATCTTCTACGCGAAACCGACCGCGAGTACCCCTTTTCGCCTGCGCCAATTATGTACGGCTGCTAGGGAGGGTACAGAAAGACCGAGTTCTCGTGCAAAAATTTAATGAAAATAAATGAAATTACAAATTATCTTAAGTACTATTTGACTCCATCGATGTTAGATTGAAAGTGAGTCGGTGAATCAGAAGAACAAAGGGAACCAAAGATACCGCGACACTCCTTATAACTAAAACTCGTGTCAGCACACATTGTCTCTTTCGAATTAACGCGCTCGGGTGGTCAAATCGTTACGAAACAGCATGGATTCTTGGTAAGCGGTAACAGCGGTAGCCAAGTGCCTGTCTTGATGTCGCAATGGTATAACATGTTTGTATAATATTATTTCTGGAGTTTTAACGTGGGTAGTGTATTTTACCGGTTAAACTGGCCTTTCCAAATAAAATGTAGATTCTGAGAGGCTTAAAAAAAAAATGAAATGAAAAAAATCTAGGAAAAAATGTTAATCCACTCGGAGTCCAGAATGGAAACATGTGAAACATGTGGCACTCTGAATATAAAAAATCTGACACAAATAATGCCGTGAACTACCACTCGGGCTATAAATAACTTATAAATCTAAGAAATCATGCCTGGAAGTTAGGCGCTTAATTTGAAAAATAAAACTTTCACGCCCTTTTCACACCATTTCTTTTGTAACACTATCAGCACAAACTAACACAACAAAAAACACAACCAACAATCACAATCAACCAAAATAAACAACAAAACAAAACAAATGGCGGGAAATATTTGCTGAATCCTCAAAAGTGACAATGTGTCTGCTTCGGACACAGACTTTGTGCATCAATGGGAATCGCCATAGAGCTAGAAACTGATAAAATAACCGGATGGCTGAAACAAAGAGCAGTTTGATAATAAAGGTTTGCTATAAAAAAAAGTCGGATAAGATTCTTGTAAGGCTCGCCTTAGTTTTAGTATTTGTACTTATAAGTATTTTTATGATTCAGGTGAGTACTTATTTCTTTGTAGTTTTTTTTTTTAATTTAGTGATGCCTCGTATCTTAAAACGCTCATATAAAACTGTCTAATACACCAGGTATTACAAATTAACTTCTAGCGATATAAATTTTCCGTATTAGGAACATTGCAGGATTTAAAAGTGGATTAAACTGGGTGTCCTATGATGAAAAAGTGTAGGAAATCACAACCACGATTTAATCCATGTGTTCAAATCACAATTACTCAACAATGTCTTCTCAACTGTCCATATCTATAATCGAATAATTTCCTAACTCTGTCAGCATCCGCAAACAAACCATGACAGCCCCTGCTATACCGAATTTATTCTTCACCCTTAAACCTAATAAAGATCTGTGACTGTGTCTAAGAAATCCTATTTAATTTACGACGGAATAAAGGGACGCTTTTATAATTGGTAGTAATTTTTGACACGACGACGTCAAGGATTTGTTTTGGGGTGACGTGACCTTGGAGGGGAGTAAAATCTCTGTAAATGAACGTGTTTACTTACAAAGTTAAGACGGTTGTCAGCATTATCGAAGATATAAGTACAATTTGTGTTATCATTTCGCATTATAGTCGAAACCGCGTTAGAATGAAGATAGATAATGCATACTTTATTGTACCATACAAACACAGAGAACAGTAGGTACAGAAATAAATGCTACGAGTCGACGAATTACAAAGGCGGAATTATCGCTGACGAGCGATCTCTTCCAGGTCTTCAACCTTGATGATTACTAAAGATGTCGATGTCATCGTTGTCATCAATCCATTTTGGTACCTATTCAAACTAGGAAAACATTATGTTTGTGAAATACGTTCCAATTTGTATCAAAGGTGGCAAAATACTGAATTTCATCTTTAGAAATTTCCATTCAACAACCAAAATAGAGTTATCACCCAAAATCCGAACCTAACCGTTAATTTCCGTTCAAATTCATATTACGTTCGAAGGACCATCATTTTAAACGTCGAATATCCAAGATGGCTGCCGATAGCGACACTATCGTGGCTATAAATCATCCGTGTCACGAGTCGACTCTTTATTCGATGAGTAGATGGTTATGCCTCAATTTGCTTTACGATAAAGTGGAATAGAATGCATTATCATTTATCAGATATAGAGCATATCATGTAATTTTCAGCTTTAGGTACCAAACCTTAAGCTGAAAATTATTAGATATGGTTTAAAATTACATAAATTATTCCTTTAAAAAGCATAGTCTAAGAAAGAAGGTAATAATGTTAAAAACGCAGACTCCTTCAGTCTGGTTTCTTAAATTTAAATCTTTATTCGATAGATTTGTCGACTCATAGCTTTAAATGTTTCCATTGCTAGTTTTTCCGAACACTATACCTTCACGTAAGTTCTTTAGGTCTCAACACCCATTCGATTACCAATCCTTTTCCCTTTCACCAAACAAAATCGAATCCCTAATCTTCCAAAACTTGATTCAAACAACAGCCAGCAAAAAAGCAAAGCGTATTGAATCCGCGACTCCAGGGCTCACGTACGTACCGCACGTTAATGTGTCGCACGCGCGTCGCGTCCTAATGCTCCGATAAAACGTGCGCGACTTGTCGGTTTGATTGCGACGACGTGCGACGTGCGCGGTGAGCTTTCATTTGCTTATAATGAAGTTGGATGTAATGAAGTTATGCGATCGTTCTTCCGGGCTTAGTTCTTGCTCGAAAGTTATTGTATTCTTTGGTTATTAAAGTTCTGTTGTGCAGTTTCTTCTCATTTGAGACATTTACCCTTTCCATTGAACGAAACTGAATCGCCACAATGAATGATCAACAATCAACCAAAACAAACCACAACAAATAACGGGAAATATTTGCAAAATTGAAAAAGTGATAATGTGTCTACTTCAGACCCAGACTTTCCGCATCAAGCCGCATCGCCATGAAGTTAGAAACTGATAACCAGTCAAACACTGGTGCTTACTATCTGCAAAGCCATTGCATTGCAGGTAGTCAGCAACGTAAAGTGGTCGATATAGCTCAAAGATTTACTAAGCTGAAATAGCAGGACTATCTGGTTCTATCTCGCGAAGAACAGACAACCGCCTGGGGTAAACATGTTCTTGAGTGGAGACCACGACTTGCAAACGTAGATGGACACCTGACCTGGTGGGATGATGACCTGCGAAAGACTACAGGTATGTATATGCTGGATGCGGCTAACTGAAGACAGGGTGATATGGCGGCATTAGGGGAGTCATATATCCAGCTGCTGTGTACTATTATCGGCTGATGATGATTAGTTTTCGGGTTAAAAAGAACTGCTTATAAAATTATTTCGTTTTCCTTCTGTCTGAAATAGTCCGTGCCTATTTTCTGATTTTATTAATGCTGCTCCCGTTGCTCACAAGAACAGAAAAAAGGTGAAATGTTTTGCGCGGAATTGTAACTTAATGTTTTCAACCTTACCTATATTTTGCAATGGGTTCCTGCAAAGTAACGCCTGAATCAATTATTTATCTTAGAACTATATTGTCATTCCCACGATTTATCTTTACCTGCAGGCTTCCTACAGGCTTCAGTGTTATGTAGACACATGCAATGTTTATTATGCAATATCAGCCAACTAATTCGCAAATTATTCAATCAGCACTGACTAATTCGTCACTACATACGTAAATACATCTGGGCACGAGTAATTAATTTATATTAATCGAATGCCAAAGCCTACATTACACGTCACCTAATGAATTCATTAATATTGTCATGTCTGTCTGTCAGGTGAGGGAAGGTTGGGGGTGTGGTTAACAACTTATAAGTTCAACTTTACAGATGGAAAGTCATCTGAAATAGATTTTAAATGATTAATACGTATACAAAACTGGGAAAAAAATATTAATCTTCGATTTCTAGGAAGGGTTTCAGTCAATTAATTTAGTGCAAGATTGTGGCATCAGTGGAGAGGGAGTATTCAGTACGAAGATATCTTCATCGAACGAAAGGTATCAAAAACTCTTATAAACTGCCCAGCTTCAGGAGTGTGCAGCTGCTCTATACAATAAGCTGTTTATGAAGCTAATCTCCTCTTTTTTCTCCATGTAAATGTTACTACGTTTGGTCATTCATTTTTCTTCATTCTACGTATGTATTATTTGCTGAGTAACAACCAACGTACCTGTTATTTCAATAAAAGTAATCTAAAATAATTCGTGGAGCATAATTTGTTCAACGTTTTTGAAGCAAGACTAACGCCTAGTTTAAACAGAATCACAAACACTTTTAGTGGAAATCAGCCCTAAAAGTTATAATCATCACAATCTTCGACTTGCGGTAGGTTGTGACGTCTTGTGTGGCTACCGGAACCGGATGCGGTTGCTCTTTTATCGACCATAACGTTGTTTTAGACGTGACGACTCACGTGACGTGAGACGACAAATTAACATGGCAGTCGTCACTTGATTTGTGTTCATAGTTATCTTTTTCTTTATTACCTGGAAGTTCGGTTTTTGGGTCAGCTTATAAATAGAAAAATGCTATTTAGTATGTCGTTTAGTGCGGAAACTATCTTCGTTGTATATTTTATAGGCTAGACTTACTTGGAAGATAGTGAGGGGCATGGAATCAAAGATAATTATTATCTAAGACACTATTTCATAACGCTCAGGCTAATTCTATTCGAAAACAGCGCACTCAAAGCCGAAACAAGATCTCCAAAGCACTAGATAACTAAAATCGTGCAGAAAACCGTTCATCGTTTACGTTGCCGAAACTTGTCCTCGCCCCGACTTTGCTAACGTTTTTAACTTTCTAATTAAGTTCTGGAACTCTTGAGCTAACATTTAGAGACGCTGATTAACTGAGTGGAGGTGCCGTGTCGGATTGTGTTCGCTATACAACTCGTCAGCATCAGAACTTTCAGTTGATGAGCTAAATTCAGACATTAATGTGACGGGGACGATACGTGGACCGCGATGCGACGGGGAATATCTATTGAACATTTAATGTCAAAGCCGGTCAACAGTAAAACCACCTTATAAAAAGGCTGACTATAAATGTTTTTCTTTTATTAAAAACTGAATAAAAAATTACTTTAGCCGTTTTGTGGGTCATCATCATCATTGGCCTATGTTAGTACACTGCTAGACATAGGCCTCCCCCAATGAGCGCTATAGCGCCCTGTCTTCAGCTTGACGCATCCAACATCTGCCTGCAGTCTTTCGCAGGTCGTCATCCCGTCTGGAAGGAGGACGTCCTACACTATGTTTACCGAGTCGTGGTCTCCACTCAAGAACACGTTTACTCCAGAATTTTGTGGGTACGAATTCTAAATTCTAAATAAATGATCTCAAATATAATAAATATATATATTATATAGACGTCAGCTATCATGAGTTCATGAGTCTGTAAAAATTCAAAAAGAAAAGTATTTAGATACGTAGGTATGTGATGAAAAAATAATCTTACGAAAACTATTATGGATTTCCTACTAAATATGTATCTGATAATAGAATCGTCCTTGAAATCAATCACCCTGCTTAACTACCCATAACTACAGATCCAGAACCTAACAAATTCCAAACATGAACTTGACTGGTCTCCATGTCAAGGCCACGTCAGATAAATGAGGTAATTTAAAGAGCGCTCGTCGAGGGAAATCAGGCGCTGGCTTCAGTCAGTCGGAGCCTATGACGCAGATTTATGGCACTGTGTCCTCGCAGGGCGGGATCGAACTGTTCGGTAGTGCCACGTGCGCAAGTTACAGGGTGCTGACGTCAGTAGGGACAGTAACTTGCTTTGAGAATCTTGTCTTACAAAACCTATGCCAAAAAGATTTAAATGAAAGGAAACGATCCAGCTAACAAATCACCATCAGCATTAACAGCGGGGCAATGCAACCAGCGTCTTTCCTTGAATTTCTTTCCGGCCTTTGTGGGGGGGGGGGGGGCACGGAGGGGGGCCTCAAGGCTTGACCTCTTTGCCCCGGCTTCTAGGCGAGGGGACCTTTCGGTCCTTGGATTTAGGCAGTGTTGTTTTGTCCTATTTATTTATTCACTTTGTGTTTTTTGAGGCAGCAAGTTGTTTTTTTTTTCAAACCCAATTTTTAATATGGATCAGTTTCGCTACCTTTAGATTATTTGCAACTATCTGCAGTTAGCTCAATAGTTTTAATTATAAACAATAGTTCTAATTTGTTTCTATTATTTTATTGTATTTCTTTTTATAAATAAATTCCTGCTCACAAAGCCTTTTTTCCAAATAATTACATTTACTTCAACCATGCTTTAGCACAACTTTAAGCAACTTTCACACACATTTGACCAAAAATTACTCAAACTGAACCTAAAGAATTACTAGTTGTGCAAGAGACGTCCGTTCAGTAGTTAGTTTATAGTTTTTTTTTTGTTTCGGAGCTTAGAGAAATTTAGTGTGTATAGAAAAGTGGGTGCGCGTTGAAGTCTTTTGTATGCTATGTCGTCGTTCCGTATCGTGCTACGAAGATCTACGTTAATGTTCATCGTGTTGGGGAAAGAACGGGGTCGTTGGGGGTATAAGCGAGGTGAGATAATTATATCGTAGGTCACCAAGCCCACTACGAAATGGTGATCTGCAACTCTCTGTGACATTTTTTAGAGATAATTGAGGATTTTTGTGATTTTTCGTGCAAATGCCTACTCGCGCAAATGTCTAGTTGCACAAAATGTCCACACGTCCAAATGTCTTCACGCGCAAATGTCCTTCGCGTATATGTCTTTCGCGCGAGTATGCCAGACAGATCCATAGGCATGAAGGTACTTTGTCTCTTCCAAGATGCTTGAAAAACTCTTGTATCGGAGGCCAAGATCCACTTCTGGTTGTAGAGCCGCAGGCGTAAAAAAGTAAAAATAATTTATTTCTTGCCCTCATCAAAGCAAACTGGTGAGTTAACCAACGAGAACTATAAGACCAACAGTAAAGTGCTGCAATACCGATGCAGTCAAGTACTCTGACAAATCTCGTGTATACACTAACTTTTTAAATTCACAGCTGGTTTAACACTAAAACAGAAGAGAAACTTTAATAAACTACTGCTGATAGCATTTAATTTTCAGCCTAATAAATAACTTGTAGCACTGTATTCATTTGCGCTGTGCAATACACGCGGGGCACAGTTCCAAGTTTTTGTAATTCATGTCGGCGAAAATATTTTTGGAACGTACCTATCGCGAATTGTTTGCGATTCTCCAAAGCTTTTTCTGGTTATATGCCTTTTGACCAGGTTGCAGTTCCGGTTTTGGGTGATTAATACTTTTCAATAATTTTAATAGAAAACTATCGTAATTTGACGAATTCGTCGTGATAGTAAGCGGGTTAACTACGAACGTTGCTTGTATTGGAAGTGCCCGCTTACATTCATAGAAAAATTTCAAATGTTTTAGTTTTATTTGATAAATTCTTTTTCATGACCCCTTTTAATATTTTTTTCATGACTGATGTGGAAATGTAATATTCTACAAATAGCAGAATCATTTTGGCCCAACCAATATTTATTGGATGTAAAGCACTCACTCTTGGAATTGAGGATTATCGGATACTTATTTTACTTAAAAATAGAAAATGCCAATATTTGAGACAAAAACTACTCGAAACTATCTAAAATGTCGAGCAAAAATGTATTTCTAAGGCAGCTGACTACTCAAGCCATAACAAAAGGATCAAAGATATAAATTCAAATCAGATACCCAATCGATACTTACCGAGGCTTATAATCTCGTATTAAGGGGACATGTTCAGAAAAATATACATTTTCCCATAAAATAAGACACAACTCAACACCTCTTTAAATATTTATGACAGAGGTGCTTCAGAGTTCGAGAGGTAGGGGTGAATTTTTTACTTCAAACTGCGCGTTCGTTATTTGACCTCATTTGTTTATAAGCTACAGAACACCCAACACAATATACACATTGATGATGATGTCATTCTAGCCGAATTTCGGCCTCAAACAGGTGCACTCTCTTTTTCATAATTCTCTTAATCCGATGTGTGAGCAGACCGTCACAACCTGTAAGATATCAGGTGGAGGACCAATACATGGCTTAACGTATTTTCCGAAGCACAGGTGTTAACATCGCTGACTCTGTGATACCGGCCGGGCTGCTACTGTGGATTTTTAATTGGAAAGGACCCAATCTAAAGTCCCCACTTATTGTTAGATACTGATAGTAACTGATGTGCTTACAATATTGAGTTACAGTTTCACAGTTTTTTGCATTTCTTTCAATACCTACAGTTTGATTTGAAGTCAAAAACTCGGTACCATCTCCCGCTCTAAAGAAATCTTTGGTAACACAAAAGGATATTGATTTTGCGTCTTACGGTCCCATTGCATAATACGATCTGTTGAATATTGTATAGGCTGTGAATCTTGCAAGGTTTACGGAGAATATGCTGCGAATTTGGGTTGTTCTTGTATTGCGCGGAGATGGGGTTTCTTGGGTTGACACAGAAGTGGTTTACCAAGAGATATGTATAGCATACTACATCTGACCAATTAGGCGCTCTCAATGAAGATTTTGTCCAAGTGATCTCAAAATGGTTTCCTATTACGTTCGACACACATAAAATTTTGTATGTTTTTGTAAAAGTTTAAAAAAAGGTGGTCAAGGTGAAGAATGGAGGCAAACAAAAACGCTGACAAGGTAGGCCCAATACGACACCGGGCGGTACGAGATAGCACCGGACAAAAAGTAAACAAGAAAAGGGCTAGGAAAGTATAGATTTTATCTTTCAATCTCTTTTTAAAGGACATTAAAATAATATAAATACTTCTGCAAAGGATTCCCATTGATCTTCTAATCAAAAGAAATATCGTGAAATACTAAAGACAAAAACGACTTTCCTAGAAATGTCAATATAAAACTCATGTTTCCGTGAAAAAATCTAACCAGAATCTGCTGAAGTGTAGTTAGACGATGCCTGAGCTAATCTTGAAAGGACTTTTCGAGAAAATAATTTAGCTGGTAAGAAAATTTCCTAAAGCAAGTAGGCTTCTCACGCAAGCCTTCCCGAGGGATGACGAGAGCTTGGAGCGTCTGAGAAAACTGCATTTTAAAGGAAAACTGGGTAAAAAGAACTGATATTCGGGTTTTGTTATGAATGAAAAAAAGTCTATGGTTGCTGGTTCATCATCATGTCATTCCTTGAAAATTTTGTTACAAGCCTAAAAACCGAGTTTCTCGAAGCATTAATATGCAAGCACTTTATGTTGGTAAAAAACAAACTTTTCAATAGTGGCTAAGACACCTTCAAAAGCAATGATGATTTTTTTTTATTTGAAATTTAGTAGACAGCAATATAAAATCCAACAGCTCAACCATTTTTTACTTAGGAAAAATCTAAAAGAAAAACGAATAAAATCAGCTTAAATCACTCAGCGATGCAAACACATAAAAATCAAAGAAACCCGTAAAAAGCGCTGGTTGTCGCCAAGGGCCTCCCGCAAAAACAATAAACTGTCATAAATCAGAGGGAAAGTTAATAAACCCAGTTCCGCATCCGGGTAACTTTTACCCCACTTGTAAGCAGTGCATTTGCTAGTTTTAACCGGGCTAGGAATGATTTCCAGTTAACGAGCGAGAAGGAATATAATATCAGCGCCTTAAGAGTGTCATTGAACTCCTTCGTCGTTTGCTTTGCATTTAATTGATTAGATTTGGACTAATCATCATCATTTGATACCTTCGATTGCATTTGTATATTTTAATTTTGATTGTAGTTATTGTATTCGAATGTTTTAGATGTATATACAGTATTTCGTTCCTAACATTCAGTGTGACAAATAAATAGTGATATCAAGTAAAAGTTGATGTCTTGAAGTATACTAAACTGCTTAGAATCTTTATATCAAGGCGTAGCTAAGCTTCTGGTGGACACTCAACTTATCCTGGCTGCGGAATTTAAAAGTTCACTCGTGATACATGGGCGAGTAATGTTGGTTTTTACTATGAGATTTATAGAGAAAGGGGTGGAACATTTTAGATACACCTACTAATGATTAGGGTAAAACTTTGTAAAGTTACAGAGTTTCCGGTTTCCGAATAGCTATGAATAATTTACGTTTACTCAGGAAAATATTTTACTGAGGTTGTGCTAGCAACAATACCTACTGCAGTGTACAAGGAATCGAGAGTCTAAGACCAGTATTGTGAAATACAAGAAACATGAACAAACTATACATTCCATCATATAGATTTATTTTAGATTACGAAAGGTAGGCAAATCATTAATGGGAAATGGCGTACGCTTCTATAACAAGCTTCCATCTGAAGCAACTGAGCTCCCTATTCGTAAATTTAAACAGCAAGTACATAAAACGAAATCTTATCAAGCAAGCCTTTTACTCCATAGATGATTATATCAATGCTTGGGTAGATGTCGCCCAGTTCCGCACCGGCAATAGAGTATTTAAGTAGAACAATCTTAAGCTTAGTTTTATATAAATATTGACCTGTATCTAAATCACATTATATTTAGACTTGGATAGGCGAATAATATTGTATAACATTATAAGTATTATACAAACTTACTAGTGGTTTATTTTTCGCTTCTTCCACAACACACACACGGACAAAAAATTAAAGCGAACAAAATCAATAACACTTGGTTTCATATTTGATAATAATTACTATTTATTAAGAGAGAAAGAGGGTTCTGGAGGGACCTTCAGATGATACTAGATACCTCCCCTCACCAATCCCATCCCACCATTCCCACCCCAAGCTAGTGAGAGCAGGTTGCAGTTTCTAGTATACCTCTACTTAAGAATACAAATAATAAGGTCTGCTAAGAAACCTTGAGAAACCTTTGTAGATCTTAGACAAAAAGCTGAAACTAAAATCATATTGTTGCAAAAGTAATATTAATCTTCATATTTTTTTTATTAGGGAAACTAGTTTCTTTTCTTTTATAAGTATCACGTTTCTCTTCTACAACTTTTAAAAGACATTAAAACTTTGTAACCAAGTCCAAGTAGGCGCTTCATAGACGGCTTAAACATATCCTTAGCTCAGTAAGAAACTTCATTTAGTAGATAAACTTGTCTCCTACATATACCGACAGATGTCGCTAACACGCTAACAGTTTTAATGTTTGGCATTAAAAAGAAATCTGAGCGCTGTAAGGAAGTGTGGAGCCTTACTCGGGGGTAGTGATGGGATAGTTATTTTATCGATAAAACACTGAAAAGTAGGTATTGAGTAACTTAACTCGTCAATGAGTTAGTAAGCATTGAAAGTGTTTTATTATCGCCAGTGATTATTTCGCCGAATATTAACAGGCAGATCTGAGTTTTAAGCCATAGGGTCATATAAGTGATAATATTTTCACCTACAATTTACAAACATAATCTTGTTCAATAATCAGCTTATCAATTTACAAAAAGCAGTTTAATTATAAAAAAGCTTATTGTTATTTAAGCATTTTTATAAATTGAAGGTGAAAATATTATCACTCAAAGGACTAAAGGCTTTCATTGTACACAATAAAGAACTTCTTTTCTTAATTAGCTAACGTTTTTACTGGATTCTTGTTATTGTGATAAAATTAATTAACACGAAGACCTTTGAAGTAATTTGTGTAAGGAAATTAAGATATTTTAATCTTTGTACGTACGTACTCTACCCACTAATTAAACAATTATCCACACAAGAGAGGTGGATGCTTGAAGCAGCCTAGAGAATACCTTTGAATTTTATTTATTACTTCCAAATTCAAAAAGCCTGTCGATGGCAAGAAAGAAAAGCTATTCTGAGGTCAAGGTTAAAGCTTTTTGATGAATCTGGAAGCTCTATTTTCACCGACGACGGTCAAAAGCTCTATTTCTTTAAACGAAGATTATTTTCTTTTCATTATTTGGTTCTAAGTTTTCCCCTAAAACAATTCAGAAAAATTTGAAGACACAGTTTTCCACGGAAAGAAAGATGTAGTTTTCATCGACATAGGCTTCGTAAACCAATAAAAAACATCGATAAAAGTAATCGACACATATTAACATCACTATCATACGATAAAGAGGTACGGATAATGTAGTGCTTTCAAACATTGAAGCGAAGTTTGCGTACAGACAAATGACAACCGGCCCGAGGCTGGCTGCGATATTAGAAGCCTTTAAGATGGGAAAAATAGCAACTTTTACTGGCTCTTCGTACTCTTTGAGTGGTCTAAGGATGAAGATTTGTGATCAGTTTGCATCTATACGGCTAGACAGACTTGGATAAAATACCGTTATTAGAAGGTGGTTTGGTCCTGTAAAACTGTGCCTTTTACTACCCTAGGTCCTGTAAAACTGTGCCTTTTACTACCCTAGAGGATTAAACAAAGTGGGGTATTAGGAGGTTCCACGCTGCATCAAATGGAGCGCTGTATGCTTACCGAAGCTCTGCGATTTATTTAAGCCTAGTGAGTCCTAATTAGAGCTGATCCCCTATCGTGAACACCTTGATCGATGGCTGACAGCAAAAAGCTGATATTTAGCAGCAGCAGTTTTATTTTTTTATTTTAAGTTAAATTTAAGATTTATAATAATGTGGACCAAAGAAAATTTAAAATATGATCGAAACTTGTTCTAATGTTGTCTGAAATTCATGTATTTTTTTATTATACAAAAGTATCATGAAAAAGCTATCTACTTTAGGTCTAGAGAGATTGAATGAGGCGTTATCTAGAAAAAAAATACTGAGAGGAAATAGTTTGATCAGCTGAAATAAATTTAGTGTGTTCGCACAGCAGGCTAAAAAGATAGCGCTTTAGTGCCTTTTCACGTGTCCCTGTCTCCGGTTAACCGGTGCCGGCTACCGGGAACCCAGCGGCGAAGTGTTCCTATTCAAATTACGTCGGTGCGTGTGACAGCTACCGTACCATACAGTAATTTGCACACACTTCCTCACCAGCTATCCGGCACCGGCTACCCGACAGCGGGACGTATAGAAAGGCATTTAGAGTGTCGACGTCACGACGTCAAACCTTCTTGGTCAATCCTGATCAAAGATGGGAAACGCCACATTAGTTTCCTGTTATTATTACTATATTCTTATTTTATTCACAAGCTTGGAATTATTTATTTTTTCTTTTTAAGATAATATAGCTACAAATGTAATTTAATTTAATAACAAGCATTTAAGTGCAAGCCTCCTTCAAGTTTTGAACTCGCTCCTGCCCCTGGCTTGGTCCACGCCATGCATAAGACACCCGCAGTGTTCAGCGACGGAGCCGTGAGAAAGAAGCGCTGACGACATTTGTTTCGGCGTCGCTTCGGATGCGCAAGCTTTGTAAACTTCACAGTTGGAATATATTTTCATATATTCTGGAGAGGGTTGAGACGCCCGTTAAAATAATTTTACATTCAGTTTTTTGGTGCTTTTTTCATCTTCCAACTTTTGTAGCCAAAGGAGGATACTATATTTTCAATTATTGAACTTTGAGATCAATACCAAGTCTCTTGCGGACAGTAATAATTACTTACTGTCCACCTGTTCGGGTAGGCCCGAAAGGTCGACTTTGCAGAAGGTTGTCGAAATAATCAACAGATTACATGTTATGTTTGAGTTAAAGCATTTACAAAGTTGTTTTTACTTTTTTTTTTTTTTATTTATTTATCAACTTAAAGGTTAGGTATTACAAAATAATAATACTAGCACCCAAAAAACCACACGAGGTTTGTAACGGAGCGCTATTAGTGAGCCAATCTTGCGATTTAACAAATTGTGATTGTTATATTACGAAATATATACATTAAAACGACAGGTAGGTATTGTAAGTAGGTAAGCTATACATTATCTATTGTTAACATGCGTTACAACAAAAAATAATAATAATAATAATAATGATGAGGATAGCCAAATGGCACATTTTTTTCCTACTTAGGTAAGTATATACTAGGTATTAGTTAAATGCTTATCCTCAACTTAGGATAACAGACTATTAGGAAGTAACCTTTACTTCTATTATTTCTTATTCTAAATATCGCCTTATGTAGGTAAGTAAATAAAAACAAACACTTTAACTTTGGTTACAAAGTGATTATCAGATTATTTTATTTACATTTTAATAGTTGGGCTTTTGAATGTCAAAAGAGAACAGTATCACGGAAGCAATCCCTACAATTTGTTATTGTGTACACGAAACCATGGCAAAACTGTTTTACTTTGCTGTTTTAGCAGCTTATCACAAAACACTCAGCCAGTGATCACAACGAACACAAAGCCGACCGACAGGCCAAGACAGGTGAGTCGACGAGCACGCAAACATCGGCCGGTGTTTGCGCGTGCCTCGGCCTGTTCGGATACAATCACACCGGCACGAGCGAGTGTCCACGCGCTGGATCACAGGTCTACAAAGTCAAAAGCGCTGAGTTGTTGACAAGTTAGTTCACGGTCATCAAAATTCGAAGTTCTCTTTATATTCGATAAAGATATCATCAATTCGTGTAGCAAGACTATTTCAAATTGCAGTGTTGGGCAGGGCACTTGGGTAAACAGTATCAAAACTTTTCAAACTTTTGCGATTTGTTTACATAAATAAAATAAAATAAAAACGCCTGTTATTTCTTGAAGCCCTAATAATTGTCAACGTAATTAATGATTATTTATGGGGTTTTTATCGCGTACCTTTTGTTATTATTTCCCATAGGTTTCTATCGCGTTCCAGCGAGCGGGGACGACTGGATGAAATCGGAGTTTCAGCCGAGAATTGACGGTAGGTACTTCTAAAGATGAATTGAGGATGGTTGTGGATACTGCCGTCAATTAATATCATTATTTATATAGTGTATCAAAATATTGACACACACCCTAGCTGAGGAGCTATGGAAATCTGGGTCGTTCAAATACTAGCCGCGGTGATGTTCAAAGCAACTTGCGGTATAATGTGACACAAATATATACCTAGGTACAATACTTGAATTCCGGATTCGTCCCACTGACCTAACTAGTTCGAATCTGGAAACACAGTCAACACTGGTTAAGTCATTCTAACACAATGAGGTAGCTTCAGATGATTTTTTTTTCAATTATTGAACTTTGAGATGAATAGTATATGAGGAAGTGTCTCTAAAATAAAGCAACTGCGACACCACAGTGTAACATCCAGCTTATAACAAAACTCTAGGAAATTGTTCCTAGCTAAAGTGGCCACTGTAATGAGAGGCTAGAAGCAAAAACTGCTCAAGCATGTTTGTATTGATAGTGTTTGAGTGGATGGAGGCCTTTATGCGGTAATGGGGATAGGGGAAGATAGTACTAGTTGGTTTACCGTGGCTTTGTTCGACGTTGTGACAAAGGATTATAAAGGCTTTATTATGATGCTCGTAGATTCTGCTCGTGGTTCCATTAGAATATAATCTGAAAAGGATTTATGATAGAAATATGAATAATATATTGGATTGTTTAAAAAAAACGGGGCAAACACTAAACCCTCGAGAATCATTTTTATATTTCTTTAAATTTTTATGTGAAACTTTATACAATAACGAAAGAATCATCAAAATCGGTCCATCCTAAAGTCTTCCTGCAATTTTCTTATGAACCAACATACTCGTAAGCATAAAGTACCTATGTTATTTACAGGGTTCTTTCAGGACAGCTGATTTTCAATGTAATTTCGTTTTACAGCAATTCATTTTGCTATAGAATAGAAGATGACGGAATAAAATAAAAATGAAAAATTCTTATTTCTATCAAAAATGTACGGTTTTGATAAATTGGTTGTCATTGTAATTGTAATCCTAACTTGCCGAAACCAAACGAAGGTACGAAATCCTGTAAACAATCGTAGTCAAAATAAAAGATACAAAAGTACGACGTGATGCCATACAAGTGCCTGACATGGGTAATGACAAGAATTCACACATTCTATAGCACGTTGCGCTTGGCGACGTTTCGGACTGGAAGTGACAAGTCCTATGTATTTATCCACCTTTGAGACCACATGAAATTATGTCACAAAGTATGTGGCATTGCTAACGTACTTTGTGATGACGTAGAATGTTCGATTAGATATCGATACGCTTTTATGAAAAAACGTTTTAACTCGTACTCCACATCATAACTAATAGTTAGTGTAATTTTTGTCTGTGTTAGTAGCTATGAGCCATCAATTGCAGAAAAAAAACGTAATACTTTTGATGGATCAACCCCAAAATAGCAATTATTTCCGATCCAGAAACGCGCTGGTGCATAGACCCTTGACAAGCCCTGACTGTATTTTCTACAAAAGTAAATAGAGAAGCGCACAGAAAGAAAAACACAGAGTACGACCGACTTAAAACCAAGTCCTTTAATGTCTCTTCCAGTGTTCTACAGATATAGATAGAGACGAAATAAAAGTGGCAGTAGCGTCTGTCCCCGGCTTAAGTTTGAAAGGCTTCGGCGCGGCGGGCGCGACTAATTGTCGTCTCTACCATTGTACTATTTGGAAGAATACTTATGTCTGGTTGGGCCTACGTCTGAGTGTAGGAGTATTAAGTTTAAGGACTGGAATGAAAAATGTTCAGTTTTCGCTGAGGGCTGAATACGTAGAGAGCCTCAGTGAAGATGAACTAAGTAGAGAAGTAGGTACGAGTTTACCCTGAGCAAGTACTCAAGTAAATGGTGCACTAATTAACGCATTGGTTGCGATTGTGTTAATTGTTGGAGATCCAAAATTATATAATCTGGACAAAACCGCATAGAACTATCTCCAAAAAATCTCGACTAGCTCTGGTTTTTCCCAAGGTCATATGATCCGGGCAAAACCGTCATAGCACTATCTATCGCATAGAACTACTTCCAAAAAACGTCGACTAGCTCTGGTTTTGCCCAAGGTCATATGATCCGGGCAAAACCGTCATAGCACTATCTATCGCATAGAACTACTTCCAAAAAACGTCGACTAGCTCTGGTTTTGCCCAAGGTCATATGATCCGGGCAAAACCGTCGTAGCACTATCTATCGCATAGAACTACTTCCAAAAAACGTCGACTAGCTCTGGTTTTTCCCAAGGTCATATGATCCGGGCAAAACCGTCATAGCACTATCTATCGCATAGAACTACTTCCAAAAAACGTCGACTAGCTCTAAAATTCATGAATAACAAGCTGGCCCGGCAAACCTCGTTCCGTCTTAGAATCACAGATGGCGTTACATACGAAAAATGTGTGCGGAAACGACTTTCAGCATATTTGTTCGCCTCGTGAATTTTTCATATTTTTAATTAGTTATCCTGGTACTCGGGACGTAGACGAATCTAAGAAATCAAAGATCATAAATTCCGTCCACCCGTTCGTGAGTCCTGTTCCCGTTGGTTGGACTTTGATTTATATGTTTAAACAGAAGATTAGCAAAAGTTGAAATATAAGAACTAGCCGAGAGGAAGTCGGTCAAATTCATAAACATAAAGCAGAAACAGAAGCAAGAAATGAGAACAGCAATACAATAAACCGGGTACCGGTCCCTCACGTATGCAATGCATGATCGATCTGCAGATCACCCCGCCAGGAATACCATACGGCTTCTAATTAACTATACTTCATTTCGGTGGGCGCCATTTATTTATATCCTTGTGGGTTGGTTGGTGTAAGCTTGTCGAAGTGATCTGGAGTAAGGGTCATTTTAGAGATTTTCTTTACAATTAGTAAAAGTGATTTATCATCATTTTCGAATGTGTTTGTCTAGGTGGGATACCCCGAAACATTCACCCCAAAAGTTTTTGAGTGAGTGTGAATTTACAATGTCCAGGCTAAGAAATTTTTAATTCGTAATTTGTATGTGTGTAGGTAATTGATACATGTGAATGTAGGGATATAAATAAACAACAGTGAAAGATAAAAAGTGCTTAGAAAACAAATTGCAAAATGTGAGCAAAAAATTGATTAATGAGTAAAACAACAAGCAGTTATCGTTGCCAAGACCTAGAAAACTATGCCCGAAACAATCTATTTACGTCCATCTTAAACTACACTCAGTATTAATGATCTCAAAATATCAAGCGAAGCCTTACCAATTTTTTTCCTATAGTCAAACTGAATCAAATGTCATGTTTCTATCCTAATTATTTTCCCAGTGCGAAATTCTTATATTATCCAATTTTTTTCTTCTTTTTAAACTCAAAATCAATCTTAATCATATCTCTACCTTATATCCTCTAACAAACAAACGGAAATAGAAATAAGACCCTTATCTGCCCATAAACATTTATTAAGATTAAACAATTGCCATAGAATTTTATCATCAACATACGGCCAGCTGCATCGAGCACCCCCCATGCTTGTAGGTGCTTTGTATGCAGCACCGTGCTTGCACCGATTAGCTGCCTAAAATATACGCCTATACCATTTTCTATAGATATACCATTGGCTATATCGTTGGCTATATAGATAATGGAAAATACAGGATGTGACAGGAATACAGGTTGATCGGGAAAGGCCGCGCTGAAAGTGTTGTCGTGCAAATGGTTCACTGGATGACATTCAATAGAATATGTTTCTTTGAGTCTGGATACTGAAGAATATAGCTGGTAGGATAAACTATTTCCTCATAATTTTTCCGATCTATATTTATTCGAACGGATTTCGAACACAACTATTAGATTCTAACCTTATGAATTAATTTTGAAATGTCGTTGTATTTCAGTGCTAGACGAAGGCATTGCTTTTCTAGCTTCATTCACCTCGGTTATTTGCGTTAGTCGATCAGTCTGAAATGTTAAATTAGTGGATGGTAATGTCATCATTGACACAAAGTGCGTTAAACATGAAGATATTTTCGCATTGCCCTGAGCCTGCATATACCTGTCAATGCATCATTATTACAGGAGGCTCAGCAAAACTACCACTTCAAATCCTACCGTACTTTCTAACGACTAGAGTCGAAACTGGCCTGTGGCAGCTAGTTCTAATAGTGATGTGAACGATAGTCAATAAATGCGGCTTAGGGTATCGATAACTTTGCATTTTGTGACGGTTATGCGTTCCACTTGGCTTTGTGCACCTGTTTGAGTATTGTTAGTGAAGGCATTGGCTCCCTTATGTCGAATACTGAAATTATATTTACTGGGATGGCCGAATGCGCCGGTGCGGTGGTTGGGTAATGTGGGGAGAACAGTTCTTGATTGTATTGTTTAAGGTTTTGAAATACGAATGTATTTAGGGTTGGTGATATATCGATGATTAAATTTACAATTCTTTGGATTTCAGTATTTGGTTAATAAAATGTCGGATTTCTAAAAGTGTTGTTTCTATTTTTTCAGGTGAGTGAAGGGTGAACTCGTTCGGATTATGGTGCATTAAAAATGATGGAAACTCCTGACTGCTGAAGGGAATGCACTATACACAAGGTTAGTTTTTATAGTTTTAGTCCGAAAGCTCTTACAATCTTAATCAAATACTATTAAAACGCTGATAAAGTGGATTTCAACAAAATCACAAACAAAGCGTAGAAAAAATACCTTTTTTACTTATTTATATAATGTTCTAGATTAGACCTTCATCCATCTCGCTTAGGTTGTGGCCAAACTAAGTTCTATTAAAAACTAATTTTGTATCAGTACCTGCATTTTAATTACGCTGAAAGACGGAGAAAGGATATTGATCACAGATAGCGCTGTATGACCTGTTATGAACTTATTCTTTAATAAAATATAATAAATTATTTATTTCAGACTACTATAAAAAAGTACAGATATGTTATTCCATACTAATTACCATAAAACTAGCATAAATAAAATAAAAACTTAATGATTAATAAGATAAAGGAATCAATACCATTGATTTGATTTGCTTCTTAAACTGACAACATCTAAACAAACATTAAAACAATACCTATTTAGAAGCATATACCTACATTATGGAGTATTTTGGGACAATCAACCAGCCAAGGTAGCAAGGTACGTACAGTCTCGTAATGCAGTTAACTGAGGCTGTCACGCTCTGCCGACGAGCAGACGGGCGATTCGGTTGATTTCACACAATTCAGGGTAGGTATTGTCGCAATTAGGGAGGGTAGGGGTAGGGGCTGGGTAGGGCAAGTTATTGGTAGATTTAAATTTGGAACTGATTGTGTAAACGATTTTATTGGTGGACTTATATTTGGAATTCCTGTTAGGTTTTATAACATCAACATATATAACATCAATGCGACAGTCCCGTTTGCCGCATTGATGTTATAAAAGGAATTAGATAGAGCACCTCCAACATAGCTTAGCCAAAATGCCTTCAATTGGTGCTACAAGAAAAATAAGAACTCACGGGAAAACATTTCATTGGGTACTTGCACCGAATCTAAGTATTTCCTGTGCATCCTATGAGCGTACCAAGTCTTATCCAAACACGTGAATCATAGAGGTAAAACACGCTCACTCAACCATTTTTTAGATTTCAAAGATAAAACGAATCTTTGTATGTGTGAGTTGACAAACATAACTTTAGTGCTTTCACGCATAGCAAAATGAGACTCATTAATCGCATTTTTTTGGCTACACTAATTTGTGTCTTCTACCATTCTAAGCCTTTTTCGTGGAAGACGTCAATGGTCGATTACGTTTATCGAATGTTTATTGTAATAACTCAGACTAAGGCCTCAGAATTTAAACCTTATTCCGATACGCCCAGATATTCTCCTAAGATATTCTCAAAAAGTGGACCCACGGGGATTTAGTAAATTCAAACTCAATAATCATCGAATGGTCAGGTTTCCCCTCAACCCCGGTGTATATCCCATCGTATATGATGCAACTCTTCTTCAATCAGTATCCTGAAGGGTGCAGCTACAGGGTGTTCCAGTCTGGTCCCTCGCAGGGACCGGACGAACCCTTGTTTATCGATTCAGTTGATTGTTGGTGTCTTCGATGAGTCGCTCTATTTTTAATGTCATTTTCTGTATAGTTCAAAAATACACGCATAGAAAAATAGGTAGTAACGTTTTTAAGTCTACCTGGCAGGAATTATTGCGTCACTATACTACCTACTAATATGTCCGTTCATTATACTGTGTCATGTTAGACTACTAGAGCGACCCAAAGTGGAAATTTTCATGAATTATTTAATTCAAGATGAATAAAATTATTCATATAATTCATATTATGAATAAAATTATTGATATTTGCAACCACAGAATGACCAAATAGTTTTGCCTAGTGCGCCTTTTTGGTAACCCGGTTCAACGCTCCCATAACAATAACTCAAAAACTTACCTTCTATCCCTTCTTTCCCCATCTCATTAATTTCGAATTCTACAAACTCCAAGTTTACACCTGCCATTAAAATTACGAGCCGTTAATGACGTCACCATTGCACATTCCGCTTTATACACGTTTTCTAATTGAAGTAAAATTACGCAACAATTTGTCATTTCCCACCCCTAGGCAAGTTTCATCTAAACTTTCATGATTCAAATTTCAACCTTATCACAGGGTTATAGAGATAATAGTTTTATGAGGTCGCTGGGAAAGTCTATGGTTGGCCATTTTGTAGTTCCGTCCAATTTACCTTTTTATTGATTGGCTTGTTTGAAGTTTTTGCGTTTGGCTTTATGCAAAACTAGCTGCTGCCTGTGGTTTTGCACGCTCTTTTCTGGAATAAAACGTAGCCTATATCCATCCCCGGAATACCACCTACCTCCCTCCCAAATTTCATTAAGATCCGTTCAGCGGTTTAGGCCTGAAAAGGTAAGAGACGGACAGAGCTACTTGTGAATTTCTATATTTAGTATGGATACAAAATGTTAATCTTGCTATTTCTATTTTTTTTATGAATTATTATAGGAATTAACGCGGCGGCGATAAAAGCTATGCAAAGCTAAAACTTAAGTCATTCACAAGAGCGAATGAAATATTTTAAAATTTTGCAATCTAAACACAAAAATTAATACTAATTTAATTTCTATGGATATTATATAAAAAATCGATATATAATAAATATAATATGTATAAATACAGTAGATAAACACCTGTGTAATTCTAATAATAACGTATTATTTACCATGATTGAAAGTAAAGTAAAGCTAACCGTGGCTTTACTCGCGGTAGTACCCAGATAAATCATTCTTATTTTTAATATTAATAAGTTTCCTGGACTTTTCACAAAAACGTTAAACAAATTATTAAGAAATCTCATCACATAAGCAATTTACTTAAATTACAGGAGGCATTAAATTTTATTTGCCTATGCTCCCTGATGATGAACTTGCCTCTCTCACTTGACTCACTCCTCTCGCACTTCAGCCACATTGTCTACGGTATCTACCAGTACTACAGTATGTACTATACTGAACTACAGTATAGTACTGTCTAGTGTAGTACATGCCCTATCTCCGTTCGTTACGGCGGCAACCCTCTTGAGACAGCCCTTGTGCTAAGCCTCACACCTGCAAAGTTCAAGGTTATTGCAGTTTACAGTTTTAAATTGTTGTAGACTTTATGTGGGGGTGGGTAGGTGTGTTTTTAAGTGGGACGTGAGTTTGATATTTCGCGATTATAATTTTCGATATGATACGATTATGATTTTCTTTAAGTGTTAGATAACGTTTTACGAAATATATACTAGCGCTTTTTAGGGTTCCGTGCAAAGGGTAAAAACGGAGCCCTATTACTAAGACGTCGCTGCCCGTCTGACACCAGGCTGTATCTCATGAACCGTGATAGTTAGACAGTTGAAATTTTCACAGATGATGTATTTCTATTACCGCTATAACAACATGAAAAAACAGAACAAAATAAATATTTAAGGGGGCTCCCATACAACAAACGTGTTTTTTTTGCCGTTTTTATAGATAATGGTACGGAACCCTTCGTGCGTGATTCCGACTCGCACTTGGCCGGTTTTATTTTGAATCTGCATAGCCGTTCCGCAGATTTGATTTACATCACAAATGTAGGTACGTATCTTTCAATGATGGTCCTACATAACCTATAAGATGTGACAACGAAACAAGCAAAAAGGCCTAATGTAAAAGTGTAGTAGGCAGGCAGGTGTCTGATGGTAAACTTCATAGAAAAGTCTACGTAAAGTTTTCACCTTAAAAATGCGGTATCACTGCAAGCCTGAAACAATTTACTGCTTCAAACAAAAACCGATAGCTACTAACCTAACAAGATCAAATTCAACCAAACCAACTCATCTAACGGGAAGTGTTCAAAAAGAATCAAACCCCAGCCTCAATAAACCGACAAGGCTATTCATCACCGCATTTCGCGTATTCAGCTGAAACTGGATCCTTTCAGATTTGCAGATAGCCGTGACTACGTCTGGCGTTACGAGTGCCTGGGCTATGCTGCGGTTGTTTAGGATAGTGCACTCGCATGCCAGTACGTCTATATGCGATTGGAGGGCGTGCATAGGAAACAGCTCAGAAATTGCCCTGAGTTTTCACTATAATGACTACAGCGTCTGGCAGTTCGAGCATCGTGTGACTGTGCTGTGCTGCTGTTTGTTTACGACAGTGCAGGCGCACACAGCTTGTTTGTAAGTGACAGCAAGCAGTGCAGGTAGTGGATCATATTTCCGTAGTATGTACGAGCGTCAATGCTTCTGTGCTGCGTTTGTTACGGATATTGCACTGGCATATTAATTCAATTCAATTTATTTTATTTCGGTTGTTCACCATAATTGTTAGTACAAACTACCTATATACTATGTGACTAATTTACTCACAAAATGACATATTTATCTACTGCTTTCATTTACTCGTACCTGTGAACGAAGATAGGTACACTTCCTTTTTAATTTTAAAACCCGAGGAATGTAACATTCGGGTCAAACCCCTACGGGTTTAAAGAGTGTTATAAATTAAGTCCTATGTATATTCTTTTAAAATAAATAAATAAATCGCTTCATTAGTTTGCTCCGGAGCTAAAAGGAATTTAGTATGCAGTAGAAAACTGAGTGCGCGTTGAAGTCTTTTGTACACTACACAGCTCCAGTCCGTCGTTGCATCGTAGCAAGCGCTCTGCGAAGATCTACAATTTCGTCAAACGGAAGGAAGGAGGAGGCTTAGGGAAAGGTAAGATATACATATCAGAGGAAAGAGAGCGAAACTTCCTACACAGTGGATCCAGTTACATGTAAAAAGCAAGCTAGACTCAAAACTTTTACTAAAACCTCCACTCGCTCACATGAAACGCTCCCTAGGCCGCATCTCGTCACTCAGTAGCACTCAATAATGCATGCGTCGAGGCTGAGCCTACAATCCTGCACTATGATACACGGGAAAAACTCCAGCTCGGAAACTGTGTTTAGTCTGTGCTGTACAACTACAGAACGGCTATGGTTTACCTGGCATGGCAGACTGTTGGAACAAGTTCTATGCGATGAGCTTGTTTGTTGATGGTTATGTGGATACATTTCAAAAACTACTTACGTCTAAACTGGAGGCTTAAAGGGAAGGAAACTGTTTTTCAGTAAGCTTGGGAAGGCATCAGAGAATCAAATTCTTATTTTTCGAGACTAGTTTCTGCCCACCGTTTCGCACGTGTTGTATCTATGGAAACGTTAAGTTGTTTCTTTCCCACTGGAATTTACTTATTGGATAAAAAGTAGTGTATGTTTTATTCCAGGCCTGGAACTACCTGTTTGCAAAATTTCAGCCCGATCCGTTCAGTAGTTTTGACGTTTAGAGCTAACAAACATTCATCCAATCATCCAAACTTTCGCATTTATAATATTAAGTTTGATAGAGTGATGTTGGTGGGGAGGGGAGGTAAAAAGTATTTGAAGAAAGGACAAAATTCCCTTTATAACCTGTAAGTATTTACAATTAATCTTCTCTTTCATTCATATAGCAATATCTACAATGTTTTACTAAACAAAACTTCTATACAAGGTGCCACGAAACATGTGTATTTAGACGAAAGGAGGTGATTCTGGACTCTGATGGGATAAACTTTTCTTTTAAAAAAATTTTGAATTTCGAAAACTTAATTATATTGTGACTTTTTTCATCATGTTCGTATTTTTTTACGTGTATCTTTCATTATTATTATTATTTCATTTATTTTTGCTTGCATGTAGGTACATTAATTCTTAGGTCTAAGGTGAATATGGTTCATGACAAAACACTGCTATTGCTGAAAACAAGCAAAAAAATAACTCAAGAGTGCGTGTAAAAGAACACAAGTTGATACCCCCGGGGTCCAGAACCACCCCCTTTCAGCTAAGTACACATATTACGTGGCACCCTGTCAAGCTAAGTCTTTTATCCGACAATGATGGCGATAAGAGACTCTTTCACATTAAAAACAAAGAGACAATACTTTTACTTCCCATATCGAAGAGCAAATAATATTTTCGTAACTCAAACCCCCAACTTTTCATATAAATCCCAGGGCGAATCTCGTAAAACAAATTTGCCCAACTAAATGTATATTTCATGCGACTATCGGTAATCGGAAGGAGTACCTTTCTTTGCAATAGCCCCGAGCAAAGATAGGGGCGAATAATAGGACAACTTTTTATCTTGAATTCTATCACAACTTTTGAAATTTGACAGTGGACTGAGCTGCCGAGATGGAACGGTATTTTATAATGGTAGAGGTGCTAAAGTAACACTCATTGTGATTTTACCCCAAAGATTGGAAGGCGTATACATTTTGATTTTGTAATCGTGATGTCATTTTTAGGGTTCCGTACCCAAAGGGTAAAAACGGGACCCTATTACTAAGACTTCGCTGTCCGTCTGTCCGTCTGTCACCAGGCTGTATCTCATGAACCGTGATAGCTAGACAGTTGAAATTTTCACAGATGATGTATTTCTGTTGCCGCTATAACAACAAATACTAAAAAACAGAATAAAATAAATATTTAAGGGGGCTCCCATACAACAAACGTGTTTTTTTTTATAATGGTACGGAACCCTTCGTGCGCGAGTGCGACTCGCACTTGGCCGTTTTTTTTTTTTTTTTTTTTTTTTTTAATTTTTACCGACTTCAAGGAGGACGTTCTATATTCGGCTGTATGTTTTTTTATGCATGTTCATGGATTTCTCCGTCGATTGTGGACCGATTTTAAAGACTATTTTGCTTTTGTATATTACTTAAATCATTCCGAATCGGTCACATAAAAATGATTCCCGAGGAATTATCATTTATCCCGTCAAGCTTAAAAAACAACCTAATTATTTTCAAAAATCACAATAATTTTGGTAATATCTTCGCCAATTCTTAATAGTTTTAATGTTGTTGTATACAAGTTGAATTTGAAGTGGTCCGATAAAAGTTTATTCCTCGAGGAATTGATATGTGCGTCGTAAAACGTATCTGAAACATCATCACACTATGATATTTTTCACAATCGGTAAAAAATGGTTTCCATGACAACGAGCGTAACCAACAGGTCTTTTCATTCGACGTTTCATCCATGTGTCATCCATCACTCATCACAATAAACTAAATTAGACTCGAATAACCTAGAATAACTAGATGTCGCCACTCGAAAAAATAGATCGCGCTATAGAAGTGTTCTTTCATAAGCCATTTTCACTATTTTGGAAATCGTTTTATGAAACACACCATAATTATATTCGTAACGAAAAGGCAGCCAAATGGTAAGAGTTATACACTCACAAAGACAACTGAATTGATCAGCTGGCTTTTTTAGATGACCTGCAAGGGACTTTTGAAATTAGTAGAGTTCGATACTAAAGATGTATTTCATTTCAAAATCATGAAAAAAAAATGCTCGTTCACTACTTCAGTACTAACTAAGAGAAGCATAAATAACTAAGAATAATCCTTTAAAAAGATAATTCTTCAAAGCATAATTTCCAATGCCTGGAGCCATTAGCTACCTATTTCAATGCTACTATCAATAATGGGTACCTTCGGTAGCTGCCTGCCCCCGGGCAGAGATAGCGATGCAGAAATAATAGGCCAAGTTTTATCAGCGCCCACTGTGTGGTGAGTTGGGTGGCTAGGCAAGTTGCCTGTGGAACGGAGCGAATCGGTAATTCGCGGATTTTTTATGCCTCATCATCATCAGAATACATTTTCCACAGCTGGACATAGACCCCTTTAATAAGCGCCATAGCGCTCTATATTTAGCATCTACCTGATCGAAAGATCTTCAAAATCACTCGTAAATTGAAAATTTAAATTCTATTTATGTGAAAATCGGACGCTTTAAATACGCGCGTACGATTTTCACGTGGTTTTACAATTTTTGTTCCGAATGGCCAAATCATACGGCAAATTCGAAGTAAGAACTTTTGGTCGTTTGCTGCTATTTCAGAAATTAAAACAAAAAATTACACGTTAGTAATGGCTAATAGGTACACTTTTCTCTCGCGCTTCATCACATGAAACCCTTTTTTATTTATGCCAATAGTAATTCTGTGTAAGCTTGTCAACCTGTAACTTGTTGTCTTCAAATAAATGATTAGTATTTTTTAGTTTTTGCATAATTGAGCCCAAGAGTATAGAGTGTAGTAGAGTCTGAAATCGCAATAACGAATTCACCTGCGTATTGTCTAGAACCGTTATCGGAACTCTTTCAAATTGCAAAGGTAAAGGCAGAGCTAAGTTTTTATCAGTAGAGACCTCTCATAATCAATATAGCAGCTAGTGGCCGTAACAGCGGCCGTACTGATTGTGCTTGAATAGTGGCAAAGTTTCTGGTATTGCACAGTTTGCGGCTCGAATAGTAGGTACTTTTGAGTGGTTTGTTTCGTTGAATGGGGCTCAGAATATAGCAGTCTGGGCTTAATGTTGATGGATAAAATTGTATATTGTAAGCTGAGTCGAATTGGCTTATTGCATCTCTTTGGGTGTTGATTAGAAATAAATGAAACACACAAACGCCATTGTAGGCTATGATCTTCCTAAACACATTCTTGAATGGATATGAAGTCATTATTATTTTTATTAATTATAATAACGAATCACGAGAATTTGACTTGACTTTTCAAATTTTTGTGATTCGTTTATTACTTGAATCGTGTTTTTTTTATTTCTTTCAAATGCCACAATTGTAATGTGCATATTATAGGAATCTAGTTAGTTTTTGTGACACCTTCTCTCTACGGCCTTAGGTGTATGTAGTTTTTTTTAGTTTTTCCATGTCGTCAAACTTAGACTAGATGCTAGTTTCTGCGACAACTTTCTGCGAGCAAAAGTGCAAAAAGGCAACCCTATAAAAAGCATTGGGTTCTAATATTAAGTTTTTAATTATCTTCAAAATCATAAAGCTTCTAACCCAGAGCCCCACATAGCTTCCATATCTCGAGACGTCATACACAAAACATTTCTGAAAGTGGGTTATCACACAATGCCCGGTGGATCTGATAGGCCCTTGCCAGCTCTCTGCCGTGCCAACGGTCACCAGTTTTATCATTTTTGGCGCAGGTATGTTGCTAGTGAACTTGAGACTGACAAGTTCTTTACCACTGTAGGTAAACGGTTATGTGAAACTATCTAGTGGTTATTTTACATGCATTCGTGAGTGTATCACGTATTTTAATTATTCGCGTCTTTGTTTCTCTCATCGAAGGTATGAATAGAATACGTGTCATTCTGTGATGATACCATTGTCATTGTATAGTGATTAGTTTAGCAGAATAGGCCCCGTGTTGTTTATTAGGATGCTGTTTTTGTATTGAGTTAACGATTTTAAGCTATTTTAAAGGAAAAAGCTCATATAGGAACCTGTTTAATAAAAATCGGACTTAAGATTCCAAAATTTTTAGACTACAGTCATCGATCAAAAATGTCCGGCTTTGCCGGCCCCCCTTAGATTCACAATGCGCACGCAACAACCTTCAGTAGCAAAAGAGGTACATTTTGACATGTTAGGAAAGCTTTTCAACTAGTGTCATTTTAGCGTTCAGACAAAAAGCATGAGTACAAAAAATGCAAGAATCACTCGTCCAAAGTGCTGAAAAAGGATGGAATTTCTTATTTTCAGTAAGTTTATATATATTTTTTACCCGTATATTGAGATGTGAGTCATATACTTGTGAAATCAGCATAAAATATTGTTGTTTGGTTTGCCTATGTTAAAATATTAATTTTGTTCTAAATTGATAAATGGAGAGGCTATTTCTTCTAAATTTTTGGAACGAAGTTCCTTATCGCGCGTTGCGAAAGGGGGCTAGACCGAAACTCGTAAGTCTATGGTAAATGCGACCCCAGAAACTCCTATGTCTATGGTAAAACGACACTTACGTTTTGCTATTGTTAGATACGACATTATTACAAAGGAATAAGGTTCAAATTGAAACACCGCATATTTCAGAATTCATATACAATGATCGCGCAAAGGCACTGACATTGTTGATGCACGGACGAAGGAAATCAATCAAATCACCCTTCCGTGGTTAGTTTAGTAGTTTGGCTGCTTTGTGAAAATGAAAACAAAAACAACTTTTCCGACTGTTTTTTTTCTTGAAAACGAAAAGATTAGTTCCAAAGTAAGTACATTTAACAAATTACTACCGCGTTTTATGCGTTACCAAAGTTATCAAGTGTTTTGTTACACAACAGTGTGATAATATGGCTATTTCAGAATGCCAGCAAGAAAAATAGTATCAGACAGGCAGATGGAAATGCTTGTGGCTTTTATGGAAGCAAACAGGGGATTCGCAGTGGGCCGCCTGGCCAATAACGGCCCACTGGCAAAACAAAAAGCTGAAAAACTTTGGGAGGACCTTGCGTGTAATCTTAATGCTGTTGGGGCTGGTGCCACTAAAACCTTCCTTAGCCAAGTGGAGAGTTGTAAGTACCTTTTATCTGTTAATTTGAATGTTTTTCACTTATGCTAATTACCCATCTAGTAATTTTAAAGCTTTAGCACTGCACCAATAAACAATTTTTACTTTACTTTTAAGAATTTATATCCTGACATAACAATAATAGATTACCAAGTTCAATTGATGTTTGAAATTGGTAATCTATTATTCATAGATGTTTAATAAGTAGATAATTATTATGTTATGCCTAGTGTTGATTATTTTATTAATGTGCATGCTGTAACATCCTATTCTATAGACACATAGACATAAGACCCCTAAATTGTTATTAGAATCTAGCTTTGTGATCCCATGTTGGATGTCTTATTCAATAAATATATAACTGGCAGGCTCTTTAGCTCAGAGAACCGAGTACTACTGAGGAATAAAGGTTCTCTCAAAGGATGGTCATAACAAATGTTGTAGTGTCAGCGGGCCATGGCATTCAATTACCCAACTCATACTTAGTGTTATAATGTATTTAACAGCGCACACAGCCTGACACCGCTACTGCCTCCATACCTGCCTCAGCCCGTTCCCGAGCCTCAAATTAAATTTAAAGAGCCTCAGCCGCTTCCTGAGCCAGCTCTCACGATTGAGCTGGACTGCTTCCTCCCAGGTGTGCTATCATATCCTTGATCCTATCCAATACTGTATAGCATAGGCACAACATGTATTTCCTCTTTGATGATGCAAGATTTATTGTTTATAACGGTTCGGTCTATTGTTACTTAAAATCGACTGTCTAATATCTATCTAAAATTTTATACATTCCTTCTCATAAGTTCTCATCTACTGGGAAAATAAAATCTTATCTTTTGTATTGTAACAGTATAAATATTAATGTACAGAGTCAACGTCGGTCGCCACCGCTCCAGTAGATATGCCAACGCCACTACCGCAATTGACCCCAACGCGCAGGCGATCATGTACCTAATAATTTGTATCTGATGTACTTTAAATTTTAGGGTCCTCGTACCATTATTCATGTCACATCACATCAATGGCTAGCCAATTAGTGTCCACTGCTGGACATAGCCTCCTCCAAAGCTCTATTTTTATACACTGTTACAGATACATCACATGCTGCAGATGTGCCTCAGTGGGCAATGCAGATTGAGGAGCGGCATTTAGCGAACGAGAAGATCTCGCGTTCTCTAGAGGCCATGGCTGCCTCCTTGGCAGCGATACGCAGCGCTCTGTAGCGCGAATTGAAGAAAAACTTTAGGAGCACAGCAAGGCGAGCGAAGCGAGCCGCGCTTTGTGTTCTTACCCACCCACTTATATGGGTATGCTTAGAGTACTTATTCTAAGTGGGTATGGATTTCGAGTAACTCGAACTCGTAGATTACGAAAAAGATGTCCATTTCCAAATCCAAGATAGCTGACATTTTTTAATCGCAAAAATCACTCATGGGTTTCGTTTTCGACTAATTCAGATACGTAGATTACGAAAAAGATGTCCATTTTCAAGTCCAAGATGGTTGACATTTTTTTTATCGCAGTTGTCACTCGTGGATGTCGTTTTCGACTAACTCGGACACGTAGATTACGAAAAAGATGTCCATTTCTAAATCCAAAATGGCTTACATTTATAGCTGCTTGCAGCTCGCGCACATCTAAAAAATTAGTTACATTATATTTGTTAATAATAAAAAAATATTATTATAACTTACATTTTTTTTTAATTATATTTCCTTCACTAATTAATCGAAAGGAACTTCGTTCCATCCGGGTGTCCCTTGACACCTCTCAAGTTTTTTTTTCATTTATAGTATGTATTAATATATTTTTCATAAAAATAAGTTTAATATTACTAGTTGATGATTTTTAAAATAATTAGTTGGCCCGCCCTAAAATTTCATTTGCGTAGACTCTCTAATAAAAGAAAGACTAGGTTCTTACCTACCTACCAGAAGTATGAATTTATAAAACGTTTATTTTTTTCCCGTAAAAAAAACTCGTGCAAAGCCGCAGACAGGAACCAGTTCTTTTTAATCTAGAGTGCCTGCCTGTAATTGTATTTTAAGTTTAAATTGTTGTATGTCTGAAATGACCCTTTTGTATAAATACCTACTGTTGAGACACCAATTTATAGTTTCATCAATAAATGATCTTTACCTGAATTCTGTTAATTAATCCTTATAGAAAATAAACTGAGTAGGTAGGTATATAATTCTCAGGTAGGTACCTACCTACTTACAAAATAAAATAAAATGAATTCGACTCCACCAATCTCTTGTTCCGTATGGAAAAAACTTGTCAGGCTCTGCGCAAACTGTCTGCGTCAAAACAAAACGAACCCAATTTTGAGTGACATTTTTGTAAGGCTCTAGGTATCTACGGGGGAGGCCGCGAACTCCTTATTTTTGATCGAAGACTACAGTTCATAAAAAAGTTAGAGAAAACCTGCAATTTCATTTGTTTTTTGGTGGTGAAACCACTAACATGCAGATTTTTGAAATCCCGGTTTTCATCTAAGTATGCGATGTTATTCCAAGAATGTACTCTCACATCCCGCACTTCCAACTATGCTGCCTACCCAGCTCTTTTTCAAAGCACCATAGAATTAGCACGTGCACGCTGCCAAATTGGTAGCCCTCGGGCTATGCGTCTATTTTATTGGAATTGGGATTCCTATCGACTCGTCTTCGTTTCTATGTATTTCTGGAATAGTGCTAGTTGTAGATGGAAGCATTTGGCCAGTGTTGCAAAGATAATTAGTAAAAATCCCACCTTTGATACTCTTATCTGTAAAACAACTTAAGGGCTAATATAATATACTGTAATTATATGAGTAAAATAAAGAATGTATATTGTATTATATGAAAGATACCTTAATTAATCAAAACCAGAAAAAAATACGAGCCTTGGAACCCGTTGGGGGTTTCTATCGAAGCCGCCCACTGTACCTACCATACACACTATCTCTAGTTGTCTCTGTGTTGACTTAGAAAGATACCTCATATTGTACCAATTTTCTTACAAAACGGTATAGCCAAACACAGACTGACCATAGAACAATCATTCTCAGACTCAATATTGACATTAAAATAGTCGTCTCGCGTGACATGTGCCAATGAAAGGGCGGAGCTCAATTATGGCGACATTCATGTAACCGTCGCAAACGAGGGCTAACTAGATAATGACTGTTTTAAACGTTGATTTGCAGACTAGAGATGGGACGTGTCCATGACATTTTATCGATAAAATGCAGTCATCATCGTAATTATAGCTTTGGATCACTCACTGCACACAGCTTCCTCTGTCGTGTTTTTTTTCCACTGTGGTGTGCTTCCCAACAATACATAGACCTCCACAATCATTCTAAAGTTGAAGGATGAACCTACGTTTCTCGATCTTCTTCCTTTTTAAAGGCAGAGGTATCCTTTTAATCACATCCACTTGGATACTTCATGTTAATTAAGGGAAAAAGAAAGAAAAAAGTGCTCGACAAAAAGTAAATAGGTACATCGACTGTCACAACACTAGCAATGTTTAGTAAACTTTATTGTTGGTAATTGAGGTGTTGGAAAGGATAATTATCAACAGATTTACAAAAATCACACACAACACACACTTAAACCGTACCATTATTTAAATAAAGTCCATTTTTGCTTGGTTTGTATTAAATACCTTTGTTAAATTGTCATTAAAGCGTGTTTACGAGTTGTATCAGTAATGTGACTTATTCAACGGTTTATTGGATGGTTAAAATTTATGTCGTGTTTAACGAGGTGGGCTTATTGAGTTATTGCAGTCAGACTGTACCAGTACCATGCCAACCACACACTGCCTGCATAATTATCAGTTCATTTCATAATTATTACAGGTGACTATATTGGATCTAATGATTGTCTATTATTAATGGCTCATTAAAGCTAGATTCGAACCGCGGTGTATTCGTGAAGCACAGGCATGTTTTTAAACCTATGCATTAAACAATCATACTTTATCTATAGCGAATGTTGGTCCACTGCTGGGCCCAGGCCTCCCCTAATAAGCGCCTAAAGCTTGTCGCACAAAAATTGCATTCGTATATTGGCTTTAACTCATAACATTTAGATGTATTTTATATTGATGGCATCAGATAACTGACAGCTCGCGGACCACTCGTTTGAAGCTTGTGGAAAACTATTATGTCACTGTAAAATTCATCTAGTGATGAACGAGTTTAAGTTCATATTTGTTTGCAGATTTTTGTGCTGGGTGGTAGCTGTGCGCTTCTGATCTGTGACAAGCTGAAATGGCTCTTAACAACATCACCATCATCATCTTCAGCCTATATGACTTAAATCATAGGGGATAATGATCAAGCTCTGGGCAGATTGGGGATCGCAGTACGATGGTGGAACCGTTCTGCAAAGGGTACAGCTGCTCACCCCCCGGTGGAAGTCCCTTAGTCGTCTCTTATCGTAAGAGACGATACCCGCGGGAAGAGTTGGGGCGATGCGAATTCTGAGCCAGCACACAAGAATAGAATAGAATAGAATAGAATAGAATTATTTATTGTCCAATGTAAAGAGCTACAGCAAAATTGTTCTTAAAACCTAGTGAGCGGCACAATACAATGGATTCGTCAGATGAGTTGTCAAGTCATGAGTTATATATATTAAAAACCATAAATCCTTAATTTAGATAACATCAAAAATTGAAATTTATACAGAGATTGGAACTGTTTAATACTGGATATTAAGAAACAACCTATTTGCAAACATTTTGATGTGATTGAAATTGGTTCAGTTCCAAACTGAAACGGTTTTTAGATTACGGAGCCTGGGCATCAAAGCTAAGAGAACCAGGCAAGTTGGTGTAACGCTGGATATCCAGTGTTGACTTAGAAGCCAGTAGGATTTAGGAGGGTCGGCAAAAATGTTTTTAATTAAACATTGTGAATGTAACGCAAATGTAAGCTTACGCACATACGGAAATACTTATAGTATTTCTGTTTTTTCTGTTGCTGAAATGATTTATTATTATTATTATACACTCTGCATGATCAGCGTACGAACGGAACGAACCGGCTGTTTGAACCTAAAGCTCGTATTATGAAAGCTTGCTCAGTCATCGCTCTATGTTCAAGTGACGTTTATGCCATAGAAAAGCGTTACTCAAGCATCGATTGATGACTGAGTTAAGTTCGGATCTGAATAACGACCGAGACCAGTTTGATCTGCATATTTTCTATTAGGTACAATCTTTTGATAAGTCGTGTGTCACATGTGTCACCTATCTATGTGTTTAGTAACTATTATAAAATATTCCTCTTGTTTAATTTTTTAACGAAGAGTTTAGGTCTGTTTAACTTGTTGGCCTTAATAACCATTTCTTTCATGACCTTCATGTGAAGGTCATATCAGAAAAAGACTATCGTGGTTAAGTCTATGTATAGACATAACCGCGATAGTCTTTTTTTTCAATAAGGTACCTTTAAAAACTTAAAAAGTTATTGTGCTACAAGAGCATAGAAATGATTCAGTGCTCGTAAAAACTTAGCTTCCACAAATAAAACCTTTTGGTTCCAAACTGGTATTGCAGCAATGCAAAGCTAATTAATCTCTGCTATCCGTACAAAGTGACAACCGTCCGGTCGGACGGACGTCCGCTCGGCCCCCAAACTTATTAATTGCTTGAGAGACCGGGCTGAGGCCACTTTCACGCGTCTCGCCCCCGGCCGACTTTTGTGCTGACGGTGCTGCAGCTTTAGGCATGGCTTATCTGGCGATATCGTCAACACACATAACTACCTAGTACTCATGCTCTTCTGCATGATATTCAGCCAGAAGGACATCAGATGCAAACGTCGGTAGTGATATTTACCGCAATCGTCGATACACTAATAGTAATAGTTTCTTCGGCCTTGCACATGTATTTTCCTACATCTAATCTACCATCCATAAAGTAGCCTTTATAGCCTATCCTAGGACACAATCTTGTCAAGATCTTGGTCGAAGCCATAAAGCCGATTTGCCTTTTAAAGATAGAGGATTTCGTATATGAGGTTCATGGGAATAAAAAAGAGATATATATTTATCGTGAATATTGGGAAATTATGTCTTGCTCCTACTACGTTTTATCATGGTACCGCCCAGAATGCTGCTCTTGAAAATCAGATTTTTTTGTTTCGATCAGTTTCAAAGTACACCCTTACTTTTAAAATGATCGAAATAAACATTTGGAAAAAAAAAATTGTGTTAATTTTCTACCTACTTTCAATTTTCTACTAAAAGTGTTATCCCGTCCATTCAAAAATACCACGATGTTACCCTTCTATCATAATTAGCCGGCTATTCCGGTGAGTCAGGAGTGCTGCGCGGGCGCATCTATCAAAACATCGTTTTGTTTTAAACGGGAAATATATTTTGTACGCATGTGGAACGGTTTTTGAGACGAATGAGACGCAGTGTAATGAAATCAGAATATTAAGTTGTCCCACGTGTCGAATAGTGGCACGATATGAACTTCCACGATGCCGGTGTCGACATTTGGATTAAATGATACCCAACAGATAAGGCTCAATGACAAGAAAATTAACTCACAGTAAAACCATATTCCTAATTGTTTAGCTGTTTTAATTTAAATTCTTTCTATCATCATCCTTAAAATACCTTAAAGTCAAAAATAATCGACTATAACGAGATACCAAAAAGACCTGCTCCAGCATACCACGGCCGATCTAGCCCTAATGTTACGCCTAGAGCTCTAGGTCAAGCTAGCCAAGCTGGTCTAGTCGAGCTTAGCTTTTTGTTTGATTGCTAGGGATTCGAATGGAAGCAATAACATTTTAAGTTCTAAAACTAAAAACTGTCATTCTTCCTATTAGCAATGTCAGCCCTATGGCTCACGTTAGGCACTCGGCTTCGGCTAGTTCTAAAGCACACTGTGTTAAAGGATTCTTTTTGATTTGACTGCACTGTGTACTCACGTCTCATGTTCTAAATTAATGAGACTGTGTGTCTTACGCGACACGTCCTTACGCGTGAAATTTGATTGGTTTTTATTTGTGTTTCTTGATTCCCGAGTAATGTGGTGTCTTCAGGCTGAAATAGACTTATCTTAGTCATATTTTACTTTATAACGTGATATTTCTTCTGGTTTTTCAATATTATCTTATTATTTGTAACTACCTAAGTAGGCAGTAGCAGAACGTATGTTAATATTATTGGGATTCAAGACGTCTTGAATCCCAATAATATTAACATACGTTCTTCTTAGCTTGGGGCTAGTATGATGCTGTGTGAATTTTACAGCATTATTTATTTATTCAGGTAGTCAATACAGACTACATAAACTATCCTTCGAGGTTGAAACAGCCTTTGATGATGATGAGGTAGTCAAAATTTGTTCGTACTCTGATCATCTCTACAATTAACTAATCTTAAATCTAGTATCAAATCTCTTATCAACTTTCATTCGGCAAGTAAATAAAAAGTGAAAGTATTGGACGAGATTTGATCATTAGCTATTTAATTTACGTATGAACAACTAGGAGCCAATTCCACTTAATAAATCACTTCACCATTAACAATGCTATCGTCTCAAAATAACTCATTTTGGTATTTTACCTTTGATAAAAGAAACTACATAAAGGGACGCGAGTCAAAAATGTCATAGCTAAAACCAATCTGTCAATCTCTCCGTGCCAATAGCACCGCACGCACTATATAGTTAGTTAGCTTCTTTCGCCTTTGTTTCAGTAGTACCATTGGATTGTACCATTGATGGTACAAGTGACACAACTTTGTATCCTTAGTACCTGTGTACTAGTGACAATAAAATTATTTAGGATCAGTACTACCATCATAAATATTGATGTATCGCTAGTAACATGAATGGTAATACTAAACAAACTTGAAGTACCGTGGAGTGGTAGTAGGGCCCAGGAAGTGAATTGTCTCGTCTATGGACGATTCTGATTTCTTTCAGATTTTAAAGTATTTGCTTAGCAGAAACAGCTCCAACTGGAATCCTTTTGGATTTAAATCCTATCGAATCATGGCTTCCCCTGGTAGTATAGTAGTCATAGTTATGACTACTAGTACCTATCTACTTGATTTTAAATTGGTTGTTTTCTTCTTTACTCTCCACTGTTATGGAAATCAGGCATTATTCTCATTTCAATCCCAAAGTGTAAAAAAATCTTCCTAGGTTTTCGTAGTCGATTAAGTGTGATATACGCAAAGAACTCCCATTCCACAATTACTGTTCCCTTCCACACTCTGGAACAAATAATTTATAATATCAACCTTATATTTTACCGACTACGGCCATTACTTGAGATAAAAATATAAATTACACGGAATATTGCTCAGCATCTCTGGTTATGATGCTGAGTTACGTTCTTGCTGTAATTTGGTCTTGACTCTTTTAAAGTTGAAAATGTTCTGTTGGTTTTCGTTTATTTAATGGACTTGAAAGATAATCACTGTATGCTGGATTATAAGGTGCTTATTCCGTTATTAAGTTTTTAAGGTTACACTTTTCGTAAGTTGTATACACTCACGAATGAATTGACCTGTAGCAGAGAATATATAATAATACTAACCAGTACCTAGGTGCCATGTTGAACCAATAATATGAGACCTCCAACACATCCCTAGGTGATCTGAATTTGCACAGCATTGGTAACCACGTCGCGTCGCCGCCAGTTTGCTCGTTGTCAAGACTGCCCGGAATGTCAAGTACGCTGGCCACGCGTCTGTTTTCACTAACTGATACTTTTTTGACTGTCAAACCTGAGAACTTGATACTTTTGTTGACATGATACAAGTCTAATAAAATAATTTGTATAGATATTTTATAGTTTGTGTATTTTTGTTTCTTGCTACCTACCGATTCGTATCATGAGTAAGTCACTTAGGTAGTCTTAAATGTCTTGGATCTATAAGACCCGTATTATGAAAGCTTGCTCAGTCACCGATCTCTGTTTGAGTAACGATTTTGTTTGGCCTTAAAACAATTACAACTAGTAACGAAAGCAAAATAACTTTTTTAAATTGCCTAGAAATCTGACTTGTAATATGCCTATGTTGACCTGTGATTCGTTTCATGGAAAATTGAAAGTGAAACATTGAAACAATAATGCATTTTAAAAAAGTTGCTGAAGAACACAGTAGCCCTAAATTAAACAGAGCTTGTGTTAAGGTAGAGTATTTTAATAAAACACTGTTTTAACCGGATTGATCACCTCAGCCACCTCAGTCTGCCTGTGACCATGGAAGCTGAAAAGCCTCCGAAACGTCAGGTTATAAACAAAATATAAAATATACGCGATCAATCCGGTTAAAACAGTGTTTTATTATGAGTTCTCGCGATAATAACCTTAGAATATACTATGTAGAGTATTCTTTTTGAGTAGGTACTTAGTTAAATTAGGTACAATATTTATTGAAAATATAAAGAATAGACAAGTAGTGTTAAAGAGGTTGAAAAGAACGTTGATTTAATAAAAATATTTTATGCTACACTTTCTTTCTAGTGTACCACTCAAGTTTTACTTAGTTTACATGCTTGCAAGATTTCTCTTTTTTATCCCATTATATTCCTTTCAACTCAAGATTTAATAAAAACCAAATGTGCAAAGGCGAGATGGTGAACTTTCAAATATTTTTTCAGAGTTTAGCATTCAAGAGCCGCTTTAAAGCAGTTTTAACAGAGCCCTACGTCGAACGAATTTTAATAGGGTCGCAAAGCAGGGCTCAAGGTCCTAGTGTATAGAAGGGCACTTGTAAAATACTACGGAGTGCCTTTTACCAGATTTGCAAACGGAGTAACTTGGGGTTTTTTAGAATTTTTCAAACCGGTCCAGTAGTTTCGGAGCCTATTCCCGTCAAAAAACAAACAACAAACAAACAAATTTTTCCTCTTTATAATATTAAGTATAGATATAAACCCATCACCAAACTACAAACGTCAGGAAAAAGATAAAAAGTATTCGATAGGGCTAAATACTTTCATAGAGTGGCAGAGAATCTCAATAATAATTAATAGCGAACAGGGTCGACGCATCCGATAACTTGTGTACCAAACTGCTGAGGCAGCAGACGGGTACAGATAGCACGAACAAAATAAACACGAATTTCAGATATGCAGTTAGCTTTGAGGCTACTAGTGAGGAGCTGAAATCTGGTCACTGTAGGAACTATATACCTAGCAGTTAGAGGTAACAATGCACTGGCACTAGAAGTTACTACCTCTGGTGAAGAAACACTTTTGACTTGTTACTGATAGTTCGTTTATAACAGTTATAAAAGGAACAAAAACTGAGTGCTAGAATCTGTACACGATAATGGTGAAATGTGTCGTTAATACAAGTATATATCTTGGGAATTGGGACAGATCAACTACAAGATGGTCAAATAAATATCATTGCAGTAGGTAGAAAACAGATTAAGAAGCTGACTATGGACCAAATAAGCTGGCATAGTAAGGAGAATTTCCGCCACCGTCAAGTCAGAATCGTCCATAAATGAAAGAAACTCAAAATTGGTAGAATGGTTTCAAAGGACGCGTGTCAAAAGTGTCTGTGTTGGCTTGACCAACACAGACACTTTTGACACGCGTCCTTCCATTTCTTTTATGAAAGGTAAAATGCCAAAATCTGACATTCTGAGACGAGATCATTGTTATGGTGAAGCGATTATTTTAGTGGAATTAAAGCCCCGAGATGATGAGAATGATGGGATAAATACAAAGTTAAAGTACTTCACGCATCACACCATTGATTCCAGTAAAGCAACTCAAGAGAATGAACGTACCAACCCTTCAATGCAGTCCTAAGCAATCTCGATTGAACTAGCAATAGGGTAGTGGGGTACCGTTCTCCATACATTATTACTAGCGCCTAACCACCGGATAACTCAATATGGGCCCTTCTAAGCGATTTAAGATCACTCGACGGCTCTGTTAAGTTTCAAGTTGGGGTTATTTTGATTAATTTCAAGGACTTGAGTGTTTCGATTGAATTGAAACGGAATTATTTGTTTGTGTTGCGAATTTGATAAAGTGTTATCAGCTTATCAGTTAGAGTTTTGAATATCTTTGCTGGAACATAGAATTTGGATTATGACTTGAAGGTCGACATTTTGTACATATTTTATGATGACCACATATTTTAAAGCTGGCCTACGTTTGATTGTTATAAAAAACATATTGTACCTTGCGACTTTGTTCCAAGGATAGAACCTTTACCTTAATATTTCGGGGAAAGATTCATAGATTACACTATATTTGCGTATGTTGGTCGGTAAACAAATATATAAAACAGCGATTTGCCTGCCCCCATAAAGTATTTACCATAAACCCATAACACTTCTGTATGAAGGGGTCATCGACTTCTTATAGGGTGGTCACTCCATACGTTTCGGACCCCAAAGAAATCTAAAGGATTTCTCAAATTGGTCTATGAATATAAAGCGCAATAAAATTCCGGATGAAATATGTCCGGATGCGTTTCATTTGCGTCGCATTCTGAAGGTAGAGGAGATTACACACCATGCCAAACCTCTCTAGTAGGTAAAAATTTTTGAAATTTATATTCTCTTTATTTTTAGTGTTTGTAGCCTGTTTGGCTTGTTCATTAAAGAGATAGCGTAAGCACAATTTTTATTGATTGTATCTGATACGTTTGTTTTTTACGTTACACTCTTTTAGTCTCACTAGTTTTATAGGCTTGTCGGCATGGGTGTTAAGTTCTTGCATAAAGCTTTAGCATAACAAATATTTAAATGTTTTATTATTCAACGAATGTTTGAGCTTTCTTGACAAAAGTTTTTAGATTTTGTAGACTTAAAATGTTCCATGGCTTAGATATTCCCATAGATGACATTTATCAAGTATTTTTATGATACCCAGCAACCTAGATGGGCAAGTGTGCAATCTTCAATAAACATTTGTAGGATGATCTTCATGAATAATGTATGATTCTTCATATCGTATCCCTAGCCTATAATATCTATACATAATACCGATGTGGATGTCAGTCTGTCACGTATCGGTACATTGATTCTGAGTTTAGGGACATTATCGTTTTGCATAATTACATAATTCAATGTTATTGTATATTAACCTACTGACCTCTGATGTTTCCTAGCTTAGATACAATAATCTTATCACATCATCACAGTCTAATGAGCTTAGAGGCTTCCACCGCTTTGCAAATGTCCACCTCAAACCCCTCGCATACATTTTTCAGACCTGGTTTTTTTCAGAATAAACTATACAAATACTGAGTTAAAAGCTTCTTAGTTCTATGGGTATCGGGTCAGTACTTCTGCTTGATTGATTATATCCTTTTTATGGCCTGTTCATCGAAGTGTAATGAATAATTTTATTTGTCAGAAGATCTGCAAAGGAGTTTATAAGTTACCATTTTTGGTATAAACTTCATAAATGCATTTTTTGGGAATCAATCATAAGCGTTTTAAATAACTGCCATACAAAGAAACCATTTCGTATTCTAATCGATGTTTTCCTTAAACGTTTTGTCAATACTGATTTTCTATGAATTCTACTGATTCATCGAAGTCGGTTACTTGGTTGGTAGTCATGTTATTTTCACTTATGTAAACTATGCAAAGTACTGCAGGAGAATAACAATGAGATGTTAAGTAAACTGATTCATATTATGACTAACTGATTTCCTAAAATTCCTGATTTCTTTGCAAATATTAGGAGTACAGTGATACCTTTAAGCCCTCTGCACACCAACAACGCTGGTCCGGCGGCGGCGGTTTCACTCGGCGGGTTAGGCTGCCAGGCTTTTTTTGCTGTAAATGCTTCTGGGCTAACGGCGGGCTACCGCCGAAACCCGCCTGGGTAAAGCCACCGAGCCGGTGCGGCGGCTTTGGTGTGTTTGGCTTTAACACGGGAAAAGTAGAAGGAAAAACACCAAGAGGAGCCCAATGCCAGAGATCCACTTTACAATCGACATCAATAATAATCAATATGTCAGAAGCACGTCATATCGTCGCAATCTCAAGTTTTAAGTTTCTAACGATGACTCATTTGAGGTAATGATATGTACAGCTAGGTAAAAACCTAGTTTTTGTTCGTTGACCACAAACTGTTAGTATCGATTACTCATACGTTTTCTTACTCATTGTTCTAGTCTATTATCATACTGGTACACTCTAATGAGTTGCGTACCTACGTGACCGACTATTTGGTGATGTGTTCACGGAACTTGTTTAGATTTTTATAATGATAGGTTAAATGTGCAACTTTGTGGGCTGACATCCGCGAAGTGAATAATTATAATGTATCAGTAATTGAAAATTTATCTGACGTCCACTGAAGAAAAAGAAGAAGAAGACTTTATTTACCTTAAATCAATACACAAAACAATAACTTATTACTAGTTATGACACTAAATTAATTCTAGGCTAAGGTGCTTATTTTTCAGCAGAGTTTATGGCAAATATGGCCTACTACTATGGTTTTCAGTACAGTCCACTGCAGCTCGTGCCTCAAGAGGTGTTTTGCCACACACAATCGATTGGCTGATGATAAGAGTTTAACTTAATCCAATGTGCCGAAAAAAAAAACAATTACCTATATCCTACAGCCCCGTAAAATATGTAAATAGGCCCGTTCCAACCGGACCCACGCAAGGGCCGATTGAGAAATTAATTATGTGCCGAATGTGCTGCCATCTGCCGCATCAATATTCAATCCGATCGGGAGCTATGCGGTCAGCCACCCAATCCAGACCCCTTCGCGTCATTATATCACTCACAGTTTCATTACAAATGTTTGGCAACATAAAGGGCTTGGGTTCAACCGTCGCTGGTCCGGCATTAGCCCGCCGATTTAACGATGATATCGTATTATTGCACTGTTGGATTATTGTTATATTTCACGTGTAGTGGAGTTGAGGTGCTATTTCGGGGTGGTAGGGTGCAGTTTCGGTTTTATTGGAAATTTGACCTACTGATCATCTGGGGCTTACGGGAAGTGCTGGAAATTGACGGGAAGCTCAAATTTCAACTGAATTTCGAATGTTAATTGATAAGTACTTATGCTATTTAAATGTACAAGATAACAACTACTGAGATAGAAAAAAAATGAGATAGTACCTACCTACTTGCCTATATAGGTAACATAATAAATAGGTTAAAATAGAAGAACCGAAGAAACCGGAAATTTTGGGAACTTATTTCATTTCTTAGGTTAAAATAAAAGTCGATTTATAAATAAAAACGGTAACCACCATTCATTCATTTTTTTTTTTGTAAGTACTACAGCTATATTTAACTGTACTGTTTTGTACAACTTATTGTCAACATAGAGCAAGAGCTTAGAAGTTTTTTTTAACCGAAGAGACCTAAAACAAAACCGGAGGAGGATCTATGTTCTGCTTTATGTATTTTTTATGTGTATTCGTCCGGATATGTTCGGACCGATTGGATTTTTTTTAAAGTAGAGAGAGGTGTATAATGCCAGGGTCTGCATATAGACCTCTCGATAGGTAGGAAACTAGGAATAATGAATAGATTACATATTCATTATTCCTAGTTTCCTACCTATCTGCTAAAAGCTAAAGTCTTTAAGCCTCCATTATGCAAACAAAAATAAAACCAAAATATTCCCATAAAATTGTAGGTCAAGATGGCAATCTATGGGGAATAAATACCCTCTAATTACTGGGATTGGTTCGTATCCATCAATTTGGCCGAAACCGCACCCGCCACAGTCTCATAAACAGTAAGCAATAGAGGTGCGCCGCGCGCCTAAATAATTTGAATTCGGTTTTTACATTATAAAGTTACTACAAAAATAAATACCAAATAGGATTAAAGGGTTACGTACCTATAATAGATATTACGACGCATTTTGGTTCACCGTGTGGCATGCGCCAATCATTTTATGCGACTGGCAACTCAAAAATTAAATATCTACGAGCCCAAGAGGAAGAGCAAAAAAGCAATTACAACATTCAAATGTTATTTTTGAATACTTTTTGGGCACGTATTTGCTACCAAGGGAAAAGGTAGGTTGCAGCTGAAAAACAGAACCAAACCATTTTTTTTTTGACAAATATGGGCATCATATTTTTATTGCGGACTAAAATAAATATATACCTAAGTTATTCGAGTTTGTAATACAAAAATAAAAAACCACAAAATATTCACATCTGTAGTGACAGCAGAGAAAAGTTTGGCACCGGACAGAGAATTTATGATTTTCAGTAACAAGCAGAAATCGGAAAACATTGGAAATAGACAATGAATTTGAAGTTTTTCTGGGTCTGCATGAACCCACCTGTCTTCCGCTTTCGGTTTGACGCTGAGTTTCGGACCTGTATAACCTCATTTGGAACGAAAAGAGACAAGAAAGCCTTCCCTGTTCTGCAGTGCAGTGCTCGCAGGGAACACATAGGTTCAAATCTATATTGGGATATACCAAACTATTTGCAAGTGGTGCTACAACTACAACCACTAAATGTAAATATTTATTAACGTCTTTTAAGATTTACCTATAGTTGCAAATGCCCCATACCTAACATGAGCGTTTACTGCCATAAAAGGTAGGTTGCTGGAATCACCCGAAAACTATGGCATAAAACCGAATACTAATCTAAGTAATTATTCGGTCTTAAATCTATCACATCTCTAGACAGTGCTGTCCCGGCCTAGCCAAATGGGGTATTTGGGATTTACGGCAGAATATCGGGTATTTATTAGCAAAATTATTTTTGGGTCATCACGAATTTAGTTCACGTTATTAGGATGGTCACGCTATTATTACTAAATATCCATAAACTTTGAACAGCCATGTTTTAGCGTAGAGGTTTCCAATATTCAACCTATTAAAATTATAATATAATTGTTTAGAAAAAAAAACGCTTATAAATTTTTTAGCATAACTTTTTTTACTGCTGTGTTTTTAGGACAAATGAATAATAATAAAAAAAAACAACTAAAATAAATTTGTATGCCTCGGACATACAAGTGTTATACACTTACTAGTGGTTTATTTTTCGCTTCTTCCACTAGTAGACAAAAAATTGAAGCGAACAAAATCAATAACATTTTGTTTCTTATATTTTGATAATAATTACTATTAGGTATTAAGCTGTTTATCTATAAAATTTGACTTGTCTAAGTGCTTATTTTGTAAACCTAAAGAAATAAAGTTATTGAATTTTGAATTTTGACATAAGAATTTTTGAGACCACTTTGGAATCATTCTCCATACACAACAATGCGAAGAATTTTTGAAATTGATTGACGGAGAAAGCGATGAACATAAAAAAAGACATACCTACAGCCGAACATAGGATCTCCCTCTTTTCAACCGACGAAAAAACGAAGGAGGTTCTTAAGTCGATGCGTATTTTTTTATGTTACGCATGACTTGTTACACAGTTGTCCAATTTTGATAATTCTTTCACTATTGTATAGAATATGATCCCGAGGCGGTCCTATATAAATTTTATTCCCGAAGGATAAGTATTCATCCCGTAAAACTTAAAAAAAAAACACCCTATCAACCACCTATGTGACAGATTGAGACATAGATGAATACTATTTACTTACCGAAATTTGAAGTCGGTTTATGGTTTTTTAAAACAGGCCAAATTATTGGTTTTCGTTTCATTGGTTACAATTAGATGGTTTGATTTGCCCCTGTTTCAATTTAAATGGGACCGAGAACGCTAATTAGTGCTGATTTGGTTCCGTTTTCAAATATAAAAGAAACATTTTCTGCTTTTGACGGATCTCCTTTTAAAAAGACAGCTTCCATTTTCGAAATTCGAACGCATGTGTGCCCATTCTGCCATTGACGGATGCCTTCCCGCCGTGAACGATTGCACCAATTAGGAGCGAGCTTCTGGTGCTAATCAGTTGAACTAAGATCGATAAGCCAACTGAAGACGAATGGCGTGTGTCATGAAGATTTGCCGGGGTTGGGTGAAATGGTGGCACATCGGAAAATAACTAGCTTCGTATTACTTACGGTTTTTCAGAACTGCATCTGTCTGCATTCAGAGTTTTGAAAACACAAACTTAGGTACCTATTAATTGGGTTTTTTTCATGGGGATGGCAAAGTGTTTGACTGCGGTGGAATGGGACCCATCGTTTTTAGGGTTCCGTACCCAAAGGATAAAAACGGGACCCTATTACTAAGACTTCGCTGTCCGTCTGTCCGTCTTTCACCAGGCTGTATCTCATGAACCGTGATAGTAAGACAGTTGAAATTTTCACAGATGATGTATTTCTGTTGGCACTATGACAACATATACTAAAAAACAGAATAAAATAAATATTTAAGGGGGCACCAATACAACAAACGTGTTTTTTTTGCCGTTTTTATAGATAATGGTACGGAACCCTTCGTGCGCGAGCCCGACTCGCACTTGCCCTGTTTTATTCATTATGGACTCTAAAAAAAATTACCCATCGATGCAAATAGTCATGAAAATGCAATTAAGTTTTCATAACTCAAATAACTTGAGTCGGGTAGCTTACCCAAACTAATTTATTGACTAGCTGCTGCTCGCGGCTTCGCACGCGTTGTTTAAGGTTATTTCTATCCCATGGGAACTGATTTATGGGATAAAAAGCATATGTTATTATCCATCCTTTCAACTAACTTCATGCCAAAAATGAAGCCGATTGTTTGCTTAGTTAGGGCGTGAAGGAAGGACAAACAAACAAATAAATAAATAAACAAACACACTTTCGCACTTATAATATTATAGCTTATGAACTCATGAGTTCAAATATTACACCAGAGAAAGCCACAAAGAATGTAGGCGCTCCATATCCGTAGAATGGCTGAAGTTGCATGCACTTTCAACTGAATAAAACGACAGAAAGTAGAAAATTGAACGATAATTCCATAGACAAACTCGATTGGTGCGGGATAATGGCATAAAGTCAACTTCATTTGCCTCGTTACACCAATTAAAAAAAATACAGATTCGAAAATCGAATGATCACAATCGTCAATTGAATGTAATGGAACGAGTGTGCTCCGTTCGAAATTCAATTTAATTGAGGACTCGGCCAGTTGACCCGGCTAAGTGAGCGGCTGGTCGGAAAAATGAAATTATCTGTGGTAGGGGTTTCTTTTACGTCTTTTTGCATTAGGTATAGGCAGACAGAATTCGTCCGATACGATAAGAGTTTGTCCAGCGGTGGACTTATATAGGCTGCGGATGATGATGATGATAAGAATTTGCGCGAAATTACATATGCTTTGCTTGCGGTGAGGAAGCACTTCTAATGCCGTTTAAAAGACATAAAATAATTTACCCACTTAACAAGCGTCAAACTTTTTTATTGTGCCTTTGTTTTTGAATTCTGCAGCTAATACTACACATGGGTAGACGTTTCTAATAACCATGTAACTTTTCTTATTGAAACATTAATTACAGTATAAATATTCCATCCGATTGTCTTGATAAATAAATTCGACATTTAATTACACATGCTCAACTAACATGACTGTCGCCGTGACCGCCGCCGACAGACAAAAACTCATAACTATCAAAATATTTATTTAACAGATAAAAAGAGAGTATCTACAATGGGTACGTTCTCAAACCCTTGCACTTGGCGACAAATAAGCATTCTAGCAGCCGGGATTAAAACTTAAATAAATATTTATGCAGCCTGTGAAACAGATTAAAATATCACTCGACGTTGCTTTGGGAAACGGTATAAGTTCAAAACTTTGGATTAGTAACCAGATTTTCTATGTTTAAAAAATAAAGTAGCTATGTAAGTCGGGTACGTACCTAAGTTATGTTAAAGAAGGCAACCAATTATTTTACGAGATGTCACAAAAACCAATGGAAATAAATAAATGAAACCGTTCTAAAGACGTTGTACTGGCTACAATTTGTACCTATTTTATCCACTTTTCAGTAGGTACCTAATCACCTCTAATACTTTCATTCCTTCGAACCAAAAGTAATTCTGCGAATCCTAGCTGCGGGTCGCGCCGCGGAGACTGGTCAGTGAATGCATTTATTAAGCTACATAAATTAAAATTTTCTTACTTAATCTAGACGAAAACCTGTTAATTTCTGAGTGTCACAGTTCTGCCTGCAGGCTCCCGAACTCCTCCCCCAGATGTCGCCAGACAAATCTCAAGACAAATGATCCAAGCATTCCGTGTAAACTTTACCTAAATCACTTTTTAATGAAAAAAATCCGACATCTTTGTTTCGTTTTTAGAGCTCATTATTTTTAATGTCAGTATAAACTGTAGTTTTAGTTGTTGGTGCTGGGTTTGTGTTTTTTTATGGTTTTGTTGGTGGCAATTCAATTCAGGAGTTAGTTTCGTCCCGCCTGGTGGCAGTGGTAGGTATGGATAGTATTCGGAACATATACACTACCTATGAGAAATCTTGTATACAAAGAAGAAAGACTAGTTTCTGGCCGTGACTTCGCGCATGTTTTTTCTATGGAAACTTTCAAATGTTATTTTAATAAAATTGGAACTGATGTATAGCATAAAAAATCTTTATTTTATTCCAAGCTCTAGCTAGACCTACATCTATGCAAGATTTCAGTCCGATTCGTTCAGTAGTATTGGCGTGAAGAAGTAACAAACATTCCTCCATCCATTCATAAAAACTTACATAATCTTTTATTCCTAATAGGACAATTTGACTAAAAGTAGCACAGAATATTTTTCTATAGTAATACTTTAAATGATTATCATTATTATATACTAGCAGCGCCTCGCGGTTTCACCCGCGTAGTTCCCGTTCCCGTAGGAATTTCGGGATAAAAAGTAGCCTATGTCCTATTCCAGACTATAATCTATCTCTGTGCCAAATTTCATCCAGATCCGTTTTGCCGTTCTGGCGTGATAAAGGAACAAACATCCATCCATCCATTCATCTAAACTTTCACGTTTATAATATTAATATATTATATATATAGTGAGATTATGCAAATTATTTATTTCAATATTTATATCATTATTCTGTATACTTTATCATCATCATCAATGGACTTATCATCCTCGAAGGATGGTTCATGGCGTGTTTGTTTTTCGGCACTTACGTAGATGACTTGAAAGGCGCAAAATATTATTGGAAAGATTTGTTACGGAAGCTTGGCTCCGAAAACTTATAATGAATACAGAAAGAAAAAAGAAATACCTATAAAACAAACATACATAATCTATCTACCTGTAACTACGTGCCTCAACAAAAGCTTTCGCCAATAAATTGCTACGGAGTAATATACGTCTATTAGGGTCTCCTATTGAAGCGCACTAAATCTCCGAACACCCTAACAGGGCCTGCTTTACAGCTTTTAGCATCTAATGATTGAAGGTGAGAATGTTTGTTTGTCAATACGAGATTAAGAAATAGAAGAGTGCACCTGCGCACACACTTGTGCACTAAAATGTCTGTGTAATGGCTCGTCTCCGATATGACTCGTGGTCGAAATTTGGTTTGGAAGGCATTATTGACAACAGGAGACTTTACGTTTGGATGGTAATCTATAAAGATAATTAATAGTTACCAGCACAATTTTCTGTGTAAACGGTAATCGAGTGGGGATAGCGAAAAAAACTAAGACAGCTATCGTAATTTACAAAAACACATGCTCCTAGATCCGTACTATTAAAGCTTGCAGTGGCGATTATGCAATAGAAAAACCTTACTTAAGCATGAATCGATGACTGAGCATGGTTTTGTAATACGTTTGTAGTTTGTAGTAAGTTGCCAGTATTTCTTTTCATTCTGCTTTCTGTTGCTATTAGCATAGCAACCTCAGTGCTTGAATAGCGCGAGGACTGAGGTATAGCAAACGAGGAGTTAGGTACCTCCTACAGTTACGTACTAGGTAGGTACATAATATACTTAATACATACCAGGCACACCAATTAAACCAACACCAAAATCCTTCACCACATTTTACAAGCAAAACCACTTGCAAACCCTAGTATACCAAAATAAGCTCAATTTTAGAATCCAATATTTCGTTTCGGTGCAGTTGATAAATTTTTAAAAACCTCAATAGGACTCGGGGGCGTTGCGGTCCGGCGCGGGCGGCTAAGGGTACATATCTGAGGGTCGGGAGTCTAAGGGTTGTGGAGAATTTTAAATCCAGGATGCATTGGTCAGTGAAGGGAGAGTTGGGGAGTAAGCACAAGTTTGTGGATCGCTAACGTTATTTTTATTGTTTCGATTATGTCTGGTGTTTGGGTAAGAGCAAGAATAAAAAACATGGGCTTGATTGTTAGCGATAAAATTACATACTAGCTACTGATTACTACCTAGATGAAGACCTTAAGGTAAAAGTAATGTTTTAAAAGCTGGCCTGGATTCGTACAACAGCGACAGCTTATAAAAAAATATATCTTTACCACTACAAAAAAAAGACACATCTTGCTTGGTGGCCGAAAAATTCAAAACGTCTTCTTGCTTGCCATCAAACCGTTAGAAAATTTCATAATACGTCTTGACTATAATCCAATAATATAGTAATTAATATACTACGTATTTTTTACTCTGTTGTCTTAAGAACAGAAATAATCGGAAAAATACAAAGTTACACTTTTCTTTTTTCCTTACTTTTAATTTACCTAACATTGAATTGAATACGCTAGCGTTTAGAAATCTATGCTAAGGTCACTAACCGTAGGTATCGTAAAAAAGTTAGTGAGACGTGTAAAAAATGTTGATTGGGTAAACACAGCTTTGTGGTAGGTATTTTGTGTCAATTTGTTGGGGTGGTATGATAGCAGGGTATTCGGGACGGTAACAGTTTGAAAGCGATATTATAGTCTACCAGGGATGACGAAGCTATTTATTTTAAGCGTTTTAGTGTATGATTACGGAGTGGTTGAGTTGTTTTGTTAAAATTGTCCAATAAAAGTGAATAAATATACATAAACAGAATGAGCTTTAAGTCTTTTAAAAAAATGTTAAATATTTTGATAGTTTTGAAAAAACTAAAAGCCGGTTAAAAATATTTCGACCGAATGAAAAGAAGGTGCTTTTTTTGGGGCTGTTAAAATAATGTAGCACAACATAGACCCTGCATAGGCTGCTTATTTCGACACGACATCCCTTGTCCTCCTCTCCTCTCCGAGAATGATCGCCACCATATCAGTATGTGTAGTTCTCAGGATAATAGGGATATTTTCTTTTTGGAAGAAGCCGCTTTCTCAGTTAGGACTTCCTGAGATAAAAGGACTTCCTACCCGTCATCACAAAGTACAGCTGTCTGATACCTTCATAACCACTTAGCTTAGACAATGGACCTCCCCGCGCCCTGTCTTAAAACTACCGCATCCTGAATCTGCCAGAAGTCTTTCGCAGGTCCTCAACCCACCTGGTCTGAGGGCTTCCTACACCACGTTTGCCGAGTCGCAGTCTCTACTCAACTTACCCTTATCAGCACAATTTATCTATTTACCTAGAGCCATTTATTTATAAATAGCGTGTGCGAAGCCGCGGTAAGAAACAAGAATGAGACAAAAATAATTTTTATTAATTTCTAAATATACGTTACGTTTTCGTTCCGTGACAGTCTAGGCACCTCTATTTCCTGGATGTATTTGCGCCTGTCTATCTGAGACCATAAATTCTCACGTGCTTAACCCCGGCCGGAGTTCCCATCAGATGGTTCTGTTCTGAGGGACGTGAGTTCGGTTCCCGCCGCGGGCGCTCGATCTAAGGCAATGGGCAAGGATTTATGCGTTCGTCTTGCCTTGCATTTACCTTGTTGCATTGGCCTTTTGATAGCTGTAGTTGTAATGGAGAAGGTATCTATATTTGGCCATAATTAGTTAAAAATGAAAAGAACTAGACAAAAGATGAGATCTTAAACGCATTGTGATTGAAAGCTGAAGGTGTTGGGTGAGATTTTATTGTGTACGACATTTTAAACAAATGAATTACGTCCATGATAAACCCGTACAATGAAATGTGAAAGGTTTCTTATTTTAAAATTTCTAACTATTTATTGTACTTAATTATAAATTTTAATATATATAATCATATCGAGGACTTCAAAACCTAACTTAAGTAAAGTTAAGTTAAGTTAACCTTAAGTACCTACTCTTAAACCAAAATATTATGACCAACAATTGACCTCAATTGTTGATTGACAATCCTACTGGTATTACAAACCCCTAAGTTTATAAAAATTTGAATTTAATTTCGTTACATAGGATTTCCAAAACTATTGAACAGATCAAGATGAAATTTGGCTTACACTTAGAACATACCCTAACTTGGATAGGCTACATATTATACCGAAAATACGTGCAAAGCCATGGGCAGAAACTAGTTTGGTTATGAGAATGAAATAAACATCGATACCAATAAGATCGCTCCACTCCATTACCGCGTCATTTTTGTCAGCTATGAAAATGACGCGACAATGGAGCGATCCCATTGGTCGGCTGAAAACATAGCATCGTAGCACATCTCTGGTGGAACAGCATTGGCAGAGGTTTCCAGTAAGCTTCTGCAAACAGGTGACCCCATTGTTTAGTCGGGCTCGGGGTCCATGAGCCAGGCTCTTGTTTGTTATTGTACTGATTTATCGGGACCCAACGTCTTTCATTAACAGGATACGCCAGGTTTTATAGATTTTTCCTGTCAATGATTCTTCAATTCCTCGTTTTGCGGCACCCCGACGCACGCTAGCACTGCCACCTATTTTAATTTATTATTACGTTAATTAAATACAAAACCAGTGTGCAGTTTGTGATACTACCTATAAAAAATAAATAAAGTTTTTTTTTTTTTTAATCCCTCTGTAACAGTTTTATTTTTTCTAGTTTAGGCAGAGACGCGATGTTGTTTTTGATGGCCACCAATTTCTGTTTTTGCATCTCTGCCTATACTTTACAAAATAATACTATTATACAGATGTTTCTGCCCAATGTTTTTTTAATCAAATCATTGGGCATATCGTTTAAATAAAATAAAAGAGGCCGGTACCGCCTTAACAAATAAGATATACCTTACTGAGCTTAGACGACCTCTACGCGCAGGTGGCGATGTTCCGTCTGTGATGCAGGAGGTTGCGGGTTCGATTCTAATTACATTTAACATTGATCAGTTTTCCGCTTAGACAATTTAAATTGTCGAAGGTTTTCCGTAACAGTACCTACTAACTTAGGATACATCTACTCGAGCCATCTCTCCTAAGGCACCTTTTACAAAGATACTTTTATGAATGTAAAAAGCAAATTATGAAATTGCCTACTTCTTGGCAAGGTAGTTTTTCGCGCAACCTTTTCTCTGCACATTACGTCATAAAGGTCGCAAATCGCAATAAATAACCTCGTTTCTACTGTTTTCTTGGCAGATGATACGAAAACTCCAGACGTTAATAAGCAGCGGGATAGGGAACTTAATAAAGACGTGATAAAGCGTGTGGCATTGTGTTCTATTTATGACTGTCATCTGTTATTTAAGAATGGGTTTTTGTTTAGCAGAAAGCTCAAGATTTGACCCTCTATAAAGCAAATTCTCAAAAGTTTCTCAAAACTCAAGCATACCTCTGGTATTAATCATCAGATGAGTTGGTTCATCTCATAAAATAACTTGTAGTTTACAGTTTATATGATAAGTGTAAAAAGCTACATTTAAGCTAGAAAGCCTCCCAGACTTTAAAGAAAATTCTCTAACCCAGGACCTCATCTTCCATTAGCATACTTAGAACCTACCCAGCACATAAAGGTCCACCTGTTTCGTTCTAATTTGTAGAACGTGCCTCTAAAGGCCCCGTTCTATAGCTCGATGAAATTAGGGACAAATAGGCCTTGTAATGAGGTTTTTTCTTAACACGTGTAGTGTACAGGTCAAAGAGTTTTTCGGATGTTTGATTTTCTTTGTCTTGACGTTTGTTATGTTCGCCAAGTCATTGCAAACCTCCTTTGTGATGACATTTTTGACAGTCTATTCAAATCTAGGCTCACCTTAAAAATATCATACAATATCCGTTGTGGTGTTTTCTTCAGTATTTTATAAGTGAATACAAGAAACAATAGAAATCATTTAGAACGGGATATTTACCATTTTATGATTTCTATAGTAATAACCATGATAGTTTCAAAAGTTTTATTACAAGAAAATAATTAGAACTAGTTCAAAGGTATTACAACTAAAATATTTAAGGTAACATAATATATAACTATCGTAGTTTGAAGAACTCATGGGTTGGTAGCTAACCCGCTTACATACAAAATGAGTTAAGTTAACTGCAAACTGTTGCAAACAGCTAGAAGTAACTCAACTGATAATTATCAATACCAATCACAAGCGTCTCTAAGACAGTGGCTTCTTTGCCCCGCTGTATGGTGATGCTGAGCATTACTATACAGCGATACATTTTTAATACCCGGGGCCTTGCCCTCTTACTTAAGGTTTCCATTCATGGAGAACAAATGCGTAGGCATTTATGAACAAGCTATTTTATTTACTTAAATTATATATTATTTGTTTCAGGTAAACCTTCAGAATAGCAGTATCAAAAGGTAATTCAGTGAGGTCTTTACATTAACTAATTAATTAATATCAACGTAACTACGCAAACACTTCGTAAAGTCAAATACCCAAGGGATTGAATAATTAAACATTATGTATCTTAACACTCGTAATAATAGTTCAATGATTGTAACAAAACAAATAGGTATTTTATTTATCTAGCTACTAGTGTAATTCCCGTTCCCGTAGGAATTCCGGGATAAAAAGCCTATGTTCTATTCCAAACTATAATCTATCTCTGTGCCAAATTTCATCCAGATCCATTCAGCCGTTCTGGCGTGATTGAGTAACAAACATCCATCCATCTATCTATCCATCCATCCATCCAAACTTTGACATTTATAATATTAGTGGGATTTATAAATCTAACTGAAAAAATTACTTATTCCCAGTTACCCTGTGCTGTAGTTCAGTACACAGAACCATTGGGGCAAATTTTGTTCCAGTTATTCTGTGCATAAAAATTAAATTTCTTTTTGCAAAAATGTCAGTTAATTAATTCAGCAAATGTCAAAATTATAGTAATCGTCAAAAATTACAGCAAAAGACAGTAAATTTCAAGATGTCAGCAAATTACAGTAAATAAATATTATATATTTTACAGTCAATCATATAACGCAAAATCATTTGACTCTAATTTAAATACGATACGATTCTAAAGCTTTATTCACTTTGATTGTAGAAAAAGTAAAATATCACGTTTGTTCTGATAGATTTGCTTAGAAATAAGGTCTCGAATCGAGTAACACTATTGAATTTCGTTCTCTCTACTTTTTGCGAGATTCCTTTAGGATTGGTGATTAGAGGAATCTAGGCTAATATTTGGTTTACAGTATTCGTTTCACACCGATTCTGCAACATTCCGCTTTGTAGTTGCCGAGATTCTTTGCTAAAGGAATTTGAACTCAAACATGCATCGTTATGTCTACAATTGAACTATTTACAGCTACCCTCATCAGCACAGCTTAATATATCCAGTGCTGAACGTGCCACCCTTACAAGGGGGGTTTTGCCTTATTAGGGTATATCCATGTGACTTAAAAAAAGCAGATTAATTTTATTTGTATTCTTTATTGATATAGAAATATAAGACTATAATATTTTATAAGACTGCAGAGTGGTGGCAGATGCAAGATGCGTCAAGCTGAAGACAGGGCGCTATGGCGCTCCTTAGGGGAGGCCTATGTCGAGCAGTGGACTGCATAGGCTGATAAGGGATGACAGAAATATACCTACACATTTATTTGTATTTAATGTGAAATTTAATAATTGAAAATTATTAAATTTCACAAAATTTCTAAACGTGACGTCATCGTTCACCGTATTGCCATGAAGCTTTAGCAGGAAATCTTTTTTGAAAGAATAAAAATTATATACTTTTCGGTCACGTGATCCCATATCAAAAAATGTGTTGTATCCATCCCGTTTTTTTTCACCTAAAAAAGGCATATTTTATTATAAAATCACCTGAGTACACTTTGTTACGTTGTCACTATATAGGATGAAAACAATTTGCAACTTATTTTCAATGTAGTCAAATAGCCTGTTCAAAGTTGTAAAGTATCTATAAGTGATATCGAGTTCCTACTCCTTACAATAAGCCCAAAAAAACAAATCAGGCGCAAAATTAATTCATTTATCAGCGAAAACCTTGAAACATGAAACAAGGTCACGCTTACATTCGCATCAAAGCGAGACAGCTCTATTCAAAATTCCTATTCATGCTATTATTCCAATGGAATCATATTTTAAGGCTGTTTTCTACGCGTCCAGTTGCTGGAAAACTTGCCTGTAGGTATGTACAACTCGATTTGCGGAAGTGTCATTGGAGAGTTTAAGTAGAGCGAATCTTTTTTTTTATAGTCGATAGACATACGTTTGATCACAATCTCACCTGATGGTAAGTGAAGATGTAGCCGATGGTGTATCACGAAGGTCTAGAAGATACCTATTCATTCTTGACTTGAATTTAGTTTCAGTAACTGGACTAATATAGGCTGATGATGATGATGATGATGAACATAATTACAAGAATTTCGACACCTATAATAATACCTAGCAGTGGGAGAAGTCGGGTCGCGGATGATGGAACATAGGTTACTGAAAGCTTATTGACGTTCATTCTCAATCTTGATGTTGGCGAGCCATGGTGAGCATTCGCATAATCTCCAATGAAATGCTTCATCAGGGTCAGCAGCGCGCGTTTCGTGTCACTGATATCACAGGCGTCCATAGGCTCCAGTAAGAGCTTCCCTTCAGGCGGGTTGCTCGCTTGTCTGCCACCTTCGTGGTAGATACTTACAAAAACCGATATTTTATGTACTCGGTCAATATTTGGGCGAAGCGATGACGAATGACGTGCGCAAATACGCTTTTTGACATTTTATCTAAAGCAATTCTCAATAAACCCACGTTACATATTTTATGTAAAAGACACAACGTTTCTAAATTCCACTAGCAATAGAAGGACAATTTAGCACTTCACTGGCCCACTGGCCCGTAAAAACAAGAGATGCCATTCACAAGATCGGCAACAATCAGATCGACAGCTCAATCGAATAATCGATTGGAACGGTTCGTTTCACATCACTATCGGCCAGTGTTGACTCTCTGTTGTTCTCGGAATTTGAATCTGAAAAGAACACGAATATGGAATGTGCGAGGGGTTAATGGAATAGTGTTTTGTGTAACGGTCGGTTGGTTGGGAGCCATTGGGCAAAAACAATGTTTTGGAAATGTTTTCATCGAGTTTAGAGGTTCATCATTGTGAAACCTGTTACGATTGATTATTTTCCTCTTCTTCACTTTTCGTTGAGTGACTGTCATATTATGTCTTTTTTCTTCGTCACTAAACAATGTCTTACTGGTGGTTATTTCACGCTTATTTGCCTAGCACTGATCATGGCAAAACCATTATTTGTGGCTGATGGGAGAGAGATCAAAAAGATTCACTTGCAGCCGCCATGCATTATAACCCTTACAACTAAATGCTCACCACTCGTCGAAGTAGGTTAAGAACAGGCTTGCTGTATGGAAACGCGTAAAAGCCTTCGTAGGCTGGCACGCGACAGGGGCACGCGAGGCACTAGAGATGCCGGGCTTCTTACGGCGAATCTGCAGAACATCTTGCAGGTTGTAAAAAATTGTCTTCATCATCATCTTCCGGTCCTCAACCCAGACTCTCTTCTATTAGCCGTCATCTCCGTACCTACACCCTTCTTAACCATGTCCTTTTTCACACAATCCATCCATCTTTTCTTCGGTCTTCCTCTCCCCTTATATCCCTCCACATTTAAACCTAACACTCTTCTTGTCCATACCACGCTAATCTGTCACTCCTCATCTTTTCCGTCAATTGCGCCACTTTGAACTTCCTCTGATGTACTCGTTCTTTACCTTATCTATCCAAAATCCGTAAAATTCTGTCGTGTAACAAGTATTTGAGAATGAATATTCGAAGAAACAAGTCAGTCATTGTATAGCTGTTGGTTATGCAGATGCCTCTACTTATCCAATTTTACTGAGATAAGTAAAATTCTATTTATTTAAGTTATGAAGTAACTTAAAATTCGTTCTGCAAGCGAGGCTTATTAGAAACGATAATGTATTGAAATGATGGTTCATGTTGTGCCTTATCGTATTACCTAGGTACAATCTCGTGTGAAATCTCATCTTCTAAAATGTCTGAAAGTTTCAATCTCTCCTCCCTCTCATTCTTCTTAACCAATAATATTATCTATCCATATTTTAGTGAGGTTTCCTTTCTCGTCGTTTGTTTGCATTTGGCTATATCAATCGTAGAGTATTTTCTCAACCATCTTTCCGATTCGCGGTAACAAGCACTGCTTCAAGCGGCAGACATAATGAAAGCTTCGCAAGCATATATTTTCTATGCAATTATGGAGCACAACACACTACTCCACATTTTAACGCTAAATAATTTTAATTAATTCCAAGCATCAGACTTTCAGTTTATCATTTTGTGGTTTCAGCTTTTTGTTCTGAATTTACTGCAACAAAATGCGCGGATGTTATGAACGACTGCTTTAGCTTTGTTTAGAGATTATCCATTCACATAGATTCATTCATACATAATAATTGATATGTGTGTTTTTGCAAAATGCTATAGTTAGGTACTGGCAATATAGTTTGTATGTGTTTTATTAGCCCGACTCTTCCCACTACTAGGCAGTTGGTGTTGTTGTGTTTAAGTCAGATAGCCCGTATACTTAGCAACTTTCATTTTGACTTAATTCGGCTAAGTTTTGTCTGTGACCACGTTGGACTTAGTGATCTCAGATATTGAAGGCAAGAATGCTTTTTTATCTCCAAGAAAATGCTTACAGAGTCAAGAGGAACTCTTTATCCAGTGGTGAAAACATAGATCTAAAGTAAAAAGTCTTCCAATTAAAACGGAGACCTATTCTCTCTCTCATCTCTTATATATAATTTGGGCTGTACAAAAGACGCGTAATAACACGGTACGGCAGGTGAAGCCACCGTAACGACAAGCATCTGTCTACTGGTTCAGTAAGTGACCATTGACGAAAGTAATGACACGAATTTACGTTCCAAACTGTACAGTGACCCTTACTAAGAGAATTCGAAAAGAGTTTGGAGTGAGATTTGTAGGATAGACTATCAGCCACGTTTGCATGTTGGAAGCTTCGTTTTCGGACATATCAGGCACATGACCAACCTGATTTTCAGTGTAGGTAGAGCCATGCTAGGAGTACGAACTACGACGTACTGCTTATTTTCACTAAAGGCACAGAATAACTACATTTTATAGAACTAGTAGGTTAGGTACCATTCGATTCTTCAAAAACAATACAAAACGGTAGTTTTAACATCATGTGAATCCAGACAAAGCATTTTTTCTTCTTTTTAACATCTCCTTCAGAGGTATTTTCAGTTCATTTGCACTCCTTACACCAGTTCACCGGTATGTATCCCTTAGTCGCCTCTAACGACACCCACGGGAAGAGATGGGGTGGTGCAAATTCTAAGCCAGCACACGGCATTTGCACTCGTCCGGTATGAATTAACCCTTTTTTGCGCTGTACCTTCTAGTTCCCTTGCAATTTGCAAGCGATTGAAGTTGTAAGATGAAAGACCAGGCAAGTCAGTACAACCACTATCGAGAACCATTGGTAGTTACTTTATAACCTGTCATATAATTTATTGGCCCTGCTGCTGCTACCGTATGATTGAGCGTCACTGCACTGTGTTTAGTGGACATCGGCATTCAGTCAAATTGGTGGCTGTGACGAAGAGTATTTTGACTGTTTATGGACTTAAAGAGCTTCAGGCTCTGGTGAGAAATATTTGCATAGGTGTTTTGCATAATTTTATCGTTAAACATTTTTGCTAGTATTAAAATCTCAGTCGACTACCATCAATTCAATGCTCAAAAACGAATTTTTGGAATTCACCGACATTCTAAGAATAACTCATTTCATACATTTAACATTTTTTTAAATTTAGTTCCGTTCTTTTTGTGTCTATTTGGTGTGCCGAATCAATCGGGGAATTATGTTGAACAAATTTTAAGACCCTAATAAAACTATTTTTATACAATAAAAAAGTAATTTGTTATGGAAACTTCGTATCATACACCAGTGCATAATCATTTTCTAATATACATTTAAAAACATCAGCACAAACTTTCATGTCCATTCTAATAAAAAAATTATAATGTAACTCTGTCTGTCTGTTTGTTACCTTTTCACGCCTAAACGGTTGAACGGATCTCAATGAAATTTGGTAGGAAGGTAAATGGTATCAATATCAATGGTATAAATTATATGGCAGGTTATAAAGTAACCAGGGACGGACATAGGCTACTTAAAAAGCGTGTGTGAAGCCGAAGTCAGCTAGTCTTCTATAAACTCAGGTCACTTCCGGTCGACTGCCTAGTTGCAGGTTCGGTTCCCATCCATCAATCATTCGGGTGATTACGAAGATTATTTCAACCATCGTTTAGTTTTAACCCAATGATTAATTTTATACCTGATGCCTCTTTTATCTTGCGAACATCATCATCTAACATGTTATCTTAGATTTCAATCACGAAACGGTAAAATTGAAAAAAAAAACAACGCTAAATGTTCAACAATCCAGCGTTAACGTATAACTCCTGATGATTACCAGTTAACAGGAAACCTCACTGGTGGTCAGACCATTTTTACCAATTGTTTTATGGATTTCCGCAAAGTAACGCCTGCAACTATTTTTTTTTTTTAAGTGTAGGATATTAAAAAAAACTGGGTAACACCACGACTGCGACAGATTTTTTTATTTTCAACGATATCCTCAATAATTGTTGTACAAATTCCGATAATGCATTCTTAGAAACATTACTAACCATAGTTAATTATACATAGGTTTTAGAAACTGTCCGTCAGTTTGATAAATGATTTCACATGACCCTAAGTGATTCGTGATTCATGCAATATTAGAGTTCTGCAGTAAAACATGAAAACCTAGCCTATATTCTCACAGGTTTTTGTAAAAATTATGCCACAACAGTCCTGTCTTCCAGCAGTACAAGCACTACCGTACCATAAACATGAAGCTTTTTTGTTTTCTACAAAAACATACTTAATACTTTACGAAAGAAACCGACACCGACTTGGATAGTAAAATCTGTTTATTTTACTATCCAAGTCTTAAGAAATCTCTTGATACTTTAAAATTGAGTGTTTTTATGTAAGAAAGCAATAATCAAGCTATTTGCAAACCTACAAGACCCACGTGACTATTAAGCAGACTCGTCTTGGTCCTCATAAAATTTTAAGCATTGATTTTGCCCGCTTGTCTGATATTTTAATTTATTACTCATCGCCTCAAAAATGAAAGGTTTATAAGATACAGGCTTAATCATTATATTCTTGGTACCTATATTATTAAATATCATATAAAATTTGCGTTTAATTTTCCTGGTTCGTTCGTTCTTATAACATAAATATAGTGACTAGGTGGAAAGGTTTATTTTATTCACAGTAAATATGGGTTTGGAATATTGTCCCAGGTACGTCAGCTATCTGAAAAGTAGACTTGAGAATAATATTCACAAGTCTAATATTTGAATAAACGTACCTCAAATTTTTCTAGTTATTCCATCGATTTTTATGTAAAACCAATGAATAGATAAAATCAATGGTAAGCAATTATTTTAAGACAACATATAAAAATGTTTCTTATAAAACTAGTTTAAAATAAAACCTTCTCCTTGTTGATCTTCAACAACAGCGAAACGTTTCATTAGCACTATTTTATCACTATGGTTACTAAGGAAAAACAAAAAGGTTTATTAAACTTTATTTGCTTTTTCCTTAGTTATGTAAATACGATTCTATCGTAAACGAAACATAAATGTAGCGATAAATGGCAATTTTAAAACGCTACGAGTGCGGTTTTTAATCATTAAATTGTAACTCGTTTTGTGCCCGAAAGACTTAAGTACTAAGTTATAGTTTTTAAAATGTTGGTTTAAAAATAGTGTCCTTTTATGATCTGTTTTGTGTTGACTAGAAGTAAAATGTTTCAAAAGCATTATTGATGGTATGATGGTAATTTTGTCACGTGCTGAAACAATTAGTACGTACCTACTGGACTATAACAAGAGTCTGTGTCCAAGAGTAGAGTAGTCCTGTAAGGTCTAAAAGAAATAAAGCACTTTGAGTTTTGAAAATGGTTTCCCTTTTGAAATAACATTCTGTGCTTTCTACATTATAATTATAACAGTTTAAAGCCCCGCGTCAAAAAAAAGAGACTTCTGTCAGCTTACTATTTCCCATTTGAACAATTCAACGTGTTTATTATCACACCTAAATAAAAGTGGTCTACCTACTGTACCTACCACCTATTTCGTTAATTTTATAGACCTGAATCTTTTGTCGCATTTTTAATGTAGAAGTAGCATCTCGTTAAAGTCTGATTTAGCAAAATGCATAAAAAATCTATAAACATAGCTTGTAGTAAAATTACTCATCGACCAATTTATTAAATTGCGCGGACACAGAAAAAAGGTAAAAAAATATAATGAAACATCAAAGTTCATAGTTCCACCCACAGACAATCAAGAAGAAAAGGTCTCTCCATAGTGATTTGTCCGTAAATTAAAATATTTTACAACAGGTGATTATGATTGATTCGGTCCCGCTCACACTTCGCTCCGCCAAGGGATATTAATTAAGAAACTAATGGGCAAAAGAGAAAAAAAGATGGTGAGTGTTGACCTCTGGTAGCGTTGGAAAAACAAGGAAATTTTACTGAGGACTTAGTACAATGACAAGATCTTTTAAGTTAGCGTAACAGTTACCAACCATTAATATAAAACTTGCTACTACAAATTATTAGCAAATAGTGCTAATTAAGTATTAATAAGTTATGATGGTAAGTAAGATTATTGTTGTACTCATAAAGGTAAAATATATTATTTGAGTAAATTAATTCGCACTGTAACGTCATACGCATAACCGATGACTGAGAGCTGCGTGTGCAACTACCACAGCGCTCGTTTAAAAAAAAATTGATAAAGAAAGAGGTCTGGCATTATCATTGACCCATGAAGTTCTTCTGAAGATTGCATCCATTTCTTAGTTTATGAAAAAATCCGCTAAAGTCGTTATACATTTTTTCCAATTTAACTCTTCTGTAGCCAAAAGCTTCTCTCTCTTTTGTGCATTCTTTTGGATCTTGAGCTGAAGTGCGCCTGTTAAGCATAAAAGAAAGCTGACACAAGGAAGGAAATCTTTTTTGCAATCGCTACTATCTATAAAGCCGTGTTCACATCACTCCGTTACGACATGGGCGTTATCTCATTAACAATCTGGACGCGTCGAACTAAAGCTATTGTTGAGCTTATAGCGTGTACACCATGCTTATAGACGTTGGCACTTAGCCTGTGTACTAACTGGTGTTTCGAACTTTATGTGAGTTTGGCGACATAGCTTGCTATCAGTTTAAACTGATACAAAATCTACGCCTATCTGTTGTTGATACAGTGTTAAGCTTCTATATTGCCTGAAAACTGCAAAGGACGGACACATGCAAAAGAGATTTTGTTAAATATATCTTTGAGTACCTCAGTCGACTTCAGCAAAAAATGCCAACTGAGACTCGATGGGCATAGAAACCTACCCGCTGCCTCCAGATCCAAGGATCTGGTAGCATTAAATTCATCAGGCTGAAAAGACAGTAGATAGTATCCCAGACCTAGCGACTAGATACTCCGTACCGTGGGGTACGGGGTATGTGGATATCAGCTCCGTATACGAGCACTGCTGAACAAAGTTCTCCCCCGAACGACGCCACGAATAGCGATCCAGAGACGTCTCTATCCATCGACTTCCTGCTACCACTACAAGGTTTTTTAATGGTGCTGGACCACACAACATCATTATAGCCCCAAAGTAAGCAGAGCTTGTGTTATGGGTACTAGATAACACATAGATAGATATTTTTGGTATACATAGAGAACGCCCAGAATACTGCATATCTGCAGATCAAACATACATTTGTTTCGAGGCGTGAATCGAGCCCGCGACCTCCTGCGTGGCAAGCGACCTTCGTCTGCTGCACCAATGAGGTCGTTAAATGACAACGGGATATAAAAAAGGAATTCGGAAAATGGAAGGAAAATCCTCCAATAGTTTAGAAACTATCTCGTTACCAAAGAAAGCCACAAAACTACACAACAATCTTGTTACAGGCAAATCACCACCAATTTCTTCCCTAAGTTGGATAAAGTGCCCTACCATAATGTTCGGAGTAATATCGGTAAAGTACTCCGAACGAGGTAACCGGTTATTGTGGCCCTTGCAGGTGATGGGGTCAGAAGTAAACAGGACGACGCTGGAGTGGTAATTTGGAGAGGAGGTATTCTAATGTATTCTTCTGAATTATAGCAACAGAAAGGTGCGAGATAGAGACGAAAAGAACAAAGGACAAAAAAGTGGATGAATGCTGAAGAATTTTCTCCACCCGGGGCAGACTCGAACGATTTTACGGAACTGCCCGGCACCGAGGCAGACCTCGCAACAACTAAGTAAGTTAGTGGCCCCACCGAAAACTAAGTTTGTGCTATGGGCGCCTACCTGCCAACTTACTAGGTACCATTTCGGTTTTTATAAATACCTATATAAATAGTTATTCGCCGTGGCTTCGCACGCGGTAGGTATCCTCAGATAAACCCTCATGCCATATTTCTCCTTCCAAGATATATGTATCTAGAGGTAAAAGTTAGCCTATTTAATAACACAGGCTACCACAAATATGCCTAGACGGGCCCCGGGAATTCATCTCCTAGTAAATTTTCACCAAAATCCTTATAACTGATGAAGAGACATACAAAGCTTCGGTAAGGTTTTGATTTTATGAAGTTGATAATGTACCATGTGTGAATATAACGACTTCTCCTTTTAATTCCTGCTTCTCAGTGCTGCATCAAACTAGTGAGAGCAACACGAGTACCTATTTGATTTCATAGCGATGGGAAATTCTGAGTAATCGATTATAATTGGTAGTCTGCAAGGCTTTTTACGAATCCCTACTTTTACCGAGAGATGAAAAAATATTTGCTTCATTGCTTATGTCTGAAAAATAGGATAAATGCATGTTTGATTTAAAAAAGGCTTATAATATAAAGGCTTATTTTTTGTTATAGTGCTTACCCGCACTTTGGGTAGCCAACCGGCGCTATAGTCCGTAAGAGGTCCCAAAGATTTTCAGTTGAACCGACTAAGGGTTTCGTGGCTTAGTTGGTTAGAGCACACCCGTACTGAAGGTGGGGCGCGGGTTCGAGTCCCGCCGAAACCGGAAATTTTTGGGAACTTATTTCATTTCATGTTTGATTTTTCAACTGAATTATTACTTTTAAATGTTTAACTACTTTTAAATATAAATTAAATGAGATAAAGGAAAAAAAATGATAGATGCAATTATAATACATTTCTATGGTGATGAAATACTGGGCACAGGCCTCTCCCTACGATCGCCATAATGAGTGTTTTTCAGTGCCCGCATTCAGCGATGTCTACCGACCTGTACAGTGTACAGTCGTCGCCACTTCACCTAAAGAGCACTAACTAAACGATAAATTATCATAACCTCCCAAAAAATTGTTTCCCAATCACTTCCAAGTAGGTTGCGTTAACATATCATCGTTAAACATATTCCCCGCAATTTGCGAGGCAATTTGCTGCGCGATCGTGACTCGGCGTTTGACAGCTTTTTTTAATTTCCCGCGGAGCCTTGAGAGTGAGATGACAGTAATTACAAGGCGGCAACTGGGTTAAGTGGGGAGGGACCTTATGTGGAATGACTTAGATTTTTCTATGAATTTCATTTGCCTGAGTAAAATGGATATCGGTCACTTTAGGTAAACGTCATGAACTCCGTCTCCGCGCTTACATTCTTTGACTGAAAGAAAGAATGCCATATTGATGCCATATAAATCTAGCAAAAAAGTGTTTTTCTATCACAATATTCACGTTGCGGTAGTTAAAATCAACGTAGTCATGTTGCTAAGACTGTACTTGTCATTTGTTGGGGTGTTGAAGAATTGGGAAATTGAGAAACGAGCCATTTGATAAATTGGTAATGTGGAAAATTTAAAATATGAAGAATTGGGCATGTGAAGAACTGAGCATGTGAAAATTTGGTAACGTGATGATCTGGAAAGGTGCAAAATTGGGAAAGTGAGGATCTGGGAATGTGAAAATAAGGGCCTGTGCAAAACTGGGCAAGAGAACACCTGGGAATGAAGACTATATTTCATAGACATTTCATAGATTTCCTTTTGAAAATAGTGATGCGAATCTGTCCACACGAATAATATCAAGACTAACAAGGCCTAGGACTTCGTTTATTTTCGAGCTGACAAATTACGTATTTATAGATAATTGTACATTGAAAATGTGATATATCATTTCATTTGATTTCATTTCAATGTACAATTATTATGTATAAAATGAATTTACTGCATTTGCCGATCTAAAAAATCACTAACATGAACACGGACAAACCTTCGTTCGACCACATTGTCCCCTGATTAAGTAACGATGTATGACAAAAGTCGACAGACAGTAGAAGACACCAATTCACTCCTGTCTAAGAAGTAAGAAACCCAGGTTGTAATTGCTTCCTTCCGTACAGTCAGCAAAACACGCTAAATATATCGAACGTGGATATATCCGTTGGTTTTTCACCGGCGGGCTGTGACGTGGCCAATTAACCCCGTATTAGTTGGAGCACTAATGATACTTTAAATGAAAACATTTGGTACGGACAGCAGAGAAGACTCATTTTCTTTTAAACGATTTTCTCTTCAAAAGCTACGAGTCTCGGAGAATACGAACGAAACATTGAGTTACATACTAGTCAGTCAAATGAATCTTGGAAACTGACGACACTTTGAGACACTTAATAGTTAACTAGATTCTGCCGGTGCTTTGCACTCGTTGATAGTTCCTATGGGAACGTTTTAAGGTTTCTTTTTATCCCATAGGAATTGATTTATGGGGTAAAAAGTATGTTTGTAAAAGTATATTCCAGACTAGAGATCGATGCAAAATTTCAGCCTGATCCGCTTTGTAGTTTGGGCGTCAAGAAGTTACAAACATCCATACATCCAGCCAAACTTGCGCATTTATAATATTAGTGTGATTTACAACATAATAATTAGAGAAATTAGCACAATAGTTAATAAAGGGTATTAAATAAAAATTATATAGTAGCAATTCAACTTCTTGTGGATTCGCAATTATAATCTGTTCTTCAATACATTTCTTTTTTTTTCACAGATCGTTTACCTACTTAAAGAAAAACGTTTTAGACATCTATGAACTTTTTTGCCGCCTGTACAGTTTTATCTTCGATTCCCTGCTTAGTTTTTGCCGTATCGCAGATCCTGACCAATTACAGAAAGCCGAACGATTGTAAAAAGATTTTTAGTTGGTTAGAAGAATGTGCAATTAAATCAATTTCAGTAAAATTTGATGACAACATTTAAATGTTACCTATGTGAATGTGTTTGCTTTTCAAAATCATCAAATCTGCAGACAAACGTATTAGTCGTACAACTCAATAAAAAATTTAAGACATATGTACTTTTTTTACAAACGAATACTGCCTGTAACCGTAAAAGTAAGCATTAGCGGACTAACTCTGTCGCATAATAAAGAAAACCTCTCTCCATACCTGAAAATTAGAAACCGTACATTTTAGTATCTCGCGACATTTTGTCCCACGCCAAAAAGAACAAAAAATTAAAGCTACTTGCGAACAAAATTGCAAAACTTCCGGATTACCTGCAAAAAATTCAAGGAGGGACTTAAAATTGCGAAAGTTATTCAAGCGTGCCCCAAGTGTGTTTACTGTATTTGCACACAATGGGTCTTATGGTGCATTTACACAAGAAACGTGTAGCTACTGATTAGTTGATCATACCGCGGCGATTGCATCGTCATTATCATCGAACACGGTGATTATCTCGATAACTATCGATAAGCGCTGATTTTTTGAAAATTTGCGAGACTAGGCGTGTGCGTGCAGGCTGTCAAAGCAAAAAAACACCGAATCGTCCGTTTGGTAAGACTGATTCCTAAACAATTTGTTTAGCTCCTTCGGTGGAGTAGGCTCTGTAAATTGTGCAGCTTTATTAGTACGTATTCAGCAGGGCGCTTCTAAAGTCATTATATTATATTCTTATCTCACTATTAGCTTGGTTTCTATTTCGACTCAACAGCGCGCGGTCGGCATTATTTAGTGGCTAGATCTGGCCTTGCGCGAATCTCCAGGTCCAAATCTCTAAGTCTATACTTAGTTCCACATGGAAATAAAAACCGACCTGACCGATCTGTACTAAAAACAGGCGATTTTTTGACGACCAGCGCTGGTAACCTGCTTACACTGCAAATAACTGCTTTGTTCATCCCGTAATAGAAACCGAGTGTACCGTGAAATCTATGTAGAATGGAATTAGTGGAGATGATCGCTATCGTCTGAGGGTTATCGATGTGACAATAACTTTAGGAACACAGCACAGGGGTGGTTACGAAAATTGGTTATTTTAATAAACATTGCATTAGTATTTAACATTTTGAACTTTATGCGAAAAAAAAAGTAGGTCAGAAATTTGAGATCTTTAAACTACATAATAAAATAAAACGTCAAATACCACCTCTTCTTCTTGTCTCTTCTCCAGCAAAAACAGGTAACTAAAGCTTGTAGGATTTGAGGACCTTTTTTTTTATTCGGCTGTGGGCCACAATACAAGTAACGACTAGTATTTTTTGAAGTAAGCCACCAGTAGGTATAAGTAGATATTTCAAACGAATTGTGCAATTTTGCAAAAAGCAAAGATCTCAGATTGATAGCTAGTTTAATAAAAATGTAGTTATATTATTAACGTAGCAACCCTAGCTGTATTGACATGTCAAACATTTTGTCAAGGGATTTCAATAGGACCTCAAGATGTCCTTTTATCCCTGTTAATGAGCCAGGGACAAATCGTGTCTGTCGTCTTACCTCCAAATAGATCCAGGCTTAAAGAATTTTGAGCCTTTGTGATGCTGTCGAAGCTTCATTTTTGACGTTGTTATTAAATTGGATTGAAGAGGTTTGTGTAAATAAGGTTTTAGAATATAATCAACAAGTTTCGAGTTCTTTTTAGATTTAGCAGGAATCTGAATCTACAAAATTAATGGCGTCGTTATGATAATGGTATCGTCATAGAATGGCACATTTTACCATTCTACCTTCGATCAATGAAACTACAGATGGACGGATGCGCGTCAAATGTCTCAAGGTTGAAACTAATCTATCAATCTCTCTGTCCAAATAGCACCGCACGCACCATCAAGAGTTTCTTTCATGTACTTAATAATTCTACGTGACGATTGGTTAGCAGAATTGGGCACCTGGGTTAGGTACTTGGTACCAACGCATCGATATCTGACATTAGATACGATATTATTTAGTATTATGATCATCAGCAAATTAGTTTAGTCTTAGTTTTTGCGTGACTCACATTAAGCGGTTAACCATTAACATATTTGCGTTAATATTCGTTTTTATTTAACTATTATTTTGAGCCTTATTTCACGGGAATAACCCTTGAACCTATTTCCGAGTCGTGTCGACATTAATAAAGGTGAAATACACGTTGATTTATCATAATACCGTCGCTTTTTCTCACGACTGCCTGAGAGCTGTAAAATATACCGTGATATAAACTCTCGTCAAACAGTATAGGGCTAGAAACGGAGCTGGTTGAAGAAAGTGTTTGATCTGTGACGATCGTAGGGTTGGAGGTTCAAACTCAGTATCTGGAGATACAGTAACTTTTTGCATTTGAAAAGAAGGATAAGTTATCTATAAATTTTTATATCGTACATTTCTATTCCCAATGGACATCAAGAAAATAGTCTTATGGTCTAGGGTCACACATTGGCTTGTGATGATTTTGCGTTAAGAATAATAAATAATAATAATAAATAAATGCAAAATGTACCAAAGAACAGTTGCGTCTTTCATTTGTTATGAACATATCGGGAACTCGGGATACGAATCAAAAGAGTCTTCTTTGATTCATTGAGTCTCAAGCAAATGTGATGTGAGTTGATCACTACTCAGCTCCTCACCTACAACCTCTTCGTAGGCCTTATTCAAAACACCAACAACTTTATTTCAAAGTGACGTGTACAAGGTTCTCGTTCGTCCCAAATTTATGGGCTTCCCGTCCGCTTTATCCTTTATCCTGGCTCCTCTGAAAAACGGACATCCTGTATAATGTTGCAAGGTAATGGTTGAATTTAAGGAACTTGCTCATATTTCTGGTTCTTATTTTGAGACAAGGAGTCTTTGAAAGTGCTATAGCTATATATAAATTTTTTGTTATGTCTAAAAATATCCCGTCATATACAGGCATGTCTTTTATTACTTCTATACTGACTAAAACAGTACAGTACGGTACTTAAGGAAACATTAATCCCGAAATCAATAGAAAAATAAACCTTTAAATAGTGTAAAACCATAAAAGCAAAAAAAGAAACAAACGATCTCTACTGTCTTGAAAAACCTTGCCAAACTCTCACTCACACCAAAGCTTTAATTTCATATTAGACCTTACATTTATTCAAACACGTCGATTTAAATCGCTTTCTAGTAAAATTAAGAAAAACCTGAATAAGATCAGTGCCTGCAACATAAAGGAGACGGGGCTTATAGGGCACCGTGAAAAATTTACGCATCAACTTGAAAGGTACATTATGAACGGTTTATGGCGCGAAGTACCGAGGCCGTAAAATTTGAAGGTATGGGCGTTAGATGTTTTGGAAGGGATGGCTATGTATGTCTGGTGTAGGTTCAAACCTAGAAACTCAGTTATCTATGCAAATATTATGAAAATAAGATGGCTTTGAAAAGAAAAAAGAGGTCACATTTTATCCTCCTGCCTGTCCTCCAGACTCCTGTGCCTGTTTACGTAGGTATATAATTTTCATATAATGGCGATCAGTATGCAAAAATTTATAAGAGAATTAGAGTGTGTATATTTGTTGGCTTAAGATCATTTTAATAATTTCACCTTGTTGTATATAATTGTTTTTTTTTTTAATTTCACCTTTACTATGATATATATTATTTGAATGAATATAAAGTAGTTGTTGTTCAAATTGACAGAACATTAACGTTGAAGTTATTTATCACCCGCGATTAGATATTTAACTTCAGTCAGAGTAGCTTCACCCAAATCGATCCCAGCGGATGCGACCCTACAAGAAATCCGACCAAATTAAAAAGCCAATCTAAGTTATACGAACAATTACTAGCCACTCGCCACACCCCAGACGTTAGGGCGCGATAATAAAATGCAAGGTGTAGACATCACGTACTTGCAAGTACAGTTCACGATGAAAAGTAATAGAGTAGGTATTTTTTTTTTAAATAGGTAGATCAAAATTGTTGGAATTTTGAAAGAATAGAGAGTACCTAAGTCCATAGTGCCATGCCAGATTACATTTAAAAACAATTTAGTCAACTTAGACAAAACGCAACATTAAAAACGTACATCTTAACATACTCTCGAAAAACATAACCATACTTAGCGCAGTCGGTAAAACACTTTTTCATTCGACGACGATGTAGGTAACCTGATGACGTTAAACTCCGTCCTAAAATGTGCCTCCTAGAAATAAGCTCAATCTATGGGGTTTGTTTCAATATTCAGGAGCTGACTGTACTGGATACCTCAGCGAACAGAAAGAGGAAACTTTTATATTGTAATATGATTTCTGCAAGGCAGCTAATAAAGGGGAGGTAGGTGCAAGTCTGCACCTTTTCCGCGTTTATACTGGCTTATTATAACTTCTGTCGGTAAAACGCCGTTTGGGGAAATGAGAAGTGCATTTACTGTTATTACTGTCACACCGCCTATGAAAATGGGAGGAATAACGAAAGAAATTGTAGGGAGCCAACTTGACTCATTCCACTTTATTTACGCTTCGTCACTAAAAATGTCTCAGTCCATTTTGTGGGCTTGTCTGAAAATACTTAGGTTTGGATCCAACCTAACTAATCGTAAGAGTTTAGTTTGGTAACTAAACTCTTACTTTTAGTCACTTGATGTGGTCATTAAGTGATCCCTGCATGAAAGTGGAAATGTCAGGGCATGGCAACACTGGAGCTAGGCATGATATAGCTGGGATGATTGCTGCGATAGTACTAGGCTCGTAGTTTATTTGTGTGCTTTACTATAAGTGGTTATGAAATAAAATATGTTCCCAAAAATTTTCGGTTTCGGCGGGACTCGAACCCGCATCCCGCAACTAAGATATAAAACCCTAGTCGGTTCAACCGAAAATCTTTGGGACCTCTTACGGACTATAGCGCCGGTGACCCAAAGTGCGGGTAAGCACTATAACAAAAAACCTTATAAGTGGTTATCTATCTCCTTGAACTGGCTCATCGCATCGACCATCGAGTTAAAATCTATAAAAACAGCATACATAGCATATATAGTTAACCTTTCAAGTTGAGGTACATTTTTCACGTCGTCACGGCGTAGTCGCAGTGTGCCCGCTGTGCAAACGCATCGCTTTAAAATCACTAGCAAATCGCCAGCATGATAATGCTCTCAAAGATTGAAACTACTACCTACGTTTCTAGTCCCAAAAAAAGGTGACGCGATTGTCTTCTGTTTTTAATGCTTTCACTGCGTTTAGCATCCCGGATAAGAGTTTAAAGTAGAACATTGAAAGTAGGATAGAATATAGAGTACCTATATACTATAGGTACTATCTAAGCATTGGTTACAAATACATTAGTGTCAGATATAGGAAGCTGATATTGACGCACGCCCACGCAGATCACAGGTCAAGGTGCGAATGAGTTCGTCGACGGAGTGATATCGAGGATCGCTTGCAATGTACCGATTGCAAAGAGAAATAAAGTATCGAAGTAGAAATTTACTTTATTGTAAAACCTAATGCCTTTTGGCAAATAATTGCAAACGATCACTGTTGCTGTGTGCTTTTGTAAAAGGATTCTGCTTATATCTTTTTTGCCATGACATAATAAGTAAGCTCTATGATGCGGTACACACTTGATACACCAATTAAAGTAGGTACAGCATCATAGCCGATTGACCTCGACGTTGGACACATCAACAGCTCAATAGCTTTTGCTGTGATCGGGATCAACCTCAATTTTTTTTATACATCATTTATTTTTATTTATTTATACCAGATACTGCAATGATGTCGACTGGGTAAGTCTTTGCCCATGGGCAACAGATTATGGTTATACAGATAAATGCTGATGAATAAGCTGTTTTTCAGCTTCGAACCACTTGAAACGCGTAATGCTTGATAACGTGTCTATAAATAATCTTACGAAGATTGGTTACTAAGCATCAAGAAAGGGAGGACAGAAATACAGAATTTATCAAGCATTCAGAATTTTAAGAGTCCGAACTCAACTTAATTCAGCATTTGTAAGCTGATAGACAAACGATATTTAATTAAAAACTGTAAATGTTTTACATGTGTACTGTTACATTGCTTGTGTGTTACTTGGTCAGCAGCGGGATGAAGTAGCCTTAATTTTGAAGAGCAAGTAAGCCTATGTCCTTGCTTGGATAGACGTTCTCTAGGTGCGATTCTGCGAATGGTACTTCACAAATCGTCATGTCCGAGAGCATTGTACCGCTCCGAACAAGTTAATTTATACCCTGAATAGATTCCTATAGATTCTTAGACTGCCTCGGGTATTGTTGGACAACAAAGGGCTTTCAATAAACGGTTACATTACCTCACGTGAGCTCGTGAATTATTTATAATGTTTATTGTACTCTCTAATGTTACTATTTATTGATGAGTAATAAAAACGTTCCTGTATAATGTGAGGTAGAGATTGAATATTACCTCCTAGGTCCCCTCATCATCATCATAAGCATATAGTAATCCACTGCTGGACATATGCCTCCCATAATGAGCGCCATAGCGCCCTGTCTTCAGCTTGCCGCATCCGGCATTTGCCAGCAGTTTTTCGCAAATCGTTATCCCAACTGTTCGGTAGTCTTAGGTCCCATAGGTTTTCCAAATCTCTTCGTCAAATTAAAGGGCATGGGAGTTTTAAATTCCATGCAGTCACACTTTAAAGTAGCAATAAAGCAATTTATGGCTCGCTCAGACTATTTTTGTTGCTACTAGGTAAGCGGCATCCAATATGAACCGCGAAAATAGTCTGAAGGAGTCACTTATTGACTGCCATAGATTGACAAAGGTTCCGGTTCATAATGAATTCGTCACACTACAAAAGTTTATAGAGTGAAATTGACATAGGTATTGGAACCTACGCCTTACAATGAGCAGGCAACATCCACTCTGTGATTATATTGTAGACGGCCTTCTACACACTCCTACATAAAAGGACTTAAAGTGTAGGCAAGTAAATATCGATAAATCACCGTGTATCATACCGGTTCCATTCACCTCAACTATAACTGTTATTACGCAACGTTATTAAAGATACTCGTTATCAATAATTCAATAACTGGTTATGTTTATGTTCGACAAACCTGACCTACAGCAATATTTGGCTTGAATGACTCATATACAGTTTATTGTATTCAGACCTGGTTAATAATTCAGAAATTTATAATTGAATGAAGGTATTCGTTTGTATATTTGTTGCTCCTAGAGCTTCTCCTGGCCCAGAGTCTTAAAGTGCATTCTCGTCTTTTCTTTAAGTTATGGCGCTCGTGAGAGTTTAGATATCCGGAGCACAGCGAGCGCAGAAGCTGAATTGGATTTTTGACAAACACCGAAAGAAAATGTTTTCAGAGTACCTATACCAGACGCTCCATAGAAACATGTCGAAAAGTCTCCAGTGATCCCGCTCTTGTAGTTCATTAAAATTGCACCCTAGATCCACTAGCGAAAATGTTCTAAAATGCTCTGAGAATTTAGATTAGTCATGGGGATTCAACCCTAACTTAGTTTCAGTTACATGTGCACTATACCAGTGTCCCATATGTCCCTTGTAAACAACATAGGGTAGTTTTTAAATGTCATAACACCACTAACCATAATATTTCTCTTTACTTTCTTCTTACCCGTTCGTTGCCCTATGTAATATTCTACCGAAGGTAACAAAAACAACTGTTTTATGTCGTAAATCGTAAACAAACGGATCCGACCATCAATTCTAGGGAGCCCTTCAAACAAATTAAGCTTTGCAAACATTGGGCCATCCCTCAAAACGTCAGCAGACCAAAGCCGAGACGACAACGACACGACAGTGAACGAATAGTGATGGGAAAAGGCTTTCGGTTTCGGGACACAGATTTGGCCGTTGCGAATTACAGGTATCTAGAATAATATCAACGTCACAAATTACACATCATTATTTTAAAACTACTGTACTAACCGAAAATTTAAATCAAAACTCATTTTAAAACTCAATCATGCAAAATATAACTGATTACTCATCTTTTTATTAAAGCTAAATGACGAAGATAATTTATTTCTTAGTTTTTTTTAGCTTTCATTATCGACGCTTTTATTTTTTTCTCATTAGGGGTTGCCTATATCCAGTAATGGACTAATATAGGCTGATGATGAGTTGAAATAAAATAATGCTTTGTACGCTTTGGTTGTACTAGGTACCAAAGTATATCTACCTACTATCTGAGAAGATTCAGGTACCATACCAGGTGTCATGCGAAACGGCTGTACCGAATAATTTGTTTTCGGCAAATTTCGGCTTCAGGTGAACAACGTCAAACACTAAGCACGACAAAGTCGATGCTGAAACTGTAAAGCCTCAATAAATTTCCTGTAATTGAGACGTTTTTAAACCCTTTGTCGGGTGTTGAGACCCTGATATTTTTACACGCTTATTATTCAGGTGGTTGCCTTTCAATGGTTTTGGTTATATACAACTTTTGGAACTTGAATTTGATTTGGGTCATACTTCAAGAGCCTGTACTAGCTGCTACGAAAGAAAAATAACCTATAAATTGTTTTAATGAAAATAAAGCTAGGTACATTTCATCACAATCCGTTCGATATTTTTTTTGTGGCTTAGCCGATAGATTACCGTAGTAGTATCGTTGTAGTTTCTGTTTCGTTTCTAAAAAATATGTTACCTACCCAAATAACAAATAATTACACAAATTTTAAACATAACTACTTTTTAATTAGAAAGATAATTACGAGCGAATTCAAATAAAATATAGGTAACTACAAAACAGCTGGTCATGCTCAAAACTAAACAAACGACTCACTACTAGCTAGACAAACAGTCGAGCTACCTGTACATTATTTGCAAAAGTCTACAGTTAGCTCAATTATTTCAAATGTAATACTAGTTTTAATTCGTTTCAATTATTTGCTAGACAAGCAAAAATCTTGACTTATATAATTGAGGAAATTGTATAAAGCACTTATGTAACGTTAATCTCAAAAAAAAAAACAAGACAACAATCCAGAAAACCCAGGTGTAAACGCGAAATTCTATACCACTTTCCGTAAAACAATAACCGCAAAATCCCAAAACTTGCGAAAACCTTCTTGTTTTTATCTCCGGTCCTATAAAAGGAACCATTTTGACTATAAAAATAAACGTAGGCTTTACAAGTAACGTTTAGTCGAACATAACGCCAATAATTAGGGTATTAAGACCCTTGATTCGGTTTTCTAAAGCCGCGGCCTTGAAGGGATAAAGGACAGGAAAAATGCTGGAGATGAAAATAATAGTTCGGCATATTGGGGTTCAGGTAACAAGGTCTTGTCGACGGCTTTGCACGCATTTACCGATGTCTAAACTATGAAATATTGCATACTTGTACTCGTAGGTCTAGTTCTGTGAAATCTACAATCAAATCGTAACTTTGCATAACTTTAGTCCCATTTTCAGGAGTTTTTTAGCTATAGTACTATAACTGAGTTATTCCTCCTTAAACTAAATTTCTTGTTTGGCGCCGTGTTTCAGGAAAGATCTCATGTGAAATAAATAGTGTATGAAAATACACGACAACAGATTGAATTTTAGGTTGGTTGCCCGTTTGTTTACATACTTTTCACATGTTATCTAACTTGAGTATAGGTATTAATTATATTTCTTAATTTTAAGCATTCAACAAATTAAGTTATACTATATAACTACTCTACATCAGCATACCTTACGTACATAGCCAACAATATCGGTGAAAAAAGAAAACATGAAGTCATCAAGTCATCTAAACAAGATCCGTCAAGGGCGAGTAACTCGCGCGCCGAGGGAATCGAACGTTTGTCATTTATAAAAATAATGAAATATAGGTTATAGTAGGGACTTTTTCAATGATTACCTAAAAATAGTAGGTATCCACATTTTCAGATGGATCGCTCTGCCAACTTCGGAGATAACATAAAAAAGTATGAAACCTACAGAATATCTAACCTTTCATTTGATACCACACTCGGTGACGTACCCCTACCAAACTCTTTTTTGACCTTATTTCAAAAAGATCAAAAACAGAATTTTCGATATTTTTCCTGTAAAATATTATATCCATGTCTAAAAACGCTTCATACATTTAAGAAGTATCGTTCACTTTGGAGATAGGGGGGGGGGGGTTCATTTTTGCGACTCTTCAAAATAATCCAATAAGTATAAAATTTACAAAAAAAGAAAATCTATTATGAAGTGTACAAACTAATACCTTTTATTTGATTCCCATTTGACCTTTTCATCTCTTTTAAAATTGCAACATCACAATTTGTACTGATAATTTCATTTTTTATTTTTCTTTCAATCTGTAATGGCGAACGAAATGTATTAGTATTTTAAAATTAATATTTATAGCCGCGGAAGGTTCTGATATATTCAAGAGGGAAGGAGGACGGACGGACCGAGACCATAAGGATGTTGAAACCGATCTCTGGAACCCTAAAAATAAAACTTATTATTAAATGAGAGACGTTTTAGTCATCATTAAAATTTACAACGTAGAATTAAAATAAACACTATAAACATCAGTTACACTAATCAAGCAATCAAGCCATCAAAACTCTAATTGCTTGTCAGTCACGCTCGATGACCTATCATTACGTTTGGTCTGTCCGTCAGGTGTATGAAATCATTTGACGTGATTAACTGGGACGTAACCCTTGAGGGCGTGTTTTTTTTATAAATACATTAGTAATCTAAGTAATCCACATCTCCTCAGCAGCACACGTCCTTTGCCCCCTGCTGAACGTGTCTATTTTACTATATAAACTATCGTAGTTTGACGAATTCATTACGGGTTCATGTAAGCGGGTTAACTACGAACCTCTATTTGTGTTGGAATATTATAGCCTTATTTGTGTCTGTCCTAGAGTTCTGGGAAATTCATTCAACAATACTTACTTATTCAGAAAACTCTGATTATCAGTCCTCGTGATTTTAATTTTTTCGATACAAATGAAGCGGATTCTTTACTACGAACAAAAATCCGAAATGCGCCGACTAATATCCGAACTCTTGAAAAATCTTTTATTCAGATCTGAATGAGAAGATGTCCTCAGAAATTCTCTTCGGGCGTGTGTTGGGCCACGACACAAGAGATTGAAGGGCCAACCCCACAACGAGCGGTATAGGTAAGATTCCATAGCGTAGAGGTCACGTGATCCTTAGTCTTTAAGACCTTGAAACGAAATTTGGCTTTGCAAACCATTTTGACTCGAAAAGACAAAAATAAAGACAGGTTCGCCATTGCCGGATCTAGTAAGTACTGTACATACATATAGTACCTATGTAGAATGCTAAAGCCGCTCACCTTCCTACATCAATCCACAGTTTACGTATGAAGTACTTCTGATTCGTATCCACGAACCTATCGCCTATCTTGGTTGGTCCCTTCCTACTCAGTCAAAACTTAGTAAACTTTAGAAAAGTTCCAGCCCGCCAGGTTTTTGGCCCATGCCTCTAACACAATATAGTCGAGAGATCCCAAAGGCAGATTCCTGCTTCCTTCTCCCTCATTGTTCTCAGCAACAATGGACGTGGCCCAGCGGTCACTAACCACATCATGAAATAAACCTTAAAACTTACACTGTAAAGTTCAAAGTAAAGTTCCGAATACTCGACAAGATACAGTACCGACACTGGCTAGACTAAACCGATACACAGTTATTTTAGATCTTGTGATATTGGATGCAAAGTTGGTTTTTGGGTGGAGAGGATACTTTTGGTATTTTGGAGAACCAATATTCGGTTGAGGATCTTAAATTATCAGATGAAAGCCGAAGCAATAATAAAGTTGCGCTTATGTTATCAATAAAAGTTAATACGAAACAAATTTGAAATTTTTTACTGATCGTGGTTATAAAAAAATTTAAACAAATTAGTAAACAAAAAGTGCTATAATTAGATCTACATTATTGGCGCCGAAATCCTTAACGAGTTTATAATAATAGATTTACCAGGTGATTCTATAAACCTTTGACAGGAAATCAAAACCTGTTTGGGTTTTGATTTGACGTTCAAAATTTTAAATAGGCAATATTGAATAGCAACCCAGATTATACCTAGTTGCATCTCTGACAACCTCTGCAATCCAATAGGAAAGAAGGCCAAGAAGGTTGCTGATGCAAATATGTTAGTAATCTGAAGAAAAATAAACTTAACGGCCCTTCTGGGACTTTTCTAAGAAGTCGCATAGAAATACTAAATATCAACGAATTGTAATAAGCTGTTTATTAGTTATCTGGTACCCATAACATAAGATTTCTTGTAAATTATTTTGATTAATATAATTGTGAGATAATATCAAGTGTTATAAACGCAGAAAATTATTTAGACTAAAAAACTTACGCCACTCATAATCCAAAAGCCTTGTCGTCAAATAAAATACGTTTTTTTAATAGCTAGACCCTCATTAGAAGCGGTCCGTAGCTTTTTATGACAGATTCATTAAAGCTACCTATTCCATGTTTCTTCAGAGGCGACAAATTAAAAAATAGAGCGAAAAGGAAATGTTTATTTTTCGCTTAATTAGTTTAGCGGAGCTTGTTGGAAATTATGTTTGTTGTTCGACGGACTGATGAAGGTACATCAGGTTGGTAACCTCGTATCTGTGTACTTGGTACTCCAGCAACCTACTATAGGTATACGAGGTTATCATGGAACAGCGTAGTTGGACAGATAAATACCTATGTATCTAAATTGGTAATTTCTCTCGAGTAAATATCGACATATCTATCTGCTCTGGACTGTGTAATACCTCGAAGCCTTTATTAGGTTTTTATTGATTATTAAAGCTAGCGCTGTTTTCAAATGATAGACTGAGTAAATAAATTTTGTACGTTTATCTATACCTATACAAGTATGCGCGCCATTTTGTGAAAAGGATAGATATAGGATTTCGCGTTCATAGGACTGAGACAGAGCATACGGTTTTGGAATGGCGTAAGCGCAAAATTAAGTTTTTACTTTTGTACAAGAAAACTACACAACTTATGCAGAATCTGGTTCAAGAAAACAATTATGTAGGTAACTAAAAATAACCTACGAATCAAAACATAAGTAATTACAATAGACGGCATACAATAGAGGGGTTCCTGAGATTACGACCAAATTATGTGTAAAACAGTGCACTTTCATAATAAAAAATCGTATTTTTTTTCTTACCCGTTTTCTTACGTTTAGGAAACCAATGGAAAATGAAAAGTTTAATGTAATTCGAATTTTTACTACGGGGATCCCGTGGTTAACGCGTTTGGTACGGTACAAACTAGGCCTAGATATCAATAGATATCTAGGCCTAGTTTGACAACCAAATGCGTTAGGATCGCCTCAAGAATAATAAACAGAATAAACAATTTTATTGTAAATGGTCAAATTACACGAGTGGTTCGTCCCGAACTTAATTTCATAACATAAAGTTAAAGGAGTGTTTTTTTACTATAAAAAAATTCTTCGTTACAATTGATCATCAGTTAGTTTTAACTACACAAATACAGGTATTCCAAAAATGCAATAAGCTACCCTAACACAATAAACCACACTAGGTACTGTCACCCATAAAAGTGACTGACTCGTATATTGTAATACATCAATTAGTTTTACGGAGCAATAAAACATTGCGCTAATAGGCCGCCCGGAGCTCGCCACTCACCGACTAATATTGTAAGAAGTAGTAAATTTTCACAGACAGTTGTAGACAAAAGTGGAAATCTGTGGAAAATATTAGTTAGAGAAAAAAACAATGATGTTGAAATACTATAGGCAATTTATTAAAGATATTATCTGGAAATTATAACACGAAGGTACCAAATAAAAATGCTTGTTTTAGTTTTCGTAAAAAAAAAGGACATAATAACTATGTAGTATTCATGCAAAGTCGAAAATTAGTAATCTTAATTAGATTCTAAAAAGTTTTAAATACATAAGCTTGAAAACATTTTTGTGATATTGATTTATTCTCTGATAGATTATAAATTAAAATGGCTACATAATTAATTTACAAAAAAAAAACTGGTAACCCACGTAAACTTTTAGTCATAACCGTACTAATATCTTAGTAAAATTTTAACTTGATTAAAATTTTATGTTCTACTTGTTAGCATCCGCCAATTGGTATTTATTTCGTTGGCCTTACATCTTTCTCGTGGTTTTATTATTGTTTATAAAAACTGCTTTGATATTCTAAAAATTCTTTGATTAGCATGTTTGTAACATGTTTGAAGGGACATAAACATAAAATTTCAGTTACAATTAATTTAACTTCATGTCTTTTGTCGAGGTTGTAAGTTTATTGGTTGTAAATTTTAGTAATAAATGTTACAGAGGAGAATTAAATTTTGGTCAACTAAATCTGACAAAGAAAGACATTTTATTTGTTTCTTTAAAGTCATTCAAAATGAGTTTTTTTAAATAAATTTTTATAATATCTAACCCACTTCATTCATTGTCATCACAAATAATTTTTTTCTTTTGAATTTTGATTTGGATTAAGAATTTTTTTTTTCACTATTTAGGAACGAAAGTAAACCATCAGTATTACTCCTAGTGAAAGGGTACTATACTAATTTAAGTCCTTTGAGTCTTGTACCTTAAAAAGGACCTTTTTTGTATCGTATCTGTCACGTCCTCCCCGGGAACGATTCTAATGCCTCGTATAGACGTAATGGGCGCATTTAGGCTAACTTACATTCTGCTTTGAATTCTTTTAGCCTTTGAAGGAGAATGGGTTAGGCCTTCACATTTAAGTTTTTGTTAGGACTTGGGAAGGTTGGTATAGTTAGGTTTTAGAAGTAGACCGTACCTACAATGTTGGTAAAATAATGTTCCTAAAATGTTATATTTGTGTTTTTAGTCAACGCTAAGCCGCTTTTTTTAAGCCTTTCTGTCTTTTTATGACGGAGTTTATGCAAAATAGACACGATTTAAGGCAATTAGACTATTTAGCTTAATCAAATATTGTTGTATTAAGATGTATTCATATTTATATATTACAACTTTTTAACAACATGTTTGTACCAGTTAAATTTTGTTCGTCTCATGGTACGTTTATTATTAAAAAATAATAAACGTCCCTTCTTAAACCAATTAATAATTCAACACTCAATAATGCAGCATTAACTTTACGAGCGTCACAAAATATTTATTACTACTATAGGTATTTATAGAGACACTTCCCCTTCCTACCCCTACGGGTACAACTCTACTTGATCAACTGACACATAAAAACTCAATTAACATGATTACCTCATCAGTGTAAAACTGGACATGCGAGTGCCAAATTGCACACTAAATTATTAACCAGTGTCAATTTTTAATCCGACCCGTTTAAATTTGCGGTGGGCAGTAATTCCCTTGTGTGGATGACTGTACGTGGTCAAGTAACAGGGATAAAGCGTGTCCTCTGGTGAAGAGTTGTTGCATTGCTTTGCTCAAATTATCGTAATTTAAATAATACACCTAAAATCGAAAAGAAAACGATATATTAACCTCTTTGTCATATGAACAGCTTTATGTAACACCGCCAACTTCCTAACTCCGTACCTCGGAAAGAACGATAAACTGTTGGATCTGCGCCACTCACCGGTCTTGTCGGTCTGCCGTCCCATCGGATAATGAGGGTGAGGGAATGCACCTGTGTTTGCGCGCACACTCGTGCACTATAATATGTCCTGCACAACTAGCTAGTCTTCGTTGAGACTGGCCGCCGCGGTGGTAGCCGAAATTCGGCTGGCATAAAAAAAGTTATGTGTTATCTTATTTAATTCAGTCATTTATGGAACTAATTTATTTCATGGCGATTTTTAGCCAGTACTCGCTAGCAGGATCAGGAGAAAAAATAAGAAACACTTAACCAAAGTAAACTTTAGTAAAACATTAGGTACAGCAAAATAATTTATACAAATCAAATTTAGTATTTACAGTTAAACAGTTAAGAATTAAAAATATACTGGAAAATTCACACAGCATCATCTAACCCCAAGCTAAGCATACCTTATGTTATGAATTTTAAATAACTGATACATAATACTATATATAGATAGATATTTTTACTATACATAGAACACCCTGAAAAAAATACCTGCAGATCATACAAACATTTTGTACCGAGGCAGAAATCGAACCCGCAACCATCGCGCACCAGGCGGACCATCGCCCACCGCACCACAGAAGTCGTTATTCATTTCATTTATTTCATTGCCAAGCATCGGGTTATTCCAGTTTTCTCCCTTGAAATCCCCCCTGAGTGGGATACCAGGAATAAAAAATATGGGTTGGTATTCTTGTAAAATTGCATCTCATTTACATTCAATAGGTAAATAAATTTTGGTTCATTTAGAAAAATCATTTTAGTTTACAAAATTTCATGAATATTTCTATCCACAAGTTAACAAGCTCGACGGTTAACGCCCCTTAAAACTAAAGTGACTTTACACACGCTACCAAAACAAAAAGTACCTACGTACCACACTCTCATAAACTTTTTGTCGTTTAATTATCTGTGACATCGACAATTTCTCGGTAGTTCAATGTTCACATTGGATTTTATTTTAAAAAATGATATCTAGTCTTTAGTACACTAAACTTAAGGTTCAGTTTGGTTACGGTTGTTGATTTTTTTGATAAAAAACGGGTGTCATCGTTTTTCGGTGATTATCTGAATGTTTTAAATGTGTTTTAATTAGGTGTTGGACGCATAACGTTTGTTGAAGTGATAACGAAACGTAGATAATAACGGTTTAATTTATTGAAGTGCTTTTTAAATCATATAATTTTAATGAATAATAAATTCTATGATTTAAAACGCACTTCACGTTTAAAGATTATTAACAAAGAAAGTTACAATCTAATAATACAATTCAATTAAAACTACTATGTAATGTACAATTGAAACAATTGAGCTAACTGCAGACTGTTGCAATCAATCTACAGGTAGCTCAACTGATCCATATCATACCAGTCGGAAGCGTGCCCAAGATGCTGGCTGTATTGCCCCGCTGTATGGCAATGCTGATGCGCTGCAGCTGTTTCGATCATTTTATTGATTTTTGTTAACTGAACTAATAATTTCTGTTTTTTTTAACACCTCAACTGCGATCATCAATCCGTCTGCCAAGTATGGTATATGGCTTTTGGGGGAGGCACTTGAAGCTGTAGACGAATATTAATGCTTAGGACGTAACTAAATATAGGAGGTAATAAAAAAGGCCTACCTTCATCTCCACGAAACACTTAGAATATAATATGTTAGTAGATAAATAATTCAATTTTGGAAGTTCCACACAAAATACATCTATTCTCATTTTTGTATATACTAAGTCAAGGCAGATCAATAACGAATAAGTACGTAAAGATAAACTATTATCCCATAGCATTATGAACGCACCAATAAATTACGTACAATTACCAGTTAGAGTTGGAGCTATCTACGATCTCTGGTTTATCTGATCGAGGGTACATGTGGCCTCAATTAAAAACGATTTTACTAAAAAACTCAGTATAATGATCCCCTTGTTTGAATGCGCCCGTGTGAAGTAGCCCTTATGTTAAGGCGAAGACGCTCTCTGTAAATTAAATACAACAAACGTTTTTTTCCGTTTTTATAGATAATGTTAAGGAACCCTTCGTGCTAGAGTCCGACTCGCACTTAGCCGTTTTTATTATTTTCATACCTCAGATCTCCAAAACTACTTACAGAACACATCGAGATGAATTTGATTGGGCGTAAATTTAAAACAGCCTTACTAAGATAAAAAGAGCTATTATACCGTAAATAAGCGTACAAAGCCGCGGGCAGAACCTAGTAGTATATAAAACGAAGGCCTTCCCTTAACAGCAAACTGACGTTAATTAACTATGACATCGCATCAGTAACATGTATTACCATCCTTATCTTATACTTGGAAATGAAAGGGACGCACGCTTCGAAATAAATGCTTTCCTTTTCGCCCTTGATTTTATAAAAACTGCATTCTATACGAATATTGATAGAACTCTAACTTAATTGAATAAGGTTGAAAATAATGATTGATAAAATGTAATTATTTTGTTTACGCTTTTAGTATTCGTTAATGTTTTTGACACGAAACGTCAAGTTGCAAGTAGAAGTGTTTAGATTTTGATTAATGTGTTTGTTGGTTGGCCATGGAATAGTTTTATTTTATCTATTTTAATCAAAATTTCTCATCGTTGATAAGTGGAACAAGCATAAAGAAATACATACTTGCTTTCAAATTAAATGATATACCGAAATAAACGTGGACGTCTGTTAGTTCTTCCAGCTTACATTATTTTGTCTATCTTGCCTAGGTTTTCTAGCGGATAAGTAGTTTACCTACATAATTTGAGATGAAAATGTGTCTAATAAAATACATAAAAACAAGATCTGCGTGCATGAGGGACAATGGTTCTGTGAAAAATGACAAATTTTATTGATTTATTTTGAAAAATGAGACTTCTTATTACAAAAGCATTTTAAATAAAGCGATAAAGCCTGCAATTTATAGTACTTAGACTATAATTCCTATTTATTATTCCAAACACTCTGGCTTTGTATCAAAATTCAAAACGCATGTAAAAATTTGATACGCCCCGTCAAAAACTTCTGGGTTTGGTCATCACATGGATTTCGGTTATAATGATTTGCCCTATCGGATTGCATGATAGTTATTCCGAGCCCGTCTCGTAACCGATACCTTCCCACAACTCTCATGAGTGAAATAAAAATAAATAGAACTATAAAATATGGCAGGTGAATTTGGCTTTTCCTTATCTCGCTATATCATCGTCAGCCCACTTACAGGCCACTGATATCTTTAAAGAAAATAATTCAGCTCCTTAATGGTTCTAGAGATCCTCCAAAAATCTAGAAATTATTTTCACAAATGTTTTTACGATCTGCAAGTATCTGTTGCAGGTATTTACTTTTGGGTATTTTCTATATTATTCGGGTATTATTTATGTAAGTCATCTGTGGTACCCATAACACAAGCTCTGCTTAGCTTGGGGCTAACTAGGTTATACTGTGTCGATTGTCCAGTAATATTTTGTTTGTTTATTTAAAAACGTGTTTTTTTATCAAAGGTACTGGTGAATTAACATCAAATAAATTCAGCAGGTTACAAAAAACTGCATGGGCAGCATTTTGATTATGAATATTAAGTACCGAAAAAAATAGTTATATCTACATCTAACCTGACCTGCAAAAGGTTCTTGCGTAGATGGAAAAGGAATTCGATTTTCTCACAGTTTTGTGATACCTCTTCATTTAATCTTTTAATTCCGGTCAGTTCTAGTCAGTAAATTGCCGTTGCACTATAAAACGCATGTTACAAACAGAACAGAAAATCAAGGTTTATTTTCATTCCGACATATCAAGCATACATTTGACGAAGATAGTACAGTCGCGTATACAATCCTCACTTTACTCCACACCTAAAAAGATACGTTCGTATACGTGTACGTAACGCGAATACAGTTTACATAAATTACTGAAAAACGGCAAGCACAAACTATAAAATACAAAAAGCGGGCCGCACGCTGCTGTTTTTAGTCTTTGCTAGTTTTACTGTAATGGAGGATAATGTTTTACATGCACTTCTAGGTTAAATTGTTAAAGCTAGAAGTCAACTACAATGGGACAAGATATAATAATATGTTCTTAGTTCCATTTTCATAATGGAACCTTCATATAAAATTAACTATCCTTCTGCAGGTTTTGGTATATTATAACATTTCGTCATAATGTCTTCTTCATAGTAAATATAATTAATGTAGAACATGCGAACGTTTTTTCGAAATGATATTACAATATTAAAAGAACTCAACACTTTTGTCAGCCACTGTCCATAATTTAAAACCGTCGTTCAAGAATACAAGAGTATCAGTTACATTATTGATCTTATTTTCGGACAAAAAATTTGGGTCACACATGGGTGAGTGGTTCCACACAAAGAATTAGATGCTAATCGAGTTTTGAAGCTAGCGGAAGATTCGTTGATTAAAAATTTAGATCAGATTGAAAAGATAAAACTGGAAAGCGAACATGGGTTTCATAGTTTTGATTCTATAAAAAAATGCAAAGTGCAGATGACCACAGCGAAACTTTGTTCGAAAATTAGATAAGAACGAAAAATATTTTTGCTATTCTAGTAGGTATAGTATATTTCTAAGCAGTCTTTTTTTTTAATGGTAATATTTGCCAGCCATAAATAAATTTACTCCACCAATAAACCAATCCGACAACTTTTATCACCCCACACACCGTCGCAATATTTCAATATCGACTGTAAATAAGCCTTTAATCCACGCAAATATTCGCATTTTAAAATACGACCACAGATTCAATAAAATCTATATCAAAAGCTAGTAAACGTCAAAAAGCTGGTTCTCGGTGTAATAAATAATATCTTGAGGGTGCTCTCGGGCAAGGAGTCTTATTTCGCCACATTTCAAAATTAGCGGAGGATATTCCCCGATACTGAGATCGTAAAACAGAAGACCATCTCGGACGGTAAAACGTTCCGATTTATGTTGCGGAGTAAAATTTTATATTTTCGGCATCCGATAAATCGGCCGGCTGCTCGAAATGCTGGACGTGTTTACTTCTAGGCATGGGAGGAGAAAGGGGACTCCGTGCTCTGTAGCACGTACAATTGAAAACGGAGTCCCTTGATGGCAATCGCAAATAAAACCCATGTTTTTTCATTAGGTTTTGGTCTCATGGTTTTTAGAATAACCATATCCTGATATTACATCTAAAACCGGCCAAGTGCGAGTCGGACTCGCGCACGAAGGGTTCCATACCATTAGGTATCTTTAAAAACGGCAAAAAAAAACATTTGAGTTCAATGGGAGTGTAGACTCCCATTGAACTCCGTTTTTTTTTAGTTCGCTAAATACTTGTTTTATTTTAAATTAATTATTTATTTTTAAAGTAAATACATAATAATTAAACATTCATTTCAAGCGACTACTGTTGCCGTTATCAATATCGAGCAAAAATGAGCAAAAAGTATCATGCTTGTTGTATGGGACCTCTTAAATATTTCATTCTGTTTTTTATTATTTGTTGTTATAGCGGCAACCTAAATACATCATCTGTGAAAATTTCAACTACCTAACTATTACGGTTCATGAGATACAGCCTGGTGACAGACGGACGGACAGCGGAGTCTCAGTAATAGGGTCCCGTTTTACCCTTTGAGTACGAAACCCTAAAAATAAGAAAGAACTGAGGTTACGGTTGCTAAGACCATACTAGTTCCCAGCGCAATGGTCTACATTGTCTCTCGGTAAGACGTGATCGAGGCAGCGAGCAGAAGGTACACGTTTGCTTTTTAACCACTTCCTTCCACTTTGGGTGCAGCATGGTCGTAGTCCGTTTTTCTCTACCCTTTTATTGTAAGTTTTGTAGCCTCTTCAGGCGATTCACTTATTTGTTATGGTTACTTACTATAGTGGGTCAGGATCAGTCTACCTCTCTATGATTGTTGGTGTAAAAGTAAATTGGATAGGATTATTTGGTGGTTATGGGATTGCTTGGGCAGATGTTTTAGCCAGTTCCTATGAATGGTTAGTTATAGAGTCTATCTCTAGACTGAATTTCCTGTTGGCTTATTCGGATGAGCCAATACGATTCCAAACGGGTTTCAAAGTGAAATTTCTTATTGGCCTGAGTCAATTTTCAGTTAGAAACCCATTGTTTATTTAAACATTTTCTTACCCATTTTTATTTTGGAGGGCCTGCGAAAAAGTCCCCATGCATAAACATAAAATATAAACTTAAAAATATATTTTTACTGCAAAAACAAATGTAACGGCAATTTAGGCACTTAATAATAGACAGGTAGAGTTAACTTTATACGTCATTAAGCACTATACGTCATTTTACTACGTCATTAGACTATTTGAGATTTGTATGCAGATAAAATGAATTTGAATGTTCGTAGAACCTATCTTTTCAATTATGCAAAACTATGTAATCGCAAGCACTGATGACACTACGGCAACTATACTCAATTTTAATTTTATGAAGTGTACCGTTACTATAGCTAAATAACTAACTCAGGTTATTTTGACATTTTTGGGAATAAATTATCACTAAACCTATAATTACGAGTCGATTTTTAGTTACGGCACTAAAACTTCCGTTTCCATCTGCATGTTTTAAGTCGTGGACACCAACACAACTCTCGTTTACGTAAGTAATCTTACAGCATACACGATGATTCATCTTATTTGAGGCAAAATCTTTGGGTGAGCTTCAGTGAGCAGCGGGAGCGGAAGCGAAAGTGGATTTTGGTCAATGGTATTTATGATTAAAACTAGGTACCCAAAACCTAGAATTTTTTGCTGAGCTGTGTGTGCCTAACGATAAAGACACCAACTGCAATTTTGTCTTCTACGACATAAAATCTTTTTGTCGTAGAAGACAAACGAGTTGAAGAAGACAAAATTTCTGCGCCCACATAAACGATGCTCTAAACCTAGAGTTTTCATAAATAATATGTAAACAATCCAGCATCACAGCTCGGAACATCAATTACCAGAACAACTGTAACCAACACCAACTTTACCTAAATTATAAAATACACGTACAAATTCTAGCAACGAACGTTAAGCCAAGTGTTCGGGAAACAAGTTTAGGACCAGCCGGAGTTATTCGCAGTTCGGAAGTATGCAGCGCATTGCAGATCCGTCGAGTCTCGATTGAAAACTATTAGTGTTTTGGGAATAAAATTTGGGTGGGGAAATATTTCCCACTTTTGGTTCGAGTATTTTGGAGCTATGAACCAGCTTTATGTTTAGGATTGAACGTTTGCGAATTAGTGGTTTTGATCAGAATATTGGAAATCAGCCATGCACCGGTTCAGAAAACAAATTTATAGTGTTCTTACTAGATTATCCTAAAGATCTAATGTATTCTATCTAGTGCTCATAACACAAACTCTGCTTAACTTGGGGCTAGATGATGATGTCTGGATTGTTCAGCATTATTTATTTTTGATCTTGTGTAAAGCTTCTCACATTAAAATTTAATGTTTTTATTTAAGAGAGAACTTCAGCTGAAACCCTATAATAAATAAATACTCTACTATCGTAAAATATCCCGTTGATTCCGAATTATGCAGTGTCTATCGAGACTGCATAATTCAGAAACAAATCCAAACAAAAAAAATGAACTACTTATTGTTTTCCGTAAAACTTTAAAGAAACTTCTATGTATTCAAACTATACGAAAGCCATAAAACTACATGAAATTCAACACAGTTTTAAATATAAAACTTGAACGCGCGTCATATTTATAACCCGGAGTTTACCAAGTTTAGCCGACTTACAAACTACGCTAGTACTTTACTACTACACTTTACAGCATCCTGGGAGGAACTGTTACTCTGCCTCTTTTCGTCTACATTTTTTTTAAACTAAATTGTTTGCATGGTTGTTTGTAGAAATACATTTTTGGTTATTGCTTTATTAGTTTGAATACAAAGTAGCCTACGTTCTGTGAATATCAAATAGTATACAATACCAAGATCCACTTGGATAGGGATAGTTAGTTATAGGTTTCGTATGGCCCACACGCGGACCAGATCCGCTCGTGGGCAGTATTCCGCATTACAAGAAAAGAATCTTTAGTAAGTTGTCACACCATTAAGAGCAATGAAGTATATATTAAACGTACTTACGTCAAATATCAATAATATTTAGATATTAAAAAGGCCTTGTGCAAGAGGGGTTAGTGCAATAAATATTTACGGAAAAAAACTACTAAAACTTGGACACTGAAAATAATACGAGAATACGATCCTCAGGTACAATCTCGACATTCGTCTATTGGATTTCTAAATATTTTTGATTACATAGTTGCATCCACCGCTTCACTGACCTGACACAGAATCCACTTGTTTAAACAAGAGGTTCTGGTTATCTTCAATCGAACCTGCGACCTTGGGTAAGTGAGTCAGTGGGCAAGCATGTGGAGTATCCGTTCTGACACATGTTGTTGGTTAAAAATGGTTTTCTATTTAAAACAGCAGCAAATATCGATCATTTTTATCGGGTTGACAAGTGGTCGTTACGTTTTTGATGGGGGTAAATTAAAACAAACGAAAAAATCCTCTTTGTGGAAATAATAAGGTAAAAACTAGAACTAAAAAGCTTCAAATTCCAAACTTTATTATTGCGATGTGTTTTTGCCCAAAACTGCAATACAAAAAGTGACCTTTTAACATAGTCATATTTTTAATATATTTGAAATTGATTAGTCACTGAAAGGCCTATAATATCTAGCAGTGGACAAACATAGGTGATGGTGACGATGATGATGAAAAAAAGCTGTTTAGCTCGTAATTTACTGTCAGTGTCACTCAATCATGACCTGACACATCAAAAGAGCTCAAACTTTTAGGACCACAAAATCTCTAAATATTTCGACCAATAAAAACAAAAGCGCTCTAAAATCGGTATCACCACTTATGCATTATTTCCCCGAACATCTGTTGTATGTCAGGCGCATCGTAAAAAACTTTGAGGGGGTTGAAACAGATTGAAGCGCTCAATGCTATAAATAAACGCAATAAACTATAGTGATGCTTTCAACTTGGATTGACTCAATCATGGGACTTAAAGCGTGCGTAAAGTATGAGTACAGCTTCGGTTAAACTGGTGTACGGTAAAAACTGCGGATTCAAGATTTCATTTTAATTTTTAAAAAAATATACAAAGTAACAAAACTTTGAACAGCAGTGTCAAAAATATTCACTTTTGAAACTTTTATATCACATAAAAAGCAATAAACTTCTAGTAAAAAGGTATAGATCAGCACTGTCATTGAAAATGCTAAATACTTTGAATACTAAGCATACATTAAGTCATTGAATTCTTCACCTCTTAAAATGCGTTTCAAGAATCCTTTTTAGCACGTAATTAAATAAAATAAAATTTCGTTACACGCACGCGCTGAAACTTTAGCGCGAGTTTATCCGCCATTTTGAGAATTGCAAAATAAGCTGCGAGAAATCTTTGTAAGGATTGTAGAGTTGATCAAAAGAGGCGATGCTACAAAAATAACAATGATTTTGCTCAGTGGCTGACTGTTGTTGTTATATCTCTCACTGGCTGTTTCTGGTCAATCTATTTTTGCTGAGACGCAAGAAGTTTGCACCTTTTTTAATAAAAAAGAGTGCCATACCAACCATGTATCCATTTTAACGGATTTACGCAACAAATCGTAGAATCGTTACTTTTGTGACCGCAAATTATCTCTCGTCAGTTCCATCTGTGTAATATCAAGTTCCAGCAACCTTAAAATGTATTTCATTTGTTTTTACATCACCTTCACACTCTAAAAGGCCACTACTAGACATAGTAGGCCTCCCCCATAATAAGCGCCTTAGCACCCGGTTTTCAGCTTTCCACATCTAGAAAATTGCATACATTTATATACAGTAATGTAGTAAAGTACCTCACCGACGTTAGTCATTCACTATCTTGATAATATTCAGCTTTGCTCTGGGCTAAAATTTCAAGTCTCCTAAAATGTCTGGAGTTAAAATCCAGTGTCCAGAATAATCTGTAACCATATTTATGATAGGAAGAGCTGTCAGAAAACAATAAAATTCCTTTATTTGCTCTGCTCTGCCATTTGGACAGTCGATAATGAATAGAGTATGAAAACATGTCTTAATCCTAATTGTCAAAGAAGAATACCAAGAGATATCAAAGGTGGTGATTTAATCGCTATCCTATTCTCATAGTGAGAAGATTCTGTTAGCAGAATTAGGCCCCTGTTTTTACCAATCCTACTTATTGCTAGGAGTACACCACAATCCTTCCCCTTACATCTCTTGCGTCCGCCTGACCACACGTGAAGAGAGTGGGCGTCCACTTATTTATTTGTAATTTCTTTAAAGCACATACAATTAGCTTTATCCTTTCGTATGAATCATGTCCGTCCGTCTGTTGCGTTGGATTTGCGCTGTTATTTATCGCTTTGATTCCGTTCGTTGTAGAGTGGTAATGCGAAAACATTGTTCTCGTTTATTAATAAGTTCTGTTTAAGATTCAGATTTGAGACGGAATCAAGGGTGCAAATGCCACACAAGAAGTTGCGAGTATAGAAATATTCTCGCTTTGATATTGATCGTTTATAAACATTTCTAAAAACAAAGTGTGACTTTGCAAATCTTGGAAGAATCAAAATATGCGTATTACTCTAACGAATCACTTCACAATGAAGGGTCAGAATGGGCACGAAGAATAATTAGATAAGATGAAAAAACTGTAGATAGTGCGTGCTCTTTGCACGCAGAGATTGATAAAACGATTCTGAATTGGATTTAACTTCAACACTTGAGGTGTGTTCCCGCATCTGTAATTTATTTCATCTACCTATGCTAGAAAACCAGGAGGTGTATTTCTATCACTATTGTCATAGAGAATCGATTAATTTTGCAGAGTATATATAGCTGCAGAACTTGGAATACAGAGAAAACTGTCGTTAGATCTTCAAGCCGACTTACGAATCTACAATTCATGTTAGATGAAACCTAAAATGTTATCTTCGCCAGTTATTTCTAATTTCATTTCATTTCAGTTTAATAATTGTTGACTCAAATCGCAATCCTAAGGCGACCCCAGTTTGGCTCCAGTGTTGCCTCATTTTGGCCTCAGTTGTACTTTTTACCAGCAGCGCGTTGAAACCGGAAGCTGGTAGCGGCTGCTAATCCTAGACAATCGCCTGGAAATATGATACTAAATAAGAAGGAAGTGGTTGCAGAGAGTTAGAAGATCAGATGAGACACTGAAATCAAATATCATGGTTTGCATAACAATGTTTTTCTTTTCGCCCTTTTATGATAATATGTAGAGTGGACCAAGTGCATCTTACAGCAAACACAGAGCTAGATTTACGGCCACCAAGTACTAACTGGAAGATATCGCTTCTAAACAATAACGCCGCGTGTTATACATACTTGTGTCTTATGTAATATCTCTATTTGTAATATTTGTCCGACAACCTGCTCCTATCCAGCTCGAATATTATAAAAGCGAAACAAAGCAAACAATCGACTTGATTTTTCTGATAGAGTTAGTTGAAATGATGGAGACTAACATAGGCTTACCTTTTGTCCTGGTTAAACATCAAATTCCCATGTGAGATTTACAGGAATATTCGTATTTATAAACGAAAATTCGTCCTTTCTTCACGGCCTAATAGAGCTGCCAATCCCTAGAAATGTGAAATTCTAATTTAACGCGGGTGAAACCGCGGGGAACAGCTAGTGATTTTATAAGGGTAATAATTTTTATCTTCAAGTTTCATTGAGCCGCTCACTGAGGAAGATTTTAAAAGGGAATGTTTTGCCCGCAAAAGTGGTTTGTCCGATCTGTAACGCAACGTCTATCTGGCACTTACTGCATAAAGCTGTCACAGTATATTGCGCCGTGCGGACGCATACGATAGCTGTACGCGGGGTTGTTTGAGAGAAATGAGCTGTTCTGTACCTTCTTTGCTTTTATGAATATTCTTTGTTATTTTATTCGTGTTTGAATTATCGTACTTTGTTCTTTATATAATATGATGCGGCTTATTTCTGTTTTCTTTTCTTTTGAAACTACTAAGAGACTACTGAGGACCGCAATCAATAACTATTTGTTTTTCTCTAGTTGTAAGTAAAACCTACTTTATCGACTTCCCAGCTATGATTCCGAATCATAACTCAGAATTAGCATAAGTCGATATACGCAGGGTGCCGCGAAACATGCTTAATAAGCCGAGGTCTATTCTAGATCCTGAGGGGACAATCTTTTACTTCGACTTTTTTTCAATGCAGGTAATCTGACATTATTATTGTTTTGAAATTTCAAAAGATTTTAACTTAATTGTTTCTAATGATTTTATGACAAAACACTGGTTTTGCGGAACAAACAGGCAAAAAATAGCAAAAAACATAAGTGAAATCACACCACTCTAATATTATAAAAGCAAAATTTGAGATCGACGGATGAATGGATGTTTGTTACTTCTTCACGCCACAAATACTGAATGTTTCAGGCTAAAATTTGCGTAGATCTCTAAGCCTGGAATCAAACATTGGCTTATTTTATTCCATATACAGTTCCTATAGGATTAAAATAACCTCTAAACGTGGAAACGTTTAGAGGTTATTTTGGATACAAAACGTGCGAAGCCGTGGGGCCAAACTAGTATTGAATGTAAAATAATACAAGAGTACGTGTAAAAGAGCACGAAGAGGAAGAAAAAAACGTAATTGTACATAAAAAGTTTTAAATGCCTCTAAAATCGTCTTCTAGTTGCCCTCAGCGCTTTGTAGTACACGGGTGTAAAGCCTAAAATTCATGAAATGTGTTAGTTCTTACCTACAATAATATTTAATCTCACTCTCACTAATATTATAAACGTGAAAGTTTAGATGGATGGATGGATAGATAGATGGATGGATGTTTGTTCCTTTATCACGCCAGAACGGCTGAACGGATCTGAATGAAATTTGGCACAGAGATAGATTATAGTCTGGAATAGAACATAGGCTACTTTTTATCCCGGAATTCCACGGGAACGGGAACTACACGGGTGAAACCGCGAGGCGCTGCTAGTAATAAATAATTGTTACCCATAATAAAGGTAGACACGTTACTTTGACGAAACCTCCTGTTTCCACCGAGACAGTAGCAGGTTCGGAACTAGCCGCCGACCGGCTACAAAGGCCGGCCCAGCCCTCCTTATTTCACGGCCATTAGTTAAACTTGTTATACGCTTGGATCTCCATTAAAATGCAAATTTAACACCCCCGAAAATGCTGAATTTTCATTTATTTTTCTTATTTATTATAGCGTTGCTTGTTTATTTTTGAGAAATGGGTTTTTTGTTGATATCTTGAATATTTTCTATCTAGAAAATATTCAAATAACGCTTTAGTTTTTACTGTAGCAATCGAGCAATAGATGTAAGAGAAATAGAATAGAATAGAAAATCTTTATTTGTGTAACAGAGTTAAATTATGACATAGGTATTTGCTCTTATAACTAGTATTAAATTTAAATAGCAAAACTGCATGGGACAGGCCAAAATAGAGACTTCTATGCAGACCAAGACACTCTTTATTTGAGTCACCGAGCTATTATGAGTAGGAATCTAAAAAAATAAGGCTTGAGCTATGATAAGATACAAAGACAGCAGTGAATAGGTATCTTCAGGATCTTCGTGGTACATCGTTGGCAACAGCTTCACTTTCCATCAGGGTCAAACGAAGGTCTATAAAAGACTATACCTTAAGGACTATAAAGGAAGACTATAAATAAGAAGGCATTAAATTGCCTATAGCGTTTATAGACGTCTACGTGTATTCCTTACATGAAAAATCTGTGACTGTTATGCTAATTTTAAAAGATGTAACATTTAAAATATAACTAGAAAAATATTCTCTTCAATAGCTTTGTCAAAGATAGGTCAACAATTTAGCAAAGAAATAACTTATTAGCGCCTAAAGCAAACCCTTGGCAGAATAATTTAAATTCTACCGGAAGTAGGGTACCGTGGGGGAAATAGAAAATCCGCACCGGATGCGACGCACCGATAGGTATAAAATACGTCAGACGTATGAAATGTTCCAGGAAATTTAAAACTGAGTTTGTTTTTAAAATCAGCGGTCATTTTAGATACCTCTTGATATCGACAGACTTCTTTCTTAACTTTTTCAAAAGTTGGGCTTGTCTATAATTTCATATACGGATCAAAATAACCAGAACAAAAAGCTAAATCTACCTCCAAGATCAGCCCCTTAGTAAAGTCATTCAAAATAATGTTTTCCATGTTTGTATTATTATATCCATTCACCCAACAATATACCATTGTGGTAATAACATAGTACTATTTATAGACACAAGTGTTTTAAATTTAAATGCTTTGAGATAGAGATCAGAGTGGCATAAAAGGCAACGCCCACGTTTCTGTGTTGTAGCTCGTAGATACTTTTAGATTTTTATTCATTTTAGTCGGCGAAGTATGGTAAACACTCTTCTTCTCTTCTTCTTACTTGCTTATAATATAGCTTTAAAAAGAACAATGTAATCTACCTATATCTACTCACATTTTATGTAAACAAAAACGTTTATGAAGGAATTATTAACAAAAACTGATAACAATAACAGAAAACAACAAGAAAACAGTAAGGTACCGACTGCAACCAAAAACTTCAACTACGCATATTCGTACACGCGCAGATAGATATAAACGTGAATATTCGTGTTCTGAAGCTGACCTGAGCGATTGAAATGATGAATGAAAACTCTCAAAACCACATACTGTGTCGAGCTTTTGTGATTTGCTCCGACGATGCCATTGTCTTAAAATATTTTCCTTCGATATTTCTTTTATTTTGTATCTTCTTTGTTTACAAAAAATATCTAGAACCTAATTATACAATGTGCTTTTCATCCATTTGCCAATAATACCTACAGGAAATAATTTATGATAGGTATAAATACTATCTCTAACTAATACACTTTCTGTAAAATAACCAAAAAGTGTGACCAAAAAGTGTAAAAAGGTAAAACTTAATTCAATTCAATTCAATTCAATTTGTAAGTAAGTAAGTATTATTATTATTAAGAGCCAGTATGATCCCACTGCAAGCCAAAGGGCTCCCTTTCAAACTTCCATTCTTTTCCATCGTCGGCCAGTTGTGGCCACTCTTTGTTGTATGCTTCCAGTTCATCAAACCATATCCGCCTGGGCCTTCCACGCGGTCTTCGCCCATTAGGAACCTTATCTGTGATGGCCTTCGACCAGAGTTCTTCCGGAGTGCGATATACATTTCCAGCCCAGTCCCATTTCAAATTGGCAGACTTCATAGCTACGTCCGTTATCTGGGTATTGGAGAACAGTGCTGAGTTTCTGATGCGATCTGTTAATTGAACCACGAGGACGCTGCGCTCCTCCATTAGCAAGCAGAAGTGGCAGTGAGCTGATCTCAATAAGAACTGACAACCGCTTGGGTAAATGTATACTTGAGTGGAGACCGCGACTCGGCAAACGTAGTGTAGGTGACCCTCCGACCAGGTGGGATGATAATTTACAATAGACTGCTGGCAGATACTGGATGCGGCGCTATGGCGCTCATTAGGGCAGGCCTTTGTCCAGCAGTGGACTAGTATATAGGCTGATGATGATGAGAGATAAAATGTAGTCAAAAGATTACTAATAAAATAACTTTGCCCACTTCATACTACAAAACGAATAAATTCTAGAAATTTGTCGCTATCAAGCATTTCATTCCATATTTCCAACAATGCAAGGTATAAGTAGGTACGAGTATAGCAAAATACAATGACACATGAACGGCGCGTTCGCCAGTAATGGCCCGATAAATTCGTCCCATTCTTCCCATCTCGGCCCACGCTATTCCTGTATATTTCCTTTTTTGTTCTTGTTTGTCCATATTTTTATTCTAGTTGGGAGCGATAGCGCTGTTACGGGAATAGAAATAGGAGTTATAGTGGATGAAAGTCTGTTGCACGGAGATGGGAGACGGAGACTTGAGGTGGTAACAATCACCTATGGGTATGTGTCGGTCGACACCTGACTACAAGCGCTAGAAATCTCGGTGTTCAAGTTTCAGTTCTAATGTTTATACTTTTGAAAACCAGATTCGATTTGATTTATTAAATAAACAATTGATTTTAGATCGCTTTTTGATTGTAATTCCTCCCGGTTCCGTCTGTGATATCTATGTATTGTATGAAGTAAATCAGAGCCCATAACACAAGCTCAGGTTAACTTAGGGCTAGATGATACTGTGTTAATTGCCCAGCATAATTTATTATCATGGAACTCATTTCCGTTCCATATTCTTCAAATTCAGGGTATGGAAGTAAATCGATGTGTTTGATGTACCGTTTAATGTCATGCACGTCGTTTGTGTGGTTATCTAGCTTGTATACTACAATTTACAGTTGCCTACCTTAACTGAAACAGCATCATCACAATGCGAAAAGTCATTTTAAAACTCAGTGTTTAACTTTTTCACTAAAATAAGGGCATCAGATTTAAATCAGAGCTTAAAAGCATTCCGCGAATTCCAAACATGTGAGTGTAACCTGATTAGCCGAAAGTCGTGAATTATTCGGAACACTCGGGAGCGAGTGTCGCGGCGGTAATCGAATCGCAACTTGTCGTAGGGCGGGTTAGTCCGCCACTTCTCTTCTAGTGCTTGGATTTGCTGCAGCTTAAAAAGCTAGACTTCTATTGTTGAAAACCGCATAATCGTTTATGTGCTTAAGACACATTCGCAAAAGCTTTAATTCCAGTTGTACGAGACTTCATAATTTTCTACTCTTATTTTAGATCATTATCATATAAACCTTAAAGTATGTATTAAGTTTCAGTTGGTATTAGGATTTATAGACCTTGTTAGTATTGTGATGTATAGGTACCAATAGTATCAATAATTGTGTTTGTACTAAGTAAATGTATTTAGTGGTATCAAATAGCTACAATCAACTTTAAGGCTACCCTTTAAATTTTGTAATAAACATTCATATTCTTGCTTTAGATGTTTTGAGGTCTTTTTGTTTTGATCGTTATACTCTTGACAGAGTGGCCACGATGCAGGGGCGCATCAGAGTGGCCTATACTCACAACCCGTCGCCATTCCTCTGGCACCCGCGTTCTGTAAATTGTTTTTATGAGTAGAGTTGATAAAGATGGGTTGATTTGGTATTAATAATACGACAATAAATATGATCTAAGCGAGACAGCATTTTTCATCACAATATGTATCTAGACGACTTACAGCCGAATTTTCATCCGCTTGTTATTTTGGGTAGACAATTTTTTAGCAAAGACAATTTGATGACCAACACACGATGAGATAAGCGGATGACCGGCTGTTAAACTAACAATTTTCTTTTTTTTAATTGTTAATGTTAAATGAGCATCGCAGTGATAACTACTACCCTAAACAGTGAAAAAGAAATTGAGTAAACTATACCAATAACGTAACCCTTCTAAAAGAAATGACTCCACACGATGACCAGCAGAACGTAAATGACCACCGGAAATGCAAGTCACCGCCCATTGACTACCCTAATGGGGAATTAGGATTACCTTATAGGGATTTATTTGGTGGCCTTTGATTGATGGAAGTAGGCGCTTATTGCTGGATTGTCTGATTATCTAATTATTCGATGGTTATTGGCTGACAGTTACCTATACAAAGGAAGTGCATCATCATGGTCTGATTTAACTACCTATGAGTTAAAACCGTCTAGGCAAGAAAACGACCACGTTCAGCCGTGGGCGTATGTGTACCTACGAGGAATCTAAAGCTACTTCTAGATTGTTTACAGGTAGCAAACAATCTGGAGTCTCGTCTGCGTATTTAGTACTAAGGTATTTGCGGATTGAGTAACTTTAAATCCGACATCGTATGCTACCCTACCCTTGCCATGTAGCGGTTCCAAATATAAAAAGAAGATTTTTGTTCTCATTACCACTATCCATAATCCAATTTCCTCCTCTCCTGTGTACGATCTACCTAACTTTAAATAAGAAGTGGAGTGAAGTTGAATTTGACAGCGGCATTATAAATTTAAACTATGTAACTTAAACTATGGATCATTGTATCTGAATTAAAGACATTTACTATTATTATAAATGCTACCACAACCTGAATCTTTATTAGTTGGCACTTCCCCGATCGTAGGAGCACAGCATCATCAATTCAAATAAAATGTTGTATATCATCATTTAGACAAATAAGATACACACACCACCCTACAGTCATAGTCTATCTAACGATCCTTCCTGCAAGAGGACTTTGAAACATGGTTCCTATCATCTCTGAAAGAAAATCAGCACCTACTCTAGTCTTTAAAAGAATCCAAGAAAGCTAATAAACCTCTATTTGTTAGACAAACAATATTTTGACTCGCACTATCTCAATAAGGAAAGTTGTACAAATAAACACGCAGTAAAGGGATAGCAGATACGTTTTATGGCCGGCCTTGATTCGATGGAAATTGTATTGTTTACTCTCGTGACTTATGTTGTAGATGGCGCTGCTATTGAGAATTATGAGGATAATTGTTATTTTTTTGTTTGTTTCAGGTATAATTGGAAGCAACGAGCTTATAGTGGTATGATTTTTGAAGCTGAAGCATGATTTATCATTCTGAGTAGCGGGAGCGTCATTCGGCGGACGCTACATTGGCGCCTCAATGGAGTCACATCTACACAAAATTTTTGGCGTTGTAGACACGTCCGCCCCGCGTCTCGAATCCAGCGTGTTTGACGCGCAGGTTTGGCCAAAGCTTTAAGCTTATGAAGAGAGTTAGTCTACCAGACCTTGGTTCCGATTTGCGGATGTTAGTTTTACAGCAATGGGGCACGTATACCGCTTGGGGTACCAATCCAGACTTTACCCTACATGATTTGTTAATAGTTCCGCCTTCCGACATGCCTAAATCAAACTTTTATAGCTTCGACAAACATCGCCTGACACTGCACCTGTTTCGACAGCCCGCCACAAACAAACACACGTTTACGACTGACCCGATATGTCTATCGATAAGGTGGTCAGTGCGCTGGACGGAGAAAGCAGTAAGATACCTCCGCTTTTCTAATTCCACTTGATCAGAGATTAAACAGAACGGTTTCGTGAGATAATGTAAGGAGATCATGGAAGCAGATCAAAATCGGCGTTCAGGATGGCTCAAACGTCGGGAGGCCCATAAGTCTAGCTGTGATTGAAATGCGGCTCTGGACGTTGATGATAAAAAGTAAATGAAACTAATGATAAAACAAAAGACGATGCTAATTGAAGAGAACAAATTACTCATGGGCCTCTTCAAAACAATAGTGAATAGGTGCTTTCTAGACATTCGTGATATCTTGTCGTCGGTGGGCCTCATCGTTACTCAGGTACATTACTCACTTACCAGTGAGATTATGTTCAAATGACATATCACACTTATTATTATAAATGCATATATGTAGGTATATAGTAGGTATTGATGTTCGGATGTTCGTAACCCCTTCAGACCAAAACTATAGAACAGATCGGGCTTACAATGAGGTAGTTCTAGGCCTGGATTACAATGTAAGTTTGATTTTATCCCGAAAAAAACGACTGAAAAGCCGCCGGTGGAAGCAAATCGACAATAATAATAACAATGATTAGTAACATGAAAACGTAACGTCATTTATACGGGATATTTGCCTTGATTTGATTTTTTGAGATTTCCAATATTTCGGCCCAGTTGCATGCGCCATGATCACGGAAGAACTAAAGTCACTGCGAGTTGGTTTTTTTTGGCAGACATACCTACCCTAATTCTTTCTCTTTTTCTACGAACGTTACCACTAAATATCCCGTCATAAATGACTTTAATGTTAATAACCATGATAGTTTCAAATGTTTTAGAGTAAATGGAAATAGAATTAAGTTTGTACGGAGTTGATCTACTGCTTCTTGATGACATTAGCGTACTCTACTTCAATTTAAATCGTAGTAACCCCAAGATTGGGTGGTCCGTCCGGTGGCCCCAAATGGCCGGTTAGAGTTGATAGCTATTTTATGTTTATTTCTAGTAATTAGACGAGGTGATGGGACATTTTAAAAAAGAAATTGGGTGGACATTTCTTCCGGTTTAAGACGTTAACGTTTAGTAGCTTGTGATAATTATGACGTGATTTCTTGCCTTGTTTAGGTTTGATAGTAAGTCGGTTTTATTAGAAGTTTTTAAATCGTTAGTATTTATGACTAAAACGTGACTTTGTTTTTGTTTTGATTATAGCTATATAGGCACTGGATCTGAACGTGCAATGACGTGCACATATATGCATACTAGCTCCTGTCTGTCTATACAATATTTTAAACCGATCCATTCATCCCGTAGTTTTAGCGTGAATAGATTACATATAAATTAAAACATACATTTTGCATTATCGTAAGTGTGATTTGACACAGCAATTCGCAACTCTAAAAGCCAAATGGGTCAAAATAATAATAAATTCTGCCAATAATAATATTAGTGAATTGAACAACTCACATAAATATAAAATCAAGGACAAGACTAAGCCAAAAAATTACAAGACCCCAAAAAACTGTCCTTTTATATTCGAAATTTATTCCCAAAACACTCTAAAGTACAAACAAAATGATTAATCTCTCCAATCGTCTCCGGAACTCGCGAAACTCCAAACTTGCAAGTCGAAGCCAACTCGATTCGCGCATGTTTTATTAAGATCCCTCGATAAGGAAGGAAACTTTGATACATAGTTAATTATCCGTCCTCTTCTATCTAGGGCAAAGGATCTCAAACTTTATTTCCTCTATACTCCATAAGGTCATGTTATCTACAAGGTAGCAAAGAGAGACACACAATGATTCCAAGATTCTTATGTCATCATCATCGCGGCCTGTCATGGATCCATTTCTGGATATAGGCCTCCTCCAATCGCCTCCACTTTAGACGGTCTTGAGACCTCGACATCCTTCCTTCGTCGGATGTCGTCAACCCATCTTTTAGGTAGGAAAAGACCCCCTAAGTCCTCTATCTATGTCATCATAGTAGATAATTAAAAATGTTTTTGGAATTATAAAGGACTTTCAGTAGTTTACGTAAAAGTGCTGATAGGCTGCATAGTAATTGAGAGCCCATGGTATCCCACTTGTCTCTCTCCTTGCATCACCATCCATCAAATCGTTATGGCCTTGTTATGGCCAAGAGTCTAACGTTCTTATAAGATTTTCAATTGACCTCAACTATAACGAGACAGAAGCTGTTGATGACCATTGAGGGCTAGTTTGTGAAGGGAAGTTAGTTTATAATTTTTTTTAATTGAAACTTAGTATTTACAAGCTTAGGTTGGTAAATAAAAAACAGTTTGAGAACCCAAGATCGTATTTTGATTCAAGAAGTCGCATAATAAGAGAGCGTAGGCGTCAAGACACTGTGTGCGGTCTCTGTGTCGGCCAAACTGAACCACCCCAACCAGAAACCAACCTTATTACCTGCTCAATTCAAACCAATTTAGCTTAATCACATTGTAGTTTACAGCCTAGTCCTTTGCTAGGGGAATAAGGACTGTATCTTTTGATGGTTTCGGTTGAAATTTAGTTGTTTGACGATGATTTACACTATTAAAATAATGAGGGTTCCTTAGGGTATCCCTGCAATTTCTCATGTGTTTGTGTCCTTTATTTATAGTGCTGCAAGGGCTACTGTCTTTTGGTGTGTTAAGTCCAGTTTTGTGGGAAGTGTTTTCTTTTACATTTAGATAATAATATAAACACTGCGTACAAAGCTTTACGACCACTTATCAAGACTTTAGGTATCTTAAAAATTATCCAATCATATGTATACGATAGATGCAAGACCAAGATCATCTTGGTCTTGCCCAGCAGTGGGTGCTGAACGCATGATGATGAAATTTCTAAATAGGCTGAAATTTACTAATTTAATGAATTACGTATTACCTACTTGAAGTTATACGATCTGACTTCAAAATTAGTATCCCAATAAAATAAAAACAACAAAATGGAGAATCAAAACAGAATTAACCTTCACAAGAAACCAACCAACTTAAAATAACATCAGGCTCTATTTCAAAAGCAAAAAGTACAAGCGCCTACATAAAAACCTGACAATATATGACAATAAAATATGTCACAATCTGTAGACGTTAAATGTGATCCAGTTTTTGAACCTGTTCTTGAATGGTTGTTTTGGAACGTGCATGAATATACGATAGGTCTAGTCATCGGACAAGTATCGTGCAGGTGGCAATTCATTCATATGCTAATGTCATAATAGATCGTTGATTCATTGAAAATGGAGCACAGGAACTGTCAAAACCAGAAGAGGTTGTGTGTTATTCGGATGTTATAGGTGCTAAGGACCGACCGCGGCTTTCGATGGACGGATAATAAACACCAAGGCTCTCTACAGAGCATCTTGCTTACTCGTAACACCACAACAATTTAGATTTTAATTGAGTTAACAAAATCTAGAAACCACTAGTGGACTTAAATCATCAAAAAAAAGTGTTTTTATTAAATGGTAGAATCTCACAGTAAAGAAAAAATTACAGAAGCGTTAAAACTTTACGGACCTGACCTGACGTGTGATTGTTTCCCTAGATATGTTTTCAATTATACTGTATTTTACAACATAATTCCTGAATTCAGGTTGAAATTAACTTCCACAAGTTACATCACACCACCTCCACGTCAATTCAATGACAATGCACATCAGCGAGCGACATGACAGATCAAACATGCTTCACAGTGGGGTGAGCTACACGATTATTGACAGGCTATTGTGTCGGCGGCAAACATGATATGTGAGTGTCCGCGAATGCAGTTACCCTGGCATACTAACGCCATTGCAGGGCTTTTGTTGTTTTCGGGCAAACATAAAAATATCAAAAATCAACATACTGCTCACACCTATACTGTACGTAATAGGATTTAGTATTTTCACTGCTCTGAGGATAAATAATAAATAAATAATGCTGGACAATTCACACAGCATTATCTAGCTTATCTAGCTAAGTTAAGCAGAGCTTGTGTTATGGGTACTAGATAACTGATATACATAATACAATAGAATACACAGATAGATGTTTTTTTATTATACATAGCAAACGACCAGAACATCCTGTACAAATGCCTGCAGATCGTACACACATTTGTCCCGAGGCAGGAATCGAACCCGCAACCTCCTGCGTCGCAGGCAGACCTTCGCCCATCGCGCCACAGAGGTCGGATGGAACCTTTAAAAATAAGACACGCAAACTCGGTAGCGTCTATAAACATGCTTAGGTGCTCGCGGGATGACTGAATGGAATTACTATTTCTTGATGTTTTATTTTATTTTCAAAATTTTGGAGAAATGTACAGCTAGGTTTACAAATAATCAAATGAAAATATAGAACATGCCTGGATAGAACAGTACATGTTTGTTGACGGCTAATTACAAGTTTCCGTAGATTGAGCAGATGTGATTATTGTTTAGAACCTCTTTTGCTATCGCTACCTCGCTCGAGAACTAACCAGTAACATATCCTTTCTTTTTCAGGCGAGAGAGAGAGAGAGGGATTTACAAGCATATATACCAGAATTAGTGTTCAACTAATTCTAATCCAATCTGAAGTAAAAGTCTTGACAACGAAAATTTATTTAGAACAATATCATTTAGTTTACCAATAAAATTACAGGTAAAACAATAAAAGACGATAATAATAGTAAAAGCAATTCTTTAGTATAGGATTTTTATAACATGGCCCTAAAACCAACGAGTATCGGAAGGTACTGAAATTCAATCCATTGATTTAAACCCCGATTTATATCGATCAACTTTCTCTATGTAATCGCATGACAGACAATACGTTGTAACATAATCTGACGATCTGTGATGGGACGCTTCAACCACACTTTGAACGTATCGGTTACTCGAGTGACCTCTGGTGACGAGGCGTTACAACAGATAGAAGAAACATAACAAAGACATACATACATATACAAAGCCTACAAAAATATTACTACTTCGGTATACTTGCTCTAGTCAAACGGTAGATACAATTTGTAAGCAAATGGTCTATGTACCTGAAAATAATATTAATGCCGTTGATTTCTTACCAGAATTTACAAATACTATACTAGAACTGGTTGGAGTATAAATACAGGCGAACCTAGCGTCTTTCCTTGTCAAACTAGGACTAGATCACTACTCACGGGATTCTCGTGGTTAAAAACTGTAATTACGTTAAATTTTACATTTTTCTTTGGTTCCTTTAATGTGAAAACACGATTAAGAATATAAAATATGGTAGAAAAAAAAACATGAAATTGCACTGTTTTGCACATTATTTGGTCGAGATCTTAAGAACCCTGCGGTCTATTGAAATTGATATGTTTTGATTCGTAGGTTATTACTAATTACTTGGTTCCTTCAGATAGTTTTTTTCATAAGTGGTGTAGTTTTCTTGTCGACATGCAAAAACTTAACTTTAGCATTTGCGCCGTTGCAAAAACGCATGCTCTGCCCGTCTTATGAACGCGAAATCCTTTCTTCAAAATGGCACGCATTACGTTTCTTAAATTGATTATGTATAAAAACTAATTTTTTTTTCGAAGACTTTATAATAAAACAATACTTACCTTACCTACCAGACATAAATTATTAAAATAATTACAATTGGAGACAAAATACAATAAGCCTTATCACTGAGAATCCATCAAAAAATAATTTAAACCATAAAAAAATAACGGCGAACCTCACAAACGTGTCATTTCCCCAACAATTTACTACTTTAAATACCTACTACTCAATCCCCCTGAACCTGCACGCAATTTTACAGTCAGCTATAAAAATATTATTTGTTACAAGCCGTTTATTGGACACTCGACGTGCGATAACTCTGCGTGGTTTATGGTGCCGACTGTACCCACCTATGTCTCGATGGTAAATTGAGCAATTTGACTGCCATTAAAAATTGACGATGTTGTCTTTTTAATATTATTGTCGTGTATGGATTTAATCATCCTATAGGTATTTAATGTCTGTTTTTGTATTGAAAGTCTTTTTAAGGTTATTCTAACATTTTAATGATTACTTAACGGGTATTTAACTCGTACCTAGTATACTAGTTTCCGTCTCGTAGCAGTATTCGTGGTCACGGGGCGACTGCTTCTGATAAATACAATCGGTAAATGGTAACAAATCATGAATTCATGAGTCATCGTTCATGATCGTTGAATGATAACAATCAAGGGTAACAATTTTAAAAGTTTGATTGTAACATTCGTTATTACTATTAAAAACAGTTTGTAAGTGTTCCTAACCTTTTGTGTTCTTTGCTATTAGGTCGCCACGAAAATCCGAAATTCATGAAAGAAAATGGTATAGAAATTGCAAAAAATGCGATTCCCATTTTGAGTTCAGCGCAGCGTCATCATTTAAGACAAAAGTTCGACGCGGGCGAAACCGCAGGCGACAGCATGTTTCTTATCAACATATTAATGGCAGTATTTTGTTACTTATCTAGGAAATATAAAAACGATCTGCTAACAAATACAGTACTCGTACTCGTGCTAAGAAGAAAGCTCTGATTACATTTTCAATGTCCTAAAAAATTTCTAAATTAACCAGTTTAGATAAGAAAAAACAACCGATAGTCTTGAACCACCTTGTTTCCAGGTAGGTGTTTGCTCAAACTTCCAGCCCCTATTTACCGTAAAAGAAATCCTTTAAAAGTTTCACGTAAACGTAGAATATTTAGGGTTCGTATCAATAGGGGTACGATCGATCGTGTGGAACCTGCAGTATCTGTAACCTTGTGCATGACTTGAATGAGGTTCTCGAGGTGAATGCCGACGTGAAATCAGGGGACTCTGAAATGGGGAATTCGACTTTGAATGTAGGAATCCACTAGTACATTCAAAATCAAATTGTAGCTTGAATTGGGTGGAGTATATAGCTATATAGGTATTTAATTGTTCTGTAAAAAAAACTTAAACAAGGCCATATTTAAGTCCATAATATGAAAAACAATCATCAATGGCATTATAATATTTACATCACCAGAACAACGATTGAAAAATCTACGAGAGCAATTAACAAACGAAAGATTTATATAAAATTCGAAATAGAAAATGAGAATTATAAAATTTCTGAAGTGTCCTGTACGATCAAAATGAAATAAAGCACTCGTAAGATTTGTTAAACATGAAATACCTGGTATAAAAATAACAGACTATGAAAAAATAATAAATAAATTATTACCTACCGACAAAAATAATAGTAAGGCGCGAAAACCTGAATTAAAACGACAGCTGAAAGTAAAAGTGTAGAATAGAATATTTAGGAAGTATTTATAACAGAAACGTTATTTCCCTTTAAAATAACTAGAAGATTGTTTTCTACTGCGAGAAACGCTTTATTTGGTGGGTTAAAATTTTGTTCACACATTTATATACTTCACTATCTTTAGATATGAGTAAAAATATTGTTTTACCTGGAGTAGGAATAAACAATACACGATTTCAAAAGGAGGTAGAAAGGAAATATTGTTTGTTGCTTTCGTCGCTAACTATATACAAATATGAACGTTGATATTTGAGTTGTAAAAGGGTAATTTTTGCTAATCTTTACAACTTTATGTAAATAGGTAGGTACCTACTTGTTTTGTTTATACTGAAGTTTCAAAATGACTTTTGTTTAGTAAATATATATCAGATTTTTGTAGAAGAACTGAAAGAAATAGAAAGTTTTCCCAATCAGAGCGAACCATCCAAAGCATATCTTCAAGTATCACCATCCTAACACAAGCCACATTGTTATTCCCCACTCGTGGTCTGATGTTAATCTCCAACTCCGGAACAGAGTTGCCGCAATAAAAACTGTCACTACACTTATTTACGATGCAATAAAGGAGATTGAGATAGAAATAACTTGAGGCGCCGAAGCAAGACGATTTTCTTAGTTTTCTTTACAAATACTAAATAATAATTCTTTGTTATACCTAACACTGACACTCAGTTGCATTATAAAGGTCAAAATACTTCAAGGACCAGGATCTTATCGTCACATTTCTTTAGTTTTATACAACTTTAATTGACTTTTTTTTTTCAAAATGTTGAATTTCTTTTACTTTAAATGATTCATCTATAGTGTGCATGTTTTCTAAGTCATAGCGAATCTCAGCTTGTTTAATAATCTGTATTGTATTGTTTAAAGGAAAACACAATACAAATATTCTTTATTGTACATCAATACAGAAACACAGAACAGAGAAACACAAATACAAAAACAGTTGCATAAATGGGCGGCTTTATCGCTAAGAGCGATCTCCCAGGCAACCGGACATGCCAAACGTGAATATGTCATTTCCACATTTTTCACTGACTCAGCCAATATGTGGAACAACCATTAAGTAGCACTGGATTAAGAGGTCGACAACAAGCCATACAATCCTACAGAAAAGAGTAAAGTAATAAGGCACTATTATCTTCTCCAAAACCCAATATGTATTTCTAAAACTCAAAAGGAACAATGAGTCCACTCCAATATCCGGAGGGAAAAGCGCAGTAATCTACTAATGCTTCTAATTTCTAAATAGGCGATATTGACCGGGATTCTATGGAGCCATTACTCAATGAATGTCATCTATACGAATCATAAACTGCGCGGGTCGGGGAGATGTTATTAGATGGTTCTGCGTCTGTTTGCTCAATAGATTTAATTTTTCAATTCAGACTATTATCAGGATAAAACGTTGCTTGTGATCCACCATCATCGTTATTGGCTTCTCCGTGAGCGCTATAGCGACCTAGTGCGCGTCCAGCATCTACTAGCAGTAGATTTCAGACTTCAATATCTTTATTTCTTTAAACTAAGCAAAACTTAGCTAAACTAAGTCTTGGACAGGCTGTCTTTCCACCTGGTCGATAGGCAACCTACACTACGTTTGCAAAGTTGCGGTTTTCATTCAAGAACATTTTATCCCATTGGATAGCAGTTGCATAATGAGAAATCTATACAAATAAAGACAGAACAAATCGATAAGTAGTGATTTTTTAAAGCTTGTAAAAACACATTATTCCTAACAATCCGCCATGGACCCCTAAAACCTCCGATGATCCGAATATTCGTACCCCGAGGCTGGTCTTAACAAATTCTAAAGAATGGAATTCCCTTCCTGACGTCAATCTACTTTTGTGGGATTGCGCAAAAAGATACCTAAGTGGAGAGAAATTTACGTGCTGGTATTTTGAGCGGGAGCTTTGTATTGTTCCGTGAAAATCATGGATTTCATTCACACAATAAAGGCTTTCCTATAAATCTGACATTTTGCAAAGTCAGGATTGATGAAGTTATTTGAAACTACACTCACGTGAGCCAAAAGAAAATAATGAGCCGAGACAAATTCCCTCGTATGGTAGGTAGTTTCATTTCATATTAGAAACTATCAATGGAAAAAATAACTGAATAACGAATATGGTTCACATTTTATTAGCATTACCGGGTACTCGAGGTGTATTCTAGTTTTTGAAAAATGACCGTGTTGAGCAATTGTTTGTGCTTGACATATGTAGTTGTTCCGGGAGAAAATAAAATAGAAAGCTCATTATTGTTTTATTTAATTTCTGCTCGACGGTTTTTGCATAATATCAACTTGTGGAAAACGCGTAAATAATTACGCGTTTTCCACAAGTTGAGCGAGTCATTAAATGGATAAAGTTGCTCGCACAAGTCCTGGAAAAACAGGAATTCCTACAAGTTCTCCAGAAGATATGAGCCCTGAATCCTTTGACGAAAGTATCGAGACGTTATCGTGACGACTCATATTTGTATGGGATTTGCGTAGTTCCCTGTCCGCACTATAGAGGCGCTGTACCAGAATTTATATAAAAGTGAGATATTACGATCACGACTCGATAGGTACTATCGTCAAGTGGACTCAGGGCTCACATCTCAAGTGAAAAGGCTTTATAGTGGCTGTTTGAGATGTAGATTTTTTTGTTAGTTTGTTGTCTTGGATAAAATGGAGAAAAATTACGTATGTTTGAAATTCATTCTTTATACTTCAGTAATTTCCAGGGACATGGTAAGTACTTATAAGCACGGCCGTAGCTCGTACTTAAAGTTATTATTTTTTTTTACTTAAAGTGTATCATAACAATCGTTGTGGTTGGCTGGCATAGAGGGGTCTACTTTGAAAACGAAAGAAGTTGAGGTCGCATCGCACGAAACGAACAACCTTACAACAATTAAGACGCAACCACCAGGTTGCGTCGGGCGCATCACCAACCGACCTTTCGTTTCGGATCTCTAAGAAATAAATGACATAGGTACCTAATCATTAATAAATTCATCTTATCTAGGTACTGTATTGTATTGTGTTTAACAGTCATCTAGTACCCATAACACAAGCTGTACTAAGCTTGGGGTTAGATGATGCTGTTTGGATTGTCCAGAATTATTTAATTATTCATTTTCATTTTATTTATTTTTGATAGTCCTTTGTTTTGTGCGTTTTGCGTATCAATTTCGTTCGTTTTTCAAAGTCAGTGAGACCTCCAAGTCCGTGTCAGTTTCTCCACGTGGTCGATACGTTAAAGCCACAATCATTATGAAGGGGCTATTCCTAATTCAGCATTACCATCCCGTATGTATCCGATCAATCCGCACACAAAAACATTTGATCCATACCTCTCTCTCATCGTAAACCTAAATTCAGGCCAAATCTCATTACTTTATAGCAGATGTAAAACGATTTATGGAGGTTTCGCCGACGGTCATATTTTGTTATGTTCCAATAATTCTTAGGTTTCGGAGGAATAGGCGTTTCGAGTTGAAGCCTTTAAGCTTACGTGCTTATGGTCCAAGTTTTGCTGTGGGCTTTTTGGACGGGCGATTATGCGGCTGCAGATACCTTACCTACATCGGTAGATACCGAGGTGTTTCTAGGAAAAAATACTTTACCTACTTGGATAGAATTCATCACATATTATTCAATAAGGTAGTGCCTACGTACGTAGAATATTCCTATTATAATAAAATTGGAATTACGTATATGTCATTGGTACAAAGATAACACACTAACATATTTTCGGCGAAAATCGAATCCACAATCTTCCGCGTCCCAGATGGACAAGTCCACTGTCCACAGAAGTCATTGGACACAGATGGACCAAACTCAAAACCACTTCAGAATCCAAAAGTTGCCCGTCCAACATCACCTTTACAGCCAAAGTTTTACTTAAATCGCTCTAAGCACGTGCCCCGCTTCAGAATAGGTAATTTCGGGATGAAATTTTCTTTTCGCTGGATAATTGGGCCTGAAATTTTATGTTTTCATAAATTCGAACGAGCAAAGAGTTTTAAGTTCGTTTACTTGGCTAATACTTATGTGACAGAGGTGGCGTATGTTGGGATAATGGTTGCGCTTGGAGGTAAAGTTGAGCCGTTACGAATGAGTTGTTGTGTTCGTGTTGAATGTTTTTCGATATAGGGGTTTAGGTTGCTATTACTAGTAAGTATTCACCATCGTAGCGGGCGCGGTAAGAATAACGACCACTCAGCCCATGGCTGCCGTAAGAACCAACTGAATCAACCTGAGTAAGCTCAGCAGCTTCTTTATGTACATTTTGGATGATGCTGTGTCGGTGGCTGGGGCTGTTACTGCGCGTATATCACCATCCAATGCTGCACAAAGATTTGCTGAAACCTGGAGACATCTGAGCCCAACACACAATGTGACGTCTTCAAGTGCTGTTCGCCATTTCTGTTGCAGTGTTGTCTTCGTACTAGAAACATGAAATTCATGAAATTTTGAACGGCTACGCCTGCCAAGCGTGGTGATTATTGCAAAATTCCTTTTGAGGATGGCACGATCAGCAGTGGACGTATGTACCTGATACATAGTAATGTATTTATATTTCTTTTGAAATGACATTTTCCATTTAAAGATATTGACTGGCGAAACGAAAAACAAAAGAGGAAGATCTTCTATGTTTGGCTGTATGTTTTTTTGTATATTTGTCGATTTCTCGAGGACACAGGCGACTGGGCCCACTACAAAACTGGGACCGCGGTCCCATTTACCTCCTTCAATTATGGACCGATTAGGAAAACTCTTTCGCTATTGTTTGAAAAATAAAACCGAGGTGGTCCCATAAAAAATATTCTCGCGGGATATGTATTTGTTCCCGAAAAACTAAATTTGTTATTACTAAATTGTTCATACTAAGGAATTTGTAGTCGGTTTTTAGTTTTTTCAACACAATCAAATTATTAATGTACCCATTTGTATTTCAATTTGATTAACATCCTAAGCCATTGCCATCCCAAGCTACTGGCATTGATATGGATCAGTTGAGCTACCTGTATATTATTTGCAACAGTCTACTGTTAGCTGAATTGCTTCAATTTTAAACACTAGTTCAAATTTGTTTTTATTTTTTGATTGTAATTTATTTGAAAGTTACATTCTTTATTTCCTTTTTAAACACTACAGGACTCCTTGTTACGTCTTATACAAAAATGTAGTTCTAGACCTAAAAAACCTACATGCTGTTGTATATTCAGCTACTAATATTAATGCATGTTAAACGTGCGTGTGTGAAGTCGCAATCAGAAGCTAGATATTCATACATATATGTATAGGTATACTCGTAATTAAGTTATTCCAAAACATGAAAGTCAATAAGCATTTGCACAAGCAAAATGTCTTCATTAGGGTTTGTCATGGTAAATTGCAACAAAACTGTGACGCATAAGTATAAATTCTTTGCATCTGTTGTGGCGACATGTGTGCAGACGTCGCAGACGGGCGATGGGGGATATTCATCGATTGCTTATATTGTAAAGTCTGTCCACTTGAACACTTTACAGCCAGTTTCTATTTGTTGCAATGTAGTATTTCTGTCATACATACCTCAACAGAAGAAAACAAACGACTCCGAGCTACCTGCAAGTTATGGGAGGTTTACAATTGACATACTTATAAATAGTTTTTCAGTTCCTTAACTTAAAAGATTGGAATGGACAGAAAAAAATAATGTATCTCGACAAAGGCCAAGACAAGGAGTTAAGAAGCAGAGCACCTTAGTACCGCTTTCTTAGCTTGAAGAAATGAAAATGTTTTAGCTCTGTGCTCACTTTTTTGTCGAGTGCAGCATAAAAGGATAGAATTCATGTTGATCACATGTAGAAAAATCGTATAAAAATCCCTCGTCTACTTCGTCTGTTCAAGCGTGTCCCTGAAAGTTCCTCTTTAATTAAATTTTAAACTTGCTGACGCTTGCGTCTGTGCGTGAATCCTTCCGGAAATACAGATGCTCAAATTTAATAAACTTTCTGTATCCCTTCTTGCTTCTTACATGGTTAACTTTTGGTTACAAATGACTTGAATTGATTCGAATGGAAACATTAGTTGACAACATGATGTTAACTGAGTCATCAACAAACGACGTCTGAGATGAAATATTTGTCAACCTTTTCAAGCATAAGCTGACATGCAACAACACAATTTTATAGTAATGAATGATTTTTATAGTGACGTTAAATTTATCATTATAATCGTCATCATCAACCTTACAGGGGTTGACTGCGGGGCATAGGCCTAGCTCTATGTTTATGCCATTTGCCTCGGTCCAGTGTCTAGTCTAGGTCTGGTGTAGCCCACGGTCTTTCGAATCTCGTCGGCGGACGGCCCCTGCTCCTACAGTGTCTTGGGCACCACTTGATTCGTTCTATGCTCCACCTGCCGTCACTCCGTCTGGCCAGTATTCTGCCCAACTCCATTTGAGCCCCAATATCCACTCACTAACGTCTTGTACTCTAGTCCGTTTACGGATTTCCGTTTTGAGGATTTGATCCAAGAGTGTGATGCCGAGCATTAGCGCTCCATGGCTCTCTGCGCAACGCTAATTATGTACACAACTTCCTAAAATTAGTATAGTTGTTAAATTATTATCAGTTTGTGCCTGTGTAATGCCTGGTCCAATCCAATGGGTTTTAGACCGTACAAAATACAATGTCAACGATACCAGATCTCCTTCGTCTATGTTGGTTATGAGCACACACACACAGGTCCTGAAATAAATAACGGCAATTATTCACCATCCCCGTTGCCTACTTTTAAAACCCTCTTTACCTTAAGCCCAGCCCAGCATCCAAAACTTTTTAAGTTCACTGTTGTTAGACGTAAGCTTCAAAAATCTTCGACTTACTACGAAATTAAACTAATTGAAAAAGTTTTCTAATTATCGCCTTAACAGACACTTGGAGTAAATCGCCTTAGGGTAAACAACACCTCAGGAATTTGCGCTGGTTCGTCGATCATTTCAGTTCAAAATGAAGACTGGTTTATTTTTGCAATTTTGAAATGCAAATCATTGGACTGATTCAAGACCCACAGTTGTGTTTTTAACGCTAACATGCAATTTTTGACTGAACATACTCTAATGTTTGTAAATTTACACTATCACGCTAATATTACAAAGCTAATTTTGGGATGTTTAGATAGTTGGATGTAGGGATGTTTTTAATTTTGTTAAATCTTCTCGCCAAAACCATTTAACAGAACGGGCTAAAATTTGCATACAGATAGTTTTAGTCCTGAAACAAATCATAGATTATTTTTTATCTCATAAATCATTTGATAAGGGATTGAAATATCGTTTAATCGTTTTCATTGAAACACGTGCGAAACCGCGGTTAGAAACTAGTATACAATAATATATATTTTAAACTTTATTAGTTCGTTTATTACACTGAGTATACTCCAAATCATGATAACAAGAGCTTTTAGTGCAATAAAATTTCCAAACTTTAAAAACCTTACAGAATGACGTGCACCCTCTTCATCCCCTGATGAGTCAAATAACAATAAATGTAAACTTGTATTGTTCCAAAAATCTATTACAATCTCGAATTCCGCTTCACGAGCAAAGTTTCTGAACATACTTGCTTTATGGATGAAATTTGTAAATTTTATTACAGCATTACTGATTCCAATGCTAAATGGGTCTTTTACTTTCGTTGTTTGAATTTATTATTATTTTGTTTCACTTTATTCTGAATTTCAATAGTTCATTACAGTTGCGTTATTTGCAAATTTACGACTTATTAATCGTATATTTGATTAGTAATAAATGCCTGCTCAAATTAAAGTTAGAGTCTTCATGGTTATTTCCTGGTGAACCTACAACTAAAAATAGATTCGGACATTTTAAGAATAATTATTAATCAAAAATTAAAACAAAAAAGAACAGCCTGTAGATACGACCGCACTGAGCGGAACTGCAATGCAGCGGAACTGCGCGGCACGACGCGGTCAATTATTCTTTGTATGAAATCGTATGAGATTTGACGCGTACTGACGCGTCGTGCGTTCTATCTATTACAATTCACTGGTTCCACTGGGGTACTGAGCGGATTTTTTTTGTGAGTTGATCAAGTTTTACGCGCAGTGCCTCGCCACGCAGTTCCACTGACACCTTTACCCACCTGTTTTACCTTTAGGCTGGTATTTATTTAAAATCAGTTGGCAAAATGTGCATCCAATCTGACCAAATAGTATCTCGTACGATCTAATGGCAAGCTTCTAGCTGCAACGGATTAATTCCGCTTTTTCACAAACATGAGAGCGATTCTTAAAACAATATAGATGCAAGTAGGTATTTGAATTGCTAAAATGTCCGTAAAATTATAAATTCGTATGAAATTTAGCTCTGTCATCGTCAAGTAAGTTATCTGTTCTAGAAAATCGTTACTCAAGCATAGATCGATGACTGATGACGTGTACAGTAATTATATCTATCCATAGCTTCTGTTGGCCAAACTGTCAATATAAGTAAACTAGAGAACTGAGGAGAGTCCCGGTCCACTTCCACTCTCAGTACCTATTGGCAGGTCCGGGTTGGGGACCATTGTATCTCTTATACATTGCCTAGTTAATAAGACTTACAAATGTACACAATTATTGCAATAAAATAAATATGATGTTATACCAGTACTAGAATAACATTTATGCAATTTTCTGTTTGATTTATTCAGCCTTAACAATCATCCAATTCCTACTTTTAGGCTTTCGTATTTATGCTTACGATATATTATTTGCGGGTAACTATTTTCTAAAAAAAAATGCAAGAATCTTGTTTATTATCGAACTACATAATGTTTTTTTTTGCCAGACAACTGTTCTCGAACTAAGAAACTGAACACACAGTCAACTCAACAACAGACCCAGCTCTCGGAAGTAAATTCCTGTCTAGATAAGAACCATAAAATAGAAACAAACATTCACAGTCTAACAAACAGAACACCACAACTTAAAAATATCTAGCATTAACATTTCCATTGTTTCACCCCAGGGCAATGTTATAAAGGGACATTAGGACTTATAACACTTGAAGGTAAGTTTGTATGCAATAACAGACAAAAAACCAGAGTAAAATTAAAACGTTCCCTATTTTCTCATACGTAGAGTCTTCGAGTCTTGATGAAAAAACGTCGTGTAGATATACAAGGGATGCTCCCCTTGTTTTTCTCCCTCGGTTGTCGACGTAATTTTTTTAATCATGCTTTATATTCGTATTAATTTAGTTAACGACGTCTTAGTCGAGAGTCTTAGGACGCATCGCCGCTTTTCGATGAATAAGGAATGAGTTAGCTGTCGGAGTACTTATAATATATAAGTGCTTATAAGTATGGTTTCGGTTTCATATCGTCCGGAAAATTAGATTTGACTGGTAAATTGCAACGCTCGTGTAATTTTTATGAATTATATTTTGCTGAGTGAGCAGTTAGGTTAAAATTAAACGTTGAATTGCCGAAACAAAGTGTGATGCAAGTTTAAGAATCATCATCATCATTGTCAGCATCTATTATTCCAGTAACGGATATATGCCTCCGCTAATATTCTCCATTTTCCTCTGTCTCTGGTTTCACGGCTCCACTGTCAGCCAGCTACAGTTCTTATGTGATCGGACCATCATGCTTTGGGTTAATGATAGAATTTCCAGGTGGAGGGACGCAGGTCAAATGTGTCAAGTATGAATCAATTTATGTATATCTCTATAAGTTAATTGGCAAATAAATCATTTTATATTTTTGTATTTGTATTTATTTTATCTATCCGTGCAAATAACACTACACTATCTGGAGCTTCTTTAATCTAAGGACTAAGGATTCTGCGTGACGGATCTGCAACGATACGATTGTCATAGTGAAGTGATTGGTTAGCAGAATTAGGCCCCAGGAAGGTAATAACCTACCTGTACTCAACCGCCCCAAATAACGCTAAGGGGTTCGTTTTGCATATGTATAAGAGGTAGATTGAAATTTTACGCTCATAAGAATTTTTACGAATATTTTAGGACGGTTTCACAAATTTGCACCGACTGTAATAAATTTAACATATCCTAATGCATAGAAATTGTGTCTGTTTGCAATGACATTACTAGGGAACCTAATTAATCAACAGCTGGGTAAAATAAATTCGAAAATAGTTGGTTGTAGTTTATTAAAAAACAAAATAGTGATTCTCGCAGGGAATTCAAAAGTTAGTGACGTGTCTGTCCGTCTTCGTCCGTCATCAAAATTTAGTTATTTAATAATTTCTAGAACCATATTTAACTATATTTTTTTTGTCATAAGCTTTTATGCTTTATTTTAGCCTACATTATGGCAGTGTACGGTGAAATAAACCCGTCGATGGACAATTCATCCGAAAAATCTGCGACCTAACGCCCCGAGGCACCAACACCAATGAAAATGTTTTATTCGCCCGAATTTATATTTGTTACGATTCCCTTTTGTTTATTTATTTACTTCCTCTTTCTTACATCTTCACTTATTTCGGGGGATATTTTATTAAGCTGTAACTTTTACATCTATGAAAGAAATTGTGTTAGATATAATATTATTATTGTGTTCGATTTGTAGCAGTCTAGATAAACTTAACTATCCACTTTTACTAACTTCATAAATCAGTCAAGAAAGGGACAAATCAGTAAATAAAACCAGCCAAGTGCGAGTCGCACTCGCGCACAAATCTATGTTTGATAAAAATGACAAAAATCCGCCGCGCTCTCGCTACCACACGGTTCAAAAACATATAATGAAGTCTGAACTTCTATCCCTAGATGAAAAGGCTCATAGACGTGCTTCGAGCTTATATGTAAAGCACTGGAAAGTAGATACAGGTTCCTACATTATTAAGGTGCATCTATAAGTGGAGGCATCGCCTATTCGCGATGCGCGCGGCACGCTTCATATTACATCGTTGTAATGCATTAATGCGGCCAAGTTTTATTAGATTGCTTTTTATCACTTCATTCTATGCTTATACATAAGTAAGTATTCTGTTTGACAGTACCCGTCTAAGATAACGTTGTTTTTAATACAAGCACGTGGTAGCATCTTAAAGTTTAGGAGCATACTTTCAAGTTATGTAGTTAAGTAACCTTCTTGATTTATCAATATCTTGGTAGATATGTCACCGAAAATTTCTAGCTCAGTTTCATCAGACCGTTTGTGGACTATTTGTAACTTGTTTACTAAACTTTCGTTTAATTACCTATGCCCGTTGTTGAACTATTCAACAGTATGGCTTAACGTCACAAAACACAAATTATTTAGGTGTTCCCAATAAATCAGCGATCGTTTTTTAAACTGCCTAGCCATTCTACAAACAGGCTAAATCTACGAATCGACGGCGACAGATAGATCGACATTCAAAAATAAAACCAAGTAGGTACCATAACGAAAAACAGGACCACTCAAAACACCATCGTTCATTTATACAAATATGTCGATGAGAATCGATAAAAATGCTTTTAAATACCTACTGTTTTGCAGAGTTCGTGTTAGAAATGAAGGTTCAAAAACGCAATCAACGCGTAACGTCACCTCATCAAAAATGTTCCCTCGCCAATAGCCATCGAATTATTCGACGAATTCGGATGAAAAATTCAAAAAACTCACAGCAGTTTCGGCAATAAAGCCCGAACGACCCAGTTTTGAATTCACTCTTGAAAAAAGGTAAAATAAAACCTTTTCTGTCGGAAAGTGAAACGTAGTCAGCTGGCGAGCGGGGTGTCACACTAACCTGATGGTCTAACTGGGTTATGAATAGGATGATGTAATTTGTAAGATTAATGAATTTGGGAAAAATTGGGCCGTTGGATGGGGTGTTTACCCATCCCTATGTGAGAGTTGTAGTACCGTATAAGATTATTTTACTGTTGACTCAAAATTAAATGAAGAAAGGACATTCTGGTGACTATTCTACAAACCAATCCGATCTGCTCAACTGACGATTTAGTCGAATCCAGGTCTAGCTCAATCGAGACTAGCCTAGTCTAGTCAATATGTCCAATTGAATGTAAGCCTATCAGTTATCTATATTTTTATAGATATCGATTTGGGCTATATGATTTTGTTTGGTTTCATAAAAGGTTATGAATAGGATGATGTAGGTACTTAATTTGTAGGATAAGGGTTAATGAATTTGGAAAAAATAGGCCTTGGCATGGGGTGTTTACAGTACCGTACCTATGTGATAGTTTTTGTTGTTGACTCGCTCGAAACTGAATGAGAAAAGTCAACTGATTAATAGTCCTACAAAGATCCAGTCCATCGGATATGTACCTACTTTTAATTAGATCGAGATCAAGTATAAACCTAGACCTTGAACTTGAACCACCCCAATGTTCTGACAGTAACTGGATTGTGAAAAGATGATGAAATATTAACATATTTAAGGTTTAGTTATTATAGTGCGTAAGCCCTCTGGGTAATCTCTAAGAAATTAAATAAGTTCCAAAATATTTACGATTACGGCGGGACTCGAACCCGCTCCCCACCCTCAGTACGGGTGTGCTCTAACTAACGAAGCCCTGAAATCGATACTCGCCTAGCATCGTCGTGGTGCTAGAGTCGTAATAGATCCCAGAGATTAACAACAAACCGCGACGCAAGAGGAAAAGCATTTTAGAAAGTCCTCCGGCCAGGTGGGATGACGACCTGCGAAAAACTGTAGGTAGATGCTGGACGCGGTAAGCTAAAGACAGAGCGCTATGGTGCTTATTAGGGGAGGCCATGTCCTGCAGTGGACTAATAATAGGCTGATGATGATGACGGTGATGATGACAACAAAATATACTGAGCCCAAATATACTTTTAAACGATTCCTCAGGGAAAATGTTCCATATCTGAGAATTCTGCGGCGTTTGCATTTTGACGCTCTAATTAAAGGTAGACTAGACAGCATGAATGCAAACCAAGTTCAACTTTCTAAGCTAAGTTTCCATGCCTCAACCTTCCTTAACCATAAACAAAGACACACAAATAAAAACGCCACAATCAAAAGCCACTAGTATCCAGTTAAACAACTCCATTAGATAATTGGCCAGATTATATTCCTGCACCTCTATAAATTGTAAGAAACCGTTATCTATCCCGTTCAGTTCACCTCCTGCCTAATTCGGCTACCCCGAAGCAGAGGTCATCGAACTCAGAAGCCCTTCACTGACCGATAGGGTTGTCAGGTATCTGAATAGAAAGGTGAAAGTGTTCTGATGGTCTTAAGTTTTTGTAATTTGGATTTTGTATGAAATTTTAAATTGTACTAGCCTCGTCATACTCACTACCTAGCAGTGCGGTTCGATCCAAAGAGGCGTGCTGCATCTCTACCAGCTCGAACATGGAGATGTGCGTCATGCATGGGGCATGAAAGAGTTTACACTCAAATAACCAACCAGCGCATATAGAAAGTACAACTACATTCAACAAAAACAACAAAACAGGTTAGTTTTTAATACTACTAGAGACACCAAAGAAGATCTTGCTTACTACTTTTAAAAGATTTCGATTTCGGTAACATCCGCCTGCCTTTGAAAACTGCCGAAATGTGATCTTGCTGTCCAACGAGTATGCAGCCAAAGTATCACCATTATCTGCCAAAATCAATGCCAATCTACATGACCCATGTCCAAGTATCCGAGGTAGCCCTACTAGCCAACCCTATACTGTCAGTGATTTTTACACCCTCAATTTTTCGTTTAACACCTGATTAGGCATAATTCTACTGATGAGGGTGTAACTTGCAGGTAGCTCTGGTTTGATTGAATGAATTTAATGGGGCGACTTTTATGCAAAGCTTTTGTCATTTTTGATAGGAGTAGGTTGATTAAAGATCATGTTAACAGTTTTTGGGGATCTGCTAGTCGTCTCACTTCAAAAACTTTATTTAACTAGCGATTTCAAACTCTACTTGCTCTAAAATGCTGCTGTGTGAGATATCTAGCATTTTCCAGATATTTTCTCAACTAACACGATTAACTATTAAGAAAGAAGAGATCATAAGACGATCTGGCAATATTGGTTCTACATTGATTGGATTTGCAAAACCCAAATTGAACTACTTGGCTAGCAAAAAACTTACATTTAGGATTTTTTTCATATTCAGCTTAAAATTGAGCATGATAGATGCAACGTTTGTCGATGAAAAAAGAGAGAAATGTGTGGCTAGGTAGGTTTTGGGCTAGTCAAACATCTCTTATCTGAATAACCCATGTCCATCCCGCACGGGGCATTTGAACATACCCCTGTATTGTTCTTATTAATTGTCACCCCTCTGATTAAAATGCCAGGACACAAATGCTTTGCCATTACAGCGCTACCAAATTACCTATTCAGGTGGACAAAAACCGAACTTAGGTCGTCATTTCAAAATTACTCTCGGTTTCTAATACAACACTTGGCACTAGCACCGCCAACAACTGCAGATGTATGTTGGTATTATATATTTGTTAACAAAGGTCATGTTTTGTTAGATAACAATTTGTGGCATTTATGTTTGTTGACATTTGATTTAATTACTGAGGGGAAGTATATTTTTAAGAATGGTTTGGTCACACCTTGTTTTATTTTGCCCTGGGGAGGTTCTGCTAATGACAGCAATGGTGTAAAGGAAATCAATATTAAAAACGTCGGAGAGGAGAATGTACAGAAAGTCGAGTCCAGGCAACATAAATGCAAACAAACTGGCATAGGAAGGAGTAAGACAGACCCCAACAAAACCGAATAGCAGTCTCTCAAACAGCAGAAGTAAATTCTGTTAATTCAATCATCAAAAGTCCTCCTCCTGTACTTCAAGGAGCTGGGCTGGTTAGGGCCTGGCTTGGCTAGGCAGGAGGACAATGACAAATACATTTCCATGCGAGATGTCAGTGCAGATCCCAGTTCTCCCAATTAGATTTAGAACGTCTGTAGAAAACATCCTGTTTTTCTCACAATGTTTTTAATTCAAAGCTTTTTTCTATATCTTAGGAAAAACTTCAAGGTATTGATTTTATGAAATGTGATGCTAATAAACTGCTAAAAACTATAGTATCAACCATAATAGCTATCGCTTTTATAGACAACTAAGAACCTGTACTATGTTAACTTACTTGGTAGGACTATAGTGCTAGTATATGAACGGAATGTAAATAATAATTCTTACATGTAGAAACTTTACTGTTTTTAAAACTCCTTTATAAATTTTTTTCGAACAGTAGAGGTTTTAAATCGTCTCTGCAAGTAACTCCTTTACGGAATCTTGTATTTGCATCGGTATTAGGAAACTGTTTAACCGAAAGCGGTCTTTGTGAACCTAAAAGTTTCCGTTCTCCATCACAAAATCCAATATCCTAATTTCGTCAGATTGACAAAAAGCCCTGCTGGTATGACTCTATGGATCTTATAATTTATCCCCAAAGGAAACAATTTCCAAACAGTGTAGTCGCTGGTTTTGCCACATAATCTCCTCCCTCACAAGGCGGAGAATGAAGGTTGTATAAATATTGGCGCCTCACTTTGAGGCTAAGTGCCGCTTTTGTCTCGACAATAAAAGAATAACACTCATTTATTCGAACAATGAAAGCTTCTAGGAAACTACAAAAGCTACTATACCTTACACTGGATATTATCAATAGAATGAAAGTGCCGCTTTAAAGATAAACTTTTGTATTATTAACTTCTTTTCCTTCTTAAAGTACATTATACACTATTTTGAGATCTTATTAAGTTATTGTACTGTACCTAGCTGTTTTAAAATAGGTATTTGGTTGTGTTTAATGGTTTGTCATCTACAATTATTATATTTCAGAAGATGCTGAGGTTGTTTTTTTGTGGTTCTTGTTTCTCTCAATCTCTCTCTCATCTTTTTAATCCACCCCATGCTTTTTTAACTTGAAAAACTACTCGTTGATGATGTGACCTTATTTTATATAAACTAACATTATAAGAAGAAAGATTTGTTTGTTTGGCGTGAGTAGGCTCCGAAACTATTGGACCGATTTGAGTAATTTTTTCACCATTAGGACCTACATTATCCCTGGTGAACATAAGCTATAGAATATTTTCAAAACATTCCTTACTTTTGAAAATTACTTAAATTACATTTTAAAAAATACCATAAAAATTCCTTATATCGCGTACGCTGTGGAAACTATTGATAATAGAGCAAAGTGATGTACAGTTTTATGGACAACATTTACATCTACAAAAAAAAACCGCGACACTATGTGTCTACTCTATCTATAATAGAATAGTTATGTCACAATAACTACTTTTCCATGTTATAATATACAGTAGTAACGCCGAAAAATCCTTTTAACGCAGAAAAGCCTTTTAAGCTGAGGAAATTACTGACAATACAGCAAAGTGATGCACTACAGTTTGATAGAGGACATCAATATCTACAAAAAGTCTATAATAGCATAATATCATCATGCCTATATTAGTCCACTGCTGGACGTAGGCCACCCCTAATGAGTGTCTTAACGCCCTGTCTAAAGCTTGCCGCATCCAGCATCTGCTAGCAGTCTTTCGCAAATCGTCATCCCATCTGGTCCGTGGGCATCCTACACTACTTTTGCCGAGTCGCGGTCTCCACTCAAGAACACGTTTACACCAGTGGTTGTCGGTTCTTCTCGAGATACGGCCAGCCCACTGCCAGTTCAGCTTGCATCCTGAGCTATGTCGATAACCATGGTTCTCCGTCGGATGTATTTGTTCCGAATTGATGAAAATTTTAAAAATTCTTTCCTCCATTGGAATTCTAGATAATAAAATAAAACATTTAATAATATTTTCTAAAGTATATATTTATTATACATTTATTTTATTCGGGCCCGACACAAAAAGAGGGTTGTTATATGTTTGACGGGTGGATCTATCTGCTGTGTGTATCTATCTGTGGGTTGTTGCGGCATCATAACTCCCAAACGGATGATTTTGATTGTTTGTTTTGTCAAAAGCAGACTTGATCGAGTGTTCTAATTATGGAAAGTCTGCCAAGTGTTTAATTTTTTTTTGTTAAATACCTATATCTACCTGTGCGAAGCCGGGGCGGGCCACTAGTTTTATACAAACTGGAATTGCATGGATCGCTCACAACTTTGCCTCAACTTTTTAAGGCCGTAGACAAAGCCCATTGACTCACCCAATAACCCGCTGCTTGCGAAATTAGCAGAATCGTAAAATGTAGGCTCAGCTCACCTATCCTATATTCATAAATTGTAAGACTAATGTCCGCCTTTGGATCTTGCTAAATGGATTTTGTCCGGGCAAAGATTAAAATGTAAAGAAGGTGAATTCATCGCTCGTAGATTAAATAATTTTTTTCGTAATGGCTCGCTATGACATTTTCCGCTTTGTTAAAACCTATCTCAAAGTCTTTTCTGGTTCTGTTACTTTAGATACTACCTCTGGTTTTGTCTTTTACAATACAATACAATACAAAAACACTTTATTGTACACCAGAAAAAGAACATTACAACAAGACATTACATGAGACAAGTACAATGGGCGGCCTTATCGCTTAGAACCGATCTCTTCCAGGCAACCTTTTGTTTTGACTACTTAGAATCATTATTGTTCAATACTCTATGTTGCTCTATTTCTTAAGCGCTATGCAGACAGAGCTACTTTAATTGAAACAGCTGTCAACTTTTTAATATTTTTAGTGTTTAATGAAGAAGATGCTTATATGTAAACAGCTAGTTGCGAGTTGCCGCAATAGTTAATCTGTTTGCGTAGCGCCTGAGTTACTTGTCAGTTACTATAGTACCTACTTCATTGTTTGTCTACCTCATCTATATAGACTGATATATGTATTGACATTAACGATTACTTATCGTACTTATCTCAACCACAGCATTCAGATTTTAGTATAATAATATCACTTTTACGTCTCTATTACCTAGATTTCTGTGTAAACAGTAGTACGGTTAACCACAACAATCTAAAATATTTCCCATACGATGGAAATAATAAACATACCCATCTGTGCTATTGCATCATCTATGACGCACGATTCTTCGAAAAATCATTATTGGCCCTGAATAGTATGATACCAGCTTGCTTACTCGGTCATAAAATTACGAAAAGTCAAATAAAGTCAAGTGTTTATGGGACAGAATGTGAATTGTTCTGATATTTCGGCTTAAATTCTTTGAAAAACTATAACCCTATGAATGCAGGCAGATTGGTCTGACAATTAATGTTGCGGTTTTCGGTCAGTGTGGTGGGAATTTTAACTATCCTCATACCTACCTAAGAATTATGTGACTAAAGTAAAAGATACAGTAGAAATAAAGTAGACAATGTTTGATCCAATTTTAGGTTTCCTGCTCTATGTCTTTGGTTGTAGATAACCAAGGGGCACCAGGTAGAGGCCCAGAATTGAATTTGTTTTGCTGCTAATATTATAGAAACGCAAATTTGTGAGTTGTGCCGTGGTAAAGATGTTTGGTCCAATGTAAGCGCCAAAACTACTGAATGAATTGTTATGAAAATTTGTACACGTAAAGATCAGGCACAGGAATAACACTGCTATTTTTTTCCAAAAAAGCGTTTAAAGCGGCCGGTATAAAAATGAAAATGTTTATTTTGAAAAACACAAAAATATGACAAATTTCTGGGCAGCTCTGCCTTCTGTTTTAGCTTTAAAAAAAACTGTGTTACAGAAGGCAGCGTCTATAAGCTAGTAATCTTATAGTTACCACTCATGCATTAGCAAAACCAACAATAATAGTTTCAAGACCTAATTCAAGTAGAAGCTTTAGTTCCAAACAATAAACTTAATTAAAATAAAGCCAAAACGAAAACCAGAGCCGGTTTAACCAATAGGTACTGCACTCTACAGTAGAGCACCATCAGAGAAAGAGCTTGAAGTGGAGGGGAGATCGGAGGGGAAAACAAAGGCCGAACAATAATTATTGGTTCAACAGTTTATTTATAAAGAATCTGTCTTTTTACTGTGAGAGCTGTGAGAGAGTAATTAATTATTATTGTCTATAGGGTCCCCTGTCCCTATAGTCTTCTTAAGATTTCAAAGAGGGTTGTGTTAAATCTAGAATGAACGATGTGATTATAAACCAAATCTAGTGATTTGTGGAGGCTTTACTGGTTTGACACGATAGGTGAAACCTACTTACTAGATTTGGCATAAGCCAGAAAAGTAAATATGCGTTGGGATAAAAACAATTCAGCAGGCATTCCATAGTAGAAAACTCATTCTGGCTTGTCAAAACAGCTTCAGTGTATTGATCCTTTTATAGTCAGTAAGTAGGTCAGTTCAGTACTTTTCTTTTCAGAATTAAATGTCCTGCTGTCTCTTAATAATCATGGTTAAATTTTTATTAATTTAACCATTATTATTTGGTTTATGTGTCTTGGCTCGCTCAGCCTTATACAGGCTGTTACATTTGCTAACATGCAATTCGATAACGCTTTATAATAACTACCAGTTTCAATTTATTTATGTTTTTAGCCATAGGAACACACTGAAACACTCTAATCTAAACCATCCAACTAAACCATTTCAAGTAGGTCAATGAAGACCAATCCCTTTGAAAAACTAAAACCTTTCATTTCCCTATAAAATCATTTGAGCATTATGCGGCATTCACATTAAAGTTTCACAGTACAACGGCCCAACTAGGTTACAGAGCAGATGCGCTTATACATGATGCATGTCCGCGATACGCTGACCCGGTTCTGCTGCAATCGAGGTAAAGTTGCCTTGCTGAACATTTACACGATTTTGAATTTTCTAAGTGACATGCGTTAAGATCCCTGGATCATATATACATACTTAATCGCATTGAATACCAAAATAGTTAAACCTAGAACCGTCCCCGTCTGGTGATAATTGTTTTTATAGTTGACCGCAAACATTTTGAGTTTGAATGACAACAAATTTAATAACAGTGAATAGCTCCCTTGTTTGTTCTAATGAGGAAGTAAGTACCAATACCAAAGCGAATACAGCTAGTGTTCGGTCACCAGTGGCGATGCAAGGAAAGGTTACCAAAACGTGCCTAAAAAGACCTAAGAAATCGGTATGAAGATTAATTGGATCGTAACCACAAGAAATTTTATTTGGTTACAACAGAAAAATATAATGGGTTCAGAAATTTATAACGATTAGCTTCTCTGAAACAAGTCTTGCTAATCTTCACAATTGCTATTCGTATAAATAGAACATTTACGAGAAAGGGAAAGCTCTTTTCTGAGTAACGCCGAATACTACCAATTATTTATCAATGAACATCATAAGCGAAGAGCTTTCTTAATTGGACTATAAATCATAGCGCGCTGTACTCTCAACTTCGGTATATATGGAAACGGCTAAATGCTGATTCAGTACTTGCTAGCTTTACTACGTTTGCAATTTTCTCTCTATCCCCAAAAGGGTCTACATTATCCGTAAAGTTATTTGAAAATTCATCCCTATCGTCGATACTGTAGGTTGAAATTTGAGCGTTGGTCAGGGAGGTCTCTTCGCACCGCTACTGTATAAATTGCAGTAACTGAACCGTAATCTTAAGATGATTTATGATATGTTGTACGTTTGACATTTACGAGTTAACAACCGTTCCGGGGAGGCCTTTTAATCAGCTATGCTAATGTTAGGTGTTGATCCTGCGGTGATGCGGGGGTCTATACACTGTACGGGCGATAGTTCTATTATAAATTTCTCTTGACTCGGTGGTTTTACTCATATCAAGGTTATCTACATTTTTTTTTATTACGCACAAACGAAGAAGAAAAAACAGTTGAGTAAGCATTATAAAAAATATCATAGTTAAACTATTTTTTATTTGTTGTTTTTTAACAGTTTGTTAAAGAAATAAAGATGGGGTTATTTACCAGATCCTGCAATATTTTAGTTTAGCAATTTGTGTAACTATTATGATTGATAACACCAAATCTCTTTTAATATGTTTGAAACACCACACAGCATCGATAAACATTTTTAAAGTTGCTGAATAACTATAAGTTGCCGGTTCACGCGCATCTTGTGGTTGTAAGCCCACTAAGTCTAATGTCAATATTATGGCCTAATTGAATATCCGAATGTGAGCAAAGTTTAAATAAAGAGCCACGGCAGGGGTTGATAACATTATACAGTACATGTATAAGTTTGAATACCCCTGTATAAGCCTACAAAGTTGCCTAAATTTTGCAAATAAGGATTCATTTGGTAGACAGGGTCTTGGGATTACCTAAGGCTTTTACAACATGAACGTGAATTTAAGAAAGAAATTTTTATTTTTATCAAAATTATTAGATATCACAATCAAAATTATAACATTTTTTTCATCTTCCTACCCGTATGTGGATTAAGGGCCGGATGAAATTACTACGTGTACAACTTTAAGTTTTCTATAGAAAACCTAAAAATAGAAAGGTCTTTGACTAGCAGGAGAAGCAAAACCAAACAATAAAGTTAAAAAACATAGTCCAATTCATTATATATTTTATGTAAACATGTTATTATCTTTCACTCTGCTTTATCAGTCATCATCTCCGTACTATCTCAGCCATGTCCTCTTTTATACAGTCCTTACATCTTTTCTTTGGTCTTCATTGTTATTTTTTTTGTATTCTATCTTAATTTGTTGTTAGCTAATATTTCGACATAGTTTGTATGCAAAATTTTTGAAGCGTGTCAAGACACACGACCCAATTCTAACAACCTCTTGGGAAACACGTTTAAGAATTTTCACCTAAATCCACGATAAAAGTGACACGTACCAGAGAAAGATTAGAGAGATTTTTTGAAGGCAAAAGCACAATCACCTAAAACCCTCTCAGCATTATTATTATAACCTCTTAATCATTTTTCAAATTTAGTATTTTCAGCCACGTGTACTCTTGTATTCAACTTGCGTGTACACCACACACCCTTTAAATATTCAAGCTATAAAAATCCATTTTTACAGACGGTGTATTGACCCACCACTCAGAGGGTGTTTTAAAATTCGCCCATAATTTAGAACATTAGAGGCGAAACATCTCACGTACGATCTGTATTACCGTTCCTGGGATCAACGTGGGGATCCCTAAAATTGCTAGTGATAAGAAAAAAACGTGCAATTTTAAGCGCAATTTGTGTGAGGTTTTACCTTTTTATGGTTGGGATTTCAATGAGATTCAATTTGTTCAAATTTATGGTTTTTAATCATCTTTAATCCTATTCGGTGTATTTATGGTTTAGTTTTTCTACTTCTGGTTATAAGATTCCTTTTTTTGCGACTTGTGAAAATTCAACCATCTATTTTCAATTGCTGACAATATCCACCAGCTTCCATCAACCTAGACAATGTAAATCCGGCTTCAGAACTGTCACAGCAGACATCCGATGCAGCGTCTTCCGGCATACTAATAGGCCTGTCCTATTAATTATGTCCGAGAAAATTTCAAGGCAAGAAATCTTGGCCATCAGAGCTAATGCCCAATGAAATGGGTCCGCGTTGGACCCAGAATTACTTGTGTTGGAGGCGGGGTAAGTTATAGAAGTTATGAGTTTTTAACAAGTATATGATTGTGCCTCAGATCATTAGATAAATTATTTTTGTGCTCACAAGTCTTACGTCAAATTGATTTATGATGTTGACTTGCTCACGTCTCCGTACGTAAAAACATAATCTGCTAAACTTGTGCTTTGGTAGTAGTCATTTTCTACTGAAGGTTATTTTGAATTTAGTGTTTAAAAAAATTAAGACGTTTAAAAAAATGATTGCTCAATAGATACCTAGGAATCGTAAAATCTAGAGAATCTGATTAAATAACTTCAAAATAGTGTATTTTATCATTTAACGTTTAGTTATCTACTATGTCTCATCTCATCTTTGACTTTCAACTTATACCTTGGACCGTAATTGTGAGCCGGATTCATGGGCGTCATAACTCCAACCTGCCCCAGATTGGGCGGGCGGGTCGTTTATATTTTGCACCACAAACACACATACCACCTTCTGCATCATCTGTGGTATTAAAGTCTGGTATTCACTACAGAGCTTTGCATTATTCTGTTATTACAATATTAACTTGTTACTTAAAAAGCAGAATATTGGACAGTCAAAAGTTAAACACTTATTGCATTCTTTAATGTTACCAAGGTGTTTATAATCTAGCTAATTTCAGATCACTTTGACCCGTTGAGCACACAATTATTATATGGAAAGAGAGAGGAAGAAGTAATTTGGGACTAGACGATGCTGTGGATTGGGCAGCATTATTTATTTAATTTTGTTTTAAGTACCCTTCCACTTTTATTTCTTTAATGCGCCGGACAGTTATGGTCTTTCGGTAATGATATAGATTTTAAAACCCTAAACGAGAACAAATGTCGTTTTCTGTATGGTACAGATATAACAGATATCTGGTAAGTATATCCAATAACGTAAAGTAAAATAAAAATGTTTTATTTTTCGTCACAATAACAAACACTAGCTCTGCATATATTGGCCTAGTATAGTATTTTTATATCTGTGCTTTGGGGCAGCTGACGCGGTTTGATTATTTCCAACATTAATGATTTCATCATCATCATCGGCCCATATTAGTCCACTTCTGGACATAGGCCTCCACTAATGAGCGCCACACCGCCCTGTCATCAGCTTACTTGCTTATTACTTATTATTGATTTATTCATTTAGAAATCCTATTTTATCCCGTTCTTTTAATGAACCACTTATGGCTCTCTTTAGAATCTTACAGCTAGTAGGCCAATCTTCATGAGTCTTTGAGTGGAATCAAAACCTTTCTCACTACTACATATGCTATACCCCGGATTAGTTATTGACCACGTGACGGCAGGTATATTGAATGCTGGCACATTGAAGACGATTGCCGGATCGGATTTACGATCAAAGGCGTGGATGGCCAATTTAGAGTTTCCGTTCCACTGGACGTTTATTAGCAACGTTGCAAGGGCAAATATAGGAGCCCCTAGCTTATAGTCCATTCTCCTTTACAGCTGTACTAACCTACTGAGCTTCTCAGGGAAGGTGGAGTTTTATGATCTAGCTCGGTTTCGATTCGTTCGTAATGTATGTTTTTCGCTGTGGGTAAAAGATTTACCAAAATTAAGCTTTTTCTTTTTAAGTTATTTCTATCCCATGGAAACTACTTTATGGGATAATAAGTATATAGCCTTTGTTATTATTTCAGACTTAGATATATCTGTTTTGGATTAAACAGATTCGAACTGAAAATTTCAGTTCGAATCCGTTTAATAGTTTTGGCGTGAAGAGGTAACAAACATCCAAACATCTAAACATCCAAACTTTTGCACATAAAATATGAGTGTGATGTGAAGTTAATTAGTGTGACTGACTGTCTGACGTGTGTTTTCGACATAAAAGTAGTAGCCCAGAACTACTTCTTCGCAAAATTTCAGTCCGATCTGTTCAGTAGTTTTGGGAGGAGGAGGTCACAAAACATGCTTCCTCTTCGACCATAATTTTTAAACACAAAACATCTAACAGTAATTTGCCGCGTACCACAATATCAACAAACGCATCAACAGAATCCAACAAAACAACCCAATACGAGACACAAAAGAAAATTGAAAGGAGAAAAACTGAAATGATACAAGTAGGTGGACAATCAGATGACCTATTTGCAGACAATTGGATGGAGCGAAGATTTATCACTGGGTATGAGGTTAGTTCTGTCCTTGCCTGTAGGGAGTCATTTGGTACTCAAGTGATTTTATCAATGTTGTTTTTATTATTTGGAACATGGAATTGGTTGGAGGGAAACTTAGCGACCGTCGTACTGGACCAAAAATAACATAGCTACGATACAACTTATTATGTTCTGGATACAACATAATTATTAGTAAAAATGCATCGAACTTTCGTGATTTTGGTACACACCAGATAATAACGTCGCGTGATTGAATAAACGTAGGTAACCTATGCTATAATTTTTATTATTTGGAGGAAATTTTGCGATATTTGTACTGTTCCAACATCAATGAATAAAAATATATGCTGGATAAACCACACAGCATCATCTAGCCCAGAGCTAAGCAGAGCTTGTGTTAGTGTTATGGATACTTAATTAATACAATACAATACATATTGTATTAATTAAGTATCGGTATTTTTGGTAGACACACCAGCTACAATATCGTTGTGTAAGTGTTGTGTATATCTACATCTACCTGTTACATAAACTGGCAGACTTCTATAAGGATCGGTTTCAGAATGCAATCTTTGGGTTTAGTGTTAAATGCAATAACTATAATGCGTATTTGGTTAAATATACTAACGACAAGGAACTCATTTACATTTAAATAAATAAAGAGATTAATTCTAAAATGGTTTTATTTTATAATAGCAGTGCCTTGCGGTTTCAGACTATAACCTATCTCTGTGCCTAATTTCATTCAGATCCGTTCCGCCGTTCTGGCGTGATTGAGTAACAAACATCCATCCATCCAAACTTTCACATCAGCTCCTTTCGGATTAGTAATGTTTCGTGGCACTCTGAATAGGTGATTCATTTGGTTTGGTTTTTTGGAACAATTTGAAGAACATTTAAGTTGGCTGTCCAGATCCTGTGACAGACAATGTACAGTCCAAAGTCTATATGGATAAGTTGAGAAATCAAATTCCACGCGGACGAAGTCGCGGGTAACAGCTATTTTATAATATTAGTGGCATTTTTGAGTTTCTTTTTGCAGAAGAAAAAAAGATTCCCTAAAAGATGACTCTTGTGTCTGACTGTCTCTCTATTCTTCTGTCGCCGGAAATTAAATCGAACACACCGTTTAAATACGATGGCAAAAACACTCATACTTACAAAGGGCGACAATTTTTCTGGCGGTAAAAGGTAAAACTAAAAACAATGGCCATAATAAACATCAAAAGGTCCAAGACGCAACTGAATTTGCCCTACATAGTTCTAGATGGTCCAAATAGCAGATTGCGTCACCGCACTGAGCTATGGTCATTGGATACTTCCTTTATTGCTGCCCGCTGCTATTTGCGTATGCTTGTAGCAATCTTCTTATGTTAATGGATAGGATATTGTTTAGAGGAATTAGATACAGTGATACCGATATTACTAAGTGTATTTGGGGAGTATCTGCTTGTGACTAATGGAGATATTTAGGTTTTGAGGCTCAGTGATAGATATGTGAGGATGGGCTCACTTACATATCACTTATGGTTATGGGAAACAAAATTATCACACGGTAGCAAGAATAGGAAATTTAAACGGCACATCTAAGAATTTATATTGCTTTACTAGGTACTTACAAGAAGGCTTTTAAAATGTTTGAAAGCAAAAAAGAGCTAAAGTGATGATGATGACTGATGATGATTATTCCTGATTACATGTTCTGTTATTCATTAGTCCAGGTGACCTCTATGTAAACCCAATGTTGTATTACTCTAGCAACGCAACGGTAGGTACGAGTTTGCGGTTTAGTGAAAACCAAGAATTTGGCAAGATTTTTTACGACTATGGCCACAACAAGCCCTAGTGGCCACATTTGGCGATATTTCAAGCCCTCGAGCTCCTGTCACGTACTTCCACTTGTCTCACGACACTGGCTGCTATAAATCAGACCTACTTAAAACTTGATCTTCAAGCGGGAGTTTTATTAGTTACGATTTTCGGACATTTAGAACGAAATTCTGGAATTGAGTTTGAATCTTTTTGTATGTGGTTCATTTACGGATCAAGCATTTTCTGAAGCCGTGCTTGGTATTGATTTCTGTTTCAATAAACACTTTCGCTGCCATAACTCCCCACTGCGACCTAGAGCGTCGTGCCACTGATTAAGCGAGTCTAGGTCGTTATTTAGTAGAGTTATCAAGGTTTTAAGTCTTTCTCATAAAATTACTTCTATAATTTTATGAACTATATTTATCATTTTGTCGCTATTCAACAACTATAAGACTATCAGGTAGTTTACTAAAAATTAAGAAAGATTTAATTATACAATGAGGAAAGATCTTTGTCAACAAGAAACGAACCAATCACAAGCAATCTTGCAACCGCAAATCAAGGGAGTTCACTATAGATCAGCCAAGGTCAATCATTGTTATGATAGAGGAAGTAACATAATATTTAACTTTTTTATTGGTCTTGAGTGCTATAACAAAGTCGCATTTCATCCACCACGGTGCGAGAACATGAATGACTCATAGAAGTCGTGTCGTGATGTTTAAACAAGGTACTGCTATCTGCAAACACATGTTTCTGGATATTAGTAAAAACACTGAAAGACTATAAAAACTGTCAGTCCCGGGGTGGTCCCCACGTGTGACTGTGCTGTAACTTGAGATGCGGTTCATTTGAGACAGCGATTTGCCATTTAGAAATGAATCAGAAAAGCATACGTAATATAAGCACTTGGGTCCAAAAATTCTAAGTCAAGATACTATGGAACCGTAGCTTTCGAAGCACGCCTGCTGGTATATTCAGATGTTATTCGTGAGTATATCATACTATTTTCGTCGCACAGTGGATTTTTTTCTTTCATAATCAAAACACACCTAGTGAGCAGCGTAAATAGTATGTGTGATCAGTGTTTAGACTGCTTTAGGCATAAACCAAGAGGTGGCTATTAAAGCAGAAGCAACAATAAATCAAATAAAACGCGCAGCGGGGAAATAACCCATGGAAATACCATCATCATAACATTATCATATCAGCCCACGCATGTCCACAACTGGACAAAGGCCTCCTCCAGATAGATCATAGCCAATAATTACTTCCCATCCTCAAAGAGCTGTTGGAAAATCTCACCAACTAGTGTATCCCCTAAACAGCTCCAGTGAGAGGCGTTTTATCGAATGAGTCTGAATTTCTATGGAATCTAAAATGAAGGAGATTGAGGCTTTTAATATTCTAATAGACCTAGAACCAACTCTGAAGCTGATAAGGAGTTTAGAAGTTATTGTGGTCAAGAGATTACCTTAGTAAAAGGCAGTTTGAGTGTGAAAAAAAAAATTATGCATCCTTAAAAATAGTTAGTGCACTTGTAAATTAATTAAATGCATTTTACTACGCATTTCATCAATGGTAAATTACAAAGTCAAATGAAAGCAATAAGTCGCACCGCCACCCTTTCACATTAGCATCGGTCACATTCAGCTTCTAATCAGCCCTGCCAAATTATTTCATTCAAAACTCAACTTTATTCAGCTCTCTCATAATTCATTGTTACTTGTTACATGATCGGATAGGTTAAATTTTTTTAGCGACATTGAACTTTAACAATGAAGGCTAGGATTTTGTATGAAAAACTAGTTTTTGCCCGGTTCGGACTGTATTGAAAACGGTCAAGGCATCAGTTACACTAAACCCCTGTAAAGGGAAGCGACCAAAAGTAAGATCAGGTCACCCTTTTGTTGACAATTATTTTATAGAGGGTGTACAACAAACTCTAAACTAAACGATTTCAAAAACATTTCTTTGTTATTTAAAGCCTAAAATGTGATTTTCTAAGACATTAGGTAGGTACATACTAGACGTTTCATGATTATATTTATATCGCATACAGTTTATATGGCTATTTCGTCGTCATACTTATCACGTTGGATATTAAATTTTTTTTACCATTTTTTTTTTACAATTTTGCTAATCATCTAGGCTTAGGCTGTTGAATCCATTAACTCTCTGGCTTTGACATAGATACTATAGTTTTACTTTACTCTCAAGTATGTATAATGTTTATTCATGTACCTAGGTTGTATTTCATCGTACCTACATCTTCACCAGATTTTTAAAAAACCCTTGAGCTCCATCTAGACAGCGCTACACACACTACGCCGAGCTAAGGCCTCCCAAAGCCTTATTCTCCCCAATTATTGGTTCAGTTGCTTTTACACCCTGTATTATTATTGTGATTGTTTTGGGTAAACAGTGCGGGCTTAGAAATGGCGTCTTTGTTTGACAACTGTTTGAAAATTACTGTATTATCTCGGCTGTCGCTCTCTGCTCGTTTTAGATAATTGTTTGTTGTCTTTCTTAGGCAATTAGCATTATTTGCAGTTGGAATGCCATCTGCATCATTGCAGATGGTAGGTCGTAAAAGTTTGCTTAAGTTTTTTAGTTTAGTTCAGTCGTCGTTAATACGAAGGGTGCGCCAATGATAATATTATAATAAATAATACGCATATTTAATGTGTTTTTGAGATTATTATGTTAGAATAATGAAACAAATTTTATTCTTATTTTGAATACTGATGGACAAGCCACACAATGTCAATAAATGTAAAGAAAGAAATAAATAGACAATTCACACAAGTAGAACCTGTGTTTATGGGTACTAACAAAGATTTAATAGATAACTGATAGGTATAAAAATAAATATAAATAATGCTGGACAATTCACACAGCATTATCTAGCCCCAAGCTAAGCAGAGCTTGTGTTATGGGTACTAGATGACTGATAGACCCAATACAATACATTACATAGATAGATATTGTCCCAAGGCGCCACAGAGGTCGTCATACTTACACACATATACACTTTGATACATCATACTACAATTTGAGATTTCTTAGTTCAGTCTAAAGAAGTTGATTAATAGGCAGGTATGTTTACATGCCCAGCACGCCAACCCGCATGCCCAGCGTGGGGATTATGGACATCATAGAGATAAACGCCAATAAGGCATCATCAAGGGTTTGCCTGCGTCCAACAGTGGACCATTATAGCCTGTTAAGGTGGAGGGATGCTTAAATTGTCTAGGTATACTTTTGGGTAAAGGTAATTCTAACAATAATTTTAAGCCGTTGGTTACGAAAGGCATAACGAAGCGACCCTTGGATATACGCAGCCTTATCTACAATACTTTATGGCTTCTCTTTTACTAAAAGCCCTTTTCGCACGGAAATGAAACTTACTCCACAGTAAAAATATCAAGATTCCCTTAAAATACAAAATTCTTATCTATTTAAACATTAAACTTTCTTGTCTTCTGTCATTTCGCTGTCATACCTTATCTCTAGGTTGACTAGAGTTCCTTGAGAAGGGGCGAACTTCATATTACGAACGCTATTTATGACGGTGTCATTGAATTATAATTAAAAGTGTAATAGTACTTCAGTGTTGACAAGGGCTTCCTTTTAGCACTGACGATAGAATTATTCAAGTGAATATACTATTGTTTTGAAGCTCAAAGTAGCCTGGGTAAGCCTGAGAATGCAATGCATCAGAGAGCGCACCATAGGGTATAAAAGATAACAAAACATGAATGACGAAGGATTGTAGTAATATTTGATTCTCGGTGCCAGATAGCTTGGCAATACAGGTCGTTGACCTATCTCTTTCACTAAATCAAATTGGGGCACTACTTAAAATTTTGCCTTTTTTAAGTTTATACAAATCTTTTGAAACGTGAGACCTACTTATTAATATGTTATTTTGAATTTATAAACGATTTCAATACATACATTCTTATATACACACAATTCATTACATTTATGGTGCCTTTTCTTAACCAAAATGTTATTAATTCCTTAAAGAATGACCGGTTTAAATTATTCGGGTATTTTCGAAAATTAAAATACGTGTATTCATTGAAATCATAAAAAGTCAGTAGGTACCTAATAATTCCTGTTTTCAAAACAAGAACTCAATAAAAAACTAGACCCACCCTATTTCAGGGTTAAAAAACAATGTTGCCGTTTTATTGTTCTGGTTACTTGAGCATTATGACGGCCACTGACTTTCAAAAACCTCTTTTATCTCTAGGTAGCTAAACGGTTTTTCTGCTCAGTCCCATTTTGCGAGCGGATTAGTTTTTGCGAAAACCGAGACGGGATTTTAAAATGCTCAACCGTGATGTAATAAGCTGTTTTTGTAAGCAAGAACACGTGTTTGAGTGCTTAGAACAATAGAGTACACATTTTTTGACCGGTTTTACTCTGTTTTGTTATTTTTACTAAAATTTCGTGCTGACGAAATCTTCTCGATTTGGTTTTTGGATGGTAGGTATTCTCACTCACACAGCAGAACGAATAACTTTTTTTACTGTCTGTACTCTGTGTTGTAGGTCCCTATGTTAATAAAAAAAAAAGTAAAAAACCTAGACAAGCCACAAGGCACTAAGCGCCTTCTGAGCCTGACCAGAATTACTCTATCACACATATACACCAAGTATCGATAAACTGTTACCTAACACATAAGGGTCTGTCAAACTGTATTAAACTAACCTACGATGGCAAAGACCCAAACTAGCACGGTCACTAAACAATTAATTTTAAGATATTCAATGTATAAATTCGTACCACCAATTTGTTAGTTATAAATTCAAAATGCATCCATGCGAATAATTGTATCGGATCCCGGAAACAGGCGTCCGAATTGAGAGGTCCCAGTTACCGTGAACTTTGCGAGAGTGTGGGGGCTTTTCAATTTTGCAGGGTTGTAAGGACTGTACCGGGCTTTTGTCCGAGCGAGTGGACGGGTAGTCGGGTAAGGCAGATCTCATTTGGTTGGATAATCTTAATGTGTTCGGATCCATTGGATTAACTAAGTTTAGTTCTAGAATTCTGTTTGCGCAAAAGCAAACAGAATTTACAGTTGATTTATTATCACGCTTGGAGTTCAAGTAGGAATTTAATACCACTCTAAAATCAAAACATATTCAACATTCTTCATACAAAACATTTACAAAATTATGTGTTGATCATTTCTTTACAACTTAATAACCTATTGAGTTCATTCTGTTTTCCTTTTAATTTGCCTATTTGGGAGCGTCCATACATTGCTGATAGTTTTTAATAAATCGATTTCCAATTCTTAAAAAAAAACAACTTTTGACAGATCGGAAGAATGACATTGACGTGGAGACTATGAATTTGCGGCACATTTTGGCATTTACAAGAAGTCAGGTCAAACCCTGCGAAATATCAATTACGTGTGCGTAGATACCTGTCGAATATTACTACTAGTTTCTACACGCGGTTTTATTTGGCCTCGTTCTTTCTATGAAAATGTTTATACTAGCTATTTCTTTCCCAACTGATTTGTGGGATAAAAAGTAGCCTATCTGTCTGTGCAGTTCTTGTTGGGTCAAATAAATATATCTTTATCTTTTATCTTTATCTTATACTATCTTTTATTTCTGGTCTAGACTTATATGATATATGACCGTTTGATTGTCTTCGGGAGCGGCTCCCCACTCCCGAAGACAATCAAATCGCTCAGCAGCACAAAATCCCCACCAATATCAGTGGTAACGGGGTAACACAAGCGGCGCGAGATAATACTAAGGGAGCCATAAAAACTAACCGCTACCTATTCCTACCCTAAAATCTGAATTTCTAATAATATAGCCGCAGTGAACATGCTAATAACGCGAACAAAGTAATTTTTGGAGAGGTAGAAATACTAGAAGTGGCAGCATGTTTATATCAAAGGTCTGGAATTTCATTTCAGGCAATTCTACGACGATAGCATTGACGTAGTAAAACGTCACTACTATTAGCAAATGTGAGAATAAAACTTGTTTTTGCCAGGCTTCTGCATCCCACAAATTACAGAATATCCAGATGGCGCTAGCGGTACTATTTTCACGGAGTGTCGAAAACATGGCATCCTCACTTCAAGAGAATAGGGACACAGACCGACCAACCACTGTGATCCCAACCCACAAGCCCAGCGTGGGGATTATGGTACTACCCCTTACGATAAGAGGCTTATCAGGGGTGTCCTATGTCCAGCAGTATAGGTAAAGTCGGTTGATTATGATGACGATGTTGATTTTTAACGGATGGAATGGATTTGACAGGTTTCTATGTCGACGACGGGACAATAATAGGAAAACAATTCAATTGAAAGTAAGAAGTTATAAATATAAACTGTTACGAGCAATAGTCGATAGACAGTGTCATTGAAGCATTTCTAGTGAATCTATGTCCCAAGTAAATACTGTAAAGATCGTACACACGTAGCCCGTTGAGACACCGAAATGTTTAATTTCATCCCCCTTAGTTCGTGTATAAATTATAATTATATATAAATATATTATTTGTATATTATAATATGTCACAGATTGTAAGGAACCAGTCAATTCATTAATCAAAGTTTTATTTAATAGAATACGGTACGTCTTAACCAACATTAATAAATTAATCAAATTAATTCATTTTAATTTTTAACCCTAACAATATTAAACTATTAGTAAGTTAAGAAATTAATAAATCCCAAAAATTATATATTAGTAAGTTACTTTAATTCAGATGAAAGTATTTTAAAATTAATATTTTAACAATTATGAATTTCATAGTGCTTTCTTTTTAACATCATTTATTTGTTAAAGTTAACACTTTAAGTGTGTTTATATTATGTCACTAAATCATAAAAAGACACAATAATTTGTTTCAAGGGACTAAGTAGAAAATATATAAAGATAAATGAGCTTATAAAAGCCGGATTTGAGATAATCCTATCGCTAGGGCGTCCCGCCCGCCCCGCCCGCCCTGCCGCTAGAAGTCACCCGTGCCTACCACTTGCCAAGTAATATATGATAGTAAAGTGTACCTTAATCACTTATTTAATTACAGCATTTATTTTCTTGATTAAAATACTTGTTTTTGTTAGACCGTTCGCAAAAAAGTCACTTATGTGGGTTTTCAGTTTTGTGCTTAAGTGATGCATTACAATAAAGACAATCTTTATAATCAAAGAAAATAAAAATTAAATAATGGAAACAAATTAAAACTAGTATTTACGATTTGAACGAATTGAGCTAACTGCAGACTGTTGCAAAATAATCTTGCTTGAAAATAAACTTTTATGAAATAATGTGTGTGGTGTCCTCATGAAAACTATAATAATATGTTAGTAATTGAGAAATATAAATTTGAGACTTTCCAGTTTTCAAATTTTATTAAATTTTCTAGTAGTAAGTGTCTAGGCAACCCGACTAAAAGGTGATAGATGATATTATTAACATATAACATTATAAGCCTTCTAGAGACAGAATATGTTTTTCCTACCACTACCTATGAGAAGAATGTACGGTTAGCAGAAGCGTCGACAATTTAAACACTTACTCTCAAACTTTATCGTTCACGTAACTAGGACCCCAAACCAGCTCCACATGACCCCTACTTCTTTCTTGAGTTTCGGAAATCACTACCTCTTCCAGGATTTCGGAGGTCCACGTATAATGGTGGACTCAGGAATTCTAGTAATAAGTACCCGGTACCGTTTCGCGTTCTTGTTAGTACTTAGAGTCTAAATAGTCGAAGAAATTTCGGTGCTAACCTAATGAGTTGGAAATAAGGGTTGGCGACTAGTGCCTTGACCTCTGAAATAAGAAAATATATCCAATCCCACTATCTAGCCTGGGCTCGTCATCATTTATAAGAAAATCTACGTTTTTGATTCGTTTTCATGCAAATTCTTTCTTAGTAGGTAGGCTTAAAAGTATGTTTTGCAAGAAAATAAATCAGAAACTTCGATTTTCGGTTTTTGAGTAGGCCCCCTGTTTCTACCTACTGATAATTTGGCCATTGCAGGAGACTGCATACAATGTCTGAAGCATATAAACAGAGCTGTGGCCTGAGTTCAGTAAGACGATTGGATCGAGACGTAATCGTAACGACAGATTTTTGTATGAAACTAGCGTATTTCCATGTCCACACTGTAGAGGCGCTGTATCAAACCCCGTAGAAAAACTAAGAAGCCTCGATGACCTCTCCACACTATCGTCAAGCTGAACTCAGGGTTCTGACTCTTTATTTTTCCCATTATAATTATCAATATCGATAAGATTTTATTTCCAAGAGCTTCGCCGTTGTAATTACTCCAATATTCCGCGAAACCTTTATGTATTGTTACCCAAAGAAGCACAAAATACCCGCAAAGTACAATCGGTAATACCCAAAACATAAACAGGCACAAAGCAAACAATGGGAAAATTCAGGAAAATCTTCGACCCCTAACTTAAGTACTTACAAAATGGGCCGAAATCAAATATGAACGTGAAAAGAGCAAAACAAATACAGAGCTCAAACAATAGGATCTTGGCCCTTTTTACGGCGTGAGAAAGATCGAAATAGGGGCATAGGGTCTTTTTAGATGGTCGGTTATTGCGGGTTTGGGTGTGGATAATTAGAAAATAAGGCCTTCCATATTTACATTTGCTTTAGAAAAAGTCGAGAGTCGAGCTAGAAAGTTGCAATCAGTACAAAAATACTTTTCTTTAGGTAGACTGTATATTCTATTCATATACACTATTCATATTTCCTTGGGCTTTGATTAATTACTGGTCACTTTGTGGTCCACTAATTATCGGCCGCTTATACGTGATTTTAGTCAGGGGCATGCGTCGTGTGATTTACTGGGCGGTTATGCGTCGCTATTTCACAGGAAATTGGGTCAATCGCACTTAATGCCAGTTTTCAATTTGAAACCTAGATGAAGTACAAACGATACCGAAAAAACGGATATTTTTTTTTGCAAATTGTGATGGTGGACTCATGATAATACCTACCTACTTCATTTTGTTATTGATATAAAAACTAGAGGTCGGTCTTGGACCGTCCAGAACACAATTTGACCACATCTGATATTTGCCTAGAACTTAAAGTGACCACTACACAATAGATCGAATCTACTAAAACACAAATTGACTAGTGCATATTTTTCCTACTTAACATAGTGACATGAACCCAAACTGTCGGGACATTCCGGCATAAAATTTATTTCCTACCTTTTGATGTTTATCATTATTACCAAAGTACTTTATGTGTTTACCTGTGTGTTTACATAAGTTACTACAAAATAGATAATTTATTATCTTTGGTAATATGATTAACTAAGGTACTGATAATAGACAATATGACTTCACTCATGCTTATGCGTGAAGTCATATGTCTATTTTCAGTATTTATATATTTGCTATTAGTGCTTACTATTAGCAAATAGCTAGTGCTTACTCAGTACTATAGAAAAATCATTATAGTAAAACTCTTTTTAAAAGTAAGTAGTTTCGTAACCTTGATTCGTTCAGTGATTTTTATTCTAAACTTTGTCCATGTCCTGACAGCCGCAGAGATATACACAGAGGAAAGCCGCTGTTCTTCGTCTGGTAGGGTTCCTTATTCGACTCTTACGATATCCACAGACTGAGTTGGAAGGGCTTACAAAGTTATCCAACTTTGATAACTTACTTCAAAAAGGAGGAGGTTCTATGTTAGGCTGTATTTAGCCGTGTGGACACGCACGCACCAAAGGTTCTGCCAGAAAACCAGCGTTGCTCAACTTTTTGTGGGGTAACATTAAGCTGAGGCAGAACCTAATTGGTTCACTATAACATTTAGGTCAGAGGTAATTACAATTTTTGGTTTGTTTGGTTTTTATGTGTATATTTTTTTATGTTCCTATTGTGTGGGTGCCAATAAATGTATTTTCTTTCTTTCGTTTTTTTTTATTTATGTCCGTCAATTTCTCCGTCAATTATAGACCGATTTGGATAATTCTTACGTTATTGTGCGGAAACTGGTCCCGATGGATCTCTAAATTTGTATTCCCAAGGAAATAGTATTTGTCTCAAAAACTTAAAAAAAAAAACAGCATTTAATCCTTCTGAGGAATTTTAAACCGGTTTTTAGTATTTTCAAAACCATTTTTTTGGGGTTATGGAACTAACGAACTCTAAGATCTGTACAGACCTGAAGCTGTGCATAAAATATAAACAAGATAGGTTTACTAGCTAACCAGTTGGCCTTTAAACATTGGCTGGTGCAAGAAAAGTGCATTGAAATAGTGCACGGCTGGCAGCGTCCCACGGGTCGCACCACAGAGGAGATGAACCGATAGAAGCGGCTTTAGAAGAATTGCTTCAATGTCTTGGGATCTTGGATGGACTCTAATAATAAAGGTTACAAGTTTGATGCCTCTGTATTATATCTTTATAGAAAAAACATAAGAATATACTAACAAAGGTCAGTTACATAAGGAAATAATGCTACAGATTTTCAAACAGCATCAACTAATTACTGAAATTTGTATGAAAAAAAAACCCCTGGTTCGCACATTCATTCAAAACATGGTGAATATAAACCTTAATGTAATTAATGAAACATGTATGTATTTTAATATAACTTGGTTCAAACAAACAAATAACCACGCACAGATAGATCACAGTGCGCGCCTCCGCTCTCCCGGTTCCAAAATGCAAAAACCCAAAATATACTTACGCAATCTAAAACTTGCCCTCCCGACCACAGAAATCAACCGAGGTTACCTAAGCGGTGAGCAGCGTACCAGTCGACAATTTTTAACGCGGGGCGCAGCTAGTGTACATTAAACAATTCATCACTTTTTATTGCTTAAAAAGTGATGAATTGTTTGCCTTTTGTAAAATGCAGAAATTCGATCTACCTAAACTGTTCATACAATTTTCTTTTTTATCTAAAATCAGCCATCGCTGTCGCACTGAAGGATAAGGTTATCTCAAATTAAATATTTCTATTTATTTATTTATGCACTGTAGAGTAAAAACTCCTATGCCACTCTTTTTGATTCAACGCAATTTTTTTTAGTTACACTTGGTTATAAATTATGTGAAAGGTATTTTCATAGTTAATAAAAAGCTAAGCCACTAAGCTAAGCGACATAGTTATGATGATATTGCTTCAACAACATCAATAATCTACTCCTTCGCAGGTCGAACTTCTTTTTGAACCCTGAGGCCAGCATTGTGCGATGTGTGAATTATTCTGTTCAATTTATTACAGTCTGGTTAGTTTTAGTTTGAAGAATGCGGCTTGTGTTTTAGCCTGATTATTAAATTTTGCATGCGAAAGTTTAAGGTTTATCTTGTGGCTCTCTGATTAGGAATACACGAAAGAACGATTATGTATAAATCGAAAGACAATAATATTATATACCTACCTACGTAGGTAGGTTTTTTTTTTACCCTACCGACGTAGGTAGCTAGGTATTTTTTGGTCAACCTATCGTTTTTGTCACCCTAACTTTGCTTTTTCTTCGGGAGACGAAAATTATGGTAAAGAAGTTTCTTGCTTCTTGTAAATAGTTCTAATGACTATCAAATTTCAATCATAAATGCATCATTTTGTAGAATTTCGCAAAAAAGGAGGAGATTATCAATGCTGTTAAGTTAGGTAGGTATTATTGAAATTAGTAAAATAAAACCTATGTTAATTTTTTTTGTACTTATGACTCGATGGTTGTCAAACAGAATCTATTCCATTTATAATAAAAAACCTTTCAATTTGTAATCAATTTGCGTCCTCCTCATATTCCTGCCTCCGCCCGGCCCCGTGAGAAATCCACGAGGTAATAGCCCTCCTCCGTGATTTTCGTACAACTCGCAATAATTGCGAATCTAGATCCAGTTTCTGCTATTTATAGCTGAGTTGTACACTTTATAGCTATAAACTTTACTACACGGTTATAATAATCTTCTTCAATTTCAAATTATGAATTTAGAATTGTTATTTTTACACTGGATTCGGTTTTATTTCAGTACTAAAGCTACCGTGATTTTATTTTGAATTTGGAATCTTGAATCAGCCGGGAGTTACAAAAACCCGTCAGTCACTGTGCCGTTCCTTTTTTAAATAAATAAAAATGGGCTGACGTCATCGGCCCAGAAAAAAAACACAGGACGAATAGAAAAGTGCGACATTCTTTATTCGAACAGCTCCCGAAACGCCATTGAAACTTTTTAATTAACATTTTGGTGACACGGCTAATCCGCATTCCGCCAATGGCTGGTCTGGTAGAATGTAGCGTGCTGTGCGGTGGCTGATTAAAAACAAACAGTGCAATGAGCCGTCTGCTATAATATTTATGCGATTTTGTCAGCGATGTAGCCAGCCGTTTACTTAGCTACTGAAAATGCGTAGGTGAATATATCTTAATACCTACTTTAATCTCAATCAGCAGTTTTCATATGGATAAGGACTTTAGCAATGAAAAGCATTGCGATATAAGTACCTACTAAGTTTTATTTTTGTATTATAGTGAGTAAGCCCTCACACGCTGGGTAAACTCTAAGAAATTTTCGACGAAACTGACTAGGATTTCGTGGCTTACTTGGTTAGAGCACATCTGTTCGCAGGTTCGAATCCTGCCAAAATAGTTTTTTGTTTTTTTTTAACTTTTTAATTTCTCAGGTATGCTGTTTCGAAAAAAATAAAAGATGATAAAGTAATTAACTGAACTCTAGTTAGAACAGCCTAGACAGCACGTAAATAGTGGGATATTTTTAGCTCCCTACTTAAGTCTAGTTTGCCATCGTTAGAGTTTCCAACTGCAACCAATTATTTGTCACTTTCCGAGGAAATAATTTGAATTTTACAACTTTACCGGTAATTATAGACTGCTTACGATACAATTTGAATAAGTTAAGAATGGGGTATTAGCACTAATAGGTCGCGTAATACAGTATTTCGAAATACCAACCAAACGTTGTGTGTAAAATTATGAAAAATTGACATGTACATAGGTAGGAAAATTAACTTATAATTTCGCCATGGCGGTGTACCTGGCGTAAAAATCGACCCCTAACTCAACTAGAGAGAGACCAGCAGCTTGCTTTCATATATTCGAAGCATCAATACCTTTATCACCAGGCGGCCTGGGGTGGTGATTATGGCAAAGCCATCGGTAACGGTGGCATGTACAGCGTTGGACGTGAGGTGGACTTAATAATTTACATGTTATGAAAAATTAACAAACAGACAGATACGGATAGAGACGTAACAAAATGTTACAAAGTCTCTAGGAGAGCGGAGGGTATTGCCGTACATCTAATTTGAAACATAATTTTCTTCGAATCTGTTAAGTATAAAGCCAACTATATGATACCAAGTTGCCCTAAATTTATCAAGCTTAATACGAACAAAAGCATATTTCATTATTCCTCTATCAGAAATTAGCATACACTACATAAGATCCGGTCTTCAAAAGCTTATGAAGGTACACCATGTGATTTGAGTCTGTGCTTACTTTTGTCCCAAGAAACAAAAAAAAAACGACATTTGGATTCCTCAGGATACAGACTGGAAAATAAGGGCCTGTTTTTAAAAGCTTGCGCGTACATCCTTCTAAACTTGAGTAAAGATTATCTATGGTAAAAGTTAACTTATCTAAGTATAGATCAATGCCTGAGCATAGTTTCATATTACGTGCATCAGAGCAAATTTACATTAGGCGTTTTAAAGTACGCGCTTTGAGGACGCACGTTTTAAACGCCATCTAATCCACTACGCATCCAAACGCGAGCTTTAATACCGAGAAGCGCTTCATGAAGCCTAACGTGCTTGTTCTATTTGTCGACGGAAGGTCCATAGCACCAAATCCACAGGCATACCCATGGTACAGCAAACGTCAGCGTTATCTTGCATTATCCCGTCAGGACAGCCGCGTCGCGGTCCAGCATGCATTATGCAGTAACCAACTACTGGATTAACTTACCCGTTCAGCCTCAATTATTATGGCTATAATCGAAGTAAACCCGAGGATGGCGTCGTAAGTACACGCTGACACACGGGTAGGTAGGATCGTGAGCACGTTTGGGGAACAGACTGGTTCGGGGAGAGATTATTAAATAGCCCTCCTTAGGCTAAAAAGACTTGCTAGAGTCACAAAAAATAAACTCGCCACTTAAGTATAGAATTTTGGTACATTGATTCAGAATGGAATATTAATAGCTTGTAAGTAATATTTTCAGCAAAGAACTTAGTTTATATCGATCTCCTCTAGAACCATTGCTAGATAATTTCATAAGCTGTGTTTCATAGTAAATGACGACCACTGTGGCGCGGTGGGCGATGGTCTGCCTGCGACGCAGGAGGTTGCGGGTTCGATTCCCGCCTCGGGACAAATGTGTGTACGATCTGCAGACATTTGTTCAGGGTGTTCTGGTCGTTTTCTATGTATAATAAAAAATATCTATCCATGTAATGTATTGTATTATGTATATCAGTTATCTAGTACCCATAACACAAGCTCTGCTTAGCTTGGGGCTAGATAATGCTGTGTGAATTGTCCAGCATTATTTATTATTCATTTATTTTATTATTAAATATTTCACATGTTACATTATCTACATCTATGGTATGCTTTAAATGTTATCGGAAGGCATTAAATAGTTCTGAAGGCATTCAAGAATACCATATATTATTTTTGAACCTCTGAGTTTAATTTTTGATACTAGGTAGGACATACAAAAATTGTGAGTGGCCAAGTTTCCGTGCCGTCTGAGTGTGAGTGTAATTTTTTCTTTTTAGATTTTTTTGTCAAATCTTAACACCTACTTAAACTATCTATTATTGCAGATACAAATTTATCAATCTATCTATTTATCACTACCCACGAAAGTTGTCGAAACCTCTCATCCGTGTGTATCATAGGTATGCAACGCCACCGCTCCCGGGCTTAGCCAAGTAAAGCAGTCCCCGCACTTACAAATCAACGCGCCTATTACAGTAATACCTCGTATCTCATTACGCGCCGCTTTCTAAGGATAAACTTATTATTTATCGACGCCTAAAGCCAGATAAAACCTTTATGCTGCCAGAGAATATGCATGGATACGCTGTAAAAGTAGTTGTTAGGGCATGGCCGCACTGCGGGCTCCTAGGTAGTGCATCGATGCTAGCTATAGGCACCGGCGCGAATTGTATTGTATGTGAATTGACGTGAATTGGGTTACGTTAAAACATTTATTTTTTCCGTGATTTTTATCGAAAAACCTTCGTAAGAAAATACATAATAATCTATAGGATACAAGACAGATCCACTTGGTTTTAAAAATGAAAAAAAAAACTATTTTAAATATCAGAAATAATTGTGCATAGTACGATCTGTCTGTTTTCTTAGTTTTTCTCCTAAACTATCAATCATAAGATTTTTTTATCGACATCACCGTAATAAATAATAGAATACAAAGGGAACCTTTGTCTGAGCCACAACTTTGGACCAGCAAACGCAGGTCCGCCTGCAACAGAGGAGGTTTCGGGTTACATTCCCGCCTTGGAATAAGCGCTTGCATGATCGGCAGATATTAGTTTCAGGTGTTCTGGATGCTATTTGTAAATCTGCTTAACTTTGGGCTATAGGTGATATATGTATTGTCCAGTATTATACATTTATTTTGATTTGTTCGAACGGATCTATTCGCCAACCTAGCTGCCTGCCAAGACGGTCGCAGTGTGACCGTCGCCTTAGGCAGCAATTTCGGTGCAAAGTGGGAGCACAAGCGGAACCATGTTGTAAAGGCACCATAGGTACGGTACCTAACAGGGGGTGCCTTTACAACGTGGTTCATAAGGTACCAACTACAATAATGTAGACCCATAGTTTAATCAGACTGACGATTTTTTACGGGTTCCGTACATGACAAGGAACCCGTACCGTAGTTTCGCCATCGCTATGTCCATCTGTTTGTCTGTCCATCCTCAGCTTAGCTCTGTGACTAGCTATTCATTAGCTACTCATTAGCCAGACATAGGCATTGGGAGGCTTATGGTATGGACTAATATAGGATGACAATGATGACGATGGATATATAAATAAATATTACGTCAACAAAGACACTTGATATAACGCACACAGTAAGAACACATCTCTGTTACTATAAAACATACGTAGTTTGACGAATTCATTAAGAAGTCCCTCGGTAAGGGATGAATGGTTGGTGTTCTTCCAACACAAACCAGATTCGTGGTTCGTGATTCGCTTACATTAACAAAAGTACACAATCCACATCACGAAAATCACAATCCACATCACAAGAATCACAACACACATCACAAGAATCACAATCTCTTATTCTCAAGTTCATCATTTTCACATTACATGAATAAGATCACATTTAGGTTATTTACGGATTACACTCATCATTTGACTAACTCAAGTCGGGAAGGCCTAGTCCAGCAGGCAACCTAGCTTTGAGGTCAAACGCATCCTAAATCAATCGCAAAGCTACCACCCCACTGTTGCGGACAGATGGAAGCTGAGCCTAGGATAAACTTATTATTTATCGACGGCCGAAGTCAGCTGAAACCTTTATAGCCCATTAAAAATACCACTCGTCTTATCGTGTGATTTATTCGTATGTTATTATGTATATAGTATACAGACGCGTGTACATATTCTTAACATATTCATATTGGTAGGGTGTATATAATACTTTTCACTTCTCTTGCTCGAAAAGTGTATCATAATAGTGTAGCTTAGCAGGCCTAAAACTCGAGTTTAATCCCTCGGGCTAAAAAGTAATTTTTCTTTTTAATTTTTGTCTAAAATCATCAGCCAGTACAAAGCATTCGTTCTCTTACATAAAAACTCGACTTCTTGGTGCTCCGTCAATCTTTTTTTGAAAATAGAACCTTCTTGGTGATGTTTTATGAAGCTTGATTCTTCCCTTCACGGTAGAATGCGAACTGTTTCGTTGCGGGTTTAATAGAGATTTAAAAAAAAAGATGGTATTGGCGCTAAATCTCTAGAATTTTCTTCATTCCAAATCACAAACTTTTACGTTTAACTTCCTGACTTTTACTTCCAAATTGTGAACGTGAAAAATGTCATCAAGTGATAGTGAAGATGCTAATATGCAAATGGAAGAAAAGGGCAAAGAAATAATTATGAATCTGTTGCCGACAAAATCACGTGGAATATATTTAAAGAGTTACGAAAATTTTATGAAATGGAGAGATGAGAAACGTGTGGATTCTTTTACAGAAGGGGTTTTTCTCACTTATTTTGATGAATTATCGAAAAAATTCAAATCGTCGACTCTTTGGAGCACATATTCAATGTTAAGAATGACCTTACAAACGAGACACGACGTCGATATTAAAAAATATGTAAATTTAACGGCTTTACTGAAGAAATTGTCCACTGGATACAAGGCAAAAAAATCTAAAGTCTTGACGACACAAGAAATCGAAACATTTTTAAATAACGCTCCAAATAAACAATACTTGGCAACAAAGGTAACCTACTACTTATGTACTCAACTCAAACTAAATAAATAGATACCTACCTACATACCTAAATTATGTACCTAGGTTATTACGATTAATAACACACTTATTTTTTTGTTCAACAGGTTGCTTTAATTTATGGAATCAGCGGTGCATGCAGAGGAATAGAGCTTGCTAATATAACGCTAGAAGACGTAGAAACGGATACAAACCTACAAGCTGTGAGTCTGCCGAACACGAAAACAAACAAAGAGCGTAAATTTGTCATCAGTGGAGAATACCTTAATATAGTTAAAGCCTATCAGGAGTTACGTCCCACTAATGTTTCAACGTTTGGATGAATATGTCAACTCAGCTGAAGCCGCACTCAGATCTTAATAATGCACGAAACTCAAGCATGAGTCGAGTCTCTCCAACTTTTACTCCACAACAATCAACTCAAAATATTACACACACATCCCAATCACAGAGAACCGAAATAAAATTGCCCGGGAAAAACATATCACTAAACATTCAAAATTGCTCTAACTGCACATTTAATTTTTAATAAAATTTCTGAAAATTGTCTAATTTTGAATTGTTTTATTTTCTCGCAATCGAAGTGAAAAGTAGAGTGTTTTACTCGGGCCAAAACCACCCATTATAACTCGGTCTTGTCATCCTCCCTCGCTACGCTCGGGAGTATAACAACCTCGTATATAATGGGATGGTTTAGTCCCTTGTAAAACAATCTACTATTGTGTGTACTCTAGGTGATATTACATGTTAGAATTATTTGATTTATAAATATTTAGAAATATGCGCAATGGAAATTTATGTGCAATGATTTATGATAGGTACCTTTATTAGAGCGTGGATCAAGATTCATGTCATATATGGGAAATATAGAAATCTTAATACTTATAATTTAGATGTCTGTGTGAAGAACAGATAAAACAGGATCAATGGTCGGACTTTGTCCGACAGTGTGGAACGTATCCCAAAATAACTAAAGACAGCGCTATAGTGGTCATTAGGGGAGACTATGTCCAGCAGTGGACATAAATAGGCCTAATATAGGATGAGATGGTAATGCTGACTAATAAAATATACTACTATGTATTTTAAAACCAATCTCACTGCCGGTTTCGATTCAATATCTGTTTTTGTTTTGTTACAGGTAAGACACATTTCGACAAGAAAAAAAATCATCGGTGCCTGGATTCGAACACGCAACCGACGGATTGAAAGTCAGGTTAGATCCTACTAAGCCAACGCGGCTTACGAAATACACAAACCATAACGCACGAACAACCCAACTTTTACCATAAAGAAAACCTACAGCTCCTTCAGAAAGGTAACATTTACCGTTATTTTCATAGCTAATGCGAACAGACGACGTGTATGTTACTCATACTACCATCCGAGATTATGATTCTTTACTTACCACGTGTGACAACCCTATAAGAACCACACGCCATCAAGCTAAACAGAGTTTTGAACCGAGCGAGATAAAGTTCAGTTTCTTTTATAATGTTCTAGGTGTTTGGGCATTTATTCTGGACTAGGGCTGCTACACTGCGACACATTTTTCTCATTTCAGTTGCATATTTTATGGGGCACGAACGCATAATGAAAGGAATCTCGCGGCGAACAAACAAATTACGGGTCTGTCATTGTAAAATAGTGGTTATTTTCATGGGACTTGGATTTAGTTTGCATGCGGAAGTTAGGAGTTGCAAGCTTAAGTTGGGGATAAAACGTCATCTGATTATAAATTAAAAACGCAAGTTCATAGCTTGTTTTGGACACGTCGGCTTTCACGATAAACCTAATTTATTTTACTTACGTGACCTGTTATCTATTGTTTTACTCTTTAGCGATTGATTTGCGAAAACCACTATCAAATAATAGAAACAACAACAATCGACAAGAAAATGTCGTTGTATTATTTTAGTAGTAGTAATTTATGGGTTATGCGACAGCAGAATCGGTACCTTCTTTTTAAATGAATTTGATCTTTTGTGGGCCTAGTCCGCTGGTTAGACAAAGCCTATCTCCGCTGGTAAGACAAAGGCCTCCCCCAAAAGACGATTTAGGACTACATAAACTAGGCATCCATGGGGGAGGCCTCCCTAGCGGCCTATCTAGCTGATATGAGGAAATTTGGCTGAGATAACTTTTTGAAAATCTGTAAAACAAGAAACAAAACTCTCGAGCCAAAAATAAATACCTACCAATCACCCAATTCATTATGAAGAACAAAAATGAAAAGAACCGAAAGCTCTCGAAAGTTCTCGAATCAACTTTTATGTCGAGTGCTCAGTAATAGACGTCGTTATTATCCATTGAGAAGAATTCGCTAATGGCGATCCCAAGGAACAAAGATTTTATATAGGCATAGGTATCTTGCACACGAAGTTTGGAACAAGCTGGAAATTCTGAGGTGGGTATACAGTGAACCATAACGGAATCTATGTATCTTCTACGCATAATCGTAACAAACCAATGATTTTGTACTGAAAGTTTGCTTGTATTCCAAAAACTATTTATGGGAGTTATTAATACATTATAATGTTCTATTGGAACAATCATAATTAACCATTTCATCCTAAATATTGACCATTTTCAAAACAAGGTTTTTAGTAAAACCGTATTGAACTTTACTGAACTCTGCCAATAAATAAACATTGGATACGAATAGTTAACCTACCTTCTAAGGTTTTTATTTATTATACTCTGGGTAATTTCTAAGAAATTAATAAATCCCAAAAAAAATTATAAATTTTTGGGATTTATTAATTTCTTAGAAATTACCCAGAGTATAATAAATAAAAACCTTAGAATCAAGCAACGGCAAAACCTCTCGTCAAAGAACTAAATGTAAATTTGGTCTTTGAGCAGAATTGGATAACTTCATTGTTTCCTCTGTAGGTGGCGCTGACGGCGTAAGTGCCGAAAGAACTCCCAAAGATTTTCGGGCCGACTAGATAAGATCACGTAGCTTAGTTGGAAAAAGAGCACCCCTGCGCTGAAGGGGAAGGTGCGGGTTCGAATCCCGTCGGGATCGTAAATTTTTGGGATTTATTAATTTCTTAGTTAACCTACCTTTTTGTATTTTCAAACTAGGCAGGTATTTGAAAAGTTTTACCAACGCAACAAAAATAAAACAACGTTAGATGTCCCAAATGGAATGATTATAATTATTGTGATGCAAAAGAGACTCGGTAATTAATCGTTCTGGTTAGTTCATTATCATCATCCACAGTGAATTCCATGGTAGGTAGCCCACTATAGAGTGCAGGCTTTTCTTTCTAGCTAGGCACTAACTAATTATTTGGTCTATAGCACCTTACAGCACACCGCATAGCGCTAACCTTCGTGTAACAAACACTAGGGTATTATACCGTGCGTAGGTCGTACAAGCGTACAGCTCTGGGCGATATCTCGACGATAATCACTTTGAACAACCGAGCCCGATTACAATCATAAATCCCCCGTAAATTTTCTATTCCAACCACTTCCAACAATACCAACCCATAGGGTTACTTGTGCGCAAGTAACTTGCTTACCAGAGAGTGCAGTTTGCATGTCGTTATTGATGTTGAATGAGCTGGGAAGCTTTTGCCGCGATGGTGTTAAATTCCATCGATGGACATGGTGAATAGCATGTTGTAAATAGCATGGGTGATTGTGTGGATGACAAATATTGGCAATTACGAAACGATTACGATAATGGTAGCCCAAGGACCAAACACTAATGAAGTAAGTGATGGTAGAATATGTGAAGTACGCCATTGTTATTTAGATACAGGTAATACAGAAATACAATTTATTGGTAAAATCAATTTACTTTACATGTCAAGTTTTCATAAAAATAGTTGTAATACAAATTGTATTAGTTAAAATCGTAAAACAAAATTGAATAAGGTTAATGTAAATGAAAAACGAATAAAGTTATTACAAGTATTAAAATGAAATGAAAAAATTTAAATAAAAAAAATAAGGAAACACAGTAAATTATAAATTCTCAATCCTAGTAGGTAGTTCATTCACTGAATAGAATTTCTGCTCGACAAGCCAATGTTTCAACCTCATTTTGAAGCATTGAAAACTGCCATTATCTGTGACGGAGTCTGGTAGTTTATTGTAAACTGCCGTACCCATAACATGAGTTAGGAAAAGTATTGTGCTAAATTTTGAATTTGCTCAGTTTTGGTTTAGCTGAATCCTCAGCAGAAAATATACACGAATAATTTCATCATCTCACTCCCCTTGTTGATTGCAAAATTTCAATCAACCTCGTAAATGGTATACAGTTTCGGATCGACACTCGAAACGATTTTTGGGGTTGGATTCAAATGTGTGTCACAACCGAAATACGACACTATTTCCTTCCGATTTAGGGATATATTCATGTGCAGTGATGCATCGGACACTGCACATACATTTCGGGCGGCGAGTGCATAGTGGATGACACAGATTTATTTGTGCGATTCAGATGGCAATTGTAGTTCGAATTTATTAGCATAGACTTCGGACTAATTATGTAGGGCTGTCAGGGATTAGATCGGAAAGAGAGAACCATCTGGTGGAATGCTGAGTGAGTCATTGGTATTTGAGCTTTATGAGAGCGATGTTTGGAGTGAATGAACTTGCAGCTCATTCAATTATGTAGTAGAACTTAGTAGAGCAGATACTAAAAAGTTAATTTAGAACAGATTCTATGAATTTTTCATGAGTAACAACCAAGTATTGCAAAGTTTAGTGTAGGTTATAATAATTATAGTTGTTTTATTCTGTTAACAATGTGTTACCTACATAGTATAAACATAACATAAAATAAAACTATCTTCGGAGAGATGTTACTAAAACATGTTGGACCTTTTCAACTGAAAATAAGAACTTATTTAAAAATGGACATTTGTTATTTTTTTAAGTCAAACAATTAAGCAACCAAAATTGTAATAGATATAACAATCACACTAAGCCAGGGTACGATGTAGAAACAATTTCAATAAGACCCTCTAAAAATGTAACGTCTATTCTCCCGCTGCGAATTGGAGGGCTCAAAATAATAACGAAACTTTAATTTGACTCCAAATAGTGCAACCCTTAGTTTCAACTAAAATTATGATCTCCGCGAGGGGTCAAAGAACACATTACTGTTCAACTTAAACCTTTCGGCACGTTACTTTGCGACGTTGCATAATATTGATCAAAATTTAAAAGATTGTTATTTATGCTTTTGCAATTTGTACCTTCTGAGTTTGCTTTAGCATCGAAATTGGAGGTGATTTTTTCGGGTTCTTCAATTTGTTTCTCATCAACGTCATCATTCAATTTTACATCTTCGTCTGTGGTGTATAAAGTTTGATTTTCTATTATCGATTTCGTGGTTGTTATGTCTTTTGTCATCGGTTTGTGTTGGAGCACGTGCTTACGCGTGCCGTTTACTCCCCGCTGGTACGCACTCCTTGTTACTAGCTCCACGGTCCTGTAATTACACACAAATTAGACAAGATTTATAGAGGGGTGAAACACCTTGGCAACTATGTACTAATAACGGTTGGCCAGGTTCGATATTGCGATTAATTCGAGTGCCTCGTCAAGAATAAATTATACGCAGAAACTTTCGAGGCTCGGAGAGAAATCAGAGTAGCTATGCTTGCGAAAAATAAGTCTACAGTTTCTGTTGTTGCTTATAAGAGAGTTTTTCTGTCGTGTAATGTCTTTGCCACCCAAGGGAAGGGAACTTCTGAAAAATTCCACATTGCAGCACAGAACAAAAGTACATTCGCTCGGGGGCATAGAAAATAAACAACAGTAACTTGGAAAAGAAATTATCATTAGAATAGAATAAATTTTCTGTTATTTCCTCGAACTGCGATGATGACATTATGTATTTTTATTTTACAATAAAAGTGTGCCGATGCGATAAACAGACTCATAAAGAATTATTACCAACTCATTGAAGTGACAAAGCTATTAAATTTAACCTCTGACATGATGAAAATATTTGACAGCTTCATTTTACAAAAGGCAGGCTTCATTTCAAAGACCACTGTCCATCACAACATTTAATGACAATTTTTATCACAAAAAAGAAAAGATTTGGCGGAGATTAAGTTCTAATCGTTTATTCTGTTTGAAATAATAAAAGGCTATGAGTAAGTACACAAATTATTGAGTTTCTTATATAGATCTGAATCAAAACGTCTGGCCAGTCAGCCAGTTGCCATAGCCGCAAGCAGCTGGTATGACATCATCATCATCGATATCAATTTTAAAATTATTGGCTAGTAATTTAGAAAAATTAAAATAAATTCAGACGTTTTCAATAAATTTCCAGAAAATAAAAATACAAAGTTACACGTTACACAATTTAGAACATTGACATTATAAATAACTTATTGTATGACGTTAACAGCTCTCGCGTATTTTTTAAAATCACTAATACCGGATGCTTTTTTGGATAGAACCCTTTACGGTCAGTTTAAGTGCCGTCCGTCATATTTTTACGGCGTGTTTATTGGCCATTGTAGGAAGTCTCGGCTTGTATGGGACACTCGAGATGATTCATCGACAGGTACGAATTATCGACCGTTCCCGGTACTTTCGGCTTAATGAGCGAAAGGAATGCTTTCGGCTTGCTTATTGATGATTTTATCGCGATTTTAACTTTAACAATGCATTCTGAAAGTTTATAGCATCCATTAGAGTTCCCAAAAGTGTGGCGACGCACCTTTGTGGTGATGTCCGATCTATCTCTCTCCATAGACTTTAGAAATAAATTGTAATGACGAAGATTGCATTCCGTTGAGTTCTAATAAGTATATGCATAATAGCAGTAAACTAGATTTAAAACATATTTCGTGATGATGGTGTTGTATAATAGATAGATAGAAGAATATTTATCAAACCAAATAAAAAAATACAAGTTAAGTAACACATCACAAACACTGACTGTGGTTTAACTTTTATGTTGGCAATACTAATAAAAAAGAAGGTTCATCATTAGCCTATATTGGTCCACGACAGGACATAAGGCCTAATAAAAAAAGAACGTTCACTAAATAATAATAGGAAGGGTCACTAAGAAATTATGACCGGAAATTAGAAGCAGATAACAATAATATAGCTTTAAAATCCCTACAGCATCATGTAGCCGCAAAATCCCTACAGCATCATGTAGCCGCAAAGTAGGTGTTACAAGTAACCATTTCTGTCCTTGAAAATTGTTTGTGTGTATGAAAGATTCGAAGATTATAGTTCTGAACATATAGAAAGTGCGGTTGAAAATGAAGAAGTCTTACCAGAGGTACATCACGAGGTAGAACCAGAAATAGAGATGGATCCAAGCTCATATTGGTTAACTGCAGCCTTATCTGGGGCAGCAGTGAATCATTTTAGTGAAAAGTAGGCCCTAGTTCAAAAACCATTGTTTATTTTGACCAGAGTTTGCAATTTTAGCTCAGTTGTTTACCAGCCAGTCCTGGTTGTTTTAGGATAGGCTAAAGGTTGTGACACGAACTGTATATGTGGTGCGGCTTGCAAATGAAGTTGTTGGTTGTCTTTCAGTGGTCGAGCGAGTTTTCAAAATCAGCGGTATTAAGACAATACCCCGAGCCAAACTACAACTCGATGTCTCGATGGCGCCAACGTGTAACTGCACCATAAGTTAGATGGTAGGTAGGTGCACGATATCAAATTTGCTTTTACCCTGATTCTGATCCATAGCTTGCCCTTAAGATAATTCCCTGAGCGAAACTAGCGCCGCCATCTATTTTATCTTATTATTTCGTTGAACAAAGGTAATTTCAAAATGTTTACTGGGCAGTTTATGATACCTATTGTTAAAAGTTTCACCAACCTCTATTTTTGCATCTCTGCCTAGACTATAGTAAATAAAAAAATTACAAGGACATTATAAAAAGTTTATAATAGGTATCACGAATTGCTCATTGAAAATTTTGAAATAACCTTTGTTCAACGTCATAATTATGATAAAATAGATGGCGGCGCTAGTTTCGCTCGGGGTATCGTCTTAAAGGGCAAGCTATGGATCAGTATCAGGGTAAAAGCAAATTTGCTATCGTACACATACCTACCATCTAATTAATGGTGCAGTTGCATGTTGGCGCCATCGAGACATCGAGTTACAAGGATTTTTTAAAAATAATTTCGTTACAAAGGCTTTTTCGTTAAAGCGAATGAGGCACCCTTACAAGGATTGTAACTAGATCCATCGAAATGACAGATTTGACAGCTTGAGCTTGGGTTACATAGAAAGTCACGACTCGGTCAAGTTCAGCCAACATGAAACTGAACCCTAAGCGTTAGAACCTAAGGTTTAAGAATGATGCATTTTGAAATAAAAAGAAGGAATTCTTCTAAAGATATTTGCAAGCTTCAGGAACTCAATGTCTTCAAGATTTTCAATCAGAACTAAACTTTAGCATTCTAATTTAAAATGCAAAGTCCATTGCAAGCAGCTCCGAAACTAAAACGTTATATGATTCGTGGAATAAATAATAGTTAGTGCCCTTAGATAAGTGGATAGATGTGAAACTCAGAGGGAGGTAGGGTCCTTCATTTTTTTTTTATATCTTACGCGGCTTCACGGCAGTTACGCACAGAAATCACACTTGAGACAAAATTTAATAGGTGTTGGTAGGATGCACCAATTTAACACTCTTTGTTTGCACTAACCATAGACATAGAATTTACATCCTAAGCCTATGGCACTAACTAGCTGTTTTTTCATAATAGAGAAGTTGAAAGGGTATGTCTGTAAAAAGACCTCCCTTTTCACCGGGTAATTTTGTTGATTTCTGTTTGCATGCCACATAATGTAGGTACATGCGACGCACAGGACACACACGAAACACTAGTATCGGTTACAAAATACCAATCGAAAACAATAAAAATCTATTTCAATTCTATACTCGTTATTCAGTTTCCTTCAAGTAGGGCTCGTTACCTGGGTACCCGAAGGAAATAAAAACTTATCAGCGAACTTTGCTCCGGCTATCTTGGGGGGCGAGTAAACAGTTTTTATTTTACGGCCATTTTTTACGAGTCCAATTCTACCTAGAGGAGGTTGCCGGGGGAATCTGTTTTGGTCACTCCAAGTAATCCATGTCCTGGTAGGAAAAGGAACAGATCTTTATAATGTCATCTAGTGATTTTCCGAACAATGTTTCCAACGTCGTTCTTGAAGAATTATGAATCTATTCGCAACTGATTTGCAATAATAAAAAACAATTATGGTGCACAAGTGTTTGCGCAAACACAAGTGTACTCTTTATTCTGTCATCCTCATAATCCGATGACACCGAGGCTGTACGGAGATGCGTTCTGGCTAGACTGAAGTGGTGTGTGCTGGCTAAAGCGGAGAAGTGTGCTGGTTAAACCTGGGTGTAGCGAGCGTCGGGTGTTTGTTGAAATGAATGCACGGCGTGGCACGGCTCACATCTCCGCTCATCTCTTCTCGTGTCCACTGCGTGACGTCACCAGCATGCGAGGCACAACTCAGATCTCCGCTTCGACCTTTGTTTGTTTCTTAGCATACGATACATCTCCGCTCGGTGGTCTCTATTACTGAAGCTGGGCGAAGATGAGATATGTGAATAACAATGTTATATTGATTCTTGATTTTTCTGTTAACTGTACATTAAAGAAAATTAGGTATATGGTCCCAATCGACCGATTCAAAAATGTGATCAGGTAACTGGGACCGCGGTCCTAGTTATGTATGGGCCCAGTCGCCTGTATCCTCTGTTTAACGTACATCTCGTATTCGTTCAGCTTTGGTGAAGTCTGGCCCGAAACCTTACTTGTTCTATTGCGAAGAAAAAATTTAACCCGCTTAAGCATTCGGTTTATTGATTGAACTCAACTTTGGTTTAACTCACATATAGCACTAAACCTACACCACAATCGCATGACAACCCGCCACTCCACATAAGAAGGCGCCCCTTTAATCAAAGCAGAATGCTTCAATTACTTAACATATCGACAGCATTATCAATCGATGGGGTATATTATCAATTGATGGGGTACCTACATTATCAGAGGGATATCGTGCGTTTACCGCATTCCACATCCCTTGCCGCTTCTGTCAAATAACACTAAAATCCAATAGATACTGGATGGAGATTGGAGATGGATAGTACCATGGCCTGATACTTCTGAGCAATACCGAGAAACTAAAAGAAGAGAAGAGAAACTTCTTTGGGCGAAGTGGGGTTACTCTCCGCTATCACTACTAGCTGGCGAAAGCGGCGAGAAACCGCTCAGTTGCCAGGAGCCTTGAGAAAAACTTTCTTTGGTTAATTCAATTCATTGCTGTATCGATATATTTCTCGTCTCATCCATACTAATAATGATAAAAACGAATGTCTGTTTCACGCTTAAACGGCTGAACGGATCTAAATGAAATTTGGCAGGGAGGTGGACGGTACCTATCCCGGGGAAGGGCAAATGCTACTTTTATCTTGGAAAAGTGCGTTCAAAACCATGGGCAGAAGCTATTATTTCATATTTTTTCTCTATCCTAAGATACACTTTGGGTCGCTGGAGTACCAAAGTACTTAGGTAAAGAATAGAGAGTAAAAAGAACAGTTTCATTGTCTTTCTTTGCTCCAAAACTTTCGTTCGATTCTGGTGAAGTTTAAAGATCTTAGCTAGATACAAATCTAGACAATGCAGACAATAGTCATGAACCACGGTGTCGGCCATGTGGAAAGGTTTAAAGAAACTCCTTATTATACCCCCACGGTATCTTTTTACAGCCTTATCATTTTTATTTCTCAACCCTGTGTTTTAAGGATATTGTTCACTTGTCAATTGAAAAAGCCGGACCACTACTATAAAAATAAGAATGATAATGGTCCAATCGAAATGTCTTCTTAAATTATATTTTGAAGCAGCACATTTTGGAGTGCTAATTTTGTTATAAACGTACCTAAATATCCTTATCTTATACATATTCCCAAAATGTCCTTGATACGCTCAGAAAGCTATGGCAATTGAATTAAATGAGAATACTAACTATTTATTTGACTCGACTTGGACAAGATTTCGTTCGACCAATTCTATTATATATCTTGGCGTATTATAGGTACTTGAAATGGTTTGATTTTGATTTACACATCAAGGCTAGGCTCATGGACAGCTCCCACAACGTAAGTACCTATTTTTATTTCTGAATGTCTATAGCGCAGTCTTAAAACTAGCTTCTGACTCTTTTATGTTCCAAAGATACTACTTATGACAGCATGAACCACCTTGTTCCGTAGCTGTTTCCAACGGACTGTGTCATGTATCGTTCCCTTCGCTAAAAATAAATTGTCCAAGCCCTATCATTATGCTGATAAGGCTGAGTTATAACGATGTTTCTGCCCTATTTGTAGACGAAGGTTTGAGCGCAGTGTAGCTGTCACCTTACTTTTGTTTATTGTCAAGATTGGGCGCATAAATCGGCGCTGTACACGATTTCTATTGTTTTATAATTCACGCGAGTTGATAGTTGATGTGAGTTATAGTTATACGTGAAACAGTGATAGATTTTTCCTCGACTAGGGCTCAGCTCAGGAAAGGGTTCGTTTTTCACAGTTTGTATAAGTTTTTTTTCCACCGTAGTGCCTAAAAAATGATCTGGTTCTGATGAATAACATCAATCCAATAATTAGTATATATCCATAAATTTGTACAAAGTGTGGTCGGTAAAAGCTTTATAAGTGAATCAAAACAATTTAATATTATTTTCAAAGAAGTAGTCTCTGATGTTTTTTTCTTGTGGTGAACTACATGAGCTCATCAAATTCAAATAGAATGAGTAAATAACATGCCGAAGAAAAGAAGAAATTAAAACAAAGAAATGTTAACTTCATTAAAAGTATATGATTAAAGTACCCAAAAACCTATCAGACATCTTGGCAACAAAATCTATAATCTCTACTAAATAGATTAACCCGCATTAAGGTGCTAACGGACTAAAGGGATCCAAACTAATTATTAATTGACGAAACCGTGGAATCAATTCATTAACAAAGTCGAAGCTTAGCACTATCTGGGATCGTCTAGCTAGGTGTTCATTTAAGTCAAGATTGAACTGGAGATTAAATAGTAGATGGTTTTGCCCCCAACAGGGTGTGGTTCAAGTTAAAAGAGGAGAGCCAAGAGGTCCCTCCGTGGGAGAAGGAGTGCAATAGGGTATTTCCCATGATCACTACGCTTGCCAGGTGGATGGGTGCTCGCTAGCAGTATTACTTAGGTGGATGCTGCTGCCCGTCCCTAAATCACCTCTAACGAAGTTCACAGGACTTGCATACTTCCTCGAGAGTCGCTATTTACTCTATCTTGTTCAGGTTTCCGCCAGTTGTCCGCTGGTAACCCTCGCAGGTCCGCTTCCACATCTTTCTATCGGTTCAAAAGGGTACTGAATTGTCCCTAGGTCCAGATCATCCGATCCAGAGTGTCTTGGAATTACTTTCTTTGGCAATAAAATTTTACCAGGTAGAGTGCCAACCTTAACATTTTTTGGGAATGCTGTGGAGAATGAGCCATCTCGTCTCTATTTCTTGACCCACTCCATTGAAATCCGCCACAGCCTTTACCGTAAAACCATCTTCTCCATCGAGGGGCATTATACATCCTTATCGACACTCGTTAGCCACCCCTAATAAAACCTCCCCTCCAATCTCAAGGGCTGTTGCAACTCTCTTAAATTTAATAAGGGCGAATTAAAAACAGTCACAATAACCCCCCAGACGAAGTTCTTGATTGCAATCACAAGTTTCAATATTGTTTGAGGACAATACGGGAGAACAATAATATGGACCCTAAAAATAGGGATTCAAAAAGTCACGTGCCTGTTTTGTTTGCTTGTGATTATCGTTGCCGGCGTCGACATTTTATACTCGTATGTATGGCGTTGACCTTGACTCTTGCACAAGGAAATTCAAGCTGTCTTTTTACTGTTACAAAATTGACAACTCTTAATTAAAATCAGTGCAATCGTTGACTAGCAAGAAACTTTGTCAAAAATTTAATTCATCTAATTGAAATTCATTGCATAAGTTTGATTGAAATTCATTGGATAGTAGCCAAGAATATGGTTTCATTTTCTCAGGTAAATTTGGCTTTGTTCCTTCATAACAAAGTGAGAAATAAATAACATGAAGCTTTATTAACAATGACAATTACAATCAAATAATAGAATTTAATTAAAACTAGTATTCACAATAGAAACAATTTTGCTAGCTGCAGACTGTTGCGAACAATCTACGGGTAGCTCAACTGATCAAAACAAAATTAATTAAATTAATAGCTAAACAACATTAGCAACGCCTCAAAATACAAATGAACTGAATGTCTGTATCCTTGAATGCTACCCTCAAAAGGGCAAGCCCTAAAGCGGTTATTTAAATAAAATATCAACACAAGTTATACATAAAACACATCGAGTAATACGTCTAAGAACAAAGCAAAGCCAACAAACTAAGTTGAGCCAACGTAATGAATAATCGATAGAGGAAACGTTCCTCTATCGTATGACCAAGAAGGGGGTTTTAGTATTCATACTTTGATACCTTAAACAGTAGGTCGATAATTCTTATTAAACCCAATTTTAGAAAGACTAGGGACCTTACATTAGACAATCCGACTGAGGAGACATGTCACAAGCTTTTTCTTGATTCTTCTTAATTCTTATACAATCGGAAACAAAATAACTCTCTCAGTAATTTATTGAATGTACTCATAAGGTTTTGTATTATTTGAGGGCTTACGCACTATGCGTAAGCCCTTGCATTCGTAGAAAAATAAAATCTCGTATAATGTTAATTCATAATTGTATGCACACAAATACTTATCCCTAAAACATTTTCTACTTTACAAAAAGCAGCATTTTAAGGTTTGACTTGTCTCTAACAAGTCAAACCTTAAAATAAACTCAAATATGAAATAGAGATGGTATTTATCGCTATATTTCGTCCACTTGCGGAACAAGTGAAAAAGAAACCACACAAATCAAAGTTTGATATTCTGAATTACAAGTTTCACGAGTTCAAACACATCGATCACTACGGCATTACATTAGCAAATGTGTGACCCTCTCATTCAAATAATGGTTCGCTAATGCATTGCTGATTGGATTTAAAATGATAATGCTACCCTTGTCTAATGAACGTATCTATGTGAAAGTCATCCTCCATTACTACTTGCAACCCTATTGTCATCATGGTGACGAAGTATTCTCTTTAGATGTTGCGGCTTTTGAAACTGTATTCTGTTAATCATTTGATCCTTCAAATGCCGTAAAAATCATAATCGTTGAAAGAACATGCAAAAGGATGTTTCGGCATATTTGGTGTCGGCATATTCTTCTCTCTTATGATATGGATATGATTATGAAACAGCGACTGAAGACTTGTTAAATATTGACCTTTTAGTTTTTGGATTATAATTTTTCAGTTTTCGGTCGCATTGACATTCGATAACATGAACAGAAGTGTATAGACTTTGAACTCCAAGCTTTCAACTTGAGGCTTGTGATAAAAAAACATTTCAAGAAACCTAATTTTTTTTCTGCGTAAAGAAACTTTTTGTTCTCTTGAATAATCACCGGATATGGTATGGTATATGGTGATATGGTAAGTACAAGACATTCCCTCTCAGATCTAGACCCGAAGCCAAACATTATTTACTATAACTAAGTAACTCATGTTTTTGAGGCAGAGACAATAGACCGGCATGTGGGGAATAGTCTATTGTTCGTGTATCGTGAATCAGCGCTAGAAATAACTGTGCTTAGGGAGGGAAAGGACAAATGAAAACTGTCAATTTTGATGACAGCTGGTCGTAGATTGCCTGTGAAGATACAGCATCTGCGGTGAACGTGAGCGTCCTCTTGAGTGATTCCCCGTGCTAACGCATTTACCATAAATTACTAGTTTTTTGGTTTTGTTCTGATCGATGGTATTGGGAATAGTAAAAGCTTAATTGTATTTCTTACTGACAAAGCTGAGAAGAAGTAGAAAGCTTTCGTTTCTTATCCTGTTCTTTCTAAAATCCTGTGGCTCTAGCTGGTAGAGTGTTATTTTTCGACAAAACGCCAAGCAGTAGGCAGTACCATACGACTTTGTTGTCCTTCATCTTATTAAAATAAATCGACCTTATTCAAGTTGTAAACTGCCACAACACTACTGTTGTTCCACTTAGTCATAACACGGCGTACAATGGACAGCGCTCGATAACATTTGAACTCGATATAGACAGATAGCGTAAACGGATCGAGATAGTTATACACGTAGTTCTCAGAAAATTCTGCCATACTATCAACTTTTTAGAACGGTGGGAAAAGTTCTGTCTGTGATGCAGTAGGTTGCAGATTTCAATCCGAGGGCGTTTTACTAGCGTCAAGTAGAACCTCCAGATCAAGACGAAATTTGGCGTTAATTTAGGCTACTTATTATACTGAAAATGTGCGTGAGAAGCCGCTAGCAGAAACTAGTACTATATACTACATTACGTAGGTACAATATAGCGTTGAAAGTCTGCGATTTTGTCGTTCTCTACTTCTCACCTATATCGGCCTGATAAAGAGTGATGTTTTTTCTGAAAAATAGGTTTGTATTGCAATTTTCGTTTCCTCTCATATTCTGTCATCTAATCCTGCACTTTATTAGTCCACTATGTATTCCTGTAAGCTAAATGTATAAGACCATGTTGTACCCAGCAACAGTACATATAGCAATAACACCATTCACAAGCTTTAGTCTTCGTTAGTAAAAACAACATTAAAAAAAACCGTATCAATAATCCTTTCAACAGCCTACCAAACTGGTCCATAGATAAAATAGGTAACTACTCTACCCTTAAAAATCGCCATATTGGGTGACCTGCTGAATTTGCGTGGGTAAAGCTGCAATATAGCCTGTAATACCTGCTGTATAGCCTGTAACTGTAAATAAACAAAAGTGCATTAACGTCCCACCTGTCGTTCAACCTCGATTGTTCCTAAATAGCTTCGCTTACATTGTTGGAACCTCCAAAGAGTATGTATCCCCACATGAACAAGAGTTAAGTGTTAGAAGTTACCAGGTCAATAGCGACTTAGCCGCGCTCGGGCAACTTGTGGAGCCCAACTTGTTACCGCTGAACGGTTTTCGCTTGACCTGATTTTAAGGGTACATTTTGCTTTTAAAAGCTTAAATATTTATTTAGCTTGTAGAAAAAAAGGGACTTGTAAAAGGATCTAGGTAATAAATTTAGTATAGAGGCTAAAATGTGGACTTAGCTTTAATGTTTGTTAAGAGTTTAGAAGTTGGCTATGTCACGTCTTCGTTACGGCCAATGATGAAAATTATATATTATCTATAAAAGATATGATGACTATGACACATTACGGCAACTTAAACCCTAGAATAAACATCGATATGGCCTCTGCTCGCAAATAGTAAGCAAAGTCCTGAGTCGGGTCGACGATAGTTATCGAGATCGAGACGTGATCGTGACGTCAAATTTTTAAATGGGATTTGGTACAACGCCTCTACTGTGCATACAAGAAAATACGCAAATTTCGTACAAAAATAGGACGTCACGATCGCGAAATAATTTAATGTTCATTCTTGTTAGATAATGCAAAAAAACCTGACTTGGATAATATTGTGTAAAACTTATTAATGAGTTTTGTTACTATAGCGCGTACCGTGCGTACCGTTCGAGGGCTTAAGCCCTCGAACTCGGTAAACTCTAGACAACTAAATAATATCCCAAAAAATTCGATTTCGACGGGACTTGAATGCGCATTCCCGTACGGTAGGTTGTTTTCATGTATTTCATTTCGTATATAGAGATTGTGAAACATCGGATGAAGGCCGCTTGCGACGCAGGAGTAGGCGAGTTTGATTCCCACCTCGGGACAAATGTTTGCACGATCTGTAGAACAAGCACAGCAATGGTTGTAAAGGATAAAATAGAGAAAAATTACGTATTTTAATTATCAGTTATTTAATACCCATAACACAAGCTCTGCGTAGCTTGGAGCTAGCTGATGCTGTGTGAATCGTCCAGCATTAATTATTTTAATCAATGTCGCGTGTGTGCACTTTGGTTTTCCTAATAAAGTTCTAATATCAAAGATATATACAGGGTTATTAGTAAATTAGTGACAATACATGAACTGCAGGTTCAGCCCATCATCACAAACACGTTCGTGAAAACGCCAGGTATTAATTGTTAATTTTGGTATTGGTAATGGGTACCCCCCGCAATTCAATAATCGTTCGTTGTAGAGGTTTTATTTGAAACTCTACTTAAAAACAGCTCTGCCCTGAATTAACAGAAGATAATTATGAGAGTAAAAGATCGGTCTTAAGTAACTTGTTGGGTTCCAGAAAAAGATGTTTTTTCATTTAGTATCAGAGGTGACTTATATTTTTTTTTAGAATTTAGACTTGGCGTCTTCACGAACGTGTTTGTGATGATGGGCAGGACCTGTTCACGTATTGTCACTAATTTACCAATAACCCTGTATGAAATAGTACATGATGTTCAATAATACCTGATAATACCTATTTGATGTACATCACATAATTATAGTTATGTGAGAAGTCTAATTGCATGTTGAAGCCTAATTAGCCTAAATTGAATAGTGTTGCTCAATCAATGTGGGATAGTTGTTATGAATTTGATTTGCAGATATTAAACACTACGAGTTCCTGTTTGCACTTTCAAAATAATGTGCGAAACAGAATGAATGACTGATAAAAAAAAGTAACTTATGTTTTTTTTCTTTTATTACATACTAGTTGGCTCGGCTAACTTTGTTCCGACTTAAAATCAGAGATGGCGTTACATACGAAAACTGCATTACTACTTTCTTTACATTTTTGCCCCTCGTAAATTTTTCATATTTTAAATGTTATTATGCTTTTCGGGATGGAGATAAATCCAACAAATCAAAGATCATTATTATCGGTTCAGCCGTTCTTGAGTTAGATGCAAATTAAAAGGTTTCACCACCACGGCTTTGTTTTCAAAGGTACAGATTTTATTTTGTAACTATGAAAAATAGGTGTCAATATAAATAAATAACAAACGCCAATGCCATTCGCCGTGGCAATACTGCCAGCATTATGGGCAATCTGCCTTCTGGTGACAGGTTAGATTTTTAGGATATTGAGAATAACAATATGAACATCTTTATTTGCAGCTAAGATCTAGTTAGTTTGTTTTTTTTTTAAAAAGGTACTGGTGTATAATGTCTTTATTTATTGCTTTGTTATTTTTGTGTTTCTGTTATAAAATAAATATCTTTACAAACAATAAATGACAATAACAAACAATCTTAGACATTTTCATTCAGCATCAAGCCATAACCCAAAGTAAGTTGAGCTTGGAATGCCATTTGTCACTAGAACCTCTGGCTAAATTACAACAAAAAAGAATTGTTACTAAAAATATTATTCGCAATACTCTTCTAAAAATAATCGTTTTTTAATAACTTTTTCGTCAAGGACAAGATGAAATAAAATCAAGGCCATGTTTTAATTTTTCTCTTTCAATATTATTTTCTTGTCGAAACTGAAAGCCAACAGTACCAAAAAGCAAAAATCTAAACGTACACTTAAGTTTCAGTTTGACCTAAATTTACCCTAACCTTCAAAGTAATCTTTGAAACTAAAACCTCACAAAGAAAATAACGGACTGCTAGAAAATTTTATGAGTCAATAAGATAATTTAATATTAAACCACGGTCTCAGGAGTTGAGCTCAAATATACCTTCACCCTTTTGACTGTATTTACACAGAAAGCTAATACCTGTTTCAAAAAATATGTATACCCACGACTGTCAGTTGGAATCAGACAACGCGACTGCTTAAGTGCTGGCTAAAATTGAACAGCTTTTCAAAGTCAAGGTTAATAACTTTATTTCTTTAAGCTAACAAAATAAGCACTTAGACACATCAAATTGCATTTATAAAGTAATTATTATCAAAAAAGAGGTATTATTGATTTTCGACTTACTTCAATTTTTGGTCGACTAGTGGAAGAAGTGAAAAAGAAACCACTAGTTCATTTTCAGCTCATTCTCGTCTAGTCGTGAAGCTACTTTTGCATTTTAGTATGGATTTACCTCACATGCATTGATATATGTATGTAGATAACGCAGGCACTTACTTATACAAACCTACCTGTATGCTCAACCTGCTTCTGGTCAAACTGTCTTCAAACCTTTGTAAATACAGAGTTTCTGTTTGTTGGTTCTCGGTAGCGACCTTAGGTATTTAGGATTATTGACAGCGAAGGTGAATTAGCAATTTGAGATAGGTTAGGACGTTTTGACCGATCGAAATCCGTAAGAATACGGATCTAGATCACTCGCTGACTTTTATAGAATTCGTAAAAATGTTTGGGAGATTGGTAGATATGGATGGAACTGACGCGGAAAATTATGAATGACAAAATATACTCACGCTGGCAAACAAAGAAACCACCATACCTAAAATGAGCATAAGTACCACCATTTCAACGCATTGACTGCCCAGCCCCGTCCTTGGCGGACGCAGGAAGCTGCGTCCGTGTTGATGGACCATATGCGTCGTGGGCTATATTAAAGTGTTAACTAATATCCATATTTGTGTTTGTTGCAGGTGCGTACAAGCTTTGACCTTCTTGCTGTATTAGCATGCAACACTGTGAGTCTAGATTTAATTTTGTTTTGGATAAACTGAAATTGACTGATAAACTAAGCTCTAAACTAAATCTTTGTGACAACAAACTATTGTTTACCTGTGCGGCGGCAGAATGAGCCGATCTCAAGAGGCGCAAATTTGAAGGTCTTGACAAAGCCTACGCATTTACTCTCCTTGGACCCTAGGTCCGGCGGAGGTACCGAGTTCTCTGCGTGATTTTTTTTGAACGTCAAGCGTGTGGCGAGTCAGTCAAGCCGCGTCAGTCAGGCAAGTGTTTTCGACGTGTCGCTTGTATGTTTGTTGTTTTTTATCAGCAAACAATAAAAGAAAGCTCGTAATAAAAAATTATATTCTGTTGGCAACAACGTGACACCAAAAACAGATAAAAAAATACATTACTATTGCCTCTCCGTACTGACAGTTCAGTCCTTGTGCAGTCCAGTTTGTACGAGCTTACTTGCACATGTAGCCACTATACCATGTTCAGTTTTTTAGGCTTCCGTACCCAAAAGGTAAAAACGTGACCCTATTACTAAGACTTCGCTGTCCGTCTGTCCGTCTTTCCGTCTGTCACCAGGCTGTATCTCATGAACCGTGATAGTTAGACAGTTGAAATTTTCACAGATGATGTATTTCTGTTGCCTGTTGTTTTTATAGATAATGGTACGGAACCCTTCGTGCGCGAGTCCGACTCGCACTTGGCCGGTTTTATTTACACAATCATATCTGCACAAACTGAACTGCGCAAGTAAGACGGAACATGTGACCGGGCGAGTGTTAATCCAACACAAACTAAGTTCGTATTTAAGCCCGCTTACTTTCATATTAAATTCATCAAACTACTACAGTTTTTATGGTGAAATAAATAAATTTATTATTTACATAAAATATATTAAGTAAGGTACCTTGGTTTTTTTCGAGATGAAAGTGTTTTTTATGGTAATATCAACAAGTAGGCAGGTATTATAAACACTAGAACTAGCTCTAAGCAATACCCAAAGGGTTTATAGCCGCAGCCAGACCACTCTTATAAATTTTAAGGTCGCCCCCGCGCTTAAGGGCGCATCTCGTGCCATTAAAATGCTTAATTTGGTGATCAATTCACAATCGATGTGCTGTTGGTAGGAACCTTAAGTTGGGAGCTTAAAGCGACTCATTTTCTGAAACGAGTTTTGTGCCAAGTCTGTGCCGTTAAGTTTTTGTTGATGTTTAACGTCGAATGCAACTAGGTACATAATAAAAGATATTAAAATTTAGACATGGAAGTTCAAACGACGAACAAAGTTTTGCATTGAAATATTGTAAATTAAACTAAACTTGTTAATATTAAAGATACTAGTCAAATAGGTAAAGAAAAATACAAAATACCAACGTGTTACTGACTGGGCTCGGAACTGTATTTTTGATAAATGACAACGTGAGAACTAATTACAGAATTTATGTAAAAACTATCGTAGTTTGACGAATTCATTACGGATGTAAGCGGGTTAACTACGAACCTTATTTGTGTTGGGGAGTGCTCGGAGAGACGCGGAACGCGCGCGCCTAGAACCGCACTCACCCTGAAAAAGTCCCTTCGTTAAGGGACGAAACGTTGGTGTTCTTCCAACACAAATAAGGTTCGTAGTTAACCCGCTTACATCCGTAATGAATTTATGTAAAATTTAAGACTGAAAATAAAAAGTCTGAATTTTTTTCCAACTCTACAACTAGGTAAATATCTTCAAGTGCATATGGACCACAATTAAGATGCAGCCTACGTACCAGACAAATAGACAGACAAAAGGAATGCGTCCGTCAGACACTTAATGCCCCACGCACCCGATAACTGTGCTGCGGTCAATGTCAATGTTCTATTGATAGGTTTTTTTACTTATTTGACAGCTGTCAGTTCATTTTTGGGAAACAATGGCACATTTGGCACACAGAAAAAATATTAATTTTTTGTGCAAACAAATTATCAAAGTAAAATAATTTTCTAATATTTAGTAGGTACCTACTGTTTACAAGAACAGTTTGATTATAACCAAATAAAACAGTAAACACTCTAATCGTTAAATCCTAAATTATTACGAGAATATTATCAAAATCCCGTTAAAATTTTATTACTTCAGATAAAGGATTCGTGTTAGTCACTAACGATAATTTTTATTACGGTTTTTATTATATATAAGGGATTAACATGACCATTTTAATGTTAAAGATTATTATTTTTGGTCAAAATACACAACAATTGGTGTTTTAACAGAGGTCAATACAATACAGAATAACAACGTCGCATAGGAGGAGTACAAGCTCCAATCAGAAAAATTAAAGACAAAGTTAAATATTTTTAAATGAATTTGTTTTATTTCTACCATACGGTTACGGAATTTGGCAAGCTCCAATTCAGCCATGAAACCACGTGCCAAGTTAATCAAAACCCTACTTCCGCCGCGACATAACAAAATACTATTATCCGATCGTCTGTTGCCCACGTAAATGCGTGTTATGCGTTATCTCAATACATTCTGTTACAGATCTCAGCCGGACTCCATTTTTGTACATCTTCATAGTTCATTTCTGTTATCGACGACAAGTTTCACTTTGCCACTCAATTCAAACTTCCCCAGAAGTTTGAGCCGTATGCTCGTGTCAATTGGGAGAAAGCGTTTTGGGTTGGTTTCGGTTATGTTTGTGTGTAAAGTCTGGTATTGTCCGTTGTTAATATGATCATTCGTCATGCGTGACAGTTTGTAATGGATAATGCGATCGCATGTTAACTTGTATTTTTGTTCGTTTAAACTATTTATAGGACACTCCATTGTTAATGGTTCTACCTTTGAGACTTTTTAGATTTATCAGTATTGTAAGTGGTTCAAAGTTGTCTGTTTTATAAGGGGAGTAATTTGTTTAGTAACGTAAACTTATAGAAAGTATAACATATGCATACATACTCCTTTAACAAATATAACTTGTTATTTGTTTAATGGTGAGCTGAGTCGGTATGACTTTCGCATATACATAGTAGTTTGTTGTTAAGAGGGTTAAAAAGGCATATCTCAAAATATTGAGGGCATAGGCATTCGCCAAAGACATTTTAAAGTAAAACTTTCATATAAATAAATAATAGAATGAATTTTGTCGGCAAAACAAATAAAAAATCCATTATTTTATTGGACACGACCGCACGCACACTTGCAATATCAAAGGTACAATAAAATGATTCCCGAAAACCGCCGTAAAAGTCCATTCGTACATAAAATTCATCCGGTATTGATAAACGCTTATATATCTAGATATTCGTTTCGACAGCAAATTGAACCAGGATTTTTAGGGGAACGTGAGTACCTTTATAATTATAGGGACACAGATCAATTTAATTCAATGAAACAATAAACATAATAATTGCACGATTGATTTTTTAAAGCAGCTTAGGTTCTCCAATGCTGTCTAGATCAAAGATTCGATGTAAAATGTATGAATAAATAATGCTGGACAATTGACACTACACTAGATAGATACTATCTGATATACATAGTACAATTAAATACACAGTTCAATATTTTTGAATGTACATAGAAAACGACCAGAACACCCGGAACAAATATCTGTAGATCGAAACAAACCTGACAAACAGAGGTCTTCATGTGCTTTTTTAAATCTTAATTTAATCATCAAGTTTTTACCACAAACCATGGTATATTCAGGACTATGTTAATCATTATCTTTATTAACAAAGTTACAATCAACAAATTAAACAAATTAAAACTAGTATACAAATTAACTACGCTAGCTGCAAATAATCTAGAGGTACCCTCAACTGATCCATATCAATACCAGTCGGAAGCGTCCAAAAGACGATGCCTGGCTGAATGGTATCACCAAGTTTTGCTATGTTTATAAATAACGGAGTCCAAGTGAGACATCAGACCTGTGTCACCCATTTGCATTGAATGGACACAATCTCAATTTCGTTGCAACTGCAATGTGCGGAATGACTGGTATAAATATAAACTTATTTTGAGTGCGCAGAGAATTCGAAAAGTACAATTCAGATTCTCGAATATCAATACCTTTTATGTTATTCTGAGGAAATAAAAAGGATTGAGCATTTTGTTGTATATTGGAGAACTGGATAGAATAGCATTTTAATACATTAATTGCTATTTTTTCGATCGTTTTAGTTTTAACTTACTATATTCATTTATTAATTGAAAAAAATAGAAACTAAATCAAACAATTATTTTGGCCATAATCGTTAGTCACCTTAGAGAGGTGTATGAAAGAGTATATTATAATACACTAATAAAAGGACCTGATTGTGACGTCACTACCACGTCACCCTGTCATCATGGATCAAGCTGAACGGACATCTTTCTGAGCTGAACGTGCCTATATTTACGCGATTCCTCGAACACTGCGAGGCAGCCTTTGAGTAACAATACAATCCTTGATGCAATGTTTGCGAGGTTACTATATTAATTCCACCGTCGTCGGCGCGTTCCGCTCAAAAACGCGTGCCATGACAACGATGATGTGACCGAAACTAAGGGACACAACTAGTCCTAACTAAGTACGTCGCACATCGCTGAGCTCCATAACTTTCCGCTCGAATGACCGCCTCAATTAATTTCAAACTCAGTTTAAAACTATGGATAACTTCGCGCAGTTTCTTGCTCGACACATAAATTGGGTTATGGAGTTATTGACGCTAATGTTAGGGCCTTATCTTTACCCGTGGCTTCACTCGCTTTTATATCTCCACAAAATATACCAGAATTATATGTGATTTTAATATCCGACCGCTTTTGCACGCGTTTTTCAAGGAAAAAGTAACACATGTTCCCTTGTTCTTCCCCGGCATACCATCTCTATTCTTGTCAAATTATATTAAAATGCGTTCAGCCGTTTTGGCCTAATAAGGTAACAGAAAAACAGACACAATTACTTTCGAATTTAGGCAACAATCTTAATAAATACTTTCGTTAATTATTTATCTCTCTGGTCTAAGTAAATTGTCAGCCTATTCAGTCTTTTAAGAAAATCTATTAAGAACCTGTTAAAAAAGAAAATATGTAATATGAAAATATTGTTTTTAGTTTTCTTCACGTCATTTTATTCTCTGACACTTGTTACCCGCTTGTTTATTGCTAGGCAACCCATAAGGTTTACACAAACTAACAAATTATAATCATAACCATTATATTCATAACTGATTATACACAAACTAACCAAATATTTATCAATAATGTAAGTAATAAATGAGTACAATTCATATTCAAAATCACCTCTCAAATAAAATACAACAAAACCCAGCACAATAGAAACAGCAATATCGATTTTACAACTTCATTGTACACAAACATTACAGGGATAGATACAAACCGGGAATTAAGTACGAACACCCACAAAGATGCATTTCGATAAATCGATTATCGAGTTACAAGAACAATGGCGGTCATACGATCTGACAGATAGAGATTTCTTTCCATGGAAGATCGTCCGGTATCGATCGTGACAGTAAATTTTCTAGATGTGACGAGCTTTCGAAAACTTTCGAGTTTGGTAAGTTTTAGCAGATTTTAGCATAAAAATTAATTAAAACGAAACTCGTTTTATTTAATGATAATAAAATTAATCGAACTGACGACCTCTGTGGCGCGGTGGGCAAAGGTCTGCCTGGCACGCAGAAGGTTGCGGGTTCGATTCCTGCCTCGGGACAAATGTTTGTACGATCTGCAGACATTTGTTCAGGGTGTTCTCGTCGTTTTTGATGTATAGTAAAAATATCTATCTATATATTGTATTATATTATGTATATCAGTTATCTAGTACTCATCTTATCACAAGCATTGCTTAGCTGCTAAATAATGCTGTGTGAATTATCCAGCATGTTTTTTTATTTTATTTTAGTTACCTACCGCTATGAGTAAATTCTCGTAGTAAGAATTTTAGGATTTGATAAGTGAACATGTAACAATGCCAAGTATGCGTGAATAAGCACAGGTAGTTTTTTAAACATCACTACGTCGCGTCGTGCGTCGTACACACTTATTATATATTATGCTTATTATAACCTACTTATTATATGTTGTTGTAGTTTATTTTTATTGTATTTTTCCAAAAGCCTTAAATTATAATACTCTCTTCCAGTAGTGAGTAACTCCGTGATCTGCATTAGTATGCGGAACAGATCTTGGTTGATGCACGAACTCCGTCGATACATGACGGTGTGGCGTCCAGTGTTTGTATCTCCCACCAAAATAAACATAATGCTTTGTAGGCATGTTATCTATAACATTAATATCAGTTTTTATATGTTTCATCATTAAAACAAAATTATAATTTTCTAGTGTTTTCTTTCAATCTACACTTATATTATACAGAGAAAAGATTTGTATGTATTTTTGTATATAACGAATAAACTTAAAAACTACGGAACCGATTCCGATACCGAATTCGCACGGGAACGGGAATTACGCGTGTGAAACCGCGAGGCGCTGCTTGTTTGGAATAGCCTATATGCTATTCCGGATTATAATCTATCTCTGTGCCGAATTTCATCCAGATCCGTTCAGCCGTTCTGGCGTGATTGAGTAACAAACATACATCCGTCCAAACTTTCACGTTTATAATATTAGTGGGAATTCACAAATAAATACTTTATCAACATAGAAAATTACAATCAACTATATTTACAATTGAGCTAACTGCAGACTGTTGCAAATAATCTACAGGTAGGCATCACGACCTGGCAGCATCACCCCGCGCTGTATGGCAATGCTGATGCGCTGTGTCAGAGACACAGATCACCAGCTCTCGGGTCACGCGTCGCTTAGACCAGACCATCAGATAATTTTTATGGAGTAAAATTGGTATTTATTTTAAATATTGATCAGCCGGAAAATCAGCTGAAAACTATTTGAACAGCATTATATGTTTTGGTCGGCTGTAAAATAATAAAATCGGCCAAGTGCGAGTCGGACTCGCGCACGAAGGGTTCCGTGCCATTATCTATAAAAACGGCAAAAAAAAACACGTTTGTTGTATGGGAGCCCCCCTATTAAATATTTATTTTATTCTGGTTTTTAGTATTTGTTGTTATAGCAGCAATACATCATCTGTGAAAATTTCAACTGTCTAACTAACACGGTTCATGAGATACAGCCTGGTGACAGACGGACAGACGGACAGCGAAGTCTTAGTAATAGGGTCCCGTTTTTACCCTTTGGGTACTGAACCCTAAAAACTACCAGAAATACTAGGCCATTTTGATCATTGCTTTTGAAATTGAAACTTGCTCATAAATTACATGAAAACACACAAGTGAGCAATATCCTGCATAACCCTTTCAAAGAAAATTCACCCCCTTTCAATAACATTTTAAACTTCAGTAATCCCCATTAGAGTTTATCTAAAAACAATAAATTTCACTCTAACGACTCTGCGTCAACCCTCAAGCACCACATTATTTCGCGCAGCCGACCCCACGACCCCATAGGTCTTTTCGACCCCTAAAAACCGCGAGATGCGACAAAGACAAACTTTATACTACGTCATTGTTTTAGTACTTTCCTTAATTGTTTTTCCATGTCTGCCCCTAATCAGGGTCCATAATCTGCAGTTGGTATAATCGAATCTACATAACAAGGCCCTGACTTCGAACATCAATTACGATGATGCTGCAGAGATCTCTTCTATTTTAGGGTGGAGGAAACGTTAACAATAATCGTTCGTTCTGAATTCCCCAAATCTTGGCCACAGCATCAGGGCTCCGGATTGTTTCAGTTGACAGAATAGGGGGTGTCTAGGGATAGAGATGTCTGTTGTATGTCGCCAAGATGCATGGCTTTTGATAGTGGAGGGAGTTTATGGTAATTTTATTATGTCGTCACAATGCATTAAGTAGAAGATAATGTGAAAATTGCCCTCAAGTTGTAAATAAATCTATTTTGTTAATTACTTGGAGACTCCGTCCAATAGTCTTATATATAAACTAGGTAGTAAAAAAATCATCATCAGCCTATGTTAGTCCACTGCTGGACGTAGGCCTCCCCTAATCTATATTTATAAAAGAGAAGAGAGAACTGGGTGACACATCAAGAGAACTCTGAAACTACAAGACCTACGAAGTTGAAATTTTGCATGGAGTTGCCTTTTAGGACGTAGACACAATGAAATCGCGGGCACGTCAGCTGGTATATATTTGTTGAGGCCTACCACAGCGGCCTGTCTTCAGCTTGACGCATATGGTTGCGTGAAGACAGGGCACACGGCAGATGCTAGCATCTTCCCTGCTGTCTTTCGCAGGTCCTCATCCCACCTGGCCGAAGGGCAGTAGTAGGTACATACAAGTATAGGTTTATTTGGTATGCCAAAATAATCTGGTTCTGTGTAAAATGACTAGTCATTTCTAGCAGTAAATAAAAAAAAAAAAACCTTCATGTTTAAAATAGAAAGGTCAAGTAGACAGCTCCTGTTTTACCACTTGACATCAAGTTCATCTCGCCTAGCATAATCACTTGATTTATATCTCCCACACTAATGCAATTATTGCAATTTATTACAAAATTAAATAAACTCGACGCGACGACCCTTCAACCTCAGAAACCCCTGTTGAGAAGTATTTTATGCTGTGTCAGAAAGACCCCGTTGGCAAGTCAGGGTTGATTCTTGAGAAACGAAAGATAAAGTATGAATTCCTTTGCCTGATCCAAAGAAAATAACTATCATCAATGAACGAAATAACTACCTGTTAGATTTTAATTTAGTTTCCGCAGCATTTAAAACTCGCATTACCTACATCGAAATCTACATGGAAACTTCAATCATAAATTATTTCGATGTACCTACGCGATGCAATGTAGATTATTTACTTAAAATTGGGGTAGCAATGGACTTCATTATCAACAGTCTGAAATAATACAGACGCAGATCGTCGGCACTTTAAATAAATAATGCGATATAGTACTTTCAAATCTAAAATCCGTGTTTATATACAAACACGGATTTTAGATTTGAGAGTACTTTACGGAGTGCAATCTCTACACATTGCTTATTTTTCTCGCAGCTCGTCTGTGGTGGCCATAAATAATTCGGGAGCCCCAACACCTTTTCTTGAAGGGATCTGTGATAGCGTCATTTTTATAAAAGCGTAATGCGGTTTGTTTTCTGATTGCATCGCCTGGAAGCCAAGTTTTTTGTTTGAATTTAGAGATTGGCTTTTCAAACTGGACGTCTTAAATTATATTTTTAGGAAACTATTCAGTAGGCATCATTTTCCCACTTATTACACTTGATATCTTAAAAATAAAACCGGCCCAGAGCGAGTCGACTCGCACACGGAGGGTTCCGTACCACCGTAGATAACTACTTCGCAAAAGCACCCTAAAAACTAAAAAAAAAAGAGCAAAAAGCCATCAAGATGCTGTCGGATCACCTATCCAAGTGCTAACCGCGCCCGACGTTGCTTAACAGTGATCGGTACTCAACTTGGTATGAACATTGAACACCTTAATTATTATTTATTTTTATTATTTTTTGTAAAAACGGCAAGAGAATTACATATTCTGTAAAAATTTCAACTGTCAAACATTTTCAGGTCATGAGATACAGCCCGCAGACGAACAGACGGACAGACAGCGGGAGGTTAGTGGGTCCCGTTTTCAACCTTTGGGCACGGAACCCTAAAAATCACAAAAAAAAATTACGCACAAAAAACATAGGTACTTCCTCTCTTTTTAGAACTTGCTCATGGACAAACCATATGTATAGTAACAGTAAATAGAACACTTCCCATAACGAAGAGTTAAACATGTTTGTAAGTACATGTTAGCTAAATTTGTGGTACGGTAAGTACTTCCTACTTCCTAGCTTAACGTATGCACACCTGTCTGGGCCAAACAACGAGAAACGAACTGAATTATTCGTCCGACAGAGACCTTCTTAGGACAGCTAAGTTCTGACTGAAATAAACTTCGAGAAAGAGACTGTCACGTACATTAGGTTTCAGGTGTATGTATGTTTGTTATCGACAATTTAAGGACCGATTTTGATAATTCTTTTACTATTGTATAGATAATGATCCCTAGGTGAGGTGGTCTAGTAAAAGAGGTAGTGCGAGGAGAATTTTTTAATATTGTGATTTTATTCCCGAGGGCAGTTTACTAGATTAGTATTTCTCCGCAAAACTTAACGACAGTTTTAAATTATGGGATTCGGCGTCGGTTTTTAGTTGTTTTAAAACAATCAACTTATTATACTATGCAACCACATAATTCTGAAATATTACCTTCGGATCTCTCTCAGCGCTTTTGGCTCAGAAAGACTTACATTAAATTTTTCCATCTTTTATTTTAGAGATTGCATTAAAACTTTATCTCATTGTAATACCTATTCATTCTTTGAAATTAATCTCAGAACATACCTTTTAAGATGATTCTTCTTAGCTTTGCTTAATTTTCTTTGATAGCTTCAAGTCATATCATGTTAAAACTGTCTCAAAAGTTGTACAATCTTTGACACATTTGTAATTGAAGCTTTGAACTTATTCAGTTTTCTCTCTAGTTTTCTTATTTTGCTTTCTAATGCTAAATCATTTGTCTAAATACAGCCACAGAATAGGTAATACACGGCTACGGTATGAGCCTTCTTTAATCTTTTATTGGATCTCAATGGAATTACGATTACAAGATTAACTTGGATCAACCTTTAGACTACAAAATACTTTTCAGATGTTTTTAATTTATTTTACGACCCATATTTGTTTGTGCCAGGACACGGTCAATAGGTAAAAACGACCAAACTTTTCTAGAGCAACCAAATGTAGGTTATGCACTTTATGTTAAAACAGGTTGACAAATCAAATAAAACATACGATGGTTCTAATAACTTTACTAACTTGTGGTCAACGTTTAGAATAGGTACCCATTTTAGCCGCCTTCCTAGGTTTTAACCAGCAGTATCTAAAAAAGTCTTCGGGAGTTCAATTCAATGCCGTGACCTTCTCTTGCGCAGTTGATATGAATATCTGCAAAGCCTGTCTGACATAATATTAATTTAGATTTTAAAGGACTAATTAATCTTTGTTTGAATCTCGAGACATGTGAGTGGAGTCTATTGTTACATTTGGGTGAAATGGGATTTTTCGTGACAGATACGCGTCTATTCAATTAGTTTGAGAAATTAATCTAACTTGCGTGAGTGAATCAAAGTGATAAAATACTACTTTTGGATATTATAAATAAAATGAAATAAAAATCCATTTGAAATAAATGGCTTTTAATATAATATTTTAATAATTACAATAATCATGTGCATAAATAATTGCTCACTTAATACAATGTTTCTTACATCATTAACTATTAAAAATCGGTTTATAAATATGAATAGTTAAAGCATGCATTTTGTAGGTATAATTAATTGGTGAATTTTCCTAAGAAGGTATTATAATTTTACAAGTGTTTAGGTTAGGACCCCTTTCGGGTGCAGGCCTTCTCCAGTTCAAAAGTGTTCGTAGTCGAATTACGTTTTTTTTTATACTTTCTTCGTTAGACATACTTTTTTGGTTGTATTTTGAAGTGTGTTTATAAAGGCTGTTATCTTTCTGATTGCTGGTGAGCTGGTGGAGCTGGAGATATACTCGTTAGTTATTAAAGATTTTCTTTAATTCAGTATTTGGGCCCCCATGCTATAACACTTATCGTTTTTCGTTCAGCATTAGCATACCTAAAAACTGACTTTAAAAAATGTAAAATAGCAAAACGCCATCATTACGCGATCCCGTTTTATCCTTTTGGGTACGGAACCCTAAAAAGCAACATTTACCGACACAGAATATGACATACATTTTAAAGTTAGTATTAGTGCCTACGTGCATCAGGAGGTTCCAATCCGGGGAATTAACTCGGTTACCTGATGCACTCAATAGCGTGCGGCTTACAGCTAATAGCATATACGGATGAGACACTGTCGTTTTAGAGGACGCATTAGCAGGTGATACTGTCACTGCGAAAATGTCCTAATTGAGAGCTTAGTACGGTTCAAATTAAACTTTTGATTATGAAATTGAATTGCTGACTCTCCGCTTCTAAGGTCTCATTCACCACATTTATTATCGCCGAGGTTTACGACATAAAAAAACGGTGCAAATGACGTCACTTAAAGCGGCCAATAGAAATATAGCTTCTACCCGCGGCTTTCGCACGCGTTTTGGAATAAAAAGCCTATAAGTTATATTCCTACTTCTTTTATCTTTGTCTGTACCTAATATTGATTTATGTGTGCAATAAAGAATTTTCTATCTATCTATTTATCTATGTTATTGAAATGATCTGTCAGCAGTTTGGCACAAAGGAAGTTGCGAGGTCTTGGCCGACATGTAAACCAATAATTTATAACATACACATTTCTGCAACGCTTCGATGTTGTCCTTTTAAACCTGACAATAAAATCATTATAAAGCTTTTTTATGATATATTATTATTATGCTACTTCGAATTTCCTCTCAAAATAACTAAACCTTGTCGCATATAAACAGAGTGCAAGCGGACATGGTTTGCCAATAACCGGTAAATTGATAAATTAAATGATCATGCCTCCATCGTGAAATGGAGGCACACCGCATCGGTCACCGCGCCCTGGCCTGCATCACATTAGATTTTGTCGGCAGGCGATCTATGGAACAATAGAGAGAAGCTGTTTAACCACTCATTTGTTACTCTAATTTGTTTAAGTAGGGATACAAAATAATCTAGGAGAAAAAGATATAGGTATAGGTACAACTTATGGAAATTTCTAAGCGCTGGATGCTGTCAGCGCAGGACCAGTCCTTGTCTGAGTGCTTATTTTGTAAGCCAAGGTGACCGTGCATCTGGAACACGGCAGACGCGGCATTTTCCTGCAGTTATCGAATTTTCTAAATCTTCGTATGAAATAGTATGCAGGATCGCCCGCCGGTCGGCACTGAGCGCGCGGCATTTCAGTAAATGCCATGAGGAAATGCGATGACTGCCGGTTATGCCTGCCGGTAGCGCGGATAACTGCGCGTTCAGCTTAAAGAAATTAAGTTATAAACTTTGACATTGAATTCCTCCAATTTTTGGGGGAGGGAGGCCTAGTGCACCGTTAATGTCTTGTGGCCGAATTAACGATGATGATAATTAAATAAATTTTAAATTTATCCTATTCCTACTGGATTTCTATGCGTTTCATGGATGCGGATTATTTATCTCACTAAAAACCTTCAAACCAATCATAGCTCTTTACCATTGACACCCCTTCTCCTTTTATGGCCCATCGTTTAACCATGGCCATACAAATTCCACTAAGCGATCCTGCATTCAGAGGCCCGTAATGATAAAATATTCACGTGACAATAACGTAGCGCGTTCACCACTATTACGTATATGTGGTGTGGTGCATCAATTACCTCCTGAACTATTCATTTCAATAAAGAGATAGCTTTACGGGAAAAGCTAGTTAGAATTTAATAGTTTGGATGATTATATCACAAAATTGTTGGATAAAATAATATATAATGTCTTAAAGCTTATCTTTCACGACTAAGCCCCGAATACCCAGACGCAACTAAGATTTGCACGCCTCTTTCCAATGAAAACCTGTCAGAAGTTTAAGACCCTTATTATAAAAGCTTACTCAGTCATATATCAACGTTATTATTATTATTATTATTATTATTTATTTATTTAATTAGAACGGCGGTGATTGCCAGTTACACTAATTAATTAATTATAATTTAAACACAACGTTACGCTTGAGTGACGTTTATGCTATAGAAAATCAGCGCAATTAAAGCATAGATCGATGACTGCGCAATCATTCATAATACGGTCTTAAGTTGCATTTGAGTATTCGGAGTGTGTGTAGCTATATTTGGGAAAGACCGACATCTCCCGATGGACGTCTTCCGGCTGAAATGATGAATAGTCACCATCACAGACTACTACATCATCACAATGATCAACATATCATTCCACACACGTCGACTCGACGTAGGCCTCCCCTACACAGTGTAACAAATAGCAGTCCAGAGTTGACTCCATTCATCGACTCCGTGCAACCTCAGGACTATTTCATGACAACTAAAATACCCTATCCTGTGCCCTAATACCATTAATATCTAAATAGTTCGCAAACACCAGCAGTAACTACCAATTCATTAGCGCAGTTGCATCTCATTACTGACAGTAAATGTAAATACTAAAGCAAACTTTAATTCCATTTATTGACGGGTCTGAGCCAACAATTTGCATTTAATCTTTATGACGTTGATAATAGAGTTTATAATGATGGTGATGGATTGAACAGTTTATTTGAACTCATCTCAAATAGAGTCGGATTGTTAAGAGCAGTGCTTAAGTGCAGCTTATAGTGGATAGCTGTATCAGTTCATGTTTTCATAGAGTATTATATCCCAGCTATGATAGACTCTTGAAAGAAGTAGACCCAGGCAAAAGAGCCTGGACTTATAGGTCCACTTATAGATCTCATGATCATTTTGGACGATTCCAATTCAAGTGTTCGCAGGTCTGCCTGGTCGCATTTTGGCAGTTTTGGTTTTGACACACAGGTTTTTCTTGGTCGAAATAGTTCTAATTACTGGGTATCACGAGACCCATTCAGTCGCTCTCCGGTTTATTTCTATCTCATCTACTCAGATGAGGTAGAAATAAACCCGTCAACTTTCTATCACCTTTCCGTATATGGATACTTAGAATGTCCCTCATACATTTGTTTTTTATTAAATCAGTTATATTCATTGCTATATGTGATTATAATACCTATTTTCACGGTTCAATTTCAACCACAGTAGCTTTGCTCTTGAACTCGGGGGATTAAAGTTATCAAATAGCAACCACGAAGCACTGAAAGTGAGGAGGGACAGCGATTCATTAAAATCGATGATATCGAAGGTTAATGTCAGACGAAAGGACCAAATACGGACGTTTTTTTATCTACGTTAATCGAAACATTTAGTAGAACACCACTTCTATTATATTATGTATCGTTATTTGTTAAAGGTGTCAAGTCTACCATGAACTCTTCAACTTTTCTTACATATTTGCTCCTGTAGCTCGGGCTCCACACCCAAAAGTGGATCTTTTTCTTCGACAGAAGACTGCTCCACCAGGGTTGTCCGTTTTTTCTTCGTTTTAATCATGAACCTGTCAATAGCCCCTTTGGCATTCCTTTGACTGATGACATGATTCTTCATAAAAAAGCCACGGAATATATTGCAGTATTATTACTAATTTTGTTCATCCTTTTAAAAATTTGCCAGCTATTGCGTATCCCAGCTGTGGACGCACAAATAGACGAATGTTTGGTGATTTGTTTTTGTATCGAGTTATACGCACTCAGCGACCAACTGATTTGATCGGTAATAGACGAATTATTGGTCAACAATTGTGGCTTCACTAACTACGGGTTAAGTTAACTGATTGGTAGTTTAGGTGGTTACGGTACCCGGGTCTATTATTAAAGTAGAATATTAAATGAACAAATAAATTAATATGACAAATAATGCTGGACAATCTACACAGCATCATCTAGCCCGAACTAGGGAGACTTTGTGTTATAGGTACTGATGACTGATGTACTTAATACAATGCATTACAAAAAATTGATATTTTTTTGCTTCATCCCGAATTTCATGATTCTAAGTCAATGGGAAGTATAGATAGATAGATTTTGTGTGCAATTGTTTCTCTTGGAAAATTCAAAAAAGTTGGGCATATAGGTACGGCTGTAAATTTTGATTGCGTTGACTTAGAAGTTTGATTTATACCGCGGCTCCAAGAGGTTACGGACCTGAGTACGTATATGTATGTATATGATGTGAATTTCAACTCGATAACGCAGAGTGACTGAGAAAATAGGTTTGACAGACGGACAGATGGACAACAAAGTAATCCTATAAGGGTTCCTTTTTTTCCTTTTGAGGTACGGAACCTCAAAAACTACTAAGTAGTAAAGCAGCCCTGGTTTGTTGCCAACAGTAAATACATGCAATAAAAAATATCTAAACTATTAATAATAAGCAAACCCGTGTTTATGTCGGTACTCGATAAACTAATAGGCCCATACAACTGACACAAACTTTAATAAGCTCAACAATTTAAAAAATCAGGACAGTGACAAATATAATAAAATAGTCTTTACTCACGACATTTTCGTGTCACCAGTAACTAGTAATAACACTTGGTCACAGAGTCATAAAGTTGATGATGTCAATAAATACAAGAAGTGCACTCCTCAGTCAGAACCTAAGGAAACAAGTACACGAACACTTTAAAACTATAACTAAGGCGTCGTTGCATCGAATTATGAGAAAGTAATAGAGAGTGTACCTATGTTTGCGCATACGCTTGTGCACTGATGTTTATCCTGTTCACATGACTAAGGCTAAGCGCAGACTTGAGTCACGATAGTTTTAAGACGTCTGTCTTAAGACTATCGTGACTCAAATCTGCGCTTAGCAATAGTCTTATTGCTATACAAAAATTATGAAGACGCGCAAACTTCCAGTGAGGAGAGTCTGTCTTAAAACTATCGCGACTCAAGTCTGCGCTCAGCCTAACCTCCGTTGGGCACTCGTACAAGTCTTCTCCTGATCATCACCATTATTATAATGGCTAAGAACAAGAACTGGTAGTGGGCAACGGAGAGTATGGTCACTAATGGTGGTCATTGAGAATAGGTCAATCTGCCTGTGTCCAGCAGTGAAACTCTATCGACTGAGATGAAGATAGATATGGTATTTAAAGCCTTTATCCACTCAGTACAATTCATGGTTTAGGTCTGTATCAAATGTCAAGTATTAATAATAACAAACATGGCTATCAATGACCATCATCATCGGCCATGTTAGTCCTTTGCTGGACATGCCTCTCCTAATGAGCGCCATAGTCGATAACTTAGGTAACTTTAGCTATTAATCATCATCAGCCTATAGTAGTCCACAGCTGGACATAGGCATCCCCTAATGAGTACCATACGATCATAGAATCCACTATAGCTGGCTGAATAAAACTCTTCGAAAATACACTTTAACTAACGTAAATGACAAAGCAAAATATCTGATTCGATCGCCTAATGGGTTAATTTATAGGACAGTGGTCATTCTGTGTTGTTGAAACCGTTCAACTCAATTGACTTAAAAATAGGGTGAACAAATTATTATTTTTTTTAAATTGGTTATTTACAGTTACTTATTATACAGGTTAGCAACGTTTTTCCAACACAAACAGTTCAGGTTGATTGTTTTGTGTTGGCGCGAGATTCAATTTTTTTTATTTTATTTGCGATCTAGAAGGAATTAATCTAGCGCAAAAGCAAATCGTGAACAGCAAATCTTAAATTTTATATTAATTCATAAAAAAAAACTATCTTCGATAAACTGATATTTTTGGAGAACATATTATGAGATTTTTGGTCTATAAATCAACACCACAAAAAAGTTAATCTCGCGCCAACATGAAACGATGGACCTTACTTTGCTTTACAAAAAAACCTGCTCTGCCCGAAAACGAAGATAGTTTCTAAGAAGTATGAAGAAGACAAACCTCACGTACTACCGCAGTCTTCAACCGATTGTTGTTAATGATGTATCACGATTCGATACAAGTACGCAGTGACCCAAAACCAGGGTATTAACATTGAATGGGCATTTCTTGCTGCACTTTATTAACCTGTGGAGCATCGTGGAACAAAAGAATTATGAATTACACGTAAACAGGTTACATACTTTGTAACATGTTCCGCGAAATATTCATTGAAATGCTTCACTCGATATAGATTATCTTGATTTATTCGCATATCTATAGAATCGATCTGGGGTCGAATCCTGCTAACCAGTCGCTTTTCTATGTCTCGTCCATAAATAGATGAAAGAAATTCTATGTAGTGCGAATTGCACGGAGAAATTGATAGAATGGTTTAATTAAACCTTGACACTTAACACGCGTCCCTCTATCTGTTGTTTCTACCATTAAAGGTAAAATGCCAAAATGTATCATTATGTATTATTATTATACCACTGGTATAGTGAAGCTAATAAGTTGGTCCAAGTCTAAACAACATAATTCTGTTCAAAAACCTGAAGAAGTATTATGCGAAACATCCTGATGTCATATCGTTCAACCAGGTGCCCAAACTACAAGCTCAGCTAACTTTAAGGCTGGATTACGACTTTGTGGAAATTTAGATTTTTCAACCCTCAATGTCATAGCAATTACAAGTAAAGATGTGATGCTGTGTGAAATCTAATTTGATTGGAATAAAGAAGTTAATTTAGTTATTAACCCTCGATTTTGTAGGAATAACACAGATGTAAGCAAGTACCCAATAACAGTATTGTTCTGCAGTCACACAGCGATGGTATCTGCGCCGCGAGCGATTGCGCTTTGAACCCGGCTCCGGCTCGACCACTCGCGTTTGAAGTCGCCGGAGTGGTCAGGGGCACACTTGAAACAGGATGTAGTTAGACAGATCTGAGCGTGCCTTGAAAAGCTCTTTGATCAAAGATATAAGAGAAAAAAACAAGAGGAGAAAATAATAAGAGGGCGTTAATGAACCCACTGTTCTGATCATGAAATTAAAGCCTTTACATAAAGTTTGGAATGGAAATAAAGGAACAGAATAGAAAATGTTTATTTGCATTTCAAAACTACAATACAATAAGCACATAATAAGAAATTAAAATACAATTTCGATTCACAAATAATAAAAAGCTCAGGAAAATAAACAGCGAAACTATAAATAGGCCAGTTGCAGTGGTTCAACATTAAACGCTGCATTGACGCGGGTGACAAATGCCTAAATGTTTTCAGCAGTGCTAGGGTACTTAGTGCAGCACTGCGCAAAATACCATCAAGGTAGCTGTGTAGTGTTAAAGCATGTTATCAGCGTCTACGTAAAGGCAGTTCATGATTTTCAAGACCAACATTAAGTATGTGGCCAAAGAGAAGTAATTAATACCATTGCGTCTTTAGCAAAAAGGGTACGTTTTTGGTAGACAGCGGAAGTGCAAGTGTCGAAAAACCACTTTTGCTTTTGCTCCCATCATCATCATCATCAGCCTATATCAGTCCACTGCTGGACATAGGCCTCCCCTAATGAGCGCCATCGCGCCCTGTCTTCAGCTTGCGGCATCCAGCATCTGCCAGCAGTCTTTCGCAAATCGTCATCCCACCTGGTCGGAGGGCGTCCTACACTGCTTTTGCTCCCGCTTCCGCTTATTCCAACCAAAAACGTACGATTAAAGTAGATTATCGTACTATAATTAGCCGTCATTTACACAACATTTTTGTAATATAGTTACCTAGCTGTTAGTTTTCCGAAAATTGTAAAATAAATAAATAAAGATCAAGTCAGGGTTCTTGACAGCTTGCGTCAGTGTAAATTCAGTCAAATGTTTTCTATTTATACACGGACAGCCTGGATGGGCCTCAAGCAAAGTGCACAGGTCTCGGTTTTTTCTAATTAGAGTTACACTCTTTATTCGTGAAGTACTTCTTACCATGTTTTGTTCGGTTGATTATGTTCGTTAGTGAAACGTCAGATTGTTTTAAAGATTTCGGATTGAAGTATAGATTAGATAAGTGATGGATGGATAGACCTGCCATGATGCCGAATGAGGTGGTATATTAACGAATTATTTTATGATCAGCCTGAAGATAATTCACAGGATGTTTAATTTTGAATCATGCTCTATGTATGCTTACTTTGAGCTATCACTCTATCCAATATTTTTATCTTGACGACCGATGTGGCGCGGTGGGCGAAGGTCCGCCTGCGACGCAGGAGGTTGCGGGTTCGATACCCGCAACCTCCTGCGTCTACAAACAAGATAACTTAATGAAGCTAAACATTACCTTATAGCTCTTCTTCCTTATGTATAATATAATGACCAAATACTTGTATCCTAAAATCTTTCTTGCATTTTAAAAGTAATCATATATGTTTCGAGCAGAATTTTACTATTGTCTATATTTGTATGTTTGTACTATGTAGGTACTTTCATCACTAGGTATAACAATTAAACGATAATATGACCTTTTGTGAAGAGAAAATAAACGATTTATTATTATATTTATTTAGCGTCTAGAAATGTTTCGTCTTGATTCTCTTTGCCATTTGCATCGTTACCACCACGTTATCATATCACCCTAAAAATACCCAGTTATTTAAAACACCTGCAAAAGTTTCGTGCAACTCAGTTCAAATTTGAAGTCTTGTTCAACTCAAAGTTTTCACAATTCATGTTTCAAAGTTTCTCGAACTAAAAGTGTAAGAATTCCTAAACAAAAGCAAAGGCGATTCTTAAAGAAATCCTATTTAGGCAAGTCTATAGGTCAAATAAGCACTTTAAATTCAAGCCCTTTGAATGATTTTTGAGTGAAGCTCTTTTAGTTTTATCTTGGTTGTTTCGAGTTCACTTTGATACTTACGTGTTTTTGTTTTATCTCTGCTTAAGTTTGATAATGGTTAACAGAACTTTAAGTGATGTGGTCACGGCCTTTTAAATACTTACTTTCAAGTAACAAGTGTCTTATAATGAAATAGTCTCCAAACACCACGTTTTGAAAGATAACTAACAAGAACTGGTCGTACACAAAATTAAAGAGAAGTTCCTACACATAATCCCAAGAATGAAATGGGGAAGAAATTACAAGAGGGAATTGATCACTGAAGAACAAAGACTTAAGAAAACGGCTCTCAACAAAGAGGAAATATTAATAACTTATACGTTTTCAGAACACAAGACTTATCTTCGCTCAGAATTGGAGCTATCTCTTATGAAGCAGCTTTATTAGAGCGGGATAAAGTTGAGATTGCTTCGGTTGATGATTTTGATGAAGGTGGAGTTATAATGGTAGATCCTAATGAAAAGAATCCAGACACCATTCCTTCTGCTTAGAGACAGCAACATGTTGCCACAGACATTAGAGAAACGTTAGAGCATTTCATAACATCGTGTACAGTCTCAAAAACAGTCGCAGCGATACAACACAAATCGATTCATGATGAAAACTATTACCTTATCATAGATCTACAGAGAAAAAAGTTTAAGATCCACTCCTTCCAAAGAAGATCTAATGGGAAATAAAGTTCTTGATAGATCCATCATGGATCGAGTCAATGGATCTAATGGGAATCATCCCTATGAAGTTATACCTATTGTTATGGATCAGTTCAGCTACCTCTAGATTGTTTGCCTTGTTTGCAGTTAGCTCAACTGTTTCATTTGTAAATATTGTTCCTGGTTTGTTTTTATTCTTTAATTTTAATAATCCCTGTATGTTAAGTATACATTTATTGTATATATTTTATACATAAAAAGTTTGAATGGACGTTTGTTATGTCTTTACGCCAAAACTGAAATTTGGATTGGGCTGAAATTTAGCATAGACGTGTTTTATACAAAATATAACTATTTACAACCTATCTATCCAGGAAACACCTCATAATGCCTCAAGATATCTCTCAGAAATTATAAGAGATTTACTATTCCACAGTGACTTTAGCTGGTAATTATAAAGTGAGCCAGCTTTTCTAACCGATGATGTTAAGGTAGACACGTAAGGCTTCGATACGGAATAAATAGATGCTCTTCTCTAGAGGGATGTCGGGTAATTTGTGAATAAGATGGCGCCACTTCACTAAAATAATTCTATAACTGTTGTCTATACATAACGTTGAAATTAAAGATGCATCAGGCTGTGATTAAACACACGTACCTTTTGGAAATGTAATTGCGAGTCTCTCGTCTCTCGTCAAGTTTAAAACTTTGACGAATTTATTACAATTATGGGGGTGAACTACGAATCTTATTTGTGTTGGAAGAACAGTGGTGTTCTTCCTAAGGTTGGTAGCTAACCCGCTTACATCCGTAATGAGCAGGTAAGTATAAAGCTGTTTCTTGCAGTGGCACTAGTTCATCAGCACGCAGCTCCTTGCACCGATCCCTCATTTTGATTAATTGTCTGTTACAGTTGTACTATTGTACACAGAACCATTAATAGTTCGCGGGAGATTTAGATGTAATGTCGATTTGAAATGTCTAATGCGTTTGTTTCGACCTTTTTTGTTTTTTTTAGATAACGGGGTCTCGGATTTATCGTTGTTTTTAACAACCGTTAGTGTGATAGAATTTACAGGTTTAAAAAAGGTCTTTTTTGAAGGTTTTTGTTTGTGGAGTCGAGATTCTGACTTTCAATTCAAAGGTCGTTGGTTCGCATTAAATTCGACCTTTTTTAACCTACCAGTGTAACATACTATATTTATTTTTACTTTTAATTGTAGTGCTTCTTTTATAGTGATTAAGGACACGAGTTTTTGAAAATTACGATGATTATAGTTAAGTGATAAGTAGTGTGATTATTTAGTGTTATGTAGTCTTAAAAAAATGCTGGACAATTCACACAGCAGCATTACCTAGCTCCAAGCTAAGCAGAGCTTGTGTTATAGGTACTAGATAACTGATATATATAATACATTACAATACACAGATAGTTAATTTGTTATGTATGATACATAGAAAACGACCAGAACACCCGGAACAAATATCTGCAGATCGTACACACATTTTGTCTCAAGGCGGGAATCGAACGCGCAACCTCCTCACTAAAAGTTTTATTTTATAAGCTTTAGCAGTTTAAACGTATTTTAAGTTAGGTATGTATAACGTTTTTATTTCTTATATTGACTGTAACCACCGTTCCCATACTATAACAATGCATTGTTGCTTCATGCAGTTGATTAGCAACCCGCAAATTACTGAATCGAATTCTATTTTGTTTCTATTTTAAACCAGGTCAAATTAACGTAGACTAAACGGTGGCAATTTGTATGCCTTTGTTAGGAATCCGTTTATAGGTACTTTTTTTAGACTAATTATGACGGGAAATTTACTTATCACGAGTTGTATTCTATCACGTTTGTTTGAATAAGTCCCCAAGTGCCAAAAGTAAAGGTGACATCACATTGCGCCCCGGTCACGGCTGTTGACTAATTGTACAAAAATCATGCCATTAGTTAGTAGCATGCCTGTAAGCGCATGCGTTTATCAGTAATTAGCTTTATCTGTTGGACGATAGTTAACTGTTTCTTTTTAAGTAGGTACATAGATGTAATGGTTTGTTTAAGTTAGCCCACATAAAAAAAAATTGCTTCACCGATTTACAGATCTAAATTACTACCTAGCTATTCTTAAAAGGCAAAAATAATGTTAAAAATTGCAGGGAATTTAGTCCCTGCAGAGACAATTTCGCTGCAGAGACAGAGGTCTTGCGCACGTTATTTTCAGCTGCATCAAGTCGGCTAAGAAAATTATCATCTTGTAACAAAGCACGATAATTATCATTCTTATGACGTCATTATGTTAATCTTTAAGTCCGTCCTACATTACGCGCGGAATAGAATTTGCGGAGCCGCAATTAGAAGTGCGCAGGCGACAGTTTCGCATCTCGTACAACGGACAACGTCATTGCGCAACTCTTGCGGCACTGCACCCAAGGTACCGCGCGGTAATGTGAGAGCGCTCTTATAGTAATACCTGTAAAACTACACCAACACCAGCATGCATTCGGCATGTCGGCACTTCAAGTGGTCTAAAACTCAAAGACCAAAGATTTCTCTCATTCTTCGCCCACAAGCTATGTTTGGTGCTTATCTGAGTCCAAAAATATTGGATCTATCTCATTACAACTTCCTCCTGGGCTCTGGCACAACAAGTAAACCACTAAAAATTCCTGATGCGATAACATCGCACGAACTGTCTAACCTCCGCACTATTCGTGGACGGGCTTAGACCGAACTGTAACAAGCTGGAAAATTGATTGTAAATATCAATTTGTCAAATATCAATTTTAGTGATCAGTTGAGCTACTTGTAGATTGTTTGCAACAGTCTGCAGTTAACTCAATTGTTTCAATTGTAAATAGTAGTTTTAATTTAATTCTATTATTTGATTGTAATTTTCTTTGTCTATAAATGTGTACTTATTTTAGTGATTATAATATTATTTGTATTTATAATAATTTTTATATCAATTTATTGTTAAGTTTATTTAGTACAATTCAAATATCCATACTCATATTTTAAAGAGGTAAAGATTATAATGCATACTTTCTAATAGAAAGATAAAGGCAAATCCAAAACTGCATAGTATACCTATTGCAGAAAAGAGTTTGAGAACCATTGATGCTTTGTTTACTTTTGCTCGGATGTATGGGGTATAGCCCGTTGCAGCATCTTCACGTTGACCGAGTTATCGCATTTTTTGCACATTTGACAAATTATCGTAAGCATTCATTTGTTTCAAGTCGATATCATTCAGAATCTGTGCGGAAGGTGTGCGTTGAACTGCTCAGTTTGGAGATGCTACTTACCCTCGAATACGCAAACGCATCAGATTTAAGTTATGTCACGGTTTTTTTTTCATTCTAAGAAAATCTGGCAACTTCGTGTGATAGCGCGACTACTCAGGTTGTGTCATTGGATTAATATAGACTGATGAAGATGATGATGATGATGACATCACCATCGTCATCAGTCTATATCAGTCCACTGGTAGACATAGGCCTCCCCTAATGAGCGCCATAGCGCCCTGTCTTCAGCTTGCCGCATCCAGCATCTGCCAGCAGTCTTTCGCAAATCGTCATCCCACCTGGTCGGAATGTCAGGTATCTTTATTGTAACGCTTCACACGACAGTGTAACGTACACCCGCTCCAGAACGGTACCTATCCATCTAATAGTCTCTAATTGTTTAGTTCGTATCGCATCGATCTCGAACCGGTATCGCTTCGAGATCGTATCTAGACTTCGACTTCGGGACTTTGATTTTGGAAGGAATGTTTTGAAATTAAATGAAGTATGTTTTTTGTTCATACAACCTATTGTATTTTGATAGTGGACTTGAAGATGGAGGAGTAAGTGCCTAATATTAAACAGGGATTTAGTACTCTGATCGAGCTAATACATCAGAATCAGTGGACATAGGATGCTGTTGCTGCTTCCGCGGGTTCTGCTGAGCAGAGAAAATCAAACAAACAACATACTTAGACTCGCTAGTAGACGTTTCCATAGGAACAACACGTACGGAGCCGCGGGCAGAAACTAGTATTCACAATTTTATATTCTAGTCAAAAGAGCTTAGTTTTTATGCATAGTACGTATTATGCCTTGGGATATTATTATAAAAAAAAATTGCAGCAAAATTATAACCAGATTCGTTTAGTAGTTTTAGCGTGAAGAGGCAGAGGTAACAAACTAACAATATTAGTGTGATCTGATATTTTTGTTTCGTAGTCGGGGCCCAGAATCGACAGTCGCGTGCGCACATAGTAATAATTTTTATTCACGTCATTCGTTCGCTAGATTTTATTGTTATTATAGATTTCCGTTACGAAATCCAACCTGACGACCCGGGTGTTTTACGTTTGGACAATACTCGTAAAATGCCGGGTCGTAAGCAAATAGTTAAAAATGGTAACTGGTAGTTAGGGTGATGATATCACTAATAGGTACATAATTTGTACATATTAGTGATACCAAGTACCTATTACTTACTTACTTTATAATATTAGTGTAGAAAAATGGTAATAGATAATTCAATGCAATCATGAAACCCATATCGGAATATACTTACTGAGTACAATCAGTAACTTATGCCGTGTTAATGAATCTTGTAGAAGCGAAATTCGTGCAACGGTTGTCCCTATTTCCTTTAGATACGGACTTCGTACCCCTTAGTGGTCCCTTTTACGATGAACTGCCGCTAGCAATCGTTTTTAAACTTCCCCGTTATACGTTCCATTGTAAGTAGGTAGTGAACTTTCAGTTTCACATCTAGTTACTTTTAGTAAAGCAAGCCCGGAAACTATAGGGTTTGAAAGAAAATGCAGATTCGCAGTGCGGAGTAAGTTTGTCTAGGAGCTCCCGATAACTAGGGCGCGGGTGTAGTGCGGATTCAGTTGAAAAACTAAAAGTCCTAGGGCTTCATAGCGTAGTAGAATTGATAGGGTTGCGGGATTCCTTTGTTTTTCTGCAGCAGGACAAAACGTTTGTGTAATCTGCCAAAATAATATTTCAAGTTCCACTCTGTCTGATACACTGAACTTGGTACATTAGATTCCACATTTTGTACGACTGTTATCCATCAATAGATTCTGGGTTCTTCCCTAAAAAGTGTTTCATTTATGAAACTCAAGTATTAGTTAGTAAAACTATGTGAAAATTAGATATCCAGTAAAAACTATCTAGTTATTCGCTGGCTGAGACCTAACGAAAACGAAAAATGTTAGTTTTCGTAAAACATTCAAAACTCATCACAAGGGCCCTATCTCTTTAGGACACCATGGCGGCGCCATTGGTCGCGTCACCGTGGTGTCTTGAGTAGGCTACCAAGCAAGAAACTCCAAAACAAAAACCACCACCAACTGGTGGTGGAGTGAGTGAGACGCCAAATAGCTCTATAGCTATACATACTAATGGTTTTTCCACCAGCGAGTAATGTGGTTGCGCAACCAAGCTGAACCAGGTGAGGTACCCTCCATACATTTTGTACGCACATTTTGTTGGTGACGCGACCGGTGGCGCCGCCATGGTGTCCTAATGTGATAAGGGCCCTAAGGATTATTTCTACCTTTATGATATCCTTCGTCTGATAACTTAAACTTTTATATTTCAGTTTCTTAAAATAAAATGAAAAGATAAAAGATAAAAAGTTTAGTTCCAGAAAGCTTATATAAACATCTATAAGAACTTAACATTGCATAATTAAGTCTTCAGTAGTGACAATTTTAGGTGATTATGAAGTTTAACAATGACCCCCGCACTAGGCTAGGCCTGTTTCGCGGGGTATCGAAAACATAGTTTGTTTGCCATCTTAAACAGAAAAAAGGTAGTACACTAACAAATTAAGCGAAAACTATAAAGAAACAAAGGAGATGAGTGCTACAAATACTAAAAACCTATTATAAAGCTAGAAATAATGAACACTATCAAGTTAAAACTAAGTTTAAGTTATATAATCAGGTTATAAATTAAATTAAACGACCAAGAGAAGACGACGAAAAAGATCCCGATATATGTAACAAAACCTACCAAATTGAAAAATCTCGCAACCAAACAGTTGATCCTCTTGTAAAGTAGGCTCCAAGTAAAACCCATATTGATCTACTAAGCAGATAAGTTCTAAGCAATTATGTACCGTAGCTCCCTTAACGAGCTTAAGTGCTCTTTTAGTACCTAGCTGAATAAACAATTGACTTTGCCGTGACTCTGTGAAGCTATTACATATAACTTCTAATATCTTATCGTAAAACCAAAGGTTCGTTGAAGTTGGCGTTAATGTTTCTTAGAGTAATAGGGAGATACTTGTCTTAAGTAAGAATTAGCAAACTGAAGCGGTAGGGGGCGGCCAACTCCTAAAGAACTGACAAACACTGGAGTAAGTGTTCGTGAGTAGCGACTGCGACACGGCAGACGTAATGTAGGACACCCTTCAGCACGGTGGCACAGGTGAAATGATGTTACTTCCCGGTGGGATGACGGACGACCTCCGAAAAACTGCTGGCTGCGGCAAGTTGAAGACGCCTATGTCCAGCTGTGGACTAGTATAGGCTGATGATGAATTGTACCTTTAACCTATCTAACGACACCCCACACGATAGGGTACAAAACAATTTAATGATGGATAGACGGAGAGATTAGCGGAAATATCGTGATACCCTAGAAGGATTCGAAAACTCGGAACCCTAAAAATAATTGATCTGATAGTCTAATAAATGGGTTACCTGAGCGAAACACTTAAAATAAACTTAACAGTCTGATAATATCTGAAAAAATATTGACGCATTAAATAAGTAACTGCTGATGTTCATACAAAACCACTCTGTTGTTCCCTCTGCATCCCTCCGCTTAGTTTTACAAAGTTCGAGCAGTATGCAGTTATTGGCAAAATAACCTGAAAACCCATTTAACGTCTTTAAACATAATTAGTCGATATTGTTTTGTAAGTTGGACTAGGGTTAAAGCACTGTTTTAACGAAAAGTGCTGTTTCAAAGAGTTGGAACTCTTGAGCTTTTCTTCATGACCTCAGTAAATTTTTCATGCAAGTTATACCACGTTTTTTTGGTGTCAAATGTAAATTGCAAAGACAACAAACTGTTTTTCGTGATGATGTTCTTTATTAGTGGAATTTCGGCCACCGCGGCCAGTCTCAACGAAGACAATTTTTTTAGTATCCATTCAGCAAATAGTCATAATAATGCAGCTACCTACGTTATTAGGTGAGTATTACAAACGACGTTAGAAATAACAGGTTTACTCGTTTCCAGCATCCAAGTTATTTGATGTAAACAAAGGCATAAGTATACATAAATGAAAACTTCACGAAAACTAAAACAGTAATAGAAAATAACAGCAACTTAAACACTAAAAGACTAACATCAAGCAGCCTTCCGTAAATACAAGTACATAAACTTCAACAACGCACAAACGTAGTGAGAAGGTTTAATTCAAGATCAAAAATTAACGACGATTGTTTAAAATTTCTACTATTTGCTTATGACCTGTGTCATAATTTTTTTCATCCAAATGTTTATATGTCCCACTGTTTACGAAAATTATTTAGGATTCTAAAACACAGTAGGTATGGCGATTAAAAATTTAGAAACAGTCTGCACAAACTTTTTGAGTAAAGGCCCACCAAAACTACCAGAACTCAGCCATCATGGTTGTAACTAAACCAGTAAGCAGGTACATTGTATAACAACATAAATGACCCCAGTAAGTACAATCGATCACAATCCGCTCTTTATTTATTATGACCCTAGTTTCAGATCCATTAATAAGAATAATGATTCACAGCTGCGAAAAACTTTTGCAAAATAAGCAAGAACTATTTCAATTGGAAATTGCTTTGCAGGTAAATCAGTTAACTTGTTAATGGTTATTTTTATCCAACTATGAATGTAGGTTATTCAGGTCTTATATTCCCGCCTGAAAAGTAGATAGGTTATTTATATACATTATGTCCTGTTGGTCAGTTTAGATGTGTTTGTGAGTGTATCAGTCATAGCATTTTCGCCCTAATTGACTACATTTTGTTAACAAATAAAATGGACCAACGAGGGTCAAAAGAGTGTTAGTGATCAAGAATACACCTGAATCGACCAGCTGGATACTTACTGTCTGGTTTATACAACTGTGTTGTTATTGGGTGTTGTTATATCTTCAGGATATTTTATCATCATCATCATCAGCCTTTTATAGTCTACTGCTGGACATAGGCTTCATACCAGCATACATACTGGTTTCTAATGTTCTTTTTTTCGTTTCAGGTAACTACAAGCTACAACAAATTTTTTTATGCATCCAACCGGCTGCGGCATCAGCGCATAGTAAGTCAGTACCTGCCGATATCTCAGCCCTACAGCTAAATCAAATGTTTGTAGGGTTACTGAATCGAAATGTAGGTTGTAAGTTATCTAGGCAATACATTTAGGGAAGGCCTATCCAGACTATTCGATGGTATTTTTTTACCTAGGCACTTTTATAAAAAAAATTAAGACTGGAACAATGGATCACCAATTCATAAATACAATCATGACGATTATAACTGAGGTTTTAGGAACGAAGATCAACACAATTTTTTTCATAAACTTAGATTAATCTTACCAAATACTCGCAAACTCGATTGCTTCCCTGTCTACTCTACCTCTTCATCTCAAGCCCGTCGCAAAATATTAATCCTCAAATTTTACGATGCAGACGCACGGCCAATCACATCTTGTCGTGAACATGTTGCAACATGTCGCGTCGGCGTTAAATCTGAATATTCTGAATTTTCTCTTGAGGTGACGTATATATTATCGATATTTCTAGAGAGCATTACTTCCTTGGATAAGTGTATCGTCAATATTTCTAGCTACACGGGACGAACTCCACGGAGAAGTGTGTCGACATAGTCACTTAGTCTTATAGTTGGAGCTTGACTTGTTTTTTTTTACTTCTTCTTCCACTTCACTTATAATGTTGTTTTAATTTGACTATTCATTAAGATTGCAATTTCGTTTAAATGTATATTTTTCCATAAGCTTATAATTAGTGTGTCTAAAGACATATATTATTTATTTGATTTGACTTACCAAAATGATTGCAAAGGCAAAACAAAAGGAGGGCTTTTTTACCTCTACGCCTGGTAAAAAATAAAAAGAAATAAAAAAAAAAAACAAAAAAAAAACAAACTAATGCTTACTCTTCAAACCAGCAAACGTTGCCTTCTTCCCATTTCATTCTTTTTAACCCTTAGTTACTCGCATGAAGAGAATCACACAACTGCTCGCATGGGGTCTCCACTGACCCCAATTTATAAGGAATATTTCTGCTAAACTACTAATGGCATTAAATAAAGGGCTCAATATTAGGAAAATACTATATTTATATTAAAACTTCTAACGAACGACATTCGTAAAAACTACTAGGAACATTATCAAAATAATGAAAATAAAATACTTCTCTAAAATTGTACTTTTGAGGCACCATGAGATCAAAGTTCAAACTATGTCTATTCTTACAAACTAATCAGTATCACTTTCAGCACACGTTTGACATAAGACCCTAGAGTGGGCATTGCATATAAATTTTGTGCATTTTATGCATTTGGTAGGTACTTCTTTATCCACTCTCCTAGGGCAAATATTGCATCGACCACGCTTGGCTGTCGATGGGCCTGGTTGGTTCTGCAGATCATGGACCTCCACTAGTCGTTTTTTATTAGTTTTGGAGTTGCATTTATGTTTATCCGTTGTTTTTGGTGATCTTGAACTAGTTCTACTGCAAGTTGTTGCAGGAAATGGCGTCTCACAAGGGAACGAATGTTGCTTATATTTGCCCTATGTACAACAAGTGCAAAAAGTATTGGTAAATATTACATAAAAACCAGTATTTTTTATGCAAAATGCAGTTCAAATATTTTATGTAACAAAACGCTACAAAACATTATGCAAAACCACGAAAAAAAAAAAAATAGATTCACTTACCTCGAACCAAAAAAGTTACGTAACTACTCGCACGGGGTCACGCACTAAGAGTGCAGAGACGCGTGCGTACCCTATGATGTCCTGTTTGTCAAAAAAACATAAATTTTGGCGCGAACTAGGAAGCTACTGTTGGTGGAAGCGCGTTCTGACCGACCGAAGTATTACTTTTTAGCGCGCAAAGTTGCGTTGACCCCATGCGAGTACTTAAGGGTTAAGAATGAACAATTCATTTTAAATCTTTTTTCCTATTATCTACCAAACTCAATTGCGTACAAATCGAGACATTTTCCACAACACACTCCCAACTTCCTAAGATAAAAGCGTCGTCATAGAAAATTAAAGTCCTTATCCGTCTTGTTAGTTTAGGACCCCTGCACCCCCTGCACCCCGCGATCGATAGTTCTGATTACGTTCGAGTTACCATTGTCAGTCCCCTGATCAGTGACAGGAGGACAGCTGGTTCACATTGGGATTGGATAGGTAACTTCAATGTTGCCCTTTGAGTGGAGCCAAAGGCGTTTGAGTTCGTAGAAAGTCCCAGAGATTTTCGACTAATCGGTTACTTGACCTTGTCGTCGCAAATAGTAGCGGGTTCCTGTACTTGCGGGTTCAATTCCCGTCTGTGTGAGTAAACACAACCAAACCTTGATTCATATTTTCCTTTAGCATTCTGGCAAGTCCAGAGTTCCCAGTCGTTCAGTTAGATCGGCATTGTTTTAGGAAAATTTTCTGAGTTACTTTTGAGATTACCCGAGAAATTAGATATATAAAAAAAACTAAAAGTAAGTTTCTGATGAAAACGTTTCTGCATTAAAACTAGTATAATTAATATATAATATAAGCAAGTATAATTAATTTTCCGTTATTTTTTTATTATATCTGGAAAACAAAGTTCATAACTTTTACTACTTGACAATGCTTCTATTTCAAAAAAAGACTGCTTTTTTGTCAGAAGAAACATTAACTTCTGTCCTGTGGCATAATCGACATCTCAAATTATAATAGCACCGACATTGAAGTTTCAATATAATATTCCTTAAATTTTTTGTCAGAACATGATTTTTATTATTGTTACTATATTTTGATTTGCAAAACCCTTTTGTCAGTACTGAGCCAGCCGTTCCCTTCCACTGTGGCATTGTCAGCCCCAGATGTAAGAGGCACGAGGGATGGCCCTTCATAGCTAGAATTAAGTTATTGTCAAGTTTATTGCTCTAATGTGTGGGGTTAGAGCGTTCCAACTTACGGTACACACGCTTAGCTTGTACTTGTACGCTTGCTATTGAATAATGCAAATATTTCACACAATTTCATGCGCTGTTGAATGATCTAAAACTTTATTTATGCAGCGAGTTTTCATTTCAGAAAGTATGTTAGTTTTTAAAACAATCTAGCTGCTTGGTTATTAGCAAATCATGGTTTAAATTGCTATACTAGTGCATTCAGCAAATTTTATCAATGTTTAAGTTTTCACGGGCTCGTAGTATTTCGAATATACATAGTTCACTGATTCTCAAAAAAAGAAGTTTTGAATTTATACAACTCAAATCTGTATCAACGAACATCGGATACAATCCATTGCGAAAACATTATGCAACCATCCTGTTAAAGCAAAAGAAGCAAAATACCAAAACCCTTTAGTATTTTCAGTAGATATTTTTGTATGGTTGCAGTGTAAAGAACTGTGTACATCCAGTCTTTCATTTTGCATTGTATTTCTTTGGTAAATATTGGAGTGCTGTTACGCACTGTGTATTCTACTCCATTTACGTGTTTGTGTCCTAAATACATAACATATGAAGTTTTTTGACGGAACACTCGGGAAAACCATGCATCGGCATGTTGAATTCGAAATTTTTATTTCGCTATTTGAATACTTTCTATCTTCCTTTTTTTCTTTTTTTTATCTTCTTTTCTATTGATTTCAATAGAAGGTACCATGATTAGTTTTAAAAAAAGCTTACGATAGGTATCACAAACATCCCAATAACTTTTTGAAAATTCCTGTGTTAAACGTAATAATAAAATAAAATAGGTGACGGCGCTAGTGTGCATCGGGGTACCGGCTTAAAGTAAAACATACATACTTACTATTATGCTAACTACTATTGAATTCAATAGGAATTAAGTCATGTTGAATTCGAACTTAATATTTCACTATTTATTTCGAGAAGGAGGCCAAGAGGAGGATCCAGCTAGGTTGGGCAGCGTTTGGGAAACAACATCGAGTCTTCTCGTCATTCATACCGCAATGCTTGAAAACGAAAGTTTTCAATCAGTGCGTCCTACCCTACCCATCATGACCTACAGAGCTACGACGTGGACACTCACAATAGGCAAACGAAACTCGGCAAACGTCCGACCAGTTGGGATGACGATTTGCTAAAGACTGCTGGCAGATGCTGGATGCGGCAACCTGAAGACAAGGCGCTATGGCGCTCATCAGGGGAGGCCTATGTCCAGCACTGGACTAATATAGGCTGATGATGACGATTTCATTATTTGAAAATTACGGTTTCCCGAGTTTTCCATCAAAAAACTTCATCTGTTATGCATTTTATTTAGGCCACAAAACGTTTTTCTTAATGTCCCTTTTGTTTTATCTTACTTATCAGCGTCATACGTTCACAGTTGATCCTCCCCTTGGCAATGTAGAGGTTTGCCTTAATCACCACGCTTGGCAGGTAAATGCGTGACCGCAGTAGAGGTGTTATAAAAGTACACGAAGGAAGCTGCTGCCTTTCCTCTGGTAGGTTACATTAGTCGCTTACGACATCCACGAACTCAGGCGGAGATGTCGATTCTTGTCTTAATTTAGGAAAAAAAACTATCAAACTAAAGTAAACTAAATGTAAAGAACAAACATCAAATCAACATAAAACCAAAGACCTAATTCTACAAGCTTATGTAGCATTTCGGCTTCGCCTGATAAAGGTTCAGCCAAAATGCTATTCAAACGACCGATTCAAATGGTATTGTATTCAACGAAGCAAGTTCTTCTGAGACTCAAATGAAGTTATTAAACTTGCTTTATAAAATTGCAACCTGGTTACTCTATTATCCTTCGCCGATCAATTAACGTATCCTTGAAAATAGTTTTACTAATGACACCCATTTTACCGAACAGCAATAAATCTAATTGTCCAAAACCTCAAGCAACTTTAAATACATATAAACTACGAGTGAAGGATAAAAGTTACGAGTATTTGGCTAAGTGCTCGCTATTCAGTTTAAATTATGTTTTCGGGTAAGTTATTGTGCGAATCTTGTTTTAAGCATTATATTGCTGAGTTTAAAATGAAATACCTAGTTTAATTTATCACCTTTGAAAAAGGCGTAGCTTCATGAAGCGACGCATTGTTAAGTCTATTGTCTTTTCATCTACGCATCTTCGCACGGGTATATTCTCTAGCCTATGTTACTCAGTGATAAAGTAGCTTTCTAACGGCAAAAGAATTTTTGAAGAAGTCCAGTCGTTTTTAAGTTTATTAAAAAAATACAAATCTTTCCTCTTCATAATATTAGCGTAGATAATATTATCAGTAATATCTGTCTATAATGCACAGTTAAAATTGTTTTTTTTTGTGAGTCTAGGTGTGGCTGTCATGAAAATCATACATTACTCAAAATAAGAAACACATGCTGACTGCACTTTGTCGGTATAAATGAAAATGATGGCAAATCACCACTAAGAATATTAAAATATTTTGAGTGATGGCAAATCACCACTTCTTTTTTTGCGATGACAAATCACTACGATGGCGAATCGCCACTAACTCACGAGAAATACGGAAAGTTAGAGCGGCGCGTTTTTAGTTTTTTTTAAATGGCCTATAGCCACAGCGACTCTCAAACCACGGCATAGCTTCATCAAAACCATTATAAAAGTGATTTAAACTAGCTCGTAAGTTTAGTCAACCCTTAATCACTAGCTGTCCCCTGTTTATTTATCGGATTATTCCGGAGTAATGTATTTTACACTCAACGTATTCTAATGGGCACGAAGTGGTTTTACAGTCACGAGGGAGTTGACTCCACTCAATTTTGAGACTTGGAATGGAGTATTTGAACTATATGACGTCATTTCGGAAATGTTCAATCGTTTGTGCTTTTCAACCGACCTTAAAAAGGAGGAAGATCTAAGTTTTATAGTATAAAAAGAAATATACCTACAGGTTATTTTTAGTTCTTAAAGTCACATCAAATTATTACGATTGCAAACGATTATCATCGATTATTATTAGCCTTCACATTATTACATTTACTTATACTTTGTGTAAAAAAATATCAAACAAAACCACTCTTTACCATTTTGTGATAATAAATAATTATAATTACCATTGTTGATAATTAATAACTTAATTTGCTCACCAATTTTTGACCTTGCAAAAACAACAAAAAGATGTATTTCTTTGTGAATTGAAATTATATACCTATAGCGAAGTAAAACTTATTTAAACCCTAGGATTTTATAATTTAGTTGGCCATTAGTTTTGTAGGCTTCTGAAAAACGTGATTTGATTAGAAATCCAAAGTTTTTGGGCTCAATCAAACTTGTCAGACTTTAGTTATACAATAGGTTTTATGAAGACTATTTTGAAGACTCTGAAATGATATACCTTATACTTTAGTAAGCACTTAGTTAAAAACATCTATATAAAATGAATGTTTCAAACGCACAGCGCCATCTGTTGTCAATTCGGTGGTTGCAAAATTACACAGGGGTGAATTTTTGGTATAATTCTGGCTATTTTTCTAACGCGAGTATACAGTCTCCTCCGCACTCATACATAATTTTATGTCCACTGCTGAACGTGGCTCCCCCAACAAGGAGGGTTTTGTGCCTTAATCACCGCGCTTGGCAAGTGGATTGGTGAGCGCATTTCAGGTGTTAAAATACAGGGTGTTCGGCACAACGTGTCATATACTGGAGGTAGGTGCAACCAAGTGCCTGATGGATTTTTTAACCATGAACTCTCGGCTATTTTTAAGAACGTTTTAATAGTTTTAGATTATTTTCGTTGGAACTAGTTAGTGTTGTAATTTTATTTGAATAAAATAAAATGGCTTCATTTTTTTAGCCCTTACTAATAAAATTAATATTTACGTAAGATCCAGATAAATATACAGGTAATGCAATGCAAACAGTTGAAAATTTAAAACAGAGAGTTAAATTTTGGATGTCATTAAAAGGAAACTAAGTGCTTCTCTGATTATCTGATTCACTGAAACACTCTGTTTATACAAGTTCCTTCCTCTGGTTTCCTTAATGGACTCTTACGGCTTACACGGGTAGTTTTCAATCTGCAAAAGTATTACAAAGTCCTAAATTCTTTCACCATGACAAAATTTACTTCCAGACAGCTCATAAATCAAAAGAGCATTATGTATCTATTGTACCTACCCTAAATCTGTCTCATTTGCATTAAACCCGTCACTACAAACCTGTCATCACGGACTCAATAACTGACTGAACCGTAAAACTAAAAAGTTAAAAACCCTCTGGCGAGTGACTTAGATAACGGGCGACCACCGAAATAGAAGAACGCATTAACTTTTTGTTCTATTTTCTGGTTAATCCCTTGAACTTTGGGTGGTGTTATCGAAACATTTTATCTTTTTGGTCAGCGGAGAAGGCTATAGTCGACGGATAATTTTTATAGCTTTCTTAGCACTTTGCTTTTTTTTTATTGAATTGTGTAGGCCACGAGAAAGAAATAGGTAACTTAGTTCACTGTGAGCTTTTAGGAAGCTAACATGGATACTTACTGGCGTGGCGCGGTGACCCGAAGTGGATCTTGGCCTCCGACACCAGAGATCGCCAGTTGTCCCGGTTCCTTGCCGTTTCAGTCCAGTGGACGGCACGAAGTTCATGATGGTCTTTCTCAACTTCGTCGCTCCAGCGGTACCTCGGACGACCAATAAGCCTCCGACCACTTGGGCGGCCCACGTACGCTCTGCTGATCTAGTGTCCGAGCCAAACATCATAGGGTTGGAGCAAACAAATCTTAATAACTTATGGATAGCGGCTTATTTTCAGAACTGGTACTTCCCACCCAGTGATACCATTTCTGTTCGTTCTTTACTTTAGTCTACTTACCGAAGCGACACAAATCAAAAATATTACTTTATTTCCGTGTCAGTGTTTTATTTTAAGAATTTGACCTTTTGTGAGTGTACATTTTTGTATTTATGGAAATAAAGAATTTTTGATTTGATTTGATTTGTGTCCCCAATAACGCAGCGGGAAGGTTGGCCTACGACGCAGAAGGTTGCGGGTTCGATTCCCGCCGCAGCACCTCAAATGTTTATATTCACGTTCTGCAGAAATTGGTTCCAGGTCTGGGTGTTTTCTATGTATGTACAGTGCGCGTCAGAATTAAGTATCCCCCTTGTCTAAGAGAGGTAGGGAGATAGATACTTAATTCTGACGCGCACTGTACCATGATATTCTATATCTGTTGTATATGTAAATCAGGTAGCTTGTACTGTACCCTATAATGACAAGATTTAGAATATTATTTATCGGGTATTTAAAAAAAAACATTTATAAATTCAGATAACACGAATCCATAGAATTTATATTCTATTCATAGACAAAAACATACACAGAATTATGTTATCTATGTATTATATTTATCGCGTACCCTTTGTTTAATTTTCCACTACTTAGATGCCCTACATGAAGTGTCCCGTCTCAAATCTAAGATCAAAAGTATAAAAGGACGCGGCAACAGAATTAATTTTAAGTTAATGTATGGGCGGATTGTTTATAAAAATTCTAAAATGAGTTTGACTAATGTATAGTTTAGTACTTATTATGAGGTAGGTAGGTTAGGTAAGGTACTGGATAATAGAAAGATAGGGGTTAAAAGAGCTTTCCTCTGCTAGGGAGGTGGATGAAAGCTTTCCTATTTTGCTTTAGAGCTTTTGTGATTATCGAGTTATGAAGGCGTCTGAATCGAAAGTATAAAACGAATGATTGGTCTACGTCTTTTGAAAGCCAGACAGACAAGTGTGAATTTTATGTCTTAATATTAGAATTTTATTCCGGTGATAAAGTGCAGGTAGGTGGTGGATTTGAATGAAGTTTTATGCAGGGTTTGGATGTTGATTCTTTGTTCAGTCAAAGGTGAAAAAAACATTACAAACATTATTTTGTAATGATGATGATGCTAGTGAACTTCCGCTGAATCTATCTGACATGTTTTTTAAAATATTGGTTAAAGTAGTTTAAATTATCATTCATCAAACTAAAAACGAATGAAGCTGATTATCTAAGTCATTCTTTATCCTTTTTATTAAGACGTTCTTTGGCTGAACATCGAAAGAACGTCAAGAACGACAGGATGGTATCTAAATCAAAGACACAACGATACAGGAAGCAGCGGACCGTAACAAATGTATCGGAAGCTCTGAAACAACACGGCCACTTAACGCTACTTAGCAAATAAAAACAAGAAAAACAACAACAAACGCGCACCCAATGTTATTCGCGCGGTATTATTAGCTGCAGTGCATATAAACAAGGTTACAGCTAAACGTCGCCCCCGGCATATCGATGCATGGCCGGAGCTTTCGTGCTTTCAAAAAGCCAACCCGTCCTGCAAGAAAGAGAGGTACCTCCTAGCACGTGGGAAGCGAATTCCGACCGCACGCACCCCCTCCCGCTCCCCCACCCTTGGGTCCGCGCATCGCGCACGCCAGTCGCGCGCCGACCGCCGAACCGGCCACACGGACTAAGGACCCCGTCACGCTCGTCCCGGCAGCCGCCCTGACGTTGTGTTGTGCCCGTGCTGTGAACCCAAACGCTGTGATTTGTTTTGAGTGTGACGTCCCTTGTGAACAGTGTACGCGATAAATAAGTGATATTGTAGTGCAGTATGAGGTTGTATACTACGTTATGAATGGTCTGGATCGCTGTTTCTTCGATCAACGTGAGTGTTTACGGTATTTAGTGTTGTGAAATTGTGCGGGAATTAAATTGGCTCGTCGGTTTGTGGTTAGTGGGGGCTGTTCCCGCATTTAATGGGACGTGCGTCGGCTGTTTCGATATTTTCAGCGGTTGTGCGGTACACGTCGCCAATGTTAATTTATATTCAGGGGATAATGCGTTTTGCATTACATTTTACCAATATTGGTTGTAGTGGAGTGCTCCCGGTAGGGATATTGGGATAATGCGTTACAATGATCATAATGATGACATTGAACGTTGAAGTAAGAAACTTATTGGAATAAACCAAAGCATTTGAAAATTCGAAGACGTAGATTATTCTAAGCAACGATAAAACGAAAACTTAACAAGAATGAGAAACTACTCGATATTAAAATAAAGTTCAACTTGACACCAACGCTAATACGAACCAAACAATACAAGAGCACCATCAAAGAACGTAAATTTTGTGGCACTCGTAAACAGAACTCGTAAACTTCAAGATATACACGTCGACGTTGAAAACTGAATCGTTTCTAATAGATTCCGCAAACCGACAATAAACAGAGTCAGTGAACCTGACACTCGGAGAAAATCACAAATAATATTTTTATCGGGAGAGAAATTTATTGACCTGTCAATGAAATTCTGAAAATATTGTCGTAGATTTGTTTTTTGATGCAGCACTTGGTATTTCTGCCATATATAAGTAGAAATACTAAATGCTGCTTACCTACCTACCTACCTATACCTACTTTGTAAACAGAAGAATCGAAGTTGATGAAAGCAGTGTTTTCAAAACTGAATAGGAGCCTAACAGGATTGGATTTAGGGCTTTGAATTGCAACTATTTAAATTTAGTTTTTCAGAACTAAAACTAAAGTCGAAAATAGTTACAGTTCGTGAGTATCATTACAACAATAGTTAATTATACCCAAAAATAACGTTTTGGCTTATTTTAATGTTTATGTTTCAAACATGATCTGACAATGCCGAGGTTATGCACCAAACATGCAGAAGTAGGAATTTTCAAATAAATAGTGTATGTAACGTTTCGTTAGTTAAAACTCATTAATGGATTAGATTAAAACTCATTAATTACGAAAATCACAAATTTATAAATTGAATTCTTAGTAATTAAGGTACAAGTAAAGTAACAGACTAAGTAAAATTTCGTGCATTCAAAAACATGCCGAACTTCCGAGAAATCTCGTTGGAACATTTATACACGATAACGCTAATGATTCTTGTGAGTCAACAACTTTATTTTATTTTGTTGAGATAACAGCTAACGAGGACTAACTAGGAGTAAACGGTTGAATTGGTGATAATTTGTTCTGTTGAAGGGACTGAGATCGATTTGCTCGGGGTGAGGCCGTGAATGCGGTGCAGTGTTGCGTGATTACAGAAATTTATAAAATTTCTTGAGAAACTAGGCTGGAAATATACTTTTGTAAATGTAAAATAAATGACTGCAGAATTCGTCCATGTGAACAACAAATTTAATTATAGAGCTAGGTTAGTTAATAAAAGGTACCTGCCCGCAATCAAGCAATGACTAATTAAGGAAAATCGAACACCAGAAGTGCAAATAAACTTGACCTATTGAACCACAACACAATTATCGCTTTAGAAGCGTTTAACCACGGAATGTGGTCATAACATAATGTTTTTACGGCTGAAATAGATAGGCCATAACCCAACAAATCACACCCATGTTGTCCCAACACCTTCGTGTGAAACACACATAAATCATGGATGGCAAATAATAGAAAAAGGTATTTAAATAGTGCGATGGACCACCCGCGAGATCCATCCGACTACAGCCGAAGCACGAACCTACATTATACTATCAAAAGACCCACCCAACTGTATTGAGTTTTTACGTAATTTACATTTTCTCTCATCTTTATTCGTTTTTTTGGGGATCTGTTAAAGAACCCTTATGCTGGCACTTTAGTTCCTGTCTATGTCTATCTCCGCTTTTATTGATATTGCCGAATCTTTGCAAGGCTTACTTGGAGGGGAATCGGGAAAAGAATCTAATAAATTACCTTTCTTCGTTGGCAGGTATAGAACCATAAGTATAGTCTTTTCTCACGACTCTCGTATAAATCATTGATATACATACATAATTATTGTAAAGGCATGAGTTGTGTGTGTGTGTATGTACGCTTTATAATTCAAGTAGATTCTTAATATAGAATTGTAGCTTAGTTTTTCCTTTATAACTTAAACACACCTGTATTATATTCTAGAGAACCCTCAATTCGAGCACGACTAGCAACAATCTTTTTGTCGTTTTGTCGGTTAAACAGTCGACTCACTGCACTATCATCCAGCTATTGTTGTTTAATCCTATCCTGTTTTTACTTTTTAAATTGGATGAGTTTATCGATTACATTGTCAGCTACTGGCTTCAAACTGGTTTCACGTTCGTTTTATGTTTGTAGTTTATTATTCTATTCATTGAGCGTTGTACTGGTTCTTGTTGCATTTCTATAAGACTTGCTCGAGAGCTTGTAATGGGTTGCAAGTACTTGCGCTGCTTTTTATCTAAGTTCTTTCTAGAAATAATGTCACATACTTCCTCATCCTTGTTAAGATAGGTAAATCTTCATTTCGCGATTCCCTATTTCACTGTACTTGCGCATAATTTTAATATAAGGACCTGATTAGAATGGTTTTAGTATTAACGTTTTTTAAAATGCTTATTTTATATTCAACCCAAAATGCTCCGTTGAAAGTTTCGCTCAATTCATTAAACCAACATGCGAACTAAGCGGGAAGTCCAACAAATAAGTTTAAAATTCCAGCGCTCCGAGTTTCAATCCCTGTGTTATTTTAAACGACACATGTTACAAACCAGCGTGTTTAACTTTCTGAGTGACTGCAACAGACCTGCACTGAATCTTAACTATTTCCCCCAAAGTTTCCGGTTAATTTAACCCGAGGTCGACACATGCATTCAAAGACAAGGGAACTCCCACGTGGCCTGAACAAACAACTACTTCCCAGAAACACAATGTCATCAGGAACAAAAACAAGCCCAAATTGCCTACAATATTACATTACTGAACTATTCTTCCGCGACGGACCCCATACAATTCATAATTAAAGGTAAAAAAACTCTCAGGTTTACGAGGCCAATAAAAGAGTTATGGGTAGGTAAACGATCAAACTTAAAACGATATAAAAAGCAATACTTGCGTTCATTGTTTGATGCGTTAACCGCGCTCGTAAAATTTGGACAAATTGGTTTTAAAGGACCCGGGTTTGGGGTACCGTAGTAAAACTGTTTTTTAGATACTAAAAAAGGATCTACCTGCAAAAAATTAAATAATATTGTTGAAAAGTACCAAAATAATTTTTTGGGTGCTTATATTATCTAACATCTCCTCGAACCTCGTAGGGCCTAATAAATATTAGGCTCCTTATCAATTATTTTTAAAAAAGTAATCCAACTTTGAAAGTCTACTGGGTCACTAAAATTACCAATAGATTTTTTCCTTCTATCCTTTATACTAGGAGACGTCTTTAAATAGTCATCATAATTAACATGCGCCAATGGGCCATCAAAATAAAATCAAGAAACGTTTGTTCCCGTGGGCATTGTATTGTATTTCACATGGAAACAGTAACAGAAATTTTACGTACGGAAGCCATAAGGTTTGCGACTTACTCTCACTTGACCAAACGTATTTGCTTATAGCTTTATGTTCCTTTTATTGCTCTTACGCGAATCGGATATAAATTCCAGCGGCTGCCACTTTTAGTTGGGTTGCATTGGAAGCCTATTCACGATTGATGCCCGTATATTTAGCTGTTTCGGCGACAAGCTTTTGCAATCCCGGTATTGGTTCAGTTTGTGGTCCATTTTCATTTGAGATTTCTAAGTTGATTGGGAATTTATGCAGCAATATTTTGAGTCGTTTCTGATCCCTGATGGAAACAACTCAGTTACCACGTACTTAGTCTAGCCTACAGATTAAAATGTAGCTAACACACTTAGTGAATTCCATCTGACTATAGGAACGAACTGTAGTCCTGGAAATAAACTATTACAATGATATGATATGGTATACTCATTATAGTACATTCAATTAACATGCTGATTTCTTTTCTTAAAATGTCCTAACAAATGTCATTCAGTAAACGTTTTAGTACCTCAAATTTTAAATGATTGTCATTGTAAAGCAGAAAGTTCGATTGTTCATCAACGGATTCGTCGCGGCGATCGTCGTAGTCGTAGCTCGGTATATTATCAAATTTTCATCATCATCGATTGTAAAGCTCCACGCTTAATTAAATCATCGGCTAATTAAGTATTGTGTGTCGCTGTGACGCTAATAACTAGTAATTATATACCTCGTTCGATCCAAAACTAGCTACACATAATAATTTTACCGGTTGTTGGTTGGGACTTCTAAATTTACCTTTCTAATATTTAATACACCATTATGTGTCGTGTCCAGGAGTCCTGTAAGTCCTAAAGGAAATAAAGCGCTGGACTTATGACAAATCTAAAAGAAAACATTTTAGGTAGAATTGAAGTAGCATTTATAAATTGAAAATTTTATTGACCATTAAAAGTAATTCCAAAAAGTTCTGTCCTGTTAGTAAATGTAGGACTAAAACAGAACAAGATAATCATGAAATAAACCTTACATGACCTGCAAATATTATCAGATTTACAGGAACCTATACAAAAGCCCCGCCGTACAAAGGCCTGGTGCCAACACAAATACAGCCAAAGCCTCCAGCTGAAGCTAGTGACAGGAATTAGGTTACGCTTACGCATCAATCACTGCGATAGCGTTATTATACCGCATTAACACGCTTCGACTTGTGCGGGTTATGTAAGTTTTGAGCTCAAAGGAAACTATGTTTACGTAGCACTAGCATAGGGTGCAAATAACAAGAAAGCTGTTTGATTAGACAATATTGTGCATGAGTTCAGGGAAGGTACTAGGGAATCTTGAAAGGAAAGATTACTGTTGGCTGCACTGGGATGAAGTCTAGGGCCGCAGCTACACCATACAGTCGTCATACTTACGCTTATTGATACACTGAATGCGGTCGTTGAGTATGTCAGCTTTGAAACGACAAGGAACTAAAATGTATTCATCTTAGTGCAGTCGATTCATCATCAGCGTCACCATCAACAGGATTTACCAGTCCTCAGCTAGACATAGGCCTCCCCTAATAAGCGCCTATTGCTACCAATTCGGTAAAGTAAGATGATAAGACCAAGTATAGAATGGTTGTAGACTTGTCGGTCGTGGAATTATCTTTGTTTATTAACACTTGTCACAACAACGGTAGCGTAAATATTATTATTATGCATAATGCAATGGTTTGTTCTTCATCCATCCTGTCTGACATAATATTATTACTTTTAATTGGATTCCCATTCCTATCGAGTAAAAGTGTCGGGTCTGAACCTTCATTATATCTATTGTTCATCCCAAGGTGCCTATTCTATTGTTTGACATTGTTCCTTTTTTCTGATATCTTCCACCTATCATTAACATCTCTAGGTTCTGTTTGTCCTATTGTTCCTAACACAGAGTCACCAACACATACTCAGAGTATAATAGAATCCACACAACACGTGTTCCTATGAATATATGAATGCATATCAACCAAGTCGTGTATTTCAATTTTCCGGTACAACAGTCGCGGGGTATTGTAATGCTTTATTATAAATAGGTATAGGGTGACCTGTAAACAATCAGTGATATGATGTAAAGTACCTATCTGCCTACCTACCCAGCTAATTCAATACTAACTTGATATTTTAAATATGAGGCTAACGACATAAAATTGTCCACATTGTCATTATTATGAACATATTAGTATTATGTAGTACATAATACGCTCCGTCGACGCGTCCATTTTTTTTAAATGAGTAAAATAATGGTAATATGTATTTCGTTGACACGTAATCTGTCTCAATTTAATATAGTTCCGATATTTTTCGAGTCGACAGATTCGAATCACTTTTTTTAAAGAAACCGATTCTATGAAATATTGCAGTCTTTCATCTAGTCAAAGAAAATACACGCGTGGATGGGGTATAAGTTTTAAGATATTCGTTCACTGTATCTTAGGCTTATCCTTCGTAAATTACGAACATTTATTTGTTAACTAGTTTCTGTTGTTATCTTTCCCATTAATCCTATAGGAACTGATTTATGGGATAAAAAGTAGCCTATGTTTTATTCCAGGTCTAGAACTACCTCTATACAAAATTTCCTCAATCATCATCTTCATCATGCCCGATACGTTCAGCAGTTTTGGCGTGTAGAGGTAACAAACATCCAAACATTCACATTTATAATATTAGTGTGATTTGATATGTATAAGAAACAATTAACACCTGTTTTTTAGCGACGCGTGACCCGAGAGCTGGTGAGTATCTGGCGCAGCGCATCAGCATTGCTATACAGCGGGGCAATGCAGCTAGCGACTGGTATTTATATGGATCAGTTGAGCTACGTGTAGATTGTTTGCAACAGTCTGCAGTTAGCTCATTTGTTTCAATTGAAAATACTAGTTTTAATTTAATTCTTTTATTTGATTGTATTTTTCTTTGTTAAAAAAGATTGATTTAATAAAAAAAAACTTACACCAAATGTGAAACCTAAAACATGTGAGAGACTATAGTATCAAAGTATTCTCATAGATGGCAGCACACAACAGACTGCATATAATAGCATGCTTGGCACCAGCTATGGTTCAATGAACGGATGTAAATTGGATCAATAAAGCTACAAAACTGACGAAATCTCTCAGGTAATTAGTTTGGGAATATTTTCACATCATACATGGAAATCAATGGTTTTAATATATGTAAAAAAGAGAAGAACCACGCTGAGATGCAGCTAACTATAACGCCTATTAATAAAACAATCAAGACTATCATAAAATCTGTAAATCCAGGGACCCGATTAAAGAAAAGATTTATAATAAATAAAGATACCATTGATTGATGACCACGACGAGAGCTTTAAGCTGCTTAAAAATTTATAATGATTACTTAAAATGCTTGATTACATAATAATAATCGCTGATTTGTGATCGGCTCAGAGCAGGCTTCCATTGTCGAATGTGGGTGGGGATTTAGATTTAATAATGTGATGCATTTTATGGTAACAGTTATAAAAAAAGAAAGAAGAAGTTTATGGTCAGCTTTTACTCAGATAAATAGATAAAACTATTTGAATGATGAATAAATCGAGATATTGGGAGGAAAGGCTAATAGAAGAGGCAAAGGGATTTGATCTAATGCCTTAGTATTAAGAAAGATTTATTTCGGCAATCGTGCGTTCTTTACACAATAAACCTTGTGAGCCTGTGGTTGATAAATTCAATCGCAAAATAAATAAATAATACAAGGAAATAGGATAATAATGCAGAAAAATTCAGTTTTATTTCAATGGAATGGAATGGATGGGGATATACCCTACCAACCCAAGATCAAATAATCTTAAGATCATAAATAAAATTTTTTGCATCGCTAAATTGTTCTGTCGAATTAAATTTTAAATTGGGCGTTTATTCGGAAAGTTTATTTATTCCATGCCTTTCAAAATATTTTATTCAACCAATTGGCATTTTATATGACCTTTCGAGTAAAATAATTCGTACAATTAACTGCAAGATGCAATCCCCGATGCCCAAACATCTTCACTTGCGCCATAAACTTTTTATGGTAATTCAATTCTCGGAACCCATCATCATAACGCTTCAACAGCCGATAAAGTAGCTGTAAAAGTGTTTTTTTCAACTTATAGTGTTGGGATTGTTAACTTGTAAATTAATCTCAAAAAGACGGATCCTTCTTCAGAAACAATAAATCCATCATTTTTATTTCAAGAATAGATTTGTAGAAATTCCTTTTTTTAATTTCTGTTATTGTTCTATGTCAAAAAAAACAAAATTCAATAACTTTATTTCTTTAGGCTTACAAAATAAGCACTTAGATTTTTTTAAATCATATCTATCTCAAGATCATTATCTCACTTTATGTCTCACTGCTTGGCTTGTTTTTGGTTGATATTAAAAAGGTATGATACAGTAACAAACTACCTATCTTTACCATCTTTTATATTCGTCGACTTCTTTAATATAGTCTTAATTAACCAATACTTACCAGTCAACAAGTCCGGCCACGTCATATATCAATACAACATCACATTCACAACCCTAGAAGCGAGAAATAACATCTTTAGTCTGAGCACACGGCTCCTTTGTCGATTATTCTCGGCTTTAAGAATGAAATTGGGATGAGGGAACAAAAAAGGCATTATAAAAATGAATGGAAGCATTCGACACGCGTGCAATGCGCTTGCAACACGACTACAAGCGCCATCTGTTGGAGAGCGTCGGCATTGGTTTAAACAATCTGCAGTTAGCTCAACTGTTTAAATTGTAAAATACTATTTCTAATTTGTTCCTCTTCTTTAATTCTAATTTTATTTGTTTTTAAACTTGTAAAGAAATCATACTTTACTAATTAGAACATCAATGACAAATGGTTTATAAATTGATAGTAAATACATAATTCAAGGTGATGGATGAACCATAAAATATGAATGTGGCTCATTTATAAATAATATTCACTGACCAAAAGACCTAATCAAGTAATCATATTGGTTGTATTTGAAGTAAAAATCAACTAATCATTATGTTTAGGCAAATAAAATATGCATCATTTATTACTGATATTAATTCCATGAACAGTTTAGTCAACCTATTCAACACATAAACTTACGAGTATCAATATATTATCAGTTACGATATAAACTACACAATCGATTCTCTCCTCTCCATTTACTCTCAAAAATCTATTTTTCATGTTCTAAGCTATTGTACACAAAGTAACCTTCGCTTTTCATTCAACACGAGTCTGCCATTACTCTTGCTATAGCGCGAGGACGGCTAGATCACTTCACTACTTTAATTATTGTCCTAGTATAGGTACTAGGTTTTCTACTCTTACCAAAGTCAGTTGAACATTTTAAAACAGCATGACTACTTACTGCTCTTAAGAAAGCTGTTAAGAAAGATGACACAAGTAATAAAACATAAGCCAGAAATAGAAAAATAGACAAAGATAAAATAGAGAAGAATAGACAAAAAACATAAGCTGATGCCCTGGAATGTTTATCTGCGCTGTGATTGTGATATCCCAGTTGTCTCGACTGGACAAGCTGAACACAATGCTACCCCAAAACCATTAGTCTTGATCAATACCAGCGACAATCGTTCAGATTTAGACCTCTGGAATGTGGGGCAAGTAACTACACGTATTTTGTTAACGTAATTGTTAACAGTTTTAGCTGTCAATGTATAGACATAATCCAGCTTTAGAGAACAACTTGTATACTGTAGCTTGAGTAATGTGTGACATCTGTGACAAATACATTGAAAGAAGTAAGCCGTTAGACATGTCTACTGACCATGACAGTCAATTTTGATGAGAGCATCTTCAAGACCAAAAAGTCGTTGCTTTGAAATAATCCTTTGAATAAAGTTTTTCTGTGTTGGATAATCAGTTTTGAGTGATTAGTTTCTTTCTTTTGATACTTGTCGTTAAACGTCTTGTAACATATAAAAAAGAAAGTAAAAAAACACCGTTTACTTGTCGTCAAATCAGTAAGTACACGTTCCAAAAGGCGTAAAGCTTACACATTTGTAACTGTCATCCGAATCGGATATCACATTCGACCACCTCTTTTTACGGCAATTCTTTACATAATTCATTCGTATATGGAATAGGACTGTCACGCAACGATACTCTTAACTTTATGTAAGACCCTTTGACCCAAATCGAGTGTGAATCATCTTTAACAAACGATTTTAACCCACTGAATATTGTATAATATTTATTCACTGGTGTCCGTGTGAGCAAATGCTTTTGTTGTTTATCAGGTCCGGTTCAGTGAGTGTTTTTCTTTCACTGTTGTCTGATGCTTGAACCACAATGCATACTGTATTCTAACCCATCATTATCGCTAGCCAATGTTGGTTCAGTGCTGATCATAGACTTTTCATAGTGAGCGCAATACCGCCCTGCCTTCAGTTTGCTACATCCAGCATCTGCCTGCAGTCTTAGGTAGATTACAATCTCACCTAGCTGTAGGACGTCCACTTCACGTTACCCCAACGGTTGTCGGATATTCTAACCCGATGCTATTACAATATCTAGAGCGATTTGATTCATCACTAGCTTGACTTCTAATGTTATTGACCCGAGATTTGTATTCTCGATAATTGTAACAAAAGCACATAACCTGCACACGACTGGTTGCCCGTATCTTGACTAGTTCGAGTGTCAATCACTGTCAGCGCGCCGACCATTCCAAAGGAATTGAGCTTAATCATTATTGCGCAGTGCTGGTGCTGTGTGGTTTGCCTTTGTGATTCGTGGGCCGAGTACTATTGATACTAAATATACAAGTTTACATATTTTCGCTATCTGCTCTCTGATTATTGATAGGTAAATAGATACTCAAAATCTGTACGCACCAACTTTGTCTTTTGATTGACTTTCAATAAGGAGAAAAATATCAGCTCTTTATGTGTGCGTTTTTTGCTTGTACTTATGCTATCTTTCTTGAACATTCTTTCACAGTTCGGTTAAGAACTATTTTTCTTTTTGTTTTTGAATAATATATTAAGTACTCTCACATATAACATTGCCAACGACGAAAACATTAAAATACACATACAACAAAGGACAAATTTGCTCCCAAAAAGTCACATTTTAATTCCAGAAAATGATAAGGAAACAAAAGGAAGTTATTACACTGGTTATGAAATAGGCATTGTTTGTGACCGAAAAGCGAACAATTTATTTGACAGTCTGTTTGTTGTTCGACATTTTGTAATAAGCGAGCTTGGTCATATTTAATGATATCTGAAACCGTGATAATTTAGAATTATTTGTATCATTATCTGCGGTTAGGCTCAAATTGGGTTCAGATAGATAATTTATAACCAATCCAAACCAACTTGTGCATATAGTTGCTGTGTGGTGTGGTGTAATCAGTATATTTCGATGAAAGAATATAGGTACCTATCGTTGACTCTCTATGAAATATATTACAGTACTTACTAAAAACTGATTAGACACATCATCAAGCCGAAATGAAAATGATTCCAATTCAGTTTGCCTTACGTCCCTGACTCTCAAACTGCCTGTATTGACACTGTCCAAACCAAAGAAATTTATACAATCTAGAAAGCCTTCCAAGATGGCACAGTTTTACCAAAACTGTTCAATTTGGAATATCGTAAATAACGCTCCTCGTTACTGATTGATCAATGTGCGGTTTCAATCGCGACAAAGGGTACAGGGCTGATTGATGCCGACCATTTGCGTCACTTTATCTGCGAATAGATTTAAAGTGTCGGATCTTTACTTTATTTGTATTTGTAGGCTTTTTATCTAGATGTGTTTTAGTTTATTGAATTTGTTGGGTATTGATTCGGCTTTAACACATAATATACATTAAATATGTAGGTTTCCAATCTCTTGGGTCTAGATTGTCATCATCGTCAGAATCGTAACCCTTTCTTCTCTCAATCAAGTGCCTACCATTGTATCAAAGTACCAGTGGAATAAAGTCTTGTTTAACTATTTCTTTTTCGTGCGTATCTTTTTTTATCATTTTCTTAGCTATTAGTTCCCTGATATTGGTCATCATTGTCATTTTCATACAGATTTTGATAGGTGTCACTACTCACGGATGGCGAAATCGATCTACAAAGTATTGTCAACAGTTTCAACTCACAAGGGCATTACCTCTTCAATTCAGGTTATTCTTCCCCTACACATTTAAATGAGCTACAATTAAAACTACATTACGCTTACGAACTGTTGTTCTAACAACGTTGTGAAGCATAATGACGATTTTGATGATTTTGTCAATTAGATCGCTTAAAAAGTACCTTCTAAATGTAACGTAGATACCAAAAACATCCGAAGTTACAGGACTATTCCATTTTGATGCATATACTAGCAAACTGATGCAACATTTCCTATAATAGCTCCTATTTTGATCTCCTTCAAACATTACAAAATGAATATGTCTCTCCATTCGTAACATTGTCACTAAACATAACACTGTCCGCTGTCCAGATAAGGTAGAAATTTGAACTAAAAATTAGCTCCGAATTCGGGAAACAACTTTTTTTGGTGCAATGTCCACGTTTTGATAAACGCAGCTGGGTTTTTAAAACGTTATTTTTGGGTTAAACGATGTTGCCATTTGAAACGTGTTCCCGCAATATAGTTGTCTAAGTTTTGATTTATGATTTAAAATACTAACTTCTGTACGTAGCTTCACAGAATGAAACAACTGTTTGTAATGTATAGCTTTTTACATACGTACTAGAAAGATCTGAATAGAGCTATACACATGTCTCAACTTTTTTTATGAGCTATGGCAGAAAAACAAAGATCATAATCTCGAATTCTAAATCTGAGTTTAGTACCCATAATATCTACTTACTTACTGCTTAGTTTGTATGTATTCTTAGTGTATTCCCGTAAAACAAACAAAATCTAGGACAAAATTCGACGGCTTCCAATGAGTTATTTACGGTATGGACGCCATTCCTCAGACTAGGATTAAGCGGTTTCCTGGCGCAGCTGTCATGTCACTCCGAGCCCTGAGACAGGATCTGAGCTCAACTTAGACTTGAGCTTTTCGCGTTCCATTCAGGATTTTGCAAACTTATAGGCTTAAGTAACCTAGAAAGACTGCGATGAGTTTATCACGAGATAAACATATTTTGGATACCTTGTAGTACTATTTATTTGGGTTCCGTACCCAAAGGGTAAAAACGGGACCGACGATGATAGTTAGACAGTTGAAATTTCCGCAGATGATGTATTTCTGTTGCCGCTTTAACAACAATACTAAAAAATAGAATAAAATAAATATTTAAAGGTGTTCCATACAACAAACGTAATTTTTTGGCCGTTTTTATAGATAATGGTACGGAACCCTTCGTGTGCGAGTTGACTCGCACTTGGCCGGTTTTATTTTATTCAGCGTAGAAGATGGATGCTATTGATATTGATTTAATGAAAACTAGTTCACTTTGAAATCACCTAATTGAATTGTAGAAGGAAACATCATGGATGGGAGTGCATATAGTAAAACAAATAGCACAATTCAACCATATAAATAACACTATACCTACAGTATGTTCATTTTATACCAAAGTACGAGTACAACAACTTGAGCCCTCATGTTACTTTATCAAAGTGTTAACAACTTGAAACAAACAGAAATAGAACATCGCCGCTTATCCCAAGTGGTTGATGGCCATTTAACATCAATACCACGCCGACTGTACTCGCTCCCATTAGAATACTGCCCAATAAACACACCGATACAACTATCTCACTTGTAAGATAAAAGTTTCCCATCATTACTAGTGTTGTTCTATCAATTTGGGAATAGTTGGAACGGTTTTTTAAAGGTCGGAGAATATCAATGAATACTTTTTACTTTGTCAAGCAATACTAGCCTAGTAAGTAATCCATTTTAAGGTTTTTTGTTAATAAAGTGCTTACCCGCACTCTGAGTATGTCTAAGAAATGAAATAAGTTCCGAAAAAATATCTCTATTTTAATTGTTACGAGGCAAAATATATAAATTAGATATCTGCAATCCTGGAAAACATAGAAATAACCAAACCATATTAAAGGCACTAGAAACAAAATCAACATACCTACGTCCTTTCCGTCGGTACAGGACATTTAGTTAGACTCTTAGAATACCTATGAAATTTTAGAATTTATGTAACATAATAAATAAATTCCGTCATCAATTAATTATGAGTAAGCCGGATAGATTTATTTACTTTATTTGATGATTCGTTTTCCTAACATTCTAATTTAAGACATTTTTATTATTGTTTGAAGGAGGTAGGAACAATCGGGAATGTATTTATCCCGATTGTCCCTAGTAGTAACAATCGAGAATTTTTTTCCCGATTGTTCCTAGTAGGAACGCAGGGGGTAAGGACAATCGGGAATAGGCGATATAAAAGCCGGTTATTCTCTTTGCTAGTTACAATTACCATTAGTGGAACCGAAATAATCTGAGCCATTAAAATTAACGGCCAAACTGCATACACTTTTACGACCAAAGCCATGGTATAAAGTGCAGAGGCTCAATATTTAGGCCATTCTGAAATAAAATAATGTTATTATTATTTTACTTAATGTGTTCTATTAACACTTTTAATGCCTATGACGCACATGGACGTGTGCAAACCTTTCTCACTAAATAATGTCTGTAAAAAACTTGCAATGCTAAAATTCAAAATTCCCTTTTCGGCGTCGAGTTTGAAATAGTAATTGGCAGCAAGCGACGAGTTTTTTACCAAATTTGGCAAAAAAAGCAACAATCATGTTTACAAATGACAAACATTGAAGCCAGGCAGTGAATACGTTAACTAGTACCCATACAAGCTCTGCTTAGCTTTGGGCTAGCTGTGTGGATTGTCCAGCATTATTTATTACTATGATTTATTTATTATTATTATTAACAGTTAAATTAATTTCTGTAATTTCAAGTCCCAAGATTATGCCAGTTAAGACTTAATATTCACAAGCTGTATTAATACAAGTAAAAACACGTATTTTTTCAAAAAAAGAAATACCTTATCCACTCAGACATTAAAAGGGTTTAAAACAATGAATAGGGACGACCTACGTGAAATATAAATGAATGTGGACGGACAACTTAACAAAGGTACAGTGTACAATTGTATTTTTCAATGTATAAAGCCGTGCCAATGACGGTCAATGCTCTCAATAATGTACTCGAAAATAATTTGTTGTATAGCTTTATTACGAATATAGGCTAATTATTTGAAAGATTTGTGTTATTTGTTTATAAAAAGTACTTAATTCCAAAATATATATTTTTTATTCTTAATTATTTAGGGAACTTTGAGTCATTAGTATGACTATATCAGTCCCGAAAAACAAACCAAATATTCATTCATTCATCATCAGCCTATAGTAGTCCACAGCTGGACATAGGCATCTCCTAATGAGCGCCATAGCGCCCTGTCTTCAGCTTGACGCATCCAGCATCTGCCAGCAGTCTTTCGCAAATCATCAACCAAATATTACTTCAAAGTAAATGTCTAAAACGAACCTAATTAATATTATAGCCGTTGACTCAGTGGTGCGTATTGAAATCAATGTTGATGTTCCTAAAATTTTCAATAGTGAACCTCTTTGAAATTATAACTAATAACTAAATGCGAATAAGGTAAGCTAAATTAATCATCATTACAGCCTTTTATGTACCCCACAGCTGAGTATAGGCCTCAATTTTTGCCAGCCTCCTCTTTCCTGTGTCTTGAGGTCTTGTTGTATTAAAATTCTAATAATCAATAACTAATTTTACTCATATTGGTCTGCAACATAGCAATAAACGTCAACCTAGGTCCGTTTTAACAACGCCATCTAGTTACACCATCTGAAGTCGCAGTAAAAATCGCGGTACCAAATCCGCACCCGGCTGGGGCACATAACGAAATTCTCAAAGCGCGTGCATCGTAAATTTACGGGGCACGGGGGACCAAGTTGTGTACTTTACTGTGGTAAGCTTTTACGGTCCGGCACAAGTGACAGGCTCGGGCTGTAAAATTTTATACTTCAAGTTTGAAATCAATTTAAGTATGCCTAGAACGTCGGTTTTATTTGTTTGAGAGGTTATGATATAAGGGCGTTGGTTTGTTAGAGCTGGTGTAACTTATTTGTTAGCAATAAATGTAGTTATATAATATTGCTAACATTTGTATGAATAGTGTCATAAACTACATATGTGTAAGTATGTATATTTGAACATTTTGCTACATATATACTCTGCTCTACCTTCTAATAAGCACGGCCAAAGAGTGGAATGAGCTTTCAGCGTCTGATTTCCTGGCAGAGTTCAATCCTGGAGTCTTCAAATCCAGGGTGAATAAGTTCCTTTTGGGAAAACGTGGTCCATCTTAGGCCACATTATCACGACACACGACATTCAAGTGAGATGGTGGCCAAACGCTAAACCATCACCAATAATAAAAACATAGGTACCATTATTCGGTAAGATAGTTTTACTCAAGCTAACAGCTTTAATTTTTTTTTTTAGTAACCTTTACCAAATTTTCGCTCTACCAATAAGGCTCGAAGCATTAATATAATTGTCAAATTAACCAACAGCCGATTTCCTTACAAATTTTTAAAAGTCTAGCCTAAGGTAGTCAAATTTTTCATCAAATCTATTCCGGTATTGTCACTCATCACGGAAGCCATTGATTAATCTAGCAACTTTATTTGATTGGACAATAGTATTTCTGGTCCATTAATCTGAAAGAACAATCGATTAGACTATGTTTGATATTTCATACGAGTAGTTGTTGTACCAATGTTAAGAAATACTAATACTACAACTTACCTACTAAATAAGATGATACTCTTCAGTATGTTGGTGTCATTCTACTAATAAGCTGTTTATTAGTATCGTATCAATTTTTTAGTTATTATTGTACCTAGTGAGAGTAACAACAAAGGCGATAACCAGGGTATAAAAATACACTCAAAATCAAAATCAATAACTTTTTTCTTTAGGCTTACCAACTTAGACTCCGACTTAGACAAGTCAAAACTATAAACAGCTTTATAAGTAGTAATTATTATGAAAAAAGATGGTATTGATTTTATTAACTTGAATTTTTTGTCCACTAGTGGAAGAAGTGAAAAATTAAACTTGTAAGTTTATATTTCACATAAAAATTAATAACATAATTATTTGCCTATCTAAGTCTAAATATAACTTAAAGTCTAATCAAAACTAAATAAAACTTGTGTTGGCTCTTCATTACGTTGCTTTCTCCATCGTAAAAAGGTAGAACCTATAAATGATGGAATCCCACACTATAAAAGAAGCAACACCGCTAACCGCTAAATCCCCGTGTCTTGCACCGCCGCCGCAACCATACCGCAGTTTCCAAACACCTACACTGCCGAGCATCGGTTCACTATTCCTATTTTCTGATAATATCTCGATTGGTTTACGTTAGAATGTGTTACTTTTTATCAACTTTGATACTGTTACTGTTGAGACTTATTTAAATTTATTAAGCCATTATAAAACAAGTTGGTGGGTGCCTACCTACTTTCATTTTATTGTGGGTAGGTACTGTAGTTTTTTTATTAACAATAATGATCTTTCGTAACACCAAAGGTCACTTGTCACTTTTATAGAAGTGTTTTTTGTGGATAGACCTTCGTTTGACCACAATCTCACCTGATGTTCAGTGACGATGTAGCTGACGATGCATCATGAAGATCTAGAAGAAATCTATTCACTCTTTGAACTTTTGACCTATCGCAGAATATACTTTTTTAGATAAAGAAGACAGCAAAAATCACGATTTAATCTATCACGGAATACAACGAGATCTGAGGCAACGTTTGGTTCTCTAAACTTACTATATTACGTATAATGCTTGAATACTACACGTTAAAAAAATATTACCTATTCGCCTCGAGTTGAGAACGTTGTCCATTATTCCTCAGATAATAAACCCGTAGTACCTTACCACAGAAATAATATCTATTCAATATACCTTCTTCCCTACTTTCGTACTTACAGAGCTGAAACGTGGACAATAACGGTGGGGCTGGTCCACCAGTTAAAGATCGCTCAGCGAGCTATGGAAAGAGCTATACTCGGAGTTTCTGTGAGGGATAGGATTCGTAACTAATACATCCAACAGAGAACCAAAGTCATCGACATAGCTCTAAGAATTAGCAAGCTGAAGTGGCAGTGGGCCGGCCATATCTCGTGATGAACCGACCACCGTGTTGGGGTAAATGTATTGTAGGAAAGGGTAAGGTGGGATGATGACCTGCGAAAAACTGCAGGTTGATGCTGGATGCGTCAAGCTGAAGACAAGACGCTATGACGCTCATTAGGGGAGGTCCATGTCCAGCAGTGGACCAACATAGGCTGATTATGATGATAGTTCTGTGCACCTCACCCATTTATCCTATCAATTCTTAGTGCCCCAATTGACAAATTGCAGTGCCGTTTTTAAGTTTAGCTAAACAATCGTGTCGGTTCAAAAATACAGCTAACCCGCTTTAAACAAAGCCCGTTTGACCGCAAGCGCACAGAACTATGTTTAGCAAATTGACCGATCTCCGCAGGAAAATGGAAGCCACTTCAGCTAGCGGTATCGACTAACATGGACCAAGTGGACACGCTTGTTTTCAGGCCTTCCGCTAGCAAAACTAGCATTTAGAAACCTGCTTTGTGACATCGTCGAAGGATGGTTCTTGTAGTATTCCTATTTCGGCACTTCCTACAAGATGACTGATATACATTATAATAAATTACATAAATAGATATGTTTTTGATTATATTGTACTACCCAGAACACCCGGAAAAAATATCTACACATCGTAGTAACATAATTTGTCCCGGGGCAGTAATCGAACCCGTAACATCTTGCGTCGCAGACGGACCTTCACTCGCAGCGCCACATCAGATGAGATAATAGTTCACATACCTACTTACTACGTTTGTTTTGGAGTCACATATTGTGTGTGTGTATAGTACTAAATAACTAATTGATACACATTACACAGATAGATATTTTCTACTTTATATTAACAAGTATATACATAGGTACACTTATCTCACTTATCTATTGCCTAAAAATCTAAGCCGTCACCAGAAGGCAGAGTGCCCAGAATAATATAATATAGTTTTCTAGTATACATATGGTAGAACAAATATCTGTACATCATACAAACATTTGTCCCAAGAGGGAATCGAACCCGCAACCTCCTGGATGTCTCAGGCAAACGTGCGTGGCGAAGTTATGCTATGTTACTCTGTGAATTGTCTAGATTTATTTATTTTGTTGAAATCGGCCTTTAATGGCGAAGACGCAGTCGCCAGGTTGCAACTACTGGTAAATTGTTTTAATTCTACTGTTACATCGCAATGAAATAAATATTAGGAGTCATTATCCGTTCCTTACAAAGTTAAAGTTAACATAAAGCTAATAACCTACTTATTAGTTTTTGATAAATTAAATTAGGAAGTTAATATTGATCACGAAGCTCGCTAATCCAACTTAACAACAACGTTACCTAAGAACTTGAAGTTTCATAATCATTACAAACTCTAAATTTAATACCAAACTTCGTTTGATAACATACTTAACTCTGTAATAGTGGGTAAAGTGAGGTTTAAGTTAAGTTTAAGTTAAACTTGCTTTGTGTAATGCTATGCAAGAGGTTTCACTTAAGGGCGTTGAGGCGCCAGAAGTGCACTTAATTCTACGTGAATTCGTGATTTTAAAGATTTAGCTATGGTTGACCAAATAATCTTATAGTAAATATTCGTAATCACTCGCAATATTAAATAAATAACACTGGACAATACACGACCCACCGACCAGATGGGATGACGATTTGCGAAAGACTGTTGGCAGATGCTGGATGCGGCAAGCTGAAGACAGGGCGCTATGGCGCTCATTAGTGGAGGCCTATGTCCAGTAGTGGTCTAATATATATCATATATATTATATTAACCTGGGCACGCTTCCGACTGGTATTGATATGGATCAGTTGAGCTACCTGTAGATTGTTTGCAACAGTCTGCAGTTAGCTCAATTGTTTCAATTGTAAATAGGTACTAGTTTTAATTTAATTCGCTTATTTGATTGTAATTTTCTCTGTTACTAATATAGGCTGATGATGATGATGATGATGACGATCAATACACACAGTATCATTTAGCCACAACTTTGTGGATGTTCCAGCATTATTTATTTATTTATCTGTAAAATGATCAAGAAATAAGGGAAAAGAAAGGTAATTTTTTAACTTTGCTTTTTAAGGGCGTTCGATTCACGTTGCGTGTGAAAGAAATTTTGGTAAATAGATACTTACTTTTATTCCTATTTTATCTATTGTACTATTTTATCCTTTTAGAAAGCAAAACATTAAACCGCGTATGAAATAAAACTAGCGGCAGATAAATGTTTATGATTTGCTACAAACCACTTGTCCGCTTATAACCTTGTAGAACAAGGAATACTAGAAACCAGAGAATTTTAATCTCGCGCGCAATATAAATCAGAACACCGTAATTAACGTTTCTAGACCTGGTGCAAACAAAAGTACCAACCTAGCTACCTGATAGACGAGTGTGGTTCTAAACAAAAGTTTACTGTTTCAGATTAGAGGCTTCTTTCACCATAGGTAGATTAAGATAAACATATTCACACAAAGAAAGAAACGACCGCAGTACAAGTACAACCACAGATGAGTCAATGTTACTTTGACAGGGTGACGAACATCGAATACAGGGTGATTTTTGTTCGCGTGTCGGTATAATGACATCCTTATTCGAAAGCGCCGCGCCGCCGCCCCGGTTCCGCTCACGGCGACGTTTTAATTTCTCCTTTACCCCTAAGGGAGGATTTTTGCGCGTTTCTACGACCCTGACCCAGTTTGCGCGGTTTATTTTTGTGTTTTATTATTGAGACGAGTTCTGACTTAGTTTTGTTCCATTTTTGTATTTTTTCTTGCGAGGAAACTTTTTGGTGAAGCTTTTGTTGCATTTGATCGTCTTTTATCAGGTTGAGTGTCTTATTCTGTATTTTATTTTTAAACGAAGAACGAAGGTGAGTTATCTCGTGACTCGAAATATTCTATATTTGAATGATTAGATTCCTATTTGTTTTATTATTTAAATTTTCAACTACCTATGATTTTTTTTACATATGTACATTTACTGGAAAGATCGCTTCGCATTGCTTTTAATCTTGCCTATGCGTTACAAATAAATATCAAAACGATGAAAAATTTTATAACCTACTTTGGTCAATGGAAAATTGAAGCAAAAAATTTACTAGTAAAAACATACGTTTTATAAGTTACCTTCACAATAAAAAACAATCCATCATTACGTAAAACAGAAAACCCGTCGGCAGTCATTAATAAGCGATGGGTGGCTTTCGAAACGTGATTTGCGAATACCTATTTGGACAGATGCACTTATGATTTATTCAATTTACTTAATTTTGTCACACACGACCATACTGTTTTATTAAGAGTACCTACTTACTTGCTAACCAAATACTTAATTTTAAGTTTACGTTGGTACAAACAGAGAATTTCTTTTAGGTAGGTATATATAGTGACTGGGTAAAGATAATAATAATAAATAATGCTGGACAATTCACACTAGCCACTAGCCCCAAGCTAATATGCGTCCATTGAATTTGTGACCGTAAATTCGAATCTGTATTATTCTAAAACTTCTGCTGCAGTGGAAACGGCCCTTAAGCTATGCGCACGAACATTTTACAGCAATGTAGGAATTCATTAAATTCTGAAGTAAACTTAACCCGCATTTTATTTTCACGTCAAAATACGAATCCAAGACAAGCTGGTAACACTTGTGACCTACTTATCACAGGACCAACATTTATCTTGGCGTTTCTCCTACATCCTTCTACTCGTACCTTGTTTACACGTATTGTAAACATATAAACGTTGCTTGGTGTTTACTTCCGTTTATAAATAATGCATCGTCCACAGAAATATTGAATGAAATCTAGGTATCCCATTCACGCGAAGTTTTCATTTCACAAGAAGATTGCTAGCTCGCACGTTCACAAAACCTCTTTCGTCTAGAAAATTTAAGAAAATTCCACCAATTCCTATTTCAAATTCAAACTTGGGAACGCCTTGAGAATTCAAATTCGACATTAGTCGCGCACTCGTTACCCCGCTCTGTGCCCGTTCCGGACACACGTACCAAATCGGGCCTGACCGTTCAAAATCGACGGCTATCCCAAAAGCGTGACTTTTGCCCCCGGAATTGACGCGAGGCACGGGTGCCAGGGGGTATTGATCGCGAAAGCTCGGCCCGCTTCGGCAAACTTCGGGCTACTTCGGCGTTACTTGAGCGACATGCACGGGTCTATTTGGTCAGTTGGCGTGTCAACTTTACTGGAAGGACTTGATTGGAACTTTAATTGGGACAAGGTTACCGACGTGGGCGTAATTTAGTTTTCAACGCTCCATGCTCGCTTTAATAAGTTAGTTTCTTGACTCAAGTTCGAAATTTGAACTGGTGTTGATTTTCGTCTCGGTGGAGAGAACATAAGTTTATTAACTCAAACACTTGAATAGAATCAGAAACGTGGACTATTTTGTATCAAATATGAACGAGACCTCAAGAAAGTTAGCACTCAGTTATTAACTTTTCGATGTAAACAAACCAAACCCTTTAACTTCATAAGGTCACCAAGTTCCTAACCTACCTAAAACTAGGTAAGCATAAGTTTTGCCACGTGATTTCGTGCGTGCTCTAATTCAGTCAAACGTGTTTCATGCGATTCACGCTATTTTAATAATCGGAACCTTTTTGGAGCTCTACGTTATTTTGTTCGTAAATTTTATTTCAAAGTTTAAACTTGGAAGTACTTATTGGTTGCCTGAAATAATCACTGTCACTCTTGATTGTCACCGTCAACATTCAAAAACAGAGCGTTCTATTTTCAAACTCCACTAAGCTATAAAAAGCTGCTTTGCGACAGTTCGATCTGTGGAGGTTGGGAGCCAATTTGACGTTTGTCTTCGACCTTTTTTATAGCCAATAGGAAAGAATGTCCCTATTCTTTAGGTGTTTTCTCGATCCCAACCTATTCGCTTTCGTTCTGCATAGTTTATCTAGTCTGACTTATTACTGACCCATCCTATGGGGTGTTACTTTAGAAAAATGTTATTACTACCAACATACTAAAAAAGTTTATTGGATGCGTAAATGGTAAAGCTTAACTAAACTGACTCAAATCTTGAAAACCTTCTATTATACATAGTACATTTATTCTTTATCATGATTCAAATAAAGATTTACACCTGAACGCCCATTAGCTTCCTAAAGCTATTGAACTTTGAGCAAATTTCCCAAAGCGGTACTGTTTTCTTTTATTATTCCACACGAGTGGTTCGGCGGTGAACAATCAGAACAGAACGTTTTCATCGCTGCGTATCCGATACAAACCAACTGTCAATTTGTTTCCGTTGCCATTGAAAAACAAGCCTTGTCTGATTTTGAATTAGGTTCAATTTAATCACAGGCATGATTTTACCGTATGTTCGGATAATGACGTTTTTTTGTTTCTGTCATTGAAGTTTCATTATCTTTGTTTATTCTGAAGTACATGCTGTATCTCATCAGCACACAATAATGGTCCAAGGGGCACACAATTACCAGATTTGGCAGGCCTCGCAGTGGATGTGTTAAAAATATAGGTACAGAAGGAAGCGGCTGCCTTTTCTTTGGAAGGTTTCCTTAGTCGGCTCTCACAGGCCGAGTTGAAGGTGTCAATTCTTCCGCCGCGACCGCCCCGGCCTATCATGGTGAATAGAACAGATCAGTATTATGAATAGGAACCAAGTCCACCTGAAGAGTTTTGAAGAGGCACAGCCAAGTAATAAAGAACGAATCTCGTATTCGTGTAAGTAAAATTTATCTTCTTAGAGTACCCGCAGACTACAAACTTTCTATCGGCCGATAGTTTGGTCGGCTTCTTAATCAGTATGAAGATGTACGCAGATGCGCACATTACAGTGATTCAGTATCGGCCGATAAAACAGTTTGATGGGCTTCACGACTGCCTTCAAATTAAACCATCGGCGAACTATCGGCCGACTGCTTGATCAGTATGGCGCTCAAGCCCCGCCCGCACACTTGCCGATTGTTTGATCGGCCGACTCGACCGATGGCTTCTTTTTCTCCTTTGTATCAAGTATAAAGCAATAATAATATTTTTGGGCAACATGTCCACGCGCCTGATCTCAAGCACCAACTCTAGTAAATTAAACAATCGGCCAAACCATTTGTTGGCTAGTCTGCGCACTCGCGACCAACCCAACTGTTTTGTTGGCACAGTGTGCGCACGAACAGGCCAACTCGACTAAACTCTCGGCCGATAGAAAGTTTGTAGTCTGCGGGGACTCTTAAAAAAACATTTGGTCGTCAGCGGATTTGCGTCGAATTCATGTCGAATATTACCCGTATCCAGTTAATTGAAAAAGTTAAAATGTTCCATCTCGCGAATCATTTCCAATTTTTGGATTTCGAATGCTAGTATCTAGGAAAACAAAGTCATGACCTACTAGAAAGGGGTTGCCTGCTCACGGTCAGAGAAGGTTAGAAAAGGACAGTATTTTGCTCGTATTGTGTGTAGATGGTCAGCTAGTCACCATTATTTTTACACAGTTTACGAACGTAGAACCTATTAACCGTAGTTCAATACCTACTTTATTTATTTGTTCGCGTGCAGCTAATTCTTAATTACACTTAAACGGTAATCCACAAGATCTTTTGAAAAAAAAATATTACGTCGTGTTATATGTGATGAACATTTTAGGCCCAATTATTTGAATACCACTTTTGACACCATTTTTAGGGTTCCGTACCCAAAGGGCAAAAACGGGACCCTATTACTTAGCCTAATATTTTAGGGGGCTCCCATACAACAAACCTGATTTTTTTGCCGTTTTTATAGATAATGGGAAGGAACCCTTCGTGTGCGAGTCTGACTCGCACTTGGCCGGTTTTTTTGAACTTTAACTGCTGGCCGAACCTTCGGTCACAGTGGCCACAAAGAACATCGAACTTACCTCTTTGCCGAGGTTACTATTATCCCACTAAATAGTTATAGAAGCACTGTATCTAAAATGAAAAATCGCCATACTTTCGTCCAATGCGCGAAAGTTTTGATAGTAAAAGCATGTGTGCCAAGTAAACAAGTCATAAATTAAGTTAGTTCGGTAAGTTAGTGGTTTACTTGTAAATTGTGAAGTAGGCGGGATAAACAAACAACTTTGATGTATTAATTTTGTGTACGCAATATTTATGAGATGGTTTATAATCTTTGTAAATATGTGTATCTATAAATCTGATTTCTTGGTAAGATTTATTTCTTAAGTTAACTTAAGTTATACTTCACAGGCTGAAATCTTTTGTTTGATTCAATCGTATAAGATTAAGTATGTAGTGCATTCATTGTCGCCAAAGTGTCACACGCTACGGGTTAGCAGATGGCATCACCATCACCTTGTTTTTACAATAAATAAGTTCTAAACCTCCTTACTTTGTTTACATTTTGTTTTCACGAGTCAGTGTTGACGTCGTTTTTCAGGCAAAATGGCGTGAGATTCGAATGTATTATGTTCCATTTTCGAACTTAACAGACCCGTTGCGTTGTAGAAGCAACGAAGTATTGTAAGTGGTAACTAAGGCAACTTATTGCTATTAAATATAAAATGACTCGCTACTTTTGCCCAAAACCCAACTTAAGAACTAATTAAAAAAATTGCAATGTCATCTCCAATTTCCATCAAGATTTCCCGCTGGCTGAGGAGCGAACGGATCGCGCATTTATGGAATAATAAGTAGGACTTAGCGTACAATTAGTGGCTCGCCTGACCTCAATCCATATAATACAGCACTCGCCCCTAAAAGAACTTCGCAAATTCTTTTTTATGATCTTTTTATTAGAGTTCGGAAAGTGCCTCAATGAGACTCGTTAAAAGTCTTAGGAGTCCTAAACGAAGTCGCTTCCTTACGCTCATTCACTAGCGTTTTTCAAACCAGCCTCGGGCGTTGTAGAAGAATTCCCGATCGTTTTATTAAATTATCGAATTGTTGGTTATTCGGTGATTAAACTTTCTTGTTTTCGTTGTGCGTGCCTGTTTTAGGGGAAACAGTTTAATTGGTTTAGGGAAGTCTGAAAGGAATAATTTCATAGTTTTGTCAGGGAAATGCTAACGACCCATTTATTTGTTTTGTTTTACGTTTGTTATGCTTGTTATTCTCCTGTTATGAAGTTTCTGTTACTAATACCTTAAATAATTAGATATCTTCAGTATGTTCTCATGCTTTCTCGTGGATTATCCATTTCTTAAAGTTCAAAAATAACATACATCTTCAAGCAAAAAGCTTCTCTCCATCTTTATAAAATACTAGCAGTCCGCCCCGGCTTCGCGCGGGTATGTTCTAAAGCCTATGTTCATCAAGGATGTAGGATTCTAATGGTAAAAGAATTTTTCAAATCGGTCCAGTAGTTTCGGAGCCTATTCAATTCAACAAACAAATAAACTAACAAACAAACCTTTCCTCTTTATAATATTTAAGTAAGTTATTGTTATTAGTTATTATTAATTATAGTATAGATTATAGATAATATTAGTAAAGAATGTAGATGTTCATTTGATATTTTTGTTATTAAATCAACACTTCTGTTGATCGAACCACGAACGCTCGATAAACAAAAATAATTTGTACAACATTTGACAAAGTAAATAAGACTTCCGTTACGAAACCATCAGGTGAGATTGTGGTCAGGCGAAGGTTAATTCACGAAAAAAAACCGTTCAAGTCATACCGTTCTACTTACTGATTATTAAACCTTCTGTGTAATATAGAAGGTAGTTTCGGCCATTGTTGAAGCGACCTAAGCCAATAGTTGTTTAGGACGGATATGGCTTGCATGCATCTTGCCTGGATTATAAATTAACGCGAAGGAAAAACATAAACCTAAGGTAGAAGTGCTGTGCATTTACAGAAGGGTCGTTGACCTCGGGAAACCTCATGTTTTAATTATAAACGTGTCGGGGTTCCAGTACTCACCAATGTTTTTTTAGAAGATTTCTGTAGTTACTTTGGAGATCTATGTCTATATTTGCTATTAATAAGGTTTTATCTTTGCAAATACCTATGCAACATTAATCTTAGACTAGCTTCTATAAGTATTCCTTGATTTATGTTATTCTTGATGATTAGACGTATGGCCTCCAGCACTCTTGCGTAAGAAAATGGCATGATTCTATCTCTTTGACAAATCTCACCCAGAACCGTTCAGGCGTAAAAAGGTAACAGTTATGGAAATGCACGAAAAGCATGATTTTCAGTTTGCATTCTTTCTTCCGATTTTTTTTCTAACGACAATTTTAAACCATTACAATTATTGCAAGCTTTTAGATACATATTTTATTTCACCCAGCACTGCTTTCTGATAAACGAGGTGGGCTCGCGCAGCCAACGAGAAGGAAATTGATATTTCACTCGAATCGGCCGGTCACAGCCCTCGAGGATCAGCTCAAACACTCTTAAAACTGCCTGTAACATCTACCTCTGTTTTCAGCGCTGCTAGATGAGAGATAGAACTGCTCCAACTTAACGACCTGGGCCTAGGCTAATTGCATCCAGGTCATATTCGATTTTTACCCATCTAGTAGCACCAGCTGCAGAAGCTGACCGACAACTGTCAGCACTGCATCTGAAGTCCTCGAAAGCCCATTGGGTTCTACCCTCTCATCAGCGTGGACTGGAGGCTCTATGAGCTTGATGAGGTGTCATAAAAGGCGCAGTAGTCATCAAGACTCATATCTGCTAGTTATGCTCTTTTTGTTGTGGATATCTTTTTCTTTGCAATATTCTTGTCAGAGCGGTCATCGTCATACATAATTATCTTTTTTGTTGAGGAGTTGTTTCAATTCGCTAACTAATTTCTTGACTTAAATTATTTGTTGTAAAGGAAATAACAAGAAATAAAAACACCTTGCGGTTTTAATTTATTCAGTTAGTAACATTATGTGGTTACCTTTTTACCTCGCGATCTAGTGCTCTCAGCCTTCACTGTCAAACAATCACATCACATCACCCGGGCAGAAACTAGGTAACCCTAAAACCCTAAAACTCTTATCCTACTGTATAACAGTTTCGTCAGATCAATTCTTGAATATGGATCAACGGTCTGGAATCCCCAATACAAAATACATATTGAAGATATACAGCGAATTCAAAACAAATTTTTAAAACACTATATATTCCGCTTTCCTACCGCTCCCACAGACTCTATAGTAAATTTACACATTCGTCGAACTGTACGAGATCAAATGTTTTTGTATAAATTACTAAACAGTCAGATCGACTCCGAATTGCTACTTGAAAATATATATTTACATTGCCCACGGGCTTCATCTAGGAAAAAGAAAACTTTTTGGACTCCAACATCTAGAACTAATTATAGACAGAATATGTTTCTGAATAGAGCTTGCAATAATTACAATAAATATTTCAACGAAAGTGATATTTTTGCCTCAAACGCCATGTCGTTTCGTAAAAGCATTGTAGGCTTTGCTGCCGCCAACACTGAACTAACTTAGTTTCAATTGTTTTGTTTTGCATTTAGTCTTATCCTCATAAGTTTGAAATCATGTTTCATCGTTGTTAATTTTGATAATCCACTTAATTATTTTGCTCAAATTCATTGCTCTACATAAGTGAGATAATTTCCATACGATACGTTTGTTTGTTAAGTCTGTTCACTAGTTTTTATATGTATAAATATTTATAGTGGAGACTTTACTGGTATAAGAAAAATATTATTGTATCTCTTTATATTTCTATGTACTGTCTGTCTTCCAAATAAATATAAATAAATAAATAAATAACCATAAAATCCCTTATCAATACAAGCGTGTACTCTCAAAGCTAAGTGTGCAGATACGACAGTTCAGAGGACCCATAAACTTGTTTATTGACCAGACATCAATACTCAGTAAACTCGTTTATATGTTTACGATTGCAATGTATTCCGGATACCAATAAAGCTAATAATACCTAATAGCAAATGTTACGATGTTACTAAATTATTATTATTTGATAAAGTCACCTGAATTTATATGTTTGCGATTATGTTTATCAGTTATTATTAATGACCCACAGGTGGGGTATCAGTTGCGGTTTCAGGTCTACCAAAAGCATGATCGAATGGAATTTCGTAATACGTGCCTTAATCTTGACAGGAACTGTAAACCGAGTTTTTTTTTCTCTGTAGTTCAAACAATTATAGAAGCCGTGATAGCAGCACCTAATTTCTCTGTATTAAAGGAACTAGGGAAATTAATCAGTTCATCGTAAAAGACTTTCTGCTGGACACAGAATTCTCCCAGAGGTGGCCAAAATGACTGTCCTGCGGAACCAGCATCCTGTGGTTTTTTGCCACGCTGCTGGTTTAACTCGTGGGGTCTACAAATCTGGGTTCCTACGCGTTCAGATAAAATGTTTTTCGTCTTCATCATGTGCATGCCTCAGCTATGTTATCTAAGCTACGTCACGCTGAAACTCATCCGTCTGATAGACCACTCGGTTTCATCTCTTTCAGTATTTATTAACCTGAAAGCTGTAACGACTTGTCTATAGACCTCGAGCTCACGTCGCGAGTATTACTTGTAACTTTATTTTCATTGTAGGTAAGTTTTGTTTTGAACTATTGCCCAAAATCATGTTAGTTAAGTATATTGCCTGCACTGATGTTTAGTATGCCTATACTGGCGCTATCGTTAAAGTTGCAAATGTCGTTGTGATTACAAATTTGTCAGATTTTGTAGAATACAAGCCATGACTTGACCCAAGTTGACGAGACTTATTTGTTTCTTCAAAAAAAATTAAGGCTTGTATTGAAGTTTACCTAAAGTTACATTTATTATGGACCGTCTACATGTTAATGATGTCGTGGCGAGCCTAATCTCTTAAGACTAAATTCTTTCATCAGAAACGACGTTCGCGATGACTCCAACAATATTTGAATTTAGGCTTAACAATATTGCAGTTCCTGCAAAAAGGTAACACAACAGTCTTATTATAAACAGTAAAGCATTGGTTCAGAAAGAAACTGGCACCGTGACTTTTATAATTGTATCTTTCTGAGATTAAATATTTTTTCTCCGTCGACCTCTAACTTTCTCCTAGTAAGTTCTGCGGTTGTTTTCACGTTTATTTATCTTGACTAGATGTGGATAAAGGTTTTAACATAATATGGAGTGTTTGTTTTATGGTTTCAGTCGGGCTACTGTTTGTTTTGCTTAAATAAAGGTTACGAGGGTTGATATTTTACTTTATTCAGCTGGAATAGGTTGCTATGAATGTATTAGTAGACCTTTTTGTGAATAATTCTGCAGGGAAGTGGTAGCGTGGATTTATATGCAAGCGAGAAATATTGCTTTGTGGTTAGTGGTAAGATCGTGGTTGCTATTAAGTTCTAATAAGAGACATTAAAAGCACAGTTGAAAAACTTATCAAATTTTTTGCTGATTCAATCATCGCCTCCTTGAGAAACAAAACGGAAGGAAACTATAGGAGACCAAGACTTGTGTTTTAACAAGAAAAAAATCATCAAATATAGTATCCATGTAAAGAACCCTCTAAAATTCCGAAACTCAAAATAAAACCTCATTTAGATAAAATTAATGCACACCGCTATATCATTCCCATCCATAAAGGTGTTACTGTTACGTCAAGAGCTTAAATTAAGCTGGTACATAACACGGCGCAAGTTACGCTTAATAATTTTAGCTTAAAAGCTCGCCCGAATATCGCTGGCGCAAAAGCCTTTAGAACTTCCATCCACTTGCTTTTTAAGCTAATTTTTGGTAACAGTTCCAAAGTTTGCGAGCTGAAATAGCTAAAGTCAGGTTTTACGTCACCGATGTTGATTCAGATCAATCTCTCAAACAGTCGCCGAAGGTTTTGGGGAAAAGTGGTTTTGGGAAAATAGAGTTTGTAGTGCAATCTGGTTTATTTTCAACTTACTGAGGATTTTTACTGCAAGAGGATAAAAGGAAATGCTCGTATAAGTGTATATTCTAGGTATAAAACGAAATAATTGCGTCGTGATCTGATAAGGTGGAACTATTGGATTTTTGTATTACGAGTAGGTACTCCGTTCTGCTCCCTTAACGACTGCGTGTAATTATCGGGCCACGGTATTCATGTATGGCGTTTCTTTATCAGTTAGCAACTGCACATAATTAAAATTAATCAAATATTTTTTCCGTATTCCTATACAAGTATTATTTCACAAACACATTATCTTACGTAACTATTTGCGGTTTTATTCTCTTCTCCCCAGTCGTTGTCTAGGAAATAATCACATAAAGCTTTAAAACATCACGTTTTCCAATAGATCTATCTTGTTTGTCATTTTTTCTAATGATTCATGCAGGATATTGAAAAAAATCTTTGCATTGTTGAAAAAGGTTAGGTATCGATGTCCTTTCGAATCTACCTGAGAGTCTTGAGATCTTAGGGGACGATAAACAAATTGTTGACAGATAGATAACATTAAGTTTTTTTTGTATTTTTTTCTGCATTGTTGACTCATTGAGATAAGTATGTCTTTAAAGACCTTCGTGGCATAAAGGATATATTGCCGGCAGCGAAATAACTGTGTGTTTGATTAGTAGCAGGGGTTAGTTATTAAATATATTTATTGTTTTGGTTTTTATAGATTTTGCAATAGCACTTGTTTCTCTGACTCTTTAAAAAGTCTTCAAAAAAAACCAGACGAGGTGTAACAACTAATACAATCTCGAATAGATGTTGTGACTTGTGATGGTCCCTACGTTATTTTAACGTCATCCACATCTCTCCAAAACTGACCCTTAGTTTATCGATGGTCACTTGTTTCTCCACCCTACTAACCAACACCATTCAAATCACTTCCGTTCACTTTAGTGCCTTCACAAATCCAAAGCATCCAAAGACAATCCGTCACGCCCTAGACCCCAAATCTATACACTCTGATTACTCATCAAGGCTGCATTTAGATGCGTAAACAGCAACTTCCTTCGCCATTTTCCCATGAAAACCTCGAAGAATAATGGCTGACCATTGAATAGGGAGGAACTTTGGTGTAACATCAGTTAATTCGTTGGGGGAGAGTCTTGAATGCAGTATTTAGGGGTTGGTCTCTGACTTTGAATGGCCACCCTAGGCTGCGAAAGACATGTACGTCTAATGTTCTATTCAGTTTTATTTGGTTTCTTTTTGTGCTGACCCTTGGATGTGAAGATATTTATTTTCTGTCTTGATAATGTTTTTGTCTATGGTGCAATAAATATAGTGAGTTTTTACTTCAATAGCTTTATTGGTTTGTGACTAGCTTCTGGTCCAGGCACGTGTAGGAGTTGTGATTTTCGTTCCTGGACACCGTTTGTTTACTTTCAAAGTATGTAGTTTTTGAACTACATACTGAGACTTGTGGCGTCAAGACCTTCATTGCTTGTTGTGAAACTATGTATGTAACATTCTTCACACCACCATGTTGAGAAACCCACAAAACCGCTTTTGTAATCCATACGTATAGAAAAAAAATTGCTTACCATCCAATAAAACGGTATCCTTCATTCCTAACAGCTCAACTTCTAAACTGACCTAACTGCCAATAAAACAAAAGTGTCGTCGAGCAAACTCCCGAAAATCCATAAACATACCGAGATCCGTCGCTAAGTCCTCTCGGTACCGGAAGACGGCGCACTAAATCACAGGTCTGACCCATGTATAATTCAGTAGGCTGGGCGACACCGAACGGTATCCTACAAACATCGCGCAGTATGGTATCTTGGAGGGGACATACACGGGCACTCTGATCTCACACTCTGACTCTAGAATCAGATTGCAAATTATCAAAAAAGAAAAAAAATAGACCGTGGCGGCTTATTTTATAGAGTTATTATTGAGAAACAGGAGGATCGCTGTCATACAACGAAAAGTAGTTAATCTCAGTAAGCGGTAGGGTCGCTGCATGGCGATAAATGTATAGAAGGCTTCGATCAAAAATAAGGAGTTCGCGGCCTCCCCCGTAGATACCTAGAGCCTTACAAAAATGTCACTCAAAATTGGGTTCGTTTTGTTTTGACGCAGACAGTTTGCGCAGAGCCTGACAAGTTTTTTCCATACGGAACAAGAGATTGGTGGAGTCGAATTCATTTTATTTTATTTTGTAAGTAGGTAGGTACCTACCTGAGAATTATATACCTACCTACTCAGTTTATTTTCTATAAGGATTAATTAACAGAATTCAGGTAAAGATAACGAATCATTTATTGATGAAACTATAAATTGGTGTCTCAACAGTAGGTATTTATACAAAAGGGTCATTTCAGACATACAATAATTTAAACTTACAATACAATTTCAGGCAGGCACTCTAGATTAAAAAGAACTGGTTCCTGTCTGCGGCTTTGCTCGAGTTTTTTTTACGGGAAAAAAATAAACGTTTTATAAATTCATACTTCTGGTAGGTAGTTAAGAACCTAGTCTTTCTTTTATTAGAGAGTCTACGCAAATGAAATTTTAGGGCGGGCCAACTAATTATTTTAAAAATCATCAACTAGTAATATTAAACTTATTTTTATGAAAAATATATTAATACATACTATAAATGAAAAAAAAATTTAGAAGAAATAGCCTCTCCATTTATCAATTTAGAACAAAATTAATATTTTAACATAGGCAAACCAAACAACAATATTTTATGCTGATTTCACAAGTATATGACTCACATCTCAATATACGGGTAAAAAATATATATAAACTTACTGAAAATAAGAAATTCCATCCTTTTTCAGCACTTTGGACGAGTGATTCTTGCATTTTTTGTACCCATGCTTTTTGTCTGAACGCTAAAATGACACTAGTTGAAAAGCTTCCCTAACATGTCAAAATGTTCTCTTTTGCTACTGAAGGTTGTGGCGTGCGCATTGTGAATCTAAGGGGGGCCGGCAAAGCCGGACATTTTTGATCGATGATAGAAGGCAACAAAAGCTTTTATAGTTTTCGTAAACTAAGCAAAACCCACGTTATGTCTTATTTGCTCAGTCACTCCATATCATTATTAAAAAGAAGTTGAATTGATACTCTTACCAAAATATATTACTGTCATGTAAGACATTAATTAAGAAGAACAAAAAAATTACAACTAGTGTTTACACTTACCAAAATATAAAATGTTGTTTGGATCGACACCAGAAAGAAAATCAGCTGAAAAGCAATAGTTAGAAACACGTCACTGTGGTCAAAAATGCAGGATTATCCAATTTCGATGGTTTAACCACTCAAAATCACATAATCACTTTTCTCATCTCTTAATACTTAACTTTACTTGTCTCTAAATTCAAAAATTCAATAACTTTATTTCTTTAGGCTTACAAAATAAGCACTTAGACAAGTCAAATTTTATACATAAACAGTTTTATAGATTATCAAATAAGAAACAAAGTGTCATTGATTTTGTTCGCTTCAATTTTTTGTCCACTAGTGGAAGAAGCGAAAAATAAACCACTAGTAAGTTTGTATAATGCTTAAAATGTAATACAATGTTATTCGCCTATCTAAGTCATAATATAATGTGATTTAGATACAGGTCAATATCTCTCTCTCTGGTTTTCGTATTGACGGTGCGGAGCGTCAGCGATCAGATTGGCCATGTATGTCCGCTCTTATACTGACCGTCCGCCAATTTCATGGTCTAGTACTCCCGGCCGATTCAATTTCGGTAAAATTTTATTCGACCGAATTCGACCGTGCGAGTGAAATTCTATTGGTGGTCCCCTGGCGACCCCTAGTGGCTCTTGGCAAAGGCAAAGGACCTAAATGACCGTTGGCCAGCCACATACTTCTATAGGCAAGTCAACATCAAGTAAAAGAGTTGAAAAACGTCTTGTTTCTTTGATAAGTAGTACATGAAAAATGTTTGCCTCGGCTGTCGCGATTTAGAATGAAATTTGGGTGTAAAAAGCATTTGTATAGAAGCTAGGGTGGGGTGCCTTTCATAAAAGTACTTAAGCTAAGTCTCATCAATAACATTAAATAAGATATACACATTCATCAAAAGTTATAAAAAACGCATTATGGGACATCACGCGATGACAAAAAGGAAAGTAAAATAGACATCTCGCAGATTCTAATGTTCGGGATAGGGGAGTCCAGATATACAACGCAATATTCAATTCAGAGTCATTAATCAAATGGGACCCATTAAAATGGGGTGGCGAAAGATCTACACCCAAAAGTTGTCTATGAGAATAGCTAGAAATATTTATTGAATGGGCTGTTGTAATAAACAACTGGGGGGCTGGCGGCTGTCACATTCGCTCGATACATCCATACGTTCGGTTATTTTAAGCATATTTTATTTGCATTGTCGTTGACATATTTTGTGGCTTCCTTCCTACCTGAATTGATTGTTTTGCGTGCACTATTCACGATTTAGAGAGTTTTGCTCATTTTCAAACACTACATTGTTCAGTTTTTTATAAATTTCGCACATTAGAGATTGCATATCCAACACTGGTTGATGCGAGTTTGGAATCAATGTAAAATCATAGAAAAAAAGTAATAAAGTATCACCATTATCACCATCAGGCCATATACCAGGCTGATAAGCCTACTAACCGATAGTTATCATATATGTGAGCTAAATGAATTAAATTGTAGCGAGTATTATAAAAAAGTAATACAAATTTAGAATTATATCTTAACACTTCGCTACAAGTCAATCTACCAATTTCACCACTTCGACAATATCCCGCTTGCCATTTCCTAGGACGTGTAATATCAATGACGTCACAGAAACGCCGGTAGTTAGTGGTATCCGGTAGAAGATTAGGTCCTATTATCTCTGTATTAAGGGCGATTATCGTATAATTCAGATGGTTGAATTTCCTACTGCGGTATCTAATGTCCATTTCAATTTGGTCCTATGTTTAGACTGAGTCTATTTTGTACGTATAATGTCTCTGTTCTACATAATGTATAGCTAGATAATTGTACCTTTGAGTGTCAAATTACGGGAACGTAACCTACCCATTACATGGGTTTTCATTTTTCTTTCTTTTTTCTATCTCTTAATGTTTACAAACCATTTTATGAAGAAATGGCCGCTCAAATTTACATTTTTATTGCATAGTGTAGCACACTAGATCTGCACGTTCTTTTCTACAATTTTTTTTGGTTTTTAAATAATTTTCGAGTGTTATGAACGTTTTTGCTTGGCCTGTTGTTTTACAAACTTAAGCGTTTATAACATTCGTCTGGGGCCGAATTCCACTAACCAATCTCTTCTCGATCTCGATGGGTTGTGATGTGAAGTAAATAGAACAAAGTAGATACTCAATAACTTTTTACCATTAAGTGTTTAATATTTAATGGTAAACTTAAGTAAGAAATGTTCTTAATCAAGAACTTAACAAAGACTCCCATTATTTAAAATCTTGGAGATTTATGCGTAACCGAAGTTCGCACGCTCGACGTGCCAACTTAGGACTCCTAAATTATCTGGAGTCACCTTGGTCAGTCTGACCCTACCCAGTACCTTGCATGGGTCACTCTGACCCTACCCAGTACCTTGCATGGGTCACTCTGACCCTGGGCACATTAATACTCCTGTCTCTCTTAACTGCCCATTAATCTTGGACTTACTTAAATATTCTGGCTTTTTTACTAAAAGCTTCTCACGATTTACTTTCTTGGAATGAGTAAAAGGAGTCTAAAGACTGAAGATGTAGGTTTATCTGTGATGTTCTCAAAGCAGTTGCAGAAACTTTTCAGTCATCCATCATCAATCATCATCATCAGCCGGTGTACGTCCACTGCTGAACATAGGCCTCCTTCAAACGACAACGGTCCTGAGACGTCTCCATCGAGCGACTCCCTTTTCAGTATTTCCGATTTTTTGTGTCCTTTCTTAAACTACCTACTTTTATCCAAGAAAAGCGCGTGCAAAGCGCCGCCGTGGGCGAAAACTTGGTTTCAGTCATTTTATTTTCACATGCACTCCATTGCAGTTGTTAGAAAAATGAATCAATTATTTAAAACTTAATTCCTTTTTAGCTGGTAATATTATGTTATTTGTTGAATTAAACTAAAGTCTAAACATTGATATTGGAAATTCTAGTGATATTAAATTGTGTAACTTGTATCCTAAAACAACATCATAACAAAAACTTCCTCAGATTTTTGCAAGCAAAATTTAATTACGTTCACTTATTGTGTATCTAATAGCTTATATCCACAGGCATTGTTTGGAAGATTCCTTGTTTAATATCCTGGTGGACACAATGCCCTATCTACCCTAATCCGGGTACATGCGACCCCTAAGGTCATAATTTCAGTGGACAGCAAAAGGGTTAAATTATTTATAAACCTATTCGAATGTACTGGTCAAAGGAGATAAGGGCATGAGGCAATCAAAGTGAAGGGATTTTTTAACGCTATTATTGATTGTACCTAATTGATTACAATCGTATAATTGAATTAAAAATGAAATTGAATGTTAGAGATAACGCAAATTGAAATATTTAGTAAGAACGATGATAGCAATTACGTTTTAATTGGATTTGAGATGGATTTTATTGAAATAATTGAAGTTGTTCTTGGATTTTCTGAAATTACAACATATTCTATTTATAGCTTCATTAGGATTAAGCGATTTCAACCTTAGTAGCACATCGCATAGATCAAAAAGTTAGTATTAAAATATTTCCGAATATTTGTTTTTAAAAGTAATTTAATCTGCAAGTATTTCTGTCATTTTATTATCTCTGTCATTGTGTGTGTATCACACCATAGTAATGAATTATTAATTTGGCAAGGACTTATCTAAATTATATACTATTTAAGTATCTTAGGAGTTTATTGTATAACTTCAGAATATTTTTTTATTAAAAGTAATTTAATCTGCAAGTATTTCCGTCATTGTAAGTAACTCTGTCGTTGTGTGTGTATCACACCATAGTAATGAATTACGAATTTAGCTAGGACTTATTACTCAAGAGCAGCAAAAAGCCGTTGGATGTAGACAGCTCAGGACTGGCCATGGCAATCTTTGGGGGAGTCTTATCTACCATCGCGTGTCCTTCGACTGAGATGATAATGATGAGAAGCTAGTAGACCGCAAAATAGATGGTAGCTATATTTTCCGTCACGGAGGATTAATAGTCCAGCCCTAATCCATGAAATAGCGTCAACCGTCAACACTCGTATTGCCACCGATTAGCGGAAATATCCGGGACAAAAAATCAGGCCCAAACCGGTTAGAACCGGTATGATGGAAAACATCGCTCATACAAGGGATGATTAAGTGAGCAATTTGTAAGCCCCGGGATTATTGTGTTTAAGCTGAAGGTTTGTAATTCAGGTTTTTATTTCTAAGACCCAATTTTGGTTACCAAAACCGTTTTGTCAATCTACGCCGAGGGGTGTTTCAGGTCCAAGAATATCATTAGTATACTGCCTGGGTTGTTCCGTTTGCTTAAAATTTCTAATTATTTCTTAACGGCAACGGTGCACTATTTTTTTGCACTTTAATGACTAACTTTATAAATGTAAAAGTTTGGACGATTGTTTCTTCTGGTCACGCTAGCTGTACTAAACAAGTCCAAATATTACGGAAACATGCATGCAGAGGACAAAATCTAGTATTACACAGTTAGCTCGGTCTATGTCAGGTCTTTCAATAACGAATATTCCAAAACGAAAAAATACTAAAATGAAGCTCGTAGCACAATCCGTAGCAATAGCCTACGGCGTAGAGCGTCTACGGCGTAGCATTCACGCACTGAAACTCGCTTCCGCCGGAAGCAGCTGAGTTTGGAAACTTTGTTATTATAATCTGTTATGTTTAACTAGTGGCATGTTCGTGACTTTGTCTGTGTCTTTTTATAACTAGTTGTAATTTGCATCTATTATAATTTCATTTGTAAATGTAACGTAAATAAATAAAAATAAATAATAGTAGACATTGTAACACAACAGCATCTAGCACCGGAGTGAGCAGAGTTGGTGTTATGGGCATGATATAAGATGATTGATAATTGTACGACTTAAATTTGTTATATTTTGTTTAAATATAGGTAAGTAATGAAGGTACATCATAATAGAAGACAGGTCCCAAAAGTTATGCATGCAGTTACAAACATTATATTGATCCGCAGCGGGAATTAAACCTACATACAACCTGCTTCTCAGGAGATTTCCACTGTGCCACAAAGGTCGTTAAACACACAAGCTGAAAAGCTTCCCTTAAAACCATTTCCTCCAGCCTGCGTTAACATAGGAACTGCATTTGAAACCCAACACATGCAAAACACACAAGTATAAATGCACACATAAACACATACATATCACTAACACAAGTATAACCAGGGCTTGTCCGTACGGCTAGTGGTCATGCCTGTCAGTCGATAAGCTGTGCTGACAGGATTATTTTTGGTTTGGAATTTGTGGGTACACTTTTGGGGCTGAATTTTTAAACCTACATGTTGGACGTTTATACAATGTTAAAATCAGTTTATTTAGTAGTTAGGTAAGTACTTTGATAATGATTTGTGCCTGAAGCTTAAATTTGCTTATTTTTTGGTTGGATAAAAATGTTACTATTAAAAATTGATTAACCATCGAGGGCGAATTATGGATATTTGATGTAGTTATACTTTTCATTACCTCGAGACATCCCAAGTGGCTTGAGCGTTTTTGATAAATGAGGTAGATATTAAAATACTCGTTTGAATTCCTGTAATTCTCAGCTTCATTGTGTAGGCAACTTTTTTGCGCGAAATGAGAGGACAAACCCTCTTATTTCGCGAAGAAAGGTAATATAGCGTGGACCGTATCGGGCTTTCTATAGTTTTTAATTAATAACTTGTTTATTTTGTAACTAGCTTCTCCCCGCAGCATTCCACGCGTTTTTGGGATAGAAAACCTATTTAGTTTTGTTTTCTAGACACATCCATGCAAAATAATAACCTGATATATTCAGTATTTTGGCGTGAAGATGCAACAGACATTCATCCATCTATACTTTCTCGTAGATAAATTCGTGTGATTCGATGACTGTCCCAGATATTGTGACTAATCCAAAAGCTCCTCGACTACTACCACCAACCGTCCGTACATATCGCCAAAACGCAGCAGCAAGCGGAGGCGTCATTAAGTGCTAAACAAACACTAGTATCCAACAAACAGACAAACAAACACGTTTAATCTACATGCACACTGCGCCGAATTAACGGCCTTTGAAGGAATGATTGAAGGTATTTGTTTGTTGTGTGAGAAGAATGGCTTTTATTCACAATTATACACTGACCCTGACTTATCATAATTTGCTAAGCTGTGTTTTTTTTTTCGGTACGTCTACTATCATCATCAGTTGGGCATAGGTCTCCCTAAATGACCCATAGCGCCCTGTCTTCAGCTTGACGTCTACGTTTCGTTTACGGACGTATAAGTTTGCAAAATATCAAAACTGAAAAGCTTTTCGTGAACGTGATTAAACATCAAAATACTTTTTTTAACTAGGTATAGGACCTTACAGGACAGTTTATAATTGCTTATTTCTCAAAGTTGGCACTCGTACTGCCGAAATACAATACATAACTCGAAATTATTTTAATCTATTATTATAAAAATATAATTGACTAGTTTCCCGCGGCTTCGCATGTATTTCTATCCCATGGGAATTAATTTATGGGATAAATATTTTATTCCAGGTTTAGAACTACCTGTATGCCTAGTTTCAGCCCGATCCGTTCAGTAGTTTTGGCGTGAAGAGGTAACAAACATCCAAACTTTCTTTCGCATTTATAATATTAGTGTAATTTCGTATAAAACTATTGGTTTGCCATTATATTACCTAAGTAAGTTCCTATCAGTATCCGATAAGGGCGCTGCAACGCGCTTAAAGTATGGAACGAAACTTTTATATTTTTCGTGAACTAAGCAAAGTCATCCTTGGGTGGGTAGTGTAACACACTCTTCTGCTTCACCTGAACCTTATTACAAGCAACGGCCGCCAACTTTTATAACGGTAATAAATCCAGTTACATACCAGTTATAACTGGATTTTACCGGTCATTTTCAGTTTAATCGGGAAAAATACCTATTGCCCTGTACTATAAGCACTGGGTATTGGCTTCATTCGTTTCAAATAAGAGCTGTATTAAGTTTTATAGGTCGTTAAAAGAATATGGAGTTTTGTTTTGTAGTAGGCTTGTCTTTTTATTGTTGAATCGATAGCACAATCGCATAATCACATAAATTAGTCATATAATTATTAGTAATTAATTTAATTGTTTGAAAAAAAAACAAGAACCGACTTTCAAATCCTTGGAATAAAATGTTTATATGGTACAAAATCGAGAAAAATTTCTATACAACTCCAAAAGAATCATCGGAATCGGTCCATGACGGAGAGATCGTCGAACTTAAATACAGCGAAACATCCGAACATCAAACCTCCTTTTTTCGAAGTCGGTTAAAAAAGCTTTGGCGTGAAGATTTACTGACCTGGATTACTTCTTGTAGGTAGTACCTATGCAAAGTTTAAAATCACTTCATTCTGGTATTGTCCCAGAAAAATGTAAGCATAGCCGCGAAACTAAGCTAGTCAAGTTTCTATCCGTTAGAAAGGACATAGTCTACTTTTATCTCGGAAAACCCGCGGACAGAAACTAGTTTCGTTATAAAATTTACAATGTATTGTACCTTTGTTGTTTATTGGTGTATTTTAAACACGATTTAGTTTGTAGTGTATTGGGTTATGTGTATCAGTTGACGTCGCTACACGGCCCAATGCATGGCCCAATGGCCATGCGTCCCATAAATCGAATCTGGGCCATCACGGGATGCCGCTGACGTGCATCATGCTGCGGGCATTAAACTAGCGGGGGTTCGATTATAATAAAAAAATATTAAACTTAAACGGTTAATAATTATTAAAAATATATCGTAAGACGGTAGAAATTATAGTACCTAACGATGTATTGATTTAGATCAGTACCATCTTTACTACCTCTTGATTGTTTGCAGTTATCTAAACTGTTTTAGTTATACAGGGTGATTTATGACACACATAAAGGTCCAATCGATGCATACTGAAACCATCCATGTATTGAATCATCATGTTGTAATTTTTTCTTTTTTTCAGTTGTAATGTAATTTATTATGTATTGCGAAGAAAATTACAATCAAATAATAGAAACCAAGTAGAACTAGTATTTACGAGCTAACTGCAGACTGTTGCAAACAATCTACAAGTAGCTCTAGATAATATATCTTATATGTATTACGTAAATTTTATCTCAACGAAGGTCGAGTCATCGATTTTAGTTTTGTTCCAATACCTATAAACAACCAACATTTCTACTGCAAAAAAAATACAAATACATTGTTAAATGTTCATTCTGTTGGCCAAAGCTCGGAGTGGCCATTAATTCTTCATTTTATTGCTCTCTGATCGCACATTTCATAGCCTCATGTACGATGCGATACGTTTCTCCTAATGTATCAGAACTGCTCTTTGTCGCAAGAGACTGCATTGCGGATGATGGAGCAGTTATGAACAGCAAGTTTTATGCTTGATGCAAGGCATTTTTCAGGATTTTCAACTGTCTGTTTGTGGAAGTAAGTTCAAAATGACTTGCAGTGAAACAGGCAGTTCTTTAGCGAGTTTGTGGCTTTGGAAAGAATTTACAGTTGAATGGTTTAGGTACATTTCTAAATTACATTTATATGGGTTTGTCTTTCCGAAGAAAATACCTACCGTGGGTCAATCTAGATTTAGAAATAAACACTTAATTCTATTTATAAGTTACATTGTATGAACATTAATAGATGTAAAAACTATATTGAGTAATCATGTTAATATGAACAACCAGGTCACAACATCTGTGGACCTCGCGCCATACAAAGGTTTGGCCGGGGTATTTTGACCGGGATATGTTAAAAATTTTAGACATCTTGAATGGTCTTTGCTATTTCACCAGGTAGGTAGGTAGGGCTTGCAAATACTTACTACCTTTTAATGTATTTTTCGCTAACGGTCTTATAAACAACGTAAACACACTTGAGTAAAAACAAATAAAGGTCTAACCGAACGAGATTCAAAGTAATTTCGAGAGCCATCAAAAAACCACATCTAAGACGCAAGACAAAATGTAGAAAACCACTTCTAAGGCAGGAGAATTTAACAGAAACTCCTATTAAGGGTTGTTATAGACGAGCAACTAATGTGGTCGTTAGCAAAAACTGTGGTGGGGTCAGGCAATATGACGAATTTTGTTACGGTATAATAGCAAACATGACCAACCACATTTAGAGATGCAACCATAAAGATTATTTAGAGAAAGAGGTAGTCTTGTATCCAACAGTGAGTCTTAAACAATGTGTCATTAAATATTGGTTATCATATTTTATTTTATTCGACGACCTCTGTGGCGCGGTGGGCGAAGGTTCGCCTGCGACGCAGGAGGTTGCGGGTTCGATTCCCGCCTCGGAACAAATGTGTACGATCTGCAGACATTTTTTCAGGGTGTTTTGGTCGTTTTTTATCTATAGTAAAAAATATCTGTATAAGTAATGTATTGTATTATGTATATCAGTTATTTAGTACCCATAACACAAGCTCTGCTTAGCTTGGGGCTAGATAATGCTGTGTGAATTGTCCAGCATTATTTATTTATTTTTATTTTATTTATTACATAAAATAGTCCTTCAAGCCCTTGTACTGGTCCTGAACTGTGCAATAAAAAAGTACTAAGTCATTCTTATTTTCATTAACTACTTAATCGTCTGCAATACCTTAAGGGCCGTGCAATCGCTCGTTTACAAAAACCTTTAGGACCTTCAACGTATAATTAACCGCCTGTAACGCTTCTAGGTCCCTTTGAAAAAGCTCAAAAGATCCTTTACATAATATAGTCTATGGCATTCAGGCCTCGTGATTACTACAGTCTCGAGCGTTCGTTATTTTTGTGAAGGCATCCGTATGTAACTTACGTTTGGCGCCTTCGCCACAAGCGGAATTGTGCCTTATTTTTTTGCTGGTAGATCGCAAATTTTCTTTTTCTATTGAGCTGTTGGGAGCTTGGCGGGCGTCGAGGCAGTAAATCAAGCTATTCTCGTCTTTATTCCGTTCTGAAAAGTCTGCTTTGAATACGTTTGCAGTGAATTGATCGAATACTCGACTTTAAATAAGTGTGAAGTGCATCAGGCTAAAATGTATTCAACGAACAAGTTTTTAATAAATAGACGAAGTAACCTTTGAGCAAATTTTTCAATGAAATGAAATTATTTTTGACTTCAAAAGTTCAAAGTCATACATCATTTGGTTCTTATTATCAACTTTGACTCAGCTTAGATGTTATTGTGTGTGAGTTGTATGTATGTTTTATAATGATTTTACAATTAGATTGTAAGTATGAATGTTGTCAAAGTCTTTATTGAGACATTTCTGTTGTTTGTGATATATTTTGTCTTGATCTCTGTAAAACCTCAGCTTTGCCACCCACACAGTAACCCATCAAACAACTACCAAAAGTCAATGCCAAAAACAATGTTATTGGAGGCTTCGAATTCAACATTCGTTCAGGATTTGAGTTCCGTTTATTTTATTTCTCGTGGATTTTGTCTGTTGGTATAGGATCATGGATTATGCAGATATCAAACTCATCTGAATTACATTTGTATTAGGGGAATGAATTTTAAAGTGTTGGGTCGATATTTAAATTTACTTTCGATTTTCGAGTCTAACGTTTCGTGTAAAATTTCGGGTGATGGGAGTCTGCGGAGTAATAATTGAAGAGGTGTTCAAAATAAGTAATAATTGCTAATGATCATATCTTTATGATTCACAACCTCATCATGAAGACCAAAAAATCGGAGACAAAAGAAAGTTTTATCGTCTCAAAAAGTAATAGAAGTAAAAACGTGTTAAGAAAAGTTGTAAGAGCAAGGTCAATTAACCTGATAGACGGTTTCAGACGAGATTAGATACTTTGAAAGTATTAAAAAGTTTGCCAGATTACAGCGATTCAATAACCGTGGTGAAGGTCACCCTGAACTTCACAGTGATTGCCGAATTAGGGAATTATTATTAATTAATTTCTACCTTGGATGCATTTCGTGAACTTTCTGTATACAAATTACTTTCTCACCCTTACTTAAGAAAGGACTAATATAATACCCTTAGATTTTTCTTGAAATATTTCAAAAAAGAAACTTGCAGGTCGCCCAAGAGTTTTTAAAACGCCTGACTTAAAAACCTTTCTGTTATAAACATCTTCTATTCATAATAATTTTCAATAAGTACAGGTTTGATTTCTTTCAAACTACCTTTCAATTTCGTTCAGTCACCTACCCGTAAGAGTAAGTGTGCATGCAAATGAATAACTTGCTCTAAATTTTAAGGTTTGCGAGTAAAACTGTTCGTTTACTTACCTTCACGTTACTGTTTTTGTATGCGCTTTTGTTTTATACTTTTATGTTTGAGTCGAAATAAATGTTATCGTGTTTGCGATAGGAGGTTGCGGGTTCGATTTCCGCTATGGGACAAATATTTGTACGATCTGCAGGTATTTGTTCCGGGTGTTCTGGTCGTTTTCTACGTATGATAAAAAATATCTATCTATGTAAAGTATTGTATTATGTATACTAGTTATCTAGTACCCATAACACAAGCTCGGCTTAACCTAGATAATATTGTGTGAATAGTCCAGCAATATTATTATTATTATTCTATTCATTATTTCCTAGCCAGTAAAATCTATCAGCCCACGGCTCCCAAGGCTCTCTATTTTAACTATGATTATGGGTGCTGGTAGGTAGCCAGCCGATCGTGCGTGGCCAACCGCGAAAGATCATTCCTGAAGAAATCGCGTGTGACCGGAGCTTTGTCAGTTGATTGGTTACTGATAAGTGGCTTTATATTATCCTCTTCTATCTGTCTGGCGATAAGAGATTACATACGCCATTACGTTCTCATGTCATTTATTTCGGTTACTATGACAGTTATGTTTAGTTAAACCCTCTTGTTTTCTACGGCCCAGAAGCCATGTTATTACGTATCATTAAAATTCGGAAATTGTTCATAGTTCATAGTTCTTTATTCAAACCATTTCCAATCACAGGTCAGGCGCATAGGTAGGTATCTTTATTCATAAAGATTACAATAGTAACATTAAATATTTTTAAACTTACGCGATCTGAACACATATTTATAAATAGTAACATTACTATGACACTGCACAGAATTGTTATTGTAAGCCTAACTACGATTTGAACATAAACATGGAAAAGATAAGATAGATACTAACCGAACCGCTGTAAGTAGAAGTTAGAGCTCGATAACCGTGCTGCTTACTCCTGTCAAATTGATTATAATAAAGCCAACAAAAATGTAAGTACACCATTAGAGGATCTCTCAATATTCCGAGACAAAAGCCATTCGAGAGTGCTCGATGCATCAATACGCCCGTATCATTGAGGTATTCCGCTCAACGCTCATCCTATCGAAAACATAAACAATGGAATCTGTGGGACGCGATGACGTTGCGACTTGTTAATATGATAATTTTCGGTTGGTTGTTTTGGGTGCTTAAATGTTAAGAGATATTCACACTCTAATACCAGTCGTTTTAGCAAAGTTCAATGAGTTTTTAATCTAAAAGAAATATTAATCCAGGCCATAGCTTCGCAACAAGTCAAGCTTAATACAGTTTTGTACCGCCGTAATAAGGTTCACTTTTATTTGCCCTAGTCACAGCCTTCCCAGCCTGATTCGTGAATGAAGGCCGTACAGCTTTCAATAATACTGAGCCACTAAATTTCCTGTTTCAACTGTGTTGTTCACGGCGTATTCACCGATTGGGGGATGCTCGAAACATCACGAATTTCTACAAGCACTAAATTCGAATTCTAATGAAATATTGTTCAGCACGCGACGATGGAAGCTTGTTACTACGATCATTCGATAAGACGGCGCGGCGGCGAATTAGAATCGAGTAGTGCCTAGTTTATAATAAGTAACTGGGATAACCGCCGTTTATAAAAAACGAAAAACGATTTAAATAAGATATTCTGAAATTATGACTATGAAATTTTATACTTAGTGTGGTGATACCTGCCTAATTTTTTCATGGACCTAAATATAAGCATTAGCAGGTAGATCTCTTAACGAACCAATATATATTTCGTTCCCATTTCTCAAATCCTACGTTGGAAGTATGTATTGCTTTCGGACAGTGATACATTTTCCGTGGAGTTCAAAACTCAACATACACATCTGGTAGGTTATGTTAAGGTTACGTCACAATAAAGGTCCTAGTTCTTTCTAGAACTTTCCAAATCTCTCTGGAACCAATACTACCCAGTCTCATAGGTAGGGAGCGCAGAAGGAGGCGGCGAGTTGATACCTTTTTGGCTCGACTCTCTGTGGTTCGCCAGGCAGATTGCGGAAGTTAGGTCTAGGTCACCAACTCTAAGGATTTCCGACAATTTGGTGATGTTGTTTTTACTAGTCAATCGTTCTCTTACCTGTCATACTGATAAACTAGATCTAGTTTAGTTTCTTCCTTAACTTTTTTCAAGTGTTGTGTCATATAAATCATATCATTTCATTAATGTTATAGAAAACTAATCAGTTTTCTAGAACTTTCTCAATCTTTCTAGAACGTATAGTACCCAGTCTCGCGGGTGGAGGCGCGGGGTGCGGCGGCGACGTAACTTCCGGCCGCGGTGCCTGCCTCGTCCTAATGACGCGAATATTTCCCGCCCAGAGTTTAATTAACTATCAAAAGAGGGTAGTTTTGAATAGCAGCTCCTGATCAGCCGAGTGCGTGTGATTTTATGTTGAGACTTGAAATTGGTAAACGTTTTGCGAATTCGGTAAAGTGGTAGAAATTGAGTGAAATTTACTGGGGCTGTGGGGCTTCGTCAAAATCTGTTGTTATGATCGCATAAGTTCAATTTAAATGTCTACTGGTTGAAAAACTTTGTCATACTGGAAAGATTAACCTTAATACAGAAACCTCAGATTAATACGGAGCGTTTCTGAATCAAAACCATTTGGATCCTTGACCAAACTTTGTACAACACACAAAGCTAAGAAAGGTCCCATTCTCAGTGTCATCAAACAGAGCCCATCTAAGACATCAATCGTAGAAATAAAAGTTCAAAGGCGTCGTAAATGCGTGAGCTGACCTCTTTCGACCTTATCCGACCTCTTTACGAGTTTTAAGAGGTCCTCTAATATGCGTACGTGAGTGCCCGCAATATCCGCGATAAAGAACCGAGCCCTGGTCAAAAATATAAAGGTCCAAAATTAAATTCCTGTGGACCATAAAATATAGAGTTACCTCATTATGACGAAAAATTCGTTGTGACTTTGGAGGCTTTTGATAGGGGGTACTTTTTGTTGTTATGGTAGACCAGTTTTAGCCCGCGGCTTCGCATGCAATGTGGCAACAACGTTTAAAGGTCATTTCTATCCCATTTGAACTGTTTTATGGGATAAAAAGTTGCCTATTTTTGATTCCAGGCTTAGAGCTATATTTCATGATGATATTTCAGCCCGATCCGTTCAGTAGTTTTGGCGTGAAAAATTAACAAACATCCATCCACCTATCCAAACTTTTATATTTATAAAATTAGTGTGATGAGGTGAGTCAGCTTGTATGTAAAGGATATTTGAAGTTTGTACACTAATGCTTTTTACAATAACCAGAAACATGAAACTTCATACAAATCGTTAAATGCTTTAACTGTTCGGTCGAAGCCCATTTTAAATTTTAAAATAATGCCCAAAATAACAAAACCTATAAAATCCAATTATCAACGTTTTAAGAAATCCCTATGGGACTTTAACAAAGCACCTTTGTTCAAGCAATCAACATTTCAACACGTCGTAAAATGCGTTTAAAGTAACTTCTATACCAAGCTTTGTTTATTTCAAACATCTGGTCCTTTTAAATGGGACATGTCTAAATATGTCGTTATTGTCTCCGTGACGTCACGACTGCATGAATGGCCTGTTCATGGGTTTTTTATTGGTGTCACGGATCGTGTCCCTTTTGTTTGAGTTGTTAATGCGATAAGGTCTAAATTGCCTTATCTTTGAAGGAAGCTTGTAATCTTCGCGGTTATGTCATACACGGAGTCAAATAGGCATGGGTTCAATACATACATATGTCGTTTTTGTATTTTTGTAAGTACCTAAATGAGAAGCTTTGGATTTCTTAATTATACTAATTGAGTTTTTTTTTTCTTTTACAGGTGAGTCGCAACAAAATGGGGATGACTGCAGTTATAGTTATATAAGTGAGTAATACCTTTTTTTTTTACTTTAATGCACCTTAAACACTTGCACCAACAAGTTGGTATTTTACACATTTTAAAGACATGTCCTCAATAAAAAACAAGGACTTTGCTTTAGCGAACCCAGTTCTTGGACGATATTACTAAGATAAGATGATATGCTTCATATCCTGCAAAAATCTATTGGGAATTTCTAAAATAATATTCCATGTGCCACATATGCATATACATTATTACCTACATTAATTAAAAGAAAACATAATTACAAGTAAATTTAACAGTCGTACGACTATTAAATTTTTTTAGTTGACCGTGCTATGGCCGACACTCGGCTCAGCCCCGGCACGGTCTAGCGTGAGTCATCCTGAATTAGGTCAATATAATGCGCTATTACAATAACTAGTAAGATCAATAACGACCTAATTCAATAACGCCATAAAACCCAATCGCACCGCGACGGAACACCAACGCCCATGGACTTAGGCCTGATCCATCATGAAACGATATGATTTAAATTGCAAATGGCTGTACCGGAACAGTGGATAACTGAAATGTTTCGGTGTCTCATGAATCCTTGATGAGGAGATTGTGAGCATTATGCCAGGAATGTTACTCAGTGGAAGCTCTGGAACGTTTCGATTGTATCAAAGACACCAATGGAACATATGGGTATATTGACTTAGGATATACCTACTCGCTTCTCGCTCCTCGCATGGGCTTTTCAAGTAGCATATGTCCATCTGGGGAACCTATTGTTTACCTCTCTGTCAAATTTCATTAAGATCCGTTCAGCTGGTTCAGGCGCCAAAAGATAACTGACTGACAGACAGAGTTACTTCGCTCGTATTTATCTAATTTATAAAAAAACATATTTATAATGAAGACTGACAGAGAAGAGAGACAAAGACAGAAAAGTATGTCGTATGTATGTATTGCTGACCTTGTCACTTTCAAAAAAGCGTTAAACAGTTATTTTTGGTCGGTAAAACGCTTTACCAGAAGCTGTTAGGCGTTTAATGACGTAAATCCTTTTCAACGATTTCTGAACCATAATATTTTTTGCAAGTTGCTTATGCTAAACTGCGAGAATAAATCCATATTGCCTACCATCAACCATGGGACCTACCAAGGTCACAATTACTATTATCACTATAAAGGATATAATAAAATATCAAGTTAGTTACTTCCCTACTCTTCCTGTAGGTGTCGTAAGAGGCGACTAAGGAACATACACCTGGGGGGGCGAGCAGCAGCGCCTCTTGCAGAATAGATCTACCACCGAACTGCGATCCCCAACCCGCATGCCCAGCGTGAGGATTATGGGCACCCCCTCATGAGATAAAAGCCAATAAGGCGATTATCAAGGGGAGGCCTGCGTCCAACAGTGGACCATTTAGGCTGTTGAGGTGTGGTACTTCCTTACATGCTACATGACAACTTAGTAACTAAGTGAGTAGAACTTAAAACTGCAAGGCGTTACATAAGTCCACCTTTCGAATCGTCTGTTCGCCAAAATTGATATAATATTCGGTGTTCCATATTAAATTCTGTGTGACGAACCCTTCCTAGAAATTATGCCGCAAAAAACTCATTAATTAAAGAGAGTAATATTTTGGGTTGATGTAATTCATTATGCTTTTGAAAAATATTACCCTTACAGTTGTGTTTATTATGAATTACTTGGAATCCAGCTTTTCACTCATATTTACATAATATGTAATTTTAAAACTACTCTTTAGGTTTATACATTATCTTAATAAATTCCCTTAAAACAGGTGAAACCAGTAATCAATAAAACTGAAGCGAGAGTCGCACGCGGATGGTTCCTTACGAAGAAACCTAAAAAAACAGATAAAAAAAAAAATAACAAAAAAACCATCATGACGCGGTCACCCATCCAAATACTGACCGCGCCCGACGTTGCTTAACTTCAGTGATCGGTATATTCAACTTGGTATGGACATTGGACCCCTTAATTTAAATTTTTTTTTTTTTTTTTGTTGTTATAGCACGTAACGTACGGCAAAAGTAATCTACACTACACCTTATCAAAATTTCAAATGTCTACCTATTACGATCCAAGATATAGATGCCTCGACCAAAAAAGAGCAAAAATAGCCAAATAAATACGTTTTTTGAACCTCCTTAATTTTTTTAGTTTTAATTGTTGTTGTTATAGCGGCAAGAGAAATACATACTATGTGGAAATTTCAACTGTCTACCTTTTACGGTTCATGAGATACAGCCCGCTGGGGGACAGACAGACAGACAGCGGACTCAGTAATAGGGTGCCGTTTTCACCCTTTGGGTAAAGAACCCTAAAAATTATCGTCGTATATGTTGAAAAAAGTGAACCTGCTCCTCACTAAATACAGCTAAATACCCTTTTTTTCTCGTAAAAATATTGTCAAAATCATTCACACATATTCAATAATTAACTATACTAATACCAATGTATCTATTAGTCATGCTTGTTACATTTTTTTTATATTATTCTGAAACCAAAAGCGGTAGGTACCTAAATTTCTTCAAAGTTCCAGAAAACTCCAAAAGCACATTGCACCCTCTGTATAAGGCATCAACGTAAATATTCCCACGAGTGAAAATCCGAAGGAATCCGATCAAGTCGGTCGAATGCAAAATCACTACCCATCGGAAACAAAGCGACAACCCTGAAAACCGGCTGCATCAGACAGAGATACATATACTGAAACATCTCGGGTTAGAGCAGGAGGGAAGGAATGCGGATGGTAGGACGCGTTCAGAATTGTAAATGCTCGTCTAGGGCAGTTTCAGGTCTCGTTTGCCTTACGAGTTACTTATATTACCTGTGGACGTAAGTGGATCGTTTTTCACTTTGGACTTTTAATGCGTTTATAGTCTATTCAGGATAATAGACTTTGCAAGTCACACGAGGTGGCCTACCTGTGTTGTATGGGAGGTTCAGATAGGTAGCATTTACCAAGTTTACAATGTTTGTACGAAAATAACATCTTCCTCAATAGACCGAGTTTCACTGCTGAACGTTTCTCCTCCAAACTAGAGTTTTTCCATAATCACTAAGCTTGGCAGGCGGGTGAGTGAGCGCAGTAGAGGTGTTAAAAATATATGGAAACAAGCTGCTGTCCTTCTTGTGGTAGGTTCTAAGTCAACTTACGACATCCTCAGGCGGAGTTGGTGGGTTTGATTTCTATTCGACACCACGCCTAAGATGCCCTTTCTATACCGAAAACTCTAATACAGTAGAACAAAACTATAGCAAGTTCTAAGCACTATTTTCCTGCATTAAAACCGTATGCCCTTGCTTAGGGTAATTTAAAAGAACCTTCCCATTTTCTTTGGGGTCCAATTTCGTTTTGTAAACATATGAAAGACAGACAGACAGTACAGCACGGTAGACACAACAGTAGTTTAGCATTTTATAATATTATTTCGGACACAACAAAAGTCTGAAGGTAAAAAAGTATGTATTGAGTTAATAAGTGGGTTCTCATACAGCGTAAAGTAAATCATGGTGCAGTATAAATCCAGCGACGATACCCAAACCCAATTATCCTCGTTCCAGTCGAGCAGTCACGGTCACCACGAGGTCAGCCATTATTCCATTGCGGATTCGTCATGACTTATGTACTCACGTACTTCTGCGTAACTATACAGTAGAGTAGAGAAGTATCGCGCGAGAACCAGCCTCAAACGGAAAAGCAAAATGTATGTCATTTAATTCTATGAATGCCCATGACGCACATCCCCTTCTGACGCTTGTGGCTTGGGTACAGTTTAGACGACGCGGCGACGGCGGCGCACCCCTAGGTCAAACGTCGTACCGCAGAGGTTGGACAGTGAAAGTGTTGGCTAGCCCTTATCATAAGCAGCATAACTGCCGCTATTTATTATTACTTCCACGCATCTCTTGCAAGTTTGACACAAGAAACAAATATTTCCTGATAAAGCTAGGTCGTTTTCCAAAAAAATAAAAACACATTTTTCACATTAGAACTCAAGAGATCGATAGGGATCTTTCGCGGAGACGGGAGGATGATTTGTTAACGCATTCACTGTCCAGCCTAGGCTGTACGGCCAACAGCGGCGCGGTACGGGGGTATGTGTGCGTCTTTGCCCATGAATGTGTTATTTAAACTATGTTCTGTACAGGGCAGGCTCTACGTCATTCAGGGACATGCTAAGTACGCAGCCATAGGTCGCCGTAGGTCCGTTGAAGTTAGTTGATACCATTTTCCCAAGTCCCAAGTCAAAGCGATAATTTTCCTTTGTAAAAGGAATCAAGAACCCATTTTTGTAATTCAACCTTTTAGAACCCTTAAAACTCTGATCGTAAACAACAAGTAAACAAGTAACTAGCCAAGTTCACGGGAGATAATTATAAAAACTCTCATGAGAGCGGCAAACTTTAAACTCTAAAAACTCATCGAAAAACTTTGTCCATGATAATAAAATTTCAAGGCGGGAGAGTCCATACCTTTGAAATTTATAAAGGTGATATTAAACTGGTGCAGTGAACTTCGCGGGTTCGATTACTAAGGTAGAATAAGATAATTTCAGGATCCGGTTTAATTCCTGATAGAAATAATTAAGTATATTTCTTACTTATGTTTTCTCCACAAAAAACCTGGATCAAAGTGAATGAGTGAACCCTCAATATTAATAATAATAAAATGATTATTAGATAACATAAAGTTATATTATGATCACAATGTGCAAATTGCAAATAAAATGAATTAAAATTAGTGCTACGAATTATGTTTAAAAAAAATCGGTTTCGGTTTCTTCTGAAACGGACACGCAGGCCGAAGGTTCGTTATCGGCCGAAAATCCAGAGCCCCGAGTACATTTGACTAAAGTATCGAGACGTGATCGTGACGGTTCATATTTGTATGGGATTTACGTAGTTCCCTGTCTGCACGATAGAGGCGCTGTACTACATTGTTTGGAAAAAGGAGACGTCACGATCACCTCGTTACTATAGTCTAATAGACTCACCCCCCAGGTTCGAACACTATTGCCACAGCTATGACGGTATTCCGTAATTCATAATTGAATTTACACTTTGAATCTTTGTTCCAACTGCAGTAGTGTCTCACTCACCTTTAGTTTGATTACGGCGAGGTAAAAACTAAAAACAATCTACTTTGAATTCAACAAGTTCGCCGTAACTTGATTAATAGGCACTGTTAGTTTGTCCGTCCGAATACTGCAGAGATATTCTTTGAAATGCTTTTCGTTCAAGCATTCAAGTCTTTTGTCTTTTATTCTTTTACAAGTGGGGGGGATTTTAGTACCTGGGTACTTTCAGAAAGTTTGCAAACATCTATAATGAGAATAAAAATTGGCATTTATATACGAACATAAAGCCCAACAAATATTAAAAATTACATGTTTTTATGTTGTATACACAAATACAGGACAGAGTGATTAGAAAATTCTGAAAAGACATTATAATCGAGTAAGGTATAAAATGTGTCCAAATGCTGAAAGCTCACAAACACTGAAGATGTCAGATCTGTATTCACTGCAATATTTATTTATATGTGTTCGCGTCAGCTTTCGGTATCGGCCCCACTTATTCTGGATTTTCTTTCAAAATAATTGTTTTTCGTATTTTTTTCTCATGGTAAGTTTTTATCTACACGTTATGATTAATTAATTTCTTTAATTTTTCTTGCAGTTGCGTCATCGGGGATGATCTTGCGGTGAAGGTACATACATTGACTACCTACCACCTTACACTGCTTTATATTCCAAAAACATCCTTAAGAACCAAACACCCTATACCTAGTGCCTTTACAATGCTATTTTACTTGAAGTCCAACGTCTTTTTGAGATACAAATATACCTTGTAATGTAGGTAATATACCTTTGTAGATGCCTAGTATAGTCCATTTATATATACGCACGGCTCTTACTAGACAATACAATACAACCTATTATTATATTTATTTACCGATATTGTATTGTTTTTATACCAAAAATACGAACAAGTAATTGCAAAGTAGATGCATGAAAAATGTAGAATTGGAAACGTAACTATAAATTAGAATGGAAACCTGGAGTGGTTGGCAGGTAGAAATGCCCTGGATAAGCCCACCATAATTAGATGCTTTGCGTGCGTTAAAGTGCTGAAATAAATAAATAAAATAATAATAAAATAACATTTTATAAAACCACGAAAATAAATTTAAACTGTGTTGTGTCCTAAAAATAGGCCATAAAAAGTCCCACATTATCCTTCTAGCATTAATTAAAAAGCTGTTTTAAGACCAGGATAAAATAAAACCCAAATATAAAAGAGTCCCGCATAAAACATATGATTATTCAGTTTTTTGCGCCTCCTGAAGGCACGAGTCGCGGCGTTGAGGGCACCTCTACAAAATATGTTCATTCATAACTCTACGAAAAAATCCCCCGTAATTTAATGCTCCCCCTGAAAATAATATGTAAAAATACTAGCGTTAAAGGCCACTTTCGGCCTTTCTCGGCCCATTTCGGGCGATTCCGGCCGGTTTCGGCCATTACGGCCACATCTTTCCTACCGTTATCTGCCCTTAAAGAATAAATCAGGATATTATTTTCCCGCAAAATATTATTCCCCATATCTAATCAGCGAGCGATGAAATATGGATATGGCATTGGGCTTTCTATTTATGTGCCAGTATATCCGACCCAGCCTTTCGCTCTACTTCTTGGTTCGGGTTTCAAATAAATTGTTACACTTGTCTAGAATTCAAATTCTGATAGCTTTACAAGGCAGTTACATGTTAGCCAGGTTATCTCCAACGACGATCAATCTGGCCGTTTTTGTCCACTGCTGGACAAGGTCTCGCCAAAGCTCGCCCCAATGACCTATCACGATACCTCTGCTTGCGATGATAAATTTGACAACATTTTTAACATTAGCGAGTCAAAGTTTGTTAGGTATCCTATTATCATCGAGAAATCTGCGAAAGAATGCACATGTCTCATTCGCGCACGAAACGCGACGGACGCCGCGCCACCCGATGGCGGTTGTCAGCGCGCGCTAGCGCCGCCCGTCCGGAGGGTATGGACTTTGCTAAATTGTAACTGAACTTGCCCGGCACTACCTGAGGGCTCCAAGAAGGCTAGATTTATTATTAACCATCGACGAGAATGCATCGGATAGGCTTTTTTCATTGTTAAATACTTTCGTTAGTAAGGTTTTCTTAATTTTTTCTAGGATTTATTCGAGTATTTTGATGACATGAAAATAAATATACTGACTCATAATACTTTTTTATTTAGCAAAGTATTAAATAAGATTAAAAACAGTCTAGAATTTGCCTGTAGGAATTTAAAAAACATGAAAACAATAGACAAGAGAGCACAATGGTATATGATCCTTTCGAATGCTTCTTAATATTTCAACAAAATACTTTAGGTATTTTGTTAATGGACTTAACGGGAAACCAAGGCCGTTTTCATCACGCGATATTTACATCTTCTCGGAAGTAGCAATAATTATCGCAACAATTCGGCAACGACGAAAATACTTGCGAAAGTGGAGCCATCAAGTTACAAAGGAACAAGACTCCAGACCACAATTTTCCTTCTAGGGAAATTTTAATCAAGAAATCTTTGTCGTCTGCTTAATCAAAGGCGAAGTTGAATAGTTGGCAACACTTGTGATGCTCGCTAAGTGGATTTGATTAGGGCTTCGGCTTTCGTTTAATTCTGTGAGTTGGATTAATTTGAAGACGAGATTAGCCGATAAAGTAAGAGTAATTTGTTGAAACTTAATATTCACAAAAGTGGACTAAAAAGTTCGTCGTTTAATCTTAGATACCTGACCTTTTACTATACTAGCACAGAAAGATGACCTAAACATATTAAGACAAAAGTTAATAAAACACTGTTTTTACCGGATTGATCACTGATTTATTGATTTACTGATTGATTGATTGAGTGTTTTATTATGAGTTCTCGCGAAAATAACCTTAGAATATACTAAGACAAAAGTTGCTTAACATCGTCACTTTTCAAAAACTGGTATACTCCTCGTTTATGCATAAAACGCTTTTAAGAGGTTGACTTTGACCTGTTTTTTTCTCCTTGATTGCATAACAGGTCACATGATCGTAGATATAGTAGGTATCAGATCCTGTTACGTGGTCTGCGGTCGCGTCCATTTGCGGGTATGCAAATGTCGAGCCTATCGTCTACGGTTCTGACACGCCTGTAATTAAATCGAATTACTGTAAATAATAATAGCTTGTCAAAGTAGGCCCGAATGTGAGAAGCTTGATGGAAGATATCTTCCGTGCATCCGAAGATACGTGGATTCTCAGCTGAGAGCCGAGAGTTTAATAACCGAGGTAGCGAGGCATTTATTTAATCGATAATATTTGCTATGTCGCTCACAAACATGTAGAAAAAAACTTTTTTTCTCTAGTAGGTCACTCTATTCATCAAATTATCAGAGTTATCATGTAGGTTGTATTTTTAATTGGACGCCATCTTGTTCTATTCTAGATTAATCTACTCTGCTCAAAGTCAATATGTGATACCAAAATCCGCGCTTGGTAGATGCTCAAATAAATCGTGCAAATAGACAAAATTAAAGCAATCGCTGCTAAGCTCAGTTGGACTGAGTTAGGATAGTCTATGACGATTTATAGTACAAGTTTTTGATAGAAAAACTTCGTAATCCAAGGTCTTCCCATTGGAGCCATGCCTTTATCGCGTTTCTGATGGTTGGACCATATTTACTAGCTTAACTTCCTTTTATTTTGAATTCCTATTAAAGTTGCTTACAGAATTGGTGTCGTTTAACCCCTTTCCATAAAGTGCTGAACATTTTCAATTTTCAAATATGCCTGCAAACTTCATTATAATGTAGGTACGACGGTGTTGTGATGTAATATCCGTTGATGCTAAAATACAATTGAGTATTAAGCCTGTTCAGGTATTTATGGCGTTGAGTTCCTTCTAGTATTGAGAAAAAAGAACAAGTATCTTCATAATAGCACCAATAAAAAATTCCCCCAACAAAGCTACTAAGTCCCTTTGAATCGCAACAAATTAATTGAACTATTAAATTGTTCTGCCTGCGTCTGTCGTTGTTTTCCTTTAAATTGTCTTCGTTATTACAAACTGCCATGAATGAGTTATTTTCAATAATTTACCAATGCAAATAAGCGATTCAATTTTTAAACAAATGCTTGATAAAAACTTTAAGCCTCGTTTTATAATCATCAGAATGTTAGTCCACTGCTGGGAAAAGAATTATATTCTGATTTAATCCACTTCATTTATGGAGAAGTAATTTCGTTTGTCCATGCCAACTTCATAAGCTTGACCTTTCCGGTTCATATTAAATTTTACATAATTGCCAATAAGACGCCATCTATGGACCTATTCGGAACTAATCTTGTGAGGCGAATCGAAAACCCCTTTTAGTTTTAATATTTGTGAACGAAACGCAAACAATCTGGATCCGTCATCGCGAACAAAGATGGCGGCACATAATTTTGAATTTCGAACATGACTCGTCGGAAAGAAGGTAATATAGAGCGAATAGGTCCCAAGAGCGAAGTTACGGAGGGCAACGGAGCCATCGCATTTTCCGTGGCATTTTGATAAGGAGCTCCTTTGTGCGTTTGGAGTGCACATTGACTAGTGCTGTGGTCTTAGGCCAATTCTGTATTTTTTCACAAAGTACCTATCAGTCTATTTACGAAATAATAATACTAGGCGATGATCTGGTGTCCTAAACTTTACAAAGATTTTTATTATTTTTATTGTACTTAGACTGGTCAAATTTTCACAGAAAGAGAGGAGAGAGTTGATGCTAATGATATGCATGAACTTTATATTAATAAGTATTTTCAAACACATTGCATTGACTGAGACAAACATTGAATGAAACTTTAAAACTATTATGATTATTAACATTAAAGTCATTTTTAAGGGGATATTTACCAGGATTTGATTTTTGAGTTTTCCTATATTTCAGCACAGTTTCATGCGCCATGATCACGGAAGAACTAAAGAAATATAGAAAATTCCAAAATCATATCCTGGTAAATATCCCGACTTTCATTGAATGCACTATTAAAACATAACAAAAATTTTCTCTATTTAAACCTCGAAGATAATCGCTTTGCTTGGTCTACTGAATGTTCGTACTTTTTAGGTATAACTTTTCCTTGTTTTTAAATAGACACAGAAACGGTCTCAGACAATGGTTCGAACCATAGGCGAAACCTTTACTGGTTTATTACCCTACGTTGCACTCAAATATTACAACGTGAAAATAGCAACGAGGTGCGACGAAATTTTTGTTTTATTCTAATTTTAAACATTGGCGTCGTTACGTGAAACTAAGTTAACATTTCATAGACAACGGAGCTTTTGTTGGAAACTCTTTGAATTGATATGCGGAGAATGTGCAATGAAATGAATGACTCTTAGGAATGACTGTACAGAATAGTGTACCTGAACTGAAATATATTGTATGCTTAATCATGACTTGGTATTTCTTTACCAGTTTTTATTGATTAAGGTAAGATTATATTTGTTACAGGCAGACGATTCATATTTTAATCTAAATTAATAAGTACCGAAATTACACAATACCGAAATTGACAATCTCTGTGGTAGAGCTATGGTCCGCCTAGGACTGCTGACACAACTTTTGTATATTCTGTACCTAAATAAAAGGTAATAGTGGTAATTGTAATTGCATTTGTTTTATGTAATGTTTCATAATCTGTCAGGAAGTTGGCGGTATGCGTCCAAAGCCGTTAAGCCGTTGGTCCTGCGCCTGTCCTCTCCCCGGTCGTCTGGTCTGACGTCCCATGGGAATAAGAGAGATAAAGAGTGCACCTGTGTTTGCACACACACTCGTGCACTATAATATTATGTCCTGCGCACCTGGCTAGTCTCCGTTGAGATTGGCCGCCGGCGGCGCTGTGGCCAAAAATTTGCCTTGGAGGATATCATAATCTGTACAAGCATAATGTCATTCTTCGAACATCGAACACATGTCCTTCTATTTTTAAACAGACGAAATAAAGACATAAAGATAACTTTTACTTTACGGCCCTAACACCGGGATAAATTCTCGTTTATTGTTTTACCGAAGACAAAAGTTTTAGTGGGCTTTAGTTTTTTAGTGTGCTTTTATGTGTACTCACACTTGATCTAATATTTACGAGGTCTTACATTTAGATATACTATTTAGAAGTGTATCTTAGTGATGTGTTGAGTGGAGCTTATTTTAAAAGCTTCATAAGGTTGACGAGCTTGCAATTTCACGTGGAAAACTAAGTTGACTGTAAAGGTTCAAATAAATTTGAACCTTTTTCCGTAGACTTAAAGTTGGTATTCCGGCGTCTTAATCTCAATTCATGCCAATAGCATGAGAAAAACTTAAACAAGCTAAAGTTATGAATCCTAACATCCCTTCATAAAAACTCTTGCCAACAACAAGATTGAACAAACATTACAGAGTGGTTTAAAAAATTCAAACTACATCGAATGTAGAATGTAGGTCATTTTAAAATGGCCGCCCGCGTGCCAAATACGTACTAAAAATAAAAATAAAGGATCTATCTAGAAGTTATAAACAATAATGTTGTTAATATCACTGCAACGCCTACAAGCATCCGGCCATTTTACAGTGATCTCGCAGTTTGACACTTCAGTTCATATCTTATCACTTTCCATGGGTCTGCTAGTACTGGATTAGGTTTTTCTTTTAATTTTTGTCGCATAAGGCCGCTGACCCACTGCTGCGCACGGAGAGGTTACGCACTTGTAGCTTCGCTTTGCAAGAAAATATATGTGATATCGTCCACTGCAACCCAACACTCTACGCACGAATACGAGATCAATGATGTCATTGCTACACGCGTAGCTTCCTCGAATATGGCATCCACGCAGCTCATCGCTGTCAACGCTATGCACGCGGTACACGCTTTCATAGCTTCACTGCTAGAAGTGGGACGTCAAAACTGTGCTCTGCTTCAGTTGTACAAAGTCGTAGGTTAATTTACATGTATTTAGTGTGCTGCAGTGGAAACGTAGACCCACGTTGTCAAATAAATGAACCCACGCCACTAAAACGCGCCGCGTGGCCGTGCACAACGTGCGCCGCGGTGGGGCAGAAGCTTTATCTCAGCTCCTTCGCTCGCCCCACACTCTAGCGATATCGACACTTAAGTGTCCAAACCTATGAGAGATACCTACATGATTTTTACGGGGGCCATGTTCACTTATCACTTTTTATGGGGAATGTGACAGTCTTTTTCTATTACTTTATTTGCAGATCTTTTCAATTTTATGCTGATCTTGTGCGATGTAGAATTTTATAACCTTTCGAGATTTTTTATATCGAACTTCGATAATCGAAACCAAAATGATACCTTGGTAGGTATTTCCACATAAGACATAAGATTTCGAGTTCATAGGAGCGGGACAGAGCATGCATTTTTGGAACAGCACAAGATCAAATGGAGTTTTGCTTATTTGCAAGAAAACTACACAATTTATGAAAAAACTATCTGAAGGAACAAAATAATTAGTAACCTACGAATCAAAACATAAATCATTTCAATAAACTGCAGGGTTCCTAAAATTTCGACCAAACGATGTGCAAACAGTGCAACTTCATGATTTTTTTCTGTCATATTTTTTTAATCGTGTTTTAACGTTGAAGGAACCAAAGAAAAATATTAGAATTTTATGTAACTCGAGTTCTTAACCACCGGAATCTCGTGAGTGCGGAGATCTAGTCCCAGTTTGACAAGCAAACACGATTCAAGGCGAGCCCATACTTAAATCTGTAAACTTTGCGAGGTGATTTGTCCAACATAGAGATGGACCACTAGAATACTAAATATTCCATAGTTCTGGAAATAGATTCATTTACGTGGGACCTCAAATGATGCCACCCGGGCCACCCTGGGGCCGTTTCAAACATGTTACTGAATTTTGGGCTACGTATAAATTGTTAATGACCGTTCGGCCGGCTCCGATGATTAATTGACCCGATCTGACCCGACAATTGCTTCAATTATTTACCTCCGGTGTTCTGTTACTGCAACTCAGTAATTCTCTTTAATTTTTATTAGTTAGTGATAGACGGAATTCAATTTACAAATATGCAGTCAGGTTTACGGTAGTTTCTGGCCGTGGTTCCACATACGCTGTTCTTTAAGAGTCTATACTACCTCAAATCAACTCCGCTGGATGTCCATATTTTTCAAACTACTAAATATTTAACTTTGAAATCTATAGCATTTGAAAACACGATTCCAATTGTCCATCCAATTGTTCAGTTGCTTAGCAATATTTAATTACTTATTTGTTTGGTAGTTTTACCATGAAGAAGTAACAATTCATTCATACTGAAATTTATTTATTTTCTCTATAAACTCAGCTGTTACATTTTTGGTAGAAAAGGTAGCCTATTCGTTTTAGTGTATCTCTATGCCAAAAGGTAATTAAAGGTGTGTTCAGTACTTAAAAGATAACAAACAAACTAACAGGCAGACAAATTGCATGCAGTAGGGATTCAATTAATGAACAAATAATATGTAATTTGTCTGTTTATTTTCATTTACTCGTACCTTCGTACGTAAAATGAGTATTCTTATTAAAATAATATTGTAGGAAAAATACAAGGCAGACGAGAAAATTAGTATCTGCCGAGTCGAGTAGACGGACGCCCTGTGCGGACGCAACAAGGAACCCTATTCTCGAACCATCTCGAGGCATTTTTGTTGATTCTTTCCGCTTAATTCTACAGACTAAATAAGAAACAATTAAATAAACTCGAAAATACCTTATCAATTTTACCATTTCCATTCATTACCATAAGAAAAACTCGATTTATGAACGTAAGTAAATGGACCATCGATAGGTATATCACGATGTTGAATAAGCCAAAGATGAGTCGTCAACTGACAAGCAGGACATAAATAATTGGCATTGACAAGAACCGTTGTGTACGTGACCAGTATGAAAAAAACATTGTTTTCGAATCAATGACGACTGTATTACATACACAAAGGACATGTCAGAACGTAACTTCTAAGAATAACAATGCTGGAGAACATCACACGGCATCATCGGGGCTAGATGAGAATGTAAAATCTGTGCTATGGTCATCTCATACAAGACAAATTATTTTGATATTTGTGATTTCTCCCAATGCGGCAATCCAAACTACATTATTGATTTTTTTTATAAAATGAAATATATGTATTATTAATAATGTTTGAATTTTAAGTAGGTACCTACTACCTAGTTTTATTAGTAGATTTATAAATTGTAATGTTTATTTTTGTTTTTGTCACCAGGAATTCGAAGTGCATAATTATCATTATTTTTGTTTTTAATTTTAGTTCTGTTTGTAATTCTCATTTTTTTATGGTTATTGTATATGGCCATGGTGCTGAAATAAATGTTTTTTTATATTTATTTATTATGCGTCAAAGGTACACCTTCACCCACTGCGCCATAGAGGTCGCCGATGCTCAAACAGAAATTACGCAAACATGCAACAAAAATGTCGAAGTTACTAAGTATTATGAAAAGACAGTTTTCACTTTTAATCTCAAAACAATCACTTTGTCAGCACCACACGTGAATTATTAAAGCTTTATTACAATGCATTCCTCCACAAAGAGTATCCCCAGCTTATTCCAGGAATAATTGATATCCCCTCCAAAATTCATGTCAATCGAATCCCGAAAGTTGACGCCCGACAAACGCCATCAGCAAATACGAAGAAAGCAAATATGAATTCTCTTGAAGGGATTATGTCTTGTAAATCAAAGAAAAACACGAGAGAATTAGATATATCCACTTGACCCCGATCCTCAGATTTCCCCAAACGGTAGTAGCGCTATAGAAGCAACGATCAATACTCCACAGCGTAAATAAATCACTAAGTTTGAGTTCCCGACATCGGTCCCGATGCCGCTGTGCTGGTGGATCCACTTTGATGTGATCATTACAAAGGTAAACGACTGACGTCTACCTAATTAGCGGTACATAAGCGGCTCCGTCGGTTTCAGAGAGTGACTAATCTACTAATTTAGCGAATGCCCTATTAATTTCGGAGCTGATAGTGATTTATCTGATTGGTAGCTAGGAGCATTGCTAGGGGCGACATGTACTACATATAGATTTGGTTTTGTTCTAATAAACTACTTCGCTTGTAGTAAGTAAAGCTCTCGGATTTAATTATTAATTGGGGTGGAAACGGTGTTACGTTATTCCTCACCTCCTTGCTTGATGTTGTAAGTGTTACGTATAAACCAAATTAATAATTCAAGTAAAAAATGAAAAGATGTTGGTTACTTGTCACGACAATACTACTGATAGGAACGGACTGAAATTGTATAGACGTTGTAAACTTTACTTTTTTACCGGAAAAACGCGAATGAAGCTCCAGAAACTGTTTAGAAAAAAGGAAAGTGACGTACAACCGGTCGAGAAATCCCTCCTTCGTTGACGTGGCGGTGAAGTCACTGTCCCACCGCCTCGCACGTTGTGTACGGCCACGCGGAGCATGTTAGCTACGTGGGTTCATTTCTTTGACAATCTCGTATTCTCGCGTAGCGTGTGCGTGGGTTGCAGTGGACGCTATCAAATACATACTCTTGCAAAGCGATTCTACACGTGCGTAGTCTCTCCATGCGTTGCGGTGGGACAGCGGCTACACCTCCCTTTTCAACCACCATTAGGTGCATCGGACATGATTGCTAGGTAATTTTCACAATCTTTGGTCACCAACAATTTTAACTTTACTGTTGACGCATGACGTTGACCTTAGTAGTGACGACTCGACAGAAACCAAGGTCACCCTTAATGTGACCTGTCGTCTGTTCCAAGCCTAAGAGCGAGTGGATAGCGTGTCATACAAATTGAGAGTTCCCGTATTTAATTTTCGCGTGACTACTTTAAGACTGGGGTAATTGGATTTGACCCAGAATTATGAATTGAACCTTTCAGTAAATTCCTTAAAATTTCGTTACGAGTAAATAAATTCGAGGTATATTATCATTAAATAGACTCTGTACCAGACTTTTAGGTTTTGTTGAAAGCCTATAGAATGAAGCCCATATCAAAATAAAGCTCGCAAAAACACACCTATGAAATCACGAAAAATCGCTTCTGTCCAGTGACATAGTGAATGTCCCGTAGAGCACTAAAGGCCAATACGGGTCCCCCGAGTGGCATGCCGTCACTCGCCGTAGCCCGTTTGACGCCATATGTGACCACCGCATCCACAGAAGGGCTCATAACACAACCAACAACAAATCAATTGAAATTCTACGTCTAGGTGTGTAAGGTGAAATTTGTAACGGGTGGAAATGCCGAGGGTGGCAGTGTCGGTATGGGGTGTAGTCCCAGAGGCGACGTTCGGCGCAGTGCTCATCATTTCCCCATTGTCTCGTTAGACAAAAATCAAAAACAAACACTCACTAGTCGGGATTTTGGTCCTAAGCCGCGGATGATTCGGAATGACTGTGTTGATCGCATGTGCTCGATTGTGCCGCTGGGATTGCTATCTAATAAGCTGTCAACGGATATCGTTACTTTGACAACTGTTTGGGGTATTCACTTTTATATTTTTCATTTTGTTATATTTCATTTCTTTCTCAAGAATAGACAGCGTATTCTACTTCAAAGTTACACTATAAAAAACTAAGATCAACTAGAATAGCTCGCGTAAGTTTTTCAAAACCAATAGACATAAATCACCCGCCAACTGGGTGAAATCTTTACTGAATACCAAATTGCTACAGTTCAGACTTAAAACCGTTTGATCATCGAATACTTTTGCCAAAATATATTTCAACATGTCAACTCTTTTCGACGGCATTTCACAATAACAGCCGTCGCAATGCATTGAATTACGCGAGATTTTTCCATGCTTTGGATAAATGTAATTCTTTGTTCAGAGATTGCGTCTCCCCAGTCGCCTAGTACGTGACCACAATACCTAAGCCTCCGCTTGTCTGCAGCCTATTCTTTATGTCTATCATTTATTGCTTGGTACGGCAGACGTCAGCGTTTGACAACTACAGTTCATGTCGAGTCGTAAATGTCGTTCAAGGATTGTGGAGAGTTACGGCTGCGAACGCCTCTCGGATTCACCGACAGATTTATTGTTCGCTTTCTATTTACAAATTTTCGCTACCCTAAATGTTTCCCGTCGACGCCTATCCGCCTCCGCTTTTATTCTTCGACCGGAAAAGTCGTCCTGAAGATTACCTCGAAGACTTGCACTCTCTAGAATTGTCAGCACTTGCGGATCTCTAAAAATACACCCCACATTGAAGATTATTTCTAATGCTCAAGCTCGAGACGTAATAAACTAGCGCGATGATAATAAAAATGTTCAGCTTATCCCTCGTGTTCCCGTTGTAAATTTAAACGTTGCACACGAACGATTCTCAACCTTACTGCCTTTTATTAATGTTAAGATAGAACATTTTAATTTTAATAAAACTGAACATCGGCACGCCCGACCTATTTGTCAACCTTCTTTACTTTTGCTGGCATAAAATCATACAGTCTCACTTCGCAACTACCGTACAACTGGCAGCGACGCTCGCCCGCTGCTTGTCGAAATCGTACTTTTAGATAACTAGGCTAAGATATAAATTCGCACGATAAATCCGCATTCGCGTGCGTATGAAATATGAAATTCCCGGTGGAGGCTGCGCTGGATTAAAGCTTTTCTCTTTAAAGTAATAAAGGTCTGTTTTATTTGAACGACGAAGGATTATATTTGGGATTTAGACGGCGGAACACGTAGGTGAACCATCGCTCATGTGACAAATTTCTACGTTTGCCTTAACGCGGGGCATCGTGTTTAGAATATTATATCTGAGGAAGGGACTTTGGGAATCCGTATTGATTTACATACACGAAGAAAAGGGGGAATGTGGTGCAAATTAAATGATATAATTCCACAAGTTCCTGGAACCCTAAGCGTTCCAGGAAGTTCACGAGAAGAGACATTTACAGGTTGTGTCACAGTTCCATATTTAAAAGTTGGTGTTTCTTCTTCTTCTTGAACATGCCATGCCATAACTAATACAATTCAATCTCGCTCTTCAATATTGACAAATCAATCGAATGTCATAATCAAGACGGCAAACACCATCCGACCGATTCCGCGTGGAATACGCATGCATACGCAATGATGATTGTGTATGCGATTTTTTTATTCCTGACGATTGTGACAGTTGTCACCCCAAGGGAACAGGTTTTCGGTTCGTTTATGCGACTTTGTACGATTCAAATTGTAGTTTTCTTTTCTTAGTAACGAATGTGTAACAATACGTGCGGAAGGAGGATTTTTATGTTTATTCGTCGTATTTTTTCTCGGGACACATTTGGGGTTCGCCATTATCTCTTGAACGTGATTTCACCGCGCAAGCAAACTCGCCAATTGTATATTTATGAGTTCACTATTTGAATTGAATCTTATTGTAATTCTTTTTTGTCGGAGTTGATTCTGCTGGGACACTATTGTGTTGGGATAATGTAGCGAAAACTCATACAATTTAACAAATTGTTCATGAGTGTACTTGGATTAGTTTTTATAGGTACTACAAATTGCAGGCACATAAGGCATATGTATGTAAGGCCATACTATATAGTTATTCTGTGATATGGCCCATCATGGTTGACGGTGCATCGTAGAGTGTCAGCGTATCGACGACCTCTGCTGTGCGGCAGCTGAAGGTCTGCCTACGACGACGCAGGAGGTTTTGGGTTCGATTCCCGCCTCGGAACAAATGTTTGTACAATCCGCAGATATTTGTTTCGGGTGTTCGAGGTGTTTCCGTGTACCTATAATAAAAAATGTATGTATATATAAAATATTTTTAAATTATTATTTATTTGCTCTGTGAGGCAAATGCAATGGTGGTGATAAGCTTTTTTCATTAGCTTGGTCTGTTATTTAGAAAAAATATATAAAATATTAAATTCTGCAACATCATTGTGAAAAAAACAAACATTAATATTGGGAGTTCCCCAAATACAAATAAAACATGAAAATATTAGTGACACAAAACAGCGAACTCAGATGACCGGTCATCACTATCTGCGAGGATGTCCTGCCGCCTATCACCTCCTTATCACCAAGGGAGGAAACAGGCGGTATTTTTATTCACATTAGTCCAATTCACCCACGCACGGCGAACTCTGGAATAACCACGATTTAGTTTTATATAAATTTACGTGAAGGACGAACGTGATCTGCGTTACTGCTAGAATTATTTCCTGAATTGTATAGATCAGATTTGTTACTTTTTTCGTGATTTTGTGTAGTGGTTAGTGACTGAATAGTGGCAGATGATTCTCAATCTGCGGAATCCTAGTGAATAAAATCTCCAATAATATTGTGGACATTTTTGATACACGAGTATAAAGGTATGTGCGTTATTCGAAATAAACGTTTTTATGTTTGTTTTTTATTTACTGAGGTTTTGTATTCGGATATTTGAAATAATATTCGTAAGCATTTGAAAGGTTACAAGAGCAAAATCTTAAAATATTTTTTATTGAAAATGATGATTTTTTTTAAATTTTATAAATTTAATACGCGTTTTGAAATAATATGGTAATTTAATAACGTTGCCGCAAATGCGGTCATAGGCATATAAAAGAAAAAAGTTGGTTGATAAAATGAACTTAAGTACTAAAAACAAACAAATCATGAATCATAAACGAATCTACAAATTACGAAGTCAAACAATAATCCCAAGTTACTCCCATTGACGTCAAGGAAACTCAAGCCTTCTTCACAAAAAATAAGCTCGCAAAACCGGCCAAAACCCCTCGAGATAGGGTCTAATCAAATATCCAGGAAGCGCCAATGCTATAATTAAGGACAGTCAGCGGAACCCGTGACAAAGGACTCGCAAACAAAAAGAACAATAGCCTCGTTACGTTGGAATTTTTGCCAAGTCCTCTCCCGGACACTAGTTGGAATCAGGCAGGGAAAATGCTAATTGAAAATGGGTTACAGGAGGAGTACGAGCGTGAACAAGAAAATAATTAGATGCCTATAACCAGGTGACTGTGAAACAATACATAAACATCAGGCAGGATTTTATTAGTACATTTTTGCAACGAATATCGGAGAGATCAGTTACAGAAATACATATTAGGTTTTATAAACTTCTACCCAATTTAAACCCCAATTATTATGCTAAAATAACAAAGCAATCAAGAGGCAACTTTACAGAATCGATTTGATATGATAGTGTTTCAAAAATAAACACCCTATTTTTGGAAAAGAACATAAGCAACACATTGAGAAGCACTTGAACTTTCTGCATATTTTATCAATACCATCAAAAACAAAGAAACAATACGTAAAACATAAGCAGATAATAATAAAACCGTCGAAAGGTCGTTCCTAAAACCAGTAACGTACCATATTCACTAAGTAAGCAAAGTACCTGCGGAGATTTCATTGAAAATAAATAACAAAGGAAAAGAAGCCGCAGAAAGAAGGAAGGCAAAGGGCAAGCATAATTAGGAATAATAAGGCTTCGACATGACAAAAGCGCACAATGAGAATTCTGATCGTACCAACTCATTCTATGACGGGAATGAAATCGGTGGAATCCCTGGAACTATTAAATAAGAATGAGATATTCTGAATTCATTTTAGTATTCAAGGTAATTTAGTTTCGCATCGACTATTATTTGATATTTAAATGAAACTAATGTAATGGCTATAAATTAGTATGCGTACTTGGGCAATCGCAAAATAATACTTTACTTATTAATAAAAGATTTAACCGATTACATCTTGATGTGGAGGTTTATATTCCATGAGCTAGTAAAAGCTAGAATTTCAAAAAAACATTTTACTAACAGAACAAACCTTCTTAGAAGTAGCTCTTAAACTTGTTTGCACATACTCATTACAACATTAATGAGAAAAGAAAGTCCCTTGCGTCACATGTAGGTACATAATATTAATACCTACATAAACATATTCCCGGTTTTGTGATCAAAGCCCGTCTTTTGATCTCAAACGTTCATTACTTAAAGGTCTTCGTAAATGGATAAAAATATTAATATAAAAGTTGGATTTGCGAAAATCAACAAATCTGATGTAAACATATGCTTACCGATGATTGTGAATACAGACAGAATATTTACGTGGAATAGAAAATAGAACTTAAGAGTGTTTATGTAGGTACGTTATTGATTATATATATATATATTAACCTACTAGTTATTCTTCTTGTTGTTAGCTTGGGGCTAGATAATGCTGTGTGGATTGTGCAGCATTATTTATTTATTTTGTTTATTTATTCCACAAGATTAGACTTTTCTTTGCCGTTTGCAGCGGTTTCTCAAATGTAGTTGAGTTCTAGATAATTTTTTTGGGAAACCCTTTTGTTAATCTGTGTCATCCAAACACCTGGACAATTTCTTCCCCAACCCAAAAGCGGAGAATACATATACCAAGAGACAGGATAGCATTCGTTATCTTTTGTCACAATATTTAAAATAAGGTATTTTGAATTCTTTCTCTGAAAGGCACACGGCAGATACCTGAATCTTGTACGTAATATTAATCGTACGATATCATTATGAAAGTATCGGTGCTTGAGACATTTCACAAGAACTTTTTTAATTTAAGTCAAACATTATAAGAGGTCCGACTCAAAGGAAAACGAAATAAAATTACTTTGGAGTCCACCTCATTAGTGCACCATCGAGTATGCGAAGCGGAGTAGGGGGTAGTTATTTTGTGAAGTTTGAGACTTCAGGATTTCAAAGTCTCGAATGATTGGTTCTTGCTAATTTCTATACAATAACATCTTAGATCTTTTTAGCGGTGTATTTTCTAGAAAGATATATATTTTTTGAAATAAAAGTAATTCCCGAGTAACGTCAGATACCTGACGATTTTTATTACTTTGTATAGAAACGGCTTTTTTTTTGTGTGACGAAATAAGAAGATTCTAATCTGAGTTGTCTTTCCAGGCCTGGGCCGTCTCCACCCCTACGGCGCGGGGAGCGGCAGCAGCAGTAGCGACAGCGGGCGGCGGCGCGCGCGCACCCGTGGCCTGTCCGACTCGCCGACCGCGCCCACGACGCCGACCTCGGCCTCCGACAACGCGTCCGACGCGACCTTGACGGACTCCGAGCTGCCATTGGCGAGGGATTCCACTCTTCTCGTGCAAAACGGTAACTAAGCTAAGCTAAGGAAATTCTAAGCTTGATTTGTGCCATAAAATAAACGACCAGAAGTAAATACCAGCTGATAATTTTTTATCACTAGAAATAGGTACGCCCAAAATAGAAAAAGCTCCGACGCCGCAGGATCTGACATAAAAGTGTTTGCGGGTATGCAAAATGAAGCATGTGATTGCTATGGAATCGCATTATGCGCATACTCGGGATACACCGACACCCACGCTCTGGATATGAATATTCTAAATTTAATAAAGGAATTTTTGCCCTACATCGCACTTCTATGACTTTTGATAGGAGTTTTAAACAATAAAGGAGCGATCAGAATGTTAGGAAATTGTTTTTAAATAATAGCATGTCGGTCGTCAACGTGAACGTGAGCGTAACGTTACCATTACATTGATTGAGATTGGTAGCAGAGGTTTGATTCTTGACCCCACGCGATTACATAACAATCTAAGGGCAACACGAATTCGAAAGTTAAAGAGTCAATTAGCTGATTTCACCATATTACCTTTCACAAGGGGAGTATAACCTGACCAAACTTAGGTAATACAACCCCTTCCAGCAATCCTAAGCTAGTTGTTCACATTGAGCCAGTGACACGAAGGCCGCTCCCTAATGGATTTTTATCGCACCCCCCACTCCATGAAAATTGAACAGGAAATCCAACAGAGTCCCGGTTTTAATTTGCCCACCATCGGATTCTATAATCGTCCTAGATTTTCATTGAAATGCAATTTAATTGGAATTCTTGCCGTGATTTGAATCGATAGTGGTCGACTCGGTATTACGTTCCGATGGATGTTTTTGGTTTGATTCTGCTCCACCGTTTTTTTATGAAGAAGAAGTTTAGCACGTCTAAACCGTCTGGGAACATTAGAAAAATAATATCTACAACAACACCTGCTTTTTGTTTAAATTATGTGCTAATTTTTTATAGTTTGGTACAAAACTATCATAAACGGTCTTATAAAAATAAAGTTTTCGACTCCACTTTTTTACGAGTAACAAGAACCTAAGCAAAGCTTGGTATTTGGGTTAGATTTTCTCAAAACATCAGTAAAATCATCCACTAAAACTACAACTTCGTCTCATGTCATTTGGTGGGTGCTTTTATTAAACGGTGAAAACTAACTAAACCAAACAAATTACCCGCTAAATGCAACTGCTTTGCCAAAAATTATCTCAAAAACGGGCCGGAAAATTAAAGCATACGTTGAAAACTGTCGTTCTTCACCCGCTGCGGCGCAGTCCGTGTGTTCAACCTAATAAAACAGCGTTCACCTCAACACAAGCGTAGACTGCTTCCATTTTGTTTATCACAGTTTTACCGCCCAAAAGTTTGGAATGAGGCATTGTCACAACGTGTCCCAAATGCGCTGTGTTTTGGAGTGCTTATATCTAAAATAAGCAACTGTATGGTTGGGTAGCTAAGTTGTGTTTTTTTTCAACTTCATATTCTCTTGTTTTTTCATTAGACATTAGATTTTATTGTTGAAGATCTAAGTTATAATGAAACAACCATCAAGACATTTAGCAAAGCTTTATATTGCGCTGTGTTTTAGAGTGATAAACTAAAATAAGCGACTAAATAAGTAAATAAACTAAATAAATAAGTGGTTGGGTAGCTAAGTTGTCTTTTTTGACCTCATATTTTCTGGTTAAAATTTTGAACTTATATATATCTAGTTATGCTTAGTGAGGTGGATGAAAATTTTTGCTAAAATGTCTTGATGGTTGTTACTTCATTGTACTATCTATCATATATATAGATATATTATATAATATATCTAGTACATTAGATCTTCCACGACACGTGGGATTCTGTTGATTCTTTTCATTAGCGTTCCATTAACACAGCGTAACAACAACAATACAAATTGACACCAGTTTTAAATCCCGTTGTTTTAAATTTACCGGCTGACAGCTACCGCTAATTGGAAAGCTAAGCTGAAGGTACACTCTACGTGATGCGTTGACAAATTGTTAGTTTCAAGTTATCACCTTGTTTTACAAATTGCTAGATGTTTTCGATCAAAGGGTGGTTTGGCCTTAAACTTTTGAACGAAAATTTGGGTTACGTTGTTTACACACAGTTTTTGGGGTTCAATTTAAACTATAGCTGCTTTTATTTGCCGTTTAGTGCGACATTGCCTTCGCGGTCAGCACCCAGACCCTTTGTTTGTGGCTCAGAATTTATTCAGGATATGTTTCGGTTTTGGCAAATTCCTGTATAATTTGTCCCCTGTAATGGAAGCTACGTTTTATCTTTAATTTGGGTCGTCCTGTGTCACTGGACTTCATTTCGCTTCGTTAATTATTATAAACGATGTTCATTCCCTCCTACGCTTTTCAATTAATTTTTACCTTTGTTTAACTTGTCTGTTCCGCTCAAATTATACCAATTATTTCCCGATTTTATCGTCATCTTTGTTTATGACAGTCGACATAACTCGATTTATAACGAATTCTTTCCCACCGTATAATATAAATCTGTTTACAATACAAACTAATGATCCAAAATACCAATCGAACGTGTCTACATTTAGAGGCAATTCCTATCACAAATCGTTGGATGGCCGTCATAAACAGACGACAAGTCGTAAAAGGGAATGTGTTAAACAATTTGATACGCAGTACCAACGACGTTTTTATGTCGCGATATTTCGGTGGCGTCGCGTCGCGGCCCGCGGCGACCCATCTCCTTTAATTTACGCCACTAAACGCGTGCTTGCGACATCACCGAGCGATAGATGGCCGGCATTCTTTTTTCCGATTTCCGTCTCCCTCTACTATTGTCTCAACTACTGCAACAGAAAGAGACAAACAACTGTGGTATAATCATAATGAATGCCGGAAATTCGTTAACGAATATGGCAGCGCTTCGTTAAATTTTATGTATGTTTGCTTAATGAATGAATGCCTTTTAAAATTTCCATATGGTGCCGTGCTGTGTTAAACAGTCGTAGCGATTCGAGACATAAAACGAACAAGTACCTACCCTAAATCCTACAAAGGATTTTCGGGGTTATAAAAAGGGATACTCCAAGAATATGACGTCATTAGCGTCAACGTTGTCTTCTCTTTTACTATTTTACACCCGAAATTGCGGAATTAAGGCTTCCGTATTCATCCATCAAGGGAATACCGTGAAATTTCGTGCGCTCAAGGCGCCCTTAATCCTCAAGACGAATATCCGAAACTTACGAACGGAGCGGAATAATCGCAAGGTCCCGCGCAAAAAGTGTAATTCCTCACTTGATCCGACTCGCACTGCCTCTTACAAATACCCTGTCGCAGATAATGATTATGTGACACACTCAGACATTTCTGTCTGAGACACCAAAGATAATAATCTTATTCTAAAGATGATCTGAATCTTTGTAATAAACTATCACAGGAATGTTAAAACTTGTGAAATCGATGGAATAAAGATAAACTTATCTTCATCAAGTGCTTGCACCACTTTTCTTAGAAAAAATAAGCGATTAAAACCTAGCGAAAGGGTCGACAATAGAGACTTTTACGGTACATTGAGCATAAAATTCTTCCGAAACTCAAACGAAGGAAGAAATCTCGTAATGCGTAATGAACTGAGCTGAAGTCCTTTGCCGGACGGCGTGACCTCCGAGAGCCACCGACTCATTTATATAACTACGGGCTTAGAGCGAACCTTGCGCAGCGCCCGTACATAAATATACGAGAAAAGTAATGTGTTTTCAGCTTTCCCTTTGTAGTTTTTGCAATGACATTACCAGTAAATCCGCTTGTAATTTGTACCAATACCTCTATGGCAGCGAAAACGAACCTTTCTCCAAAGATACTCTTTAGTCCGGTTAGAACACAAAGGATTTACGTATCAGCTGCTCGGCGGACCCGAAAAATACGGGACCTTTGAGAGACCAGCCTTTAATACTAATTGAATCATAATTTAGAAGACTGAAAGTTTCTTTTTATGTAAATCTTTTGCCCGCTGAGGACTCAAAGGCCTGAGAAATGGGACCGTAATAATGTTGAGTTGAAACGTCTTCGGACGAAAAGAGTTCTCTTAATCTGGATAAATTATGTCTTTTGAATATTCATGTCGCTTTTTTCGTTTTTTCGAACCGACTAAACACTTGTAGCGTTTTTAATAATTGTCTTAGTCGGTTTACGTAATCTGTTTTGTACATGTTTTAAGACCATCCGTTTTTATTGTTACATCATACAGCTTTTAGAGGTCATAATATGTATCATATGTAGGTACATTTTTGTGTCTGTCAGTGGCAATAAGGGGGTCCTTATCATCTGCGTTTACAATTTTAATGTATGCTTTCAATAGCAATAGCATCAATAGCATACATAATCGATTTTAACATTACTTATCGTAATGATTTTTAAGTGGTTCTGATTGACCGCTTTCACGGTGAACTTGAAAACGATCTCAACACAAAATTGATAATTTAACAAAGCACCCACAACCCTTCTGCCACCGAAAAACAATTTACCCTGAATCCCAACAGACAATTTCCTAAATTTTTCCATCAAAAGATTCACAGTAGTCTCATCCCGGAAGAAAATCGCACCTAGAATCCTATTATTGATCCCTATTCCAGCTTCTTCCATGTTCCCTGCTCGTCTTCCCAATTTGCGAGGCGCGGGCGAAGCGACCAATTTTCAAAGTTAAATGAAAATATCGGATGGGGGCTGCAGGGAGCCGGTCCGTCTTCGACTTGGCTTGTCGATACCAGGTTGCGCTAAAACGGCTTTTGTCTACTGTTTGTACTTGTAAAGCTTTTTGTTCGGTGTTTTGGTTGTGACATTCTGTTTTACTTTGATAGGTTAGGTTCGTGTTTTATTTTTCTGTGCTTTGTTTGGAAATGTAATTTGTACCTACGTTAAGTTAATAAGTTAATTTGCTTTGTATTGCAGTATTATAAAAAGTTCTCTTAAAATAACGCAAGGCTTCAAGAACATATCGCCGTCCTCATTATGTTTTTACTACAGTATTTCAAGTGAAAACAACAGAACACAATATTTCTTTCTGATCAAACTAAAAACTATCAAGTTTTAAAATGTATTCCAAACATGAAAACACATTTCCCAAGGGGTAATTTCCCTGCGTTGTTGGAAACAAAAAGTCTTTGTGCCCGCCTTTCTAAAACACCTCTGCAAAAAGCTAACAGCTATACACTGCTGTTTACATCGTTAGCTTTTCATTTTCGCCAAAGCATTGTAGCGAGCCGTCGATATGGGCTGTTCCTTTTGACTCTGCTTCAAATGTTAGAGCCGTCAAAACACGCTTTTCACATCTACTAGGCCACGACTTTTTTCGGCGATGCTTTGTCGTCAATCTTCTTTTTTTCTTTACTCGAGCTACGATGCACAGAATCAAAAATACAAGTCTAGTAATTTCCATCAACTTCTCAATTTGTTTTATTGGGGCTTGAAAAAATTGGCGTTTTCAATTAACTTCCACAAAAACATTTGGTGTTTTTTTACAATTTTTTCCGACTCCGAATTACTTAAATCAATAAAGAAATGCAAAAAGTACCTAGCAATATAGTATACATCCACCATAATGAACCGATTTTACTGAAGTTCATGGAATCTCAATTGTGGGGTGAAGTTGTAGGTCAGTGGGGAATGACCCCTCGATACAGGCTGTATTTCATCCAGAGACAAAAGCAGTTTCCAGCCATTGAATAGCGAATAAAATATCAGCAGGAATATAAATATATACGAATATTTGTGGTAATTGTACCTTGAATTAAGGTCAACCGATAACTTACAGATATGCGTGTTTTTCCCGAATTTTCGGGACTTATTTTTGTTTTATTTACATTTGTGAATAAAGTAAAATTTATATAGGTAAATGTAGCGACCTCTAGAGAGACAACGGCTGAACCACAAAGCTAACGTCAATAGAGGTGCGCAATGACTTCACATCTAGAGAACAGAAGCTATCTACCTACCCAAGCGCTTCAACGAATAACCGCTGGATGTCGTTAGGATAAAATTCCAACAATCTCCGAGTGCAAAAAGAGAACGATTCCTAGATCGCGCAAACGCTTGAATCAGTTGCAACCTGCCTATATGCGACAATCCAACATCAACTGTCGGTCGAAAGACCACCGGGCAAGTGAACCAGATGGGTTAGCCCGAAGAAGGGAGATCTCCTTCTGCACTATTTGGGGGAAATACCACCTTCTTCCCCCAAACTGGTGACCTCCGTCGTGCCAGCCGTCGACTACCTCGGACGACTCCTGCCGAAACCCGACGACTGGATTCCTGAACACGATTCCTTCAACAAGCAGCGCAGCACTCCAGCCATCAATGATCATCATCATCATCATCATCACCATCATCAGCAGCGGATTTTCTACCTTCGTCTCTTCTCTCTCTCCCTCAAGCTACCTTCCGGACCAGCAACTTCGCACCGCACCAGCATCATCCCTCAGCCTCCGCAGTTCCATCGCAGCCGCCCTGACTTCCTGGTTCTGCAGGCTTCTCCCCTCCTCGATAACGCTTCGTGGAGTTCCCTAGCGGCATCATCTGGGCATACAGTCTCGACTCACCGTAGACTCACCTGGAGCACCGCACCGCGCTTCGTCCCGACTCACCGTGGACCGTCTCGACTCACCGCAGACTTCAAGCGCCGCGCTTCGTCCCGACTCACTGGGACACGTCTCGACTCACCGTAGACGACAAGCGCACTCCCGTCCCTCAACCTGCTCATCGCACCAGTCTCGACTCACTGAAGACTACGATGAGCTAAGCTGGACACTGGAAATGCTGGCATCAAGATCTATATCGACCTTCGGTCTGGAAAGGGAGTGATGTAGCGACCTCTAGAGAGACAACGGCTGAACCACAAAGCTAACGTCAATAGAGGTGCGCAATGACTTCACATCTAGAGAACAGAAGCTATCTACCTACCCAAGCGCTTCAACGAATAACCGCTGGATGTCGTTAGGATAAAATTCCAACAATCTCCGAGTGCAAAAAGAGAACGATTCCTAGATCGCGCAAACGCTTGAATCAGTTGCAACCTGCCTATATGCGACAATCCAACATCAACTGTCGGTCGAAAGACCACCGGGCAAGTGAACCAGATGGGTTAGCCCGGAGCAGGGAGATCTCCCACTGCACTATTTGGGGGAAATTACACCTTCTTCCCCTTTTTTCTTGGAGGGAAGAAAGTGCACATTTCGTGAGATAAAAACAGTGATCTGTTTTCTGCCCCCTGTACTGGTGGCGGAAGTCATAGGATATGATATGACTTAAGAAGAGCAATATTTACTAGCTTTTGCCCGTGACTTCGCTCACTTGGTTCCGGGATCAGATATCCTTTAGAACACTGTTAACCAATTTATGTATCTAACGATCATTGTAGCATAGAAGACAGGGCAATTTTGACAAATTGCGGTCACAGGGTACAAAATTGCTTATAAAACTTTGCAAATAATACCTGAGCCCCGAGACGTCTCATTATTTGTATGGGATTTGCGGCGTTCCCTGTCCACGCGATAGAGGTGCTGTACTAAACCTATGGAAAACGAGACGTCACGATCACGTCTCGATACTATCGACATAAACGGACTCGAGACCCTGAAATAAAGGATATTCTTTCAAAGTTGACTTAAGGGGGTGACCTACGACGCCATTTTGCGAAAAGGATAGGTATAGGATTTCGCGTTCATGGGAGTGGGACAGAGCAGAGTGGCGTAAGGGCAAAAATCAAGATTTTGTTTATTATCTAAAAAAAAAATACTAATTTTGAAAATCTAAAACACACACCGTCTGCTTTATATTCTGTTTGTTTACTGTACAAAGTATCAAGGCTTATTTAAAAGTATTTATGCGACGATTTATGGTACAGTTCAGGTTTAGAGCGAACTTTGGATTTTTTTCTAGACGAGAAATTTTAATGTAATCTTATTTTCAAAACACCAGCATCAATCCTGAACTAACATCTCAAAATAAATGCTGCAGTGTTTTGGAAGATATGATCGCTGACGCTACGTGATTTCAGGTATCATCGACTCTTAAGAGTATGCAAGGGCACAGATATTATAGCAAGGGGGAATTCTATTAAAGTCCTTCAGACCAAATACTATACTTTCGAAATAGAAAATAAGACGCATATTTTATCCGACAGCTCCCTATTGATAAAACTTTAAATATATGACGACATGCACAAAGGGGAGAGAGGAGGGATTGGAGAGTAAGTGGCAATTTTCTGTTGTATTTTTCACCTATGGGCTTAGCTTCCATGGTATAAGTACCATGGGAGATAAGAGGTATTTCCCCTCGTAAACATTTTTGTGCGCTGAACTTTGTAAAAAAAATATGATTTCGAAATACCTAACTCTTGTATATAAAGCTCTTTGTGTCGCTGTAAAATTACGCGCGATTCCGTTTTAATAGGTATATTTTATAATAGTATCCTTATTTTGAAAGTATATATTTTCATCCCTCCATCTCGGAAAGAGTTTTTTGTTCTTCGCTGTTTGCTTTAGAACATCGTTTGCACGATGTTCTAAATTCAATTTACTCTATCCTCTAGCGAATAAAACGGCTTTTGCACTCAGATATCGAAGAGCAAAAATACTCTTTCCTCGCTGAGGTGGGATGAAAAGTTAAATATTTAGTAGCTTCATGCGATGATGATTAACTTTCCATAAATAAATAACAAAGTGATTTTAAATTACTTCAAATCGAAAGTGTCTTATCCAAAATTCCAAATAACACAAGAATGATGCAAAATTAATTTTCAACACCGTCAACAATTATTATATTAATCCAACCAAAAACTTGCCTATCTCGTTGAAAGTTCCAAAACGATAACAGGTTCGAGTCCCGAACACAATGTACTACATCAAGTGGGTTTCAAAAGAAGTTGTTAACAAAAATACGGCAGACGCCTGCGGGGGCCTGATAACGCGGTTCCCGTAAGCACCGGTAGGGGCGCTGGGAGCTTATACTGCTGGAGGTTGGTTTCGAGTGAATTTTAAAGATTGGTGAATGGAACATTATAAAATGATCAATTTATTTCGAAAAATATTTTAAATTTTGTAAGATTAAAATAAGGCTTAAATAAATTTAAGCCATCCTTAGTATCCTGAAAGATATTCATTCAAAAAGACTCTGAAAAAACCTCGACATCGCCATTTAGTTTTTCATATTGGTAGACATTCCAGGTTGGTTGGAGGCTCCCAGATCTGTATCTGGGAGCCTCTGAATGTCTAAGGATGGAGAAATTAAGTTGTACAAACCCAACATAACTCAAATAATACCGGCCATGTGCGAGTCGGACTCGCGATTAAAGGGTTCCGTACCATTATCTACAAAAACGGCAAAAAAACATGTCTGTTGTATGGGAGTGAAATATTTGTTTTATTTTAATTGAATTATTTGTTTTTAAAGTGAATATTTCAAGCGTTGCGTGTTGCTTTTATCAGAGCAAAAACGAGCCAAAAATCACGTTTGTTGTATGGCAGCCTCCTCAAATATTTATTTTATCCCGTTTTTTAGTATTTTTTGTTATAACGGCAACAGAAATACATCACCTGTGAAAATTTCAACTGTCTAACTAACGCGGTTCATGAAATACAGCCTGGTGACAGACGGACAGACAGACTGACGGACGGACAGCGAAGTTTTAGTAATAGGGTCCCGTTTACCCTTTGGGCACGGAACCCAAAAAATATGAAAAAAACAGACAACATATAATGAGACCATTCTACTCTCATATCATCTTTTATTGAAAATGTTCGTAAATATAAAATCCAAAAGTAACATTAAGCGCGCCCAATTTAAAAGCCATTTTCTCGTCCAGTGCCTAAGCCCTCAAAGGGTAGAACACGTGCAAATCGAAGGCGATAGAAGGATTGGAGCTGAAATCCTGAGTAATGTAGATTCATATGAATCAATAAGCTGGGCTTTGATAAATAGCTTTTACAAGGAAATATAATGCTTCATAATACAGATTAAAGCTGTATGCATACATTTTTGAGACGGCACTGTGGGAGCCGAATGAATCGAATTTTAGGATTGTTAATTAGAATAATATTTTTGTCTCTAAGAATGTATTACAGAGGCCTCTGTTGGTGGTTTGATGGTATCGAAACGTCGTCATCGAGACGATGCATTTTTGAATGGAATTTGGTATGAGATTTAGTACCTCTACCGTGCGGAAATGGAACTGCGTAAATCCTGTACAAAAATGGGGCGATTATGTTCTTCTAGACGAAATTTTTACCACGGCGGCCAGTCTGAATGGAGAACAGCCAGTTGTGCATAGTGCACAAGTGTGGGCGCAATCACAAGTGCACTCTCTCCGCTCACTCCCTCGATACTATTTGTTCCAAGTACAATCTAGTGTTTATTTTATAATGAACACTACATTGTACTAATATTTGTATATATTCCCTTATGAGAAGAATCCTAGTTGTGTCTGGATTCTTGTGATACAGTTAGCTCTAACACTTTTGATTGTCTGGCTGATTGTCTCGTTTCTATAGGGTAACCGAAATCTCTGGACCCTTAACATTTTAATTAAGTATAATAACGAAATTCGTACGAAAACTCGCACACTTGTCAGTGCCGAAGTACGCTCAACGTGCCAGATGAAAATGTTCCTTCTCGTGACTTTAAAAGTTTACATAATTGCTTGAGTCCCGTGCTTTTTAGTTATAATGTAGGTTTTAGTAGTATTTTCAGAGGTAATACCACTCTCCGTTTATAAATTGCGAAACAACTTCGATACCTCAAGATTCATGTTGTTTTCAAAGAAAACGCTTACCTATTGATGAGTTAATTAAGCCACCAATTCTCGGCTCTTGGCTCACGCAAATTCAAAGAAAGTTTGAACTTGAAACTTCTAAAATTAATATTGTAACCGACAATCTGTTTTATTTCAGAAATGTATTGATAAATATTGCTAGCATACCAACCGACTTAATTGGTTTCTTACATTTAGGACACAAAACATGTCACTTGCAATCGTTTGGTATTAAATAAAGTTATTTTTACTCAGGATCAAATGCAACTAAAATCCTATTTTCCTCAATTAATTTGCCTAAATTTGTCCTTAGAATCTCAATGAAAAGGTCAAAACAAGAAGCTTCCAGATTTTATAAATAAAACATCGATGGTATTTATAAAATTATGCTTTTACTTCCCTTCGAAGAAATCCCATTAAAACTCTCGAGAGCACTTGTATTTTCTTTTTTTTTTCAACTCCAAAGGACACACAACGTAGGCCTGAAAATTGAGTTAATCTCATAACTTTGTGTATAAAAACAATGAGAGAGACAAAAGAAAATAAAGAAAATCAAATTACAACTGGTACTTGGGAGGTACAACAATGTTCATTCTAAAAACATGAGCCTTTTTGCATTTTAACATCTCGATCTTGAAATACGCATTTTTTATGTTTACAAAAACTAACGTAGATGATTGTAGTTTCTCCGACTCAGTCTATGTTACGCAGGATCGAATCTGTAGGTCAATATCTAAGTCTCCAAGAATCCCAGAAAGGTCTAAAAGAAATGAGCACCAAGTTTTTAAGTTTTTGAAGTTTACTTAGAGGCTGAACTTGATTTCCTGATTTTTTTCTCTACCTGCTGGGAAGTATAAATAGGGCCTACTTACTTCATTGAAATTCTTTTCATTTATTAGAAAGTCATTTTTCCCCAAATCCATCTACATACGAGACCTCCGAATCCATAATCTTATTCAATCAATTCTAAGGACTCCCCCAAACATGCACTCGACACCTAAAGTCGACCCTACAGAGCTGCATTAGGCTTGCCACACACAATGCGCCCCCATCACTCGTCGTGCGTGTGTATGACAATACATTATAGTCGTAACATTTTAAATTGCGTAATTTTTCACACATGTTTGCTATTCATTTTGATTCTTTAGCATAAGTGAGAGAATAGTCACAATCTTTTAGAAATCGCTTACATAATGTAGCTATTTTTGATTGCAAACAAAACCGAAAGACTTCTAATCAGGGGTCAAGGTAGTGGCCCTGCTATGTCTAGTAGACAGCCGACACCGGGATAATAACACAGGTCTAAGCCTTTCTGCTGAAGATAATCTGTATAGGTACCTTCAGTAACTTTTACTGAGAAACTTAGATACATAACCGTATCTAAACGAAAACAAAATATTTCTTCTGGATTAATTTCCTAGCAGCTACACAATAGGTATATCCAATAATAGTGTATGAAGGATTTCAATAACCCGTGATTACCGCGCAAATCCCTACTTACTACTGTCAATCTCACACCTCACACAGGATGATCCCAAATTAGATAGGTATGTAACAAGATGGCTTCCCTTCACGATAATGGGTTTTCTTTGCTAAGGGAAAAACCAATTTCGTTGGTAAAACATCAAAATATCTAAGTCAAGTGGGGATAATCCTTCGCGGTAAGATTCTTACCTTGTGATATTACTTTGTTTCTTCTCGTAGGCACTTTCGGGTTTAAAGATGGTAGTATTCTTTCTCTAGATTCATCATCATCGTCATCTCGCCAGTACACCCTTGGGTAGGTAAAGACCACCTCTTTAAAGAGACAAAATATAGCAATGTTTTGGTGTGAAGACTCCTAGATTAAGGCTATCTACATAAATTACTATTTATAAACCTGTTATTGTATAAAATTTGACTTGTCTAAGTACTTATTTTGTAAGCATAAAGAAATAAAGTTATTGACTTTGTTTGCCCATCTCCACTTTTAGATTTCACTGTAAGAAAATGGCGAGTAAATATAGTGATCTGTCGCTGAGGCCAAATTCTGCTGCTATCGCTTTATTAATGACAGTAGTATCGCCGCAAAACTGTCCATATACATATAAAAGAAATTCAAGTGCGTGCGGTGTTATTTGCAGGGAGATATTGATAGAGATAGAACGGTTTCAATCTTGACACTTTTAACACGCGTCCATCCTTAGTTTTTTTCCATCAAAGATGAAATGCCAAAATATGTCATTTTGAGACGATACCATTGTTATTGTAAAGCGATTAATTTAGTGGAATGAAGACCCTGGTCTTTAACGATAGGCAAAATCTACAAAATTTTGTCAATTAATCAAAACCTTCTATATCATGTCGTAAGTCGTAACATAAAGTGCTGATTTGCGAAGAACAAGCGATAAACTCCCTTACGCTTTGGCAATAAAAGCTACATCTTAAACTAACTGAAATTCGATCACGTAGGTCGTAACTTATAGATGCGATCCTAACATTGTCTGCGCAAATAGTAAATTGAAAACATTTTGTTGGAAATCGTAAAAATATTGTCCATCTTAGCAATTTGTCTTTTGTGCAAGGAATTTTACAAATTGTTAAATAAAGTGTAAGTTTACGGTGTGATTATACCTTTAATTTTTTCACTTTTTATTACTCATGGAGCTTTTTTTTACAAATCAATACCGCGGGACTAAGAAACAGGCCAACACAACAAATATATAAATCATACACATTATTACTAACCTAAAACAAATTACAAGTCTTTCAAGACAGTACCCACAGGTATTTAAAAACGTACTTTCTAGGATATTGCATTGCTTTTTTGCTTGCTTACATGCATGGAACTATAGGAGTTAGGTAGATTTTCCTTTCATATCATCATGCTTCTTATTTATTTTTCCATGTCCCTTACGTAAACATTGCATTATTTATTGGGACAAACTTTTAAAGTTTTCGCAGCATATCCACAGATGGTGGGATCACCTGTGAGTCTGTTAAAATAAAGTGAACTTTGTGTTTTAGATGTAAAGTTTGATATTGCACATGGTTTCAAAGATAGCTCTTGTTTTAGTCTAAGAACTCTTACTAATTACTAAATCGTATTTTGTGAATTTGTCTGAAGAGATATAGACATTTAGTTTTCCGGTTACTAGATTTCTCAATTATCTTCAAAAAAGATGTTTTCGGTATGTGGTCCTTTCTTCAATAAATATTTTTAACAAATTATATATTTATCTCGGCATGTGAATTTTAGTGTTGTTGGGATTTATTGATATTATTTAAGTACTTCTAACTGACCGAACCTAGATCTATCATGGCCAATATTTTATTTGAGAATATTATTACTTATTTCTTGGTAATCAAGTTTTAAAAGCAACCAAACAAACTCTCGCAACTTGCAGTCTTTGATTCAACGCTCGTCCGCCAGGGGGCGCTCATTTATTCATGTTGGCCCAGTTTGGACCCAGTGGCTGGACTTTCTGGATTACCTCTAATTTAATATGTTATGCTGTGACTGATTACTCTGCAAATTTGACAAAAATAGAAAATGGTATTTGTTTTGGTTTTGTAACTAAACCTAATTTTGTAAAAACATTTTTTTTTGTTTGAATCATGTTTTTATCATTTTGTTTCAGGTATGTAAATCACAAGAGCATCAATAAATGTAAGTACGAGTAGGTAAGGTCCTACCTAAGCAAATACCTTACATGGTAGTTATTTTTTTTTAGGTGTTTGATATGATAAGTTTGTTAGAGGAATATACATATATAAATACCCCATTTTTTACCATAAATACGCATATACCTACCATATGATAAGACTATGAATCGTTTTAAAAACAATTAAGTCTCGTTAGAATACTTTATGCACTAAACGCGTGTAATAAGTTCTTTCTGTCAAAGCATGCTCAAGTTTTGGCCACATTTTTAACACATGCTTGACCATCACCAATAAAAAAATTAAAAAAACACAATCTGATATTCTTTTCTTAAATTTTGTGAAAAAAATAGTAAAAATGTTTTAAGGTAAGTAAGTACATACTAACATGCCTTAACTTTTCCTGATCTGGTCTCAGCTTACCGATTCTATATTTTAACGAACCCAAAAGCAAATCAATTTACAACTTCGCTAAGCAGAACTGAAAAGAACATCTCATTAAAACGGCTGATCGGATTTTCATCAGATTTTCCTCAAAAGGGCAAAGGATTTACGATTGAACCTTTGTGCTACATGCAATTACAGCGAGTCGAACTTGAGTGTGATTTTGTCGTTTTACTCGTACGCGGGTTCGATTCTCTGATTGGATATGTAACCGACCAGTGAATGGGTGGGATTTCTTTCAATTTCGATTTACTTTGACATTAGAATTATAGAACACGTCTAATAGGTTCTGGCATGTAGGTACAAAATAAGCGTACGTTTTTGCTTCGTTCGTTATTAGCAACCTCTGTGGCGCAGTAGTAGTTTCATCGTTCATCGGTGCAGGTTCGTTTCCGCTCTTCAAGTTTTTTTTTGATCTTGAACTGTGATCTCTTTATAGCCATCTACTACACGTACTGCATTGTATCGGGAGGAGTGGAATGGGAAAACGAAGGCTGGTCGATTCAGATGTATTCATATACACACACGAATACATCTGAATCGACCAGCAATTTTCAATGACACTGAGGCATAATTGAAGTTCAATGTCGTTTATGTGCCGAATTATCTCATCCTTTAGCTCTAGAATAGTTTTTGGCTTATTGGAGTACATTTTTTCTATTAAATATCCCTAAAGAATGGTGTGAACAGAATACCCGGAACAAAAATTTGCAGATCGTACAAACATTTGTCCCAAGACGGGAGTCGAACCCGCAACCTCCTGCGTTGAAGGTTAACCGCTGCGCCACAGAAGTCGTAATTTGTAATCGAAGTAAGCCAACGAACAACCAAAATAGTATGAGTAATACACTAACTCACATCTGAATCGACGATCAGCAGTTCGAGAATAAATCCCAAAAAAGAACCTACGCGGACAGTACTTCGATGGTCACTCAATACAAAATTCTCTAAGGGCCATCCCATACCGCAGAACAAGCTCTTCATCATGGTGGAAAATGTAAAAATCCAGTAAGCAGTTGAGACAATCCTGTGTCCGCACATTAATGATTCATTCTATGCTTTTTCAACTTTACTGAGAAAAAACAAGAAGCAATCTGAAAGTGTACTTTCACACTTTCTTACTGGACTATGCCAGAAACGGAATCGTCTGGTCGAAGCGACGCGTGACCCGAGAGCTGGTGAGTATCTGGCGCAGCGCATCAGCATTGCTATACAGCGGGGCAATGCAGCTAGCGTCTTGGGCACGCTTCCGACTGGTATTGATATGGATCAGTTGAGCTACTTGTAGATTGTTTGCAACAGTCTGCAGTTAGCTAATTGTTTCAATTGTAAATTTAATTTAATTTTTTAATTTAATTCTTTTATTTGATTGTAATTTTCTTTAGAAACAGAATAATTCAAATCTGTGCTACATAATATACGCCCTTCATAATGGAAATAATTAAATTTTCCCGATGGCTACAGGCTACTCTGTGGTTACGATCGTATCTAAAATGTCGATAGCTACTGACTACAGCTAGAAGTTCTATGGAGTAGAACTTCCTATAGTTCTTTCATAACCCGGTTTCGAAAAAAGTACCTAAACCTTAATTTGATTATTGATTGGCTCGTTCCCGGTTGTGTAAGAAGAAAACATTAATTTTGCATGGATTGATAAAATATTATACAAGCACAAAGATTTGTTTTTGAAAAAAATTCGCGCAATTTTGACTATAGTTTTCACACTATAAACGTCAAAGTTAACCGATCAGGGTTTTTCACCGACTTTAGGAGGAGGTTCTAGGTTCGGCTGTATGTATTATTTTGTATGTTATATGTATGTTATTTCATTTTTGTGCAGAGATTGATCTTGAAATGGTCCCATAATAAAGGGTTTAGTATTTATCCCGTCAAGCTTAAAAACAACAAACTTTTGCAAAATCATGTTTAGCAACAACAATTTTGGTGATATCTTCGCCAATTCTAAATAGACTCATAATTATTTCCTTGTTGTGCATAACTTAATTTGGATATGGTTTTAAAAAAATAGATTCTCGAGGAATTTATATGAGCGCCGTTAAAGTAAGATACACGATAATTTATATGAGCGCCGTTAAAGTAAGATACACGATAATTTATATGAGCGCCGTTAAAGTAAGATACACGATAATTTATATGAGCGCCGTTAAAGTAAGATACACGATAATTTATATGAGCGCCGTTAAAGTAAGATACACGATAATTTATATGAGCGCCGTTAAAGTAAGATACACGATAATTTATATGAGCGCCGTTAAGGTAAGATACACGATAATTTATATGAGCGCCGTTAAAGTAAGATACACGATAATTTATATGAGCGCCGTTAAAGTAAGATACACGATAATTTATATGAGCGCCGTTAAAGTAAGATACACGATAATTTATATGAGCGCCGTTAAAGTAAGATACACGATAATTTATATGAGCGCCGTTAAAGTAAGATACACGATAATTTATATGAGCGCCGTTAAAGTAAGATACACGATAATTTATATGAGCGCCGTTAAAGTAAGATACACGATAATTTATATGAGCGCCGTTAAAGTAAGATACACGATAATTTATATGAGCGCCGTTAAAGTAAGATACACGATAATTTATATGAGCGCCGTTAAAGTAAGATACACGATAATTTATATGAGCGTCGTTAAAGTAAGATACACGATAATTTATATGAGCGCCGTTAAAGTAAGATACACGATAATTTTCTCAATCACTGGCTAAATATTACTTTACTCTTTGATCAGTGCGGTAACAAATGGTTTCCATGACAACAGGCGTACAAACTTAAATAAGACTCGAATTTTAACTATGTAGCTGTGAAAAATTAGATCGCGCTATCGAAGTCCATCTATTATCATTAAATAGGAATTTGTCGGTTTATATTAAAAAAAACGCCAAATTGCTAACTATTTCATTATTTCTTTATTCGATTTTGGTCACACACACCAGCTTAGAGGGCTCTATATCGTTCGTAGCTACTTTGACTTCGTTTTTTTATGAATTTCCTGGCCAGAACTATCTCAAACAGTCTGACAATCTGACAATCAGCTACTTTGACTTCGTTTTTTTATGAATTTCCTGGCCAGAATTATCTCAAATAGTCTGACAATCTGACAATCAGCTACTTTGACTTCGTTTTTTTATGAATTTCCTGGCCAGAATTATCTCAAATAGTCTGACAATCTGACTTCAGTTAAGTATTGAAATTGAACTGTTTCTGTCAGATCCAACAGCTTTAAGTCTAAACGTTAACACATCCATGCAAATAAAAAGCACTCTAACCAGCACGGTCGGCTCAACAACACACCTCTCCGAGCGAAGCCTTGCCAATCAATAGAGCCTGCAATTATGTTAATGCATCGCCCGCGGTCTAGACCGACACAATTCTAAATGCAAACAGATCAGGCCTTTGGCTTTTCTGTTACAACGGGCCTTATTTAGCAGTGGATACGAAGGAGTTAATCATAGAAATAAGAATTTAAAATAGACCATTTTAAGTCCCGTACCTACTCTTAATCAGGAAATTCCGTCATCCTTAGAATAAAACAGCGAGTTTTTACTCTATAACATCATTGCCCCGACAAGGCTCGTTAATCTATAATAAATAGTAATGACTCTTAATCAGGAATAGACCGAAATCCGAATATACATTTACCGATGATACGAATTCGTCCCGCGGCGCGGCTATAACCAAACATACATTTACCCCTTGAGTCACCGAGGTCGTCAGGAACATATTATTTGATCAGATCATATATATTCTTAAACCTTGCCTTGCATATTATATTGTATAATTATGACATATGACATACGGTAGCAGTCCCTTAAATTAACTATGCCTTTGAATTTATTGAATTGATACTCGATCGCGATGATACAAAGTACACGCCATAAGCTGATTAACATGTTCCAATTCATCTTCAAACGATCCCAACTAAAGAACAAATCAAGTTGACAACCTTCGGAGCGGATTTACAGTGCTTGATGCCAATCTGTAGGTGCAAATACGAGAGTCACTATTGAGTCACCTGTGACGGGTAGGCCGGAAGCTAGGGTGAAGAATCTCACGATGATCTTACTTTCTACTTGACCTAGCACTTACTTAAATAATCAAAAAAAATATTTTAACTTTGATGAAATCTTTTTTGCCGTTTCACGAAATTTCTTTCAAAGTTTCAAATTTTGTATGAATCTTGAGGTTGAAAAAGGTCCCGATGGGGTTTATTTTTTCCAGTAATACGTTAATAGAACGGACTTGGATTTATGAACACAGATAATGTTTGATGTAAGAAATCCTCTCATCATCTCCGAGACTCCCCGGTAGGTGCAAATACACAGGGTTGTCACGTCTCGTTCAATTATCTAATTACCGCGGCGCTCGCAGGCTGTGTGGGTTCGAGTTAGCTTCTTGATTGCGATCGATCACTTGGATCACTTAATTGGCTTTGTGACAGAATTTGTCATGTGACGGTTCACGGGTTAAAATAAACCGTGAATATCAATCAGATTTTTCACATTTTAGGGACGTTTAGTTTACCAAAGAAATTGATGAATTTTTTTCGTAATTATAAATAAATAAAATTCTTTTATTTCGGACCAAGACAGTTCTTTTAGTTTCTAAAAGCAGTAGGTAAGCATCATAGGTTAATTTTCACAAGCATTGGAAGACAAAGAACAACACAGTTTATGTGCTGTGTCATAAATTATAATATATATAGGTATAAACGTCAACTCATTATAAAAAATATTGCATTTAAAATCATTGTATGGAGCTCTCAACTTAACTTAAAATTTTAACATGATTTCAACGTACACAATCAAACGAGTTACATGAACCTGTCTAATTATAATTGAGTTTGACAGTGACATCCCTGCACCACCGGACCAACATGGCGGCCAAACATGGCGCTCACTGAATTACGCTTTTCACCGCTTGAAGCTCTACATCTGAAGTTCTAAGATCGCGACGTTTGTTGCATAAGTGGGCGAAACAACAGAATTATCATGCAAATTTCTTAGGGGACACAATAACCCTTGTTACGATGAGATAAGGTGCACTTTGGTGCCGGTTTGCAAATGTCAAGTGACATGAAGTGTTTCCGTCGAAACGAAAGGTTGTCAAATTTGGATTTTAATGAAGCTTCTAATGATGTAGGTTTATTTCTAACGGCGACAGTGTTTCGCTGAGATCTAGTATTGCAAGGAAACTTTGATATTTTTATTAATACTTGCCAAACGTACTGAATGCCTCCAAGACACACTTTGAAGTATAATAAAGCTATACCTACTTCAAAACTCTAGCTCGATGCTAGTTCTAGACATGAACTAACTAAAAGGCTTTTAATAATGTATTAAAATTACGTACAAAGTCACCGACAGTAGCTAATAGAATTATTAAACGATCACGGTGTGATATTTGCGGCTAAATTCTTTAGTAACACTGAAACATCCACTGTTAAAAGTTCTATTCTACTTAATATACAAGGCACAACTCGTTTCATTCCCTTGTTCAAACCACAGATGGCATTTATACTAATTGCCAACAATACAAGTCGTACAAACAGTTTGAATTTCATAACAATTACAGAAGAAAGGGGGCTCTATAGCATTATTCCAAGACACAAATTAACGGCTCCATACTTTTAACACGCCTTCATAGCACACGACACGATTTTAATTTAGTCGTCACACTGATCATTTACTTAATAATTTTTTTATAAAGAAGAGGTTTTTTTGTAATAAAAGCTTTTTTCCGTCTTATTCCATCATTATATTATAGTCATAGTTTTAATTTTCGTAAACTTTCATTATGATGTTACATTACTCATAGCATTCTGTTCCTATTTTCTTTCCACTATCGTGTAGTGAAGTTATAAAAAGCTTTTTAACACACAGGTGCAAACGCGCAACTGGCATTTGTTGAAAGGAAACTTGAGGGATCGAGTTTTGAATGGCAAAACGATGTAACTCATTAAATGTTCATAATATATTGTATCTATGTCGAAAGATTTGAATTTTTAACATTTTTATCTTGATACGTTACCTAGTGCTCAAATACCTTAATGGAGTCAATGCCCTTATTAAATTTCAAATAATCACATAAAAGTATAACATAAGCTGACAATAACATATGTTTTTAATACGCAGGCACCTAAATTTGTTCTCGTACCTTACTGGCTTAAAGCTAAATAAATATCCCTTTCGCGAAATAATACTAAAGATTTATGACCTACGACTTTTAGAGCGAAGATTGCGATATTCTTATTTGGCCGCTTACTGAATTATCCCTCCGAGAGGCCGATATATTCATACCTGGTACAGGGGAGCGTAATTGTATAATATTACCATTTAGAATAACTGGGTATCTGCAAGAGTGAAATTAGGAAGAGGGGGATGTAACGGTGTAATTCTTGGAATAGTTGAAATATTTTACGGGTAATGTGAGATACGTTTTAATTACGGTGACCCTTTGGCTGGGTTTTAAGCGAGAAGGGCGCAATTATTTTCTTGGCGAGTTGCTTACGTGTGAAAAACAAATCTATGTGAAAAAATCGATTATTTTTCGTGGAAACTAGCTTTATGTTAACCTTTTAGGCCAAGCGTGACCAGTAATAGTAAAATTTCTAGTCCTATGTAGCACAACCTAGACTTGTTTTCATTTCTGTCCTTTAGTTGAAAAACTTGCTATAATAGCAATAATTATTCGTAAGTATTTCGTTTTCTGTGATTTCTACGGTTTATCGCGTTTTCCTTGCTTTTATTGCTTACTCAATTGGGCTTTATGGTTTGAATTCATTATTATACTTGATTTTATTTCAAGTAGGTACCTACTTACATCAATCAAAATAAAAATCATAAATACTTCATGAGCTAGAAAATTTCATAAATCGTTAAGTCTTTAGTCGTGTGATGGATATTTTAATAGTATTTTATCGCCTAAATAGCACAAAAAGCTTTTCAACAAAAACTTCGCATAAAATTTCAAATAGGTAATGTAATAAAAAAACATGAATTTTTTAGCACGCAATTTTGCAAATTGCAAATCCATAGTCAAAGTCGTGCAATGAGAGACTCATAAAAGATAATAACACATTATTGTAATAAAAACCGTCTAAGAATGTCAGCATTTTCTCGAAATTTCTGAGGCCTTTATTATACCGTCTGATATATTATATGAAAGACCCTGCGAAAGCTTACAAGAATCTACTGGAATATTAATCGACATATTTTGTCTAGGCACTCAATAATTTATTAGTTTAAAGAATATGAAAACGTCGGTCAATATCAAAAGCATTCTTAATATTTTAGGTTTGATGAACAACAAGGTAAGCAGAATCAAAAACAGATAAAAGGTTTTTAGAATTATGCCCTTTTTCTAGAAACCTTTCAATCGTTTAAGAAGTTGTTCTAGGCTCTGCTAAACGCGCAATTTAAAAGTAATGAAGATAAAATGAGTTCGTTTAAGATGACCCCGACCCTGCTGCACCGAATGATCCCACTTTCCCATCATCCGCGGCAATTTCACCAGGCTGTCAAGTCAGCCGCACGACAGCATCGTCACGACAACATATTAGGTGCCTACCTCTTATAATATGTGAACAGGAGATCGAATGTCATGGCTTTAATAGCAATAAAACATGCAGAAAATACGGTCATGCGAAAGTCTATGAAAAAAATGCTTAATATTTGATGATAGAAAATGCTTTTGAATCTCTAATATTCAAAAAACACACCTTTTGGAAAGTCTACTAAATTTGCTATTTTTATATTACTTACATACACACCCACTGACTCGCGTATGGACCGATCGGCGCATATGCGTCACGTAGGCGTATAGAGTGGTCATTCTGTGGGGTTAAAATGGCACATATATATAGACTCTGTTTTGCTTTAGCTCTCCTTCCAGACTCTAAACAGATCTCTAAACGTGAGGTCAGCTTCCTTGATTAATCTCCTTCACTTTGCTATTCTACTATTTATTTATATATTATTTATTCAAAAAAACTTTAGTGCTATAACTTGCCCACATGATCAAAATGCCGTTGCAAACGTCATAAGTCCCTTTCAATCAACACGTTTTAGTCCTCACAAAGCGCGACAGTTGACACCACTTTGGTAACTTCGACGAAATTGTGATTCAATATTCATAGTCCCTTAGTATGCCGTCTTAGCTAACGCGAACGGCCACTTTGCATGATTGTGCCAGTTTACTCCGATGACCCTGTGTGCAAATGTCAGTCTAGGCTTCGTATGGTAATCTAGGGTGGCTGTCTAAATGTGTTAGCAACAGAAACGGTTAAAAACCGAAAATGTGGCAGTTGTTTTTGTTTTCATTGAAGGTGGAGTTCTCTGAAATAATTTATTCTAATGATCAACTGATGTGTTGGATAAATTTGACGTATAATGAGTGAAAACTTGAGTGAATAACTTTTACAAAGAAATCGGTAAATAATTAATTAAAATTAATTATGTACCTACCTTTGCATACGGAAAAACCATCAATAAAAGCCATTATTCCATTAAAACGAAGATTGCAAAGCTTCATGCCCAAAATTTTTAAGGTATAAATGTACATATACTTATGTTGAATCACTTATTTGAAGCATTCCCATTTAGAGCACCTATTCTAAGAGCACCACATTTAGGGCAAATTCAATTCAATTCAATTTATTTATTTGTAAGTAAGTAAGTTTACAGAGTTGTAGGTACACAAGTAAACACACATTTTTACAATGTCAGGTACTTAAAGCTATGAAATAAAGAGATATCTCTATGAACAAAGAAGTAGTTTCCAGCGATGGGGTTTTGATATAACTAGCTATAATATTTTAACTTTGTTTGAGGTTTTTTGACTTTCCCAATGTTTCGGCACCATTACATGACGAGTCATGATCTAATAACTAATGCCGAAGTTACTTACGTACTTAAAAACCATGAGTAAGAAAAGTTATAATGTGTATCGCACAAATAAGTATTTAACAGGTGAAAGTTTGGACGGGTGAGTTTGTTACCTCGTCTTACCAGAATTATGAATCGGATGGGGCAAATATTTTGCCTAATAAAGCTCTCAATCTGGGATCACACAACTATAGACAACTAGCTTCGTACGCACTTTTCCGGGACAAAAAGTAGCCTATGTCCGTCTCCAAGATCAGTTTCTGTTTAAAGAATATTATTTCTTAAAAGAACACATTTCACATAAATGAGAATGTTTAAGTGTAAATGTACCTTTAAGCTTAAGAATAATTATTCTTAAGCTTACTATCTTAACTAATTATTATTATAGGTAATACTATAATGGTAATACATAGCTAGTAGGTTTATTTTTAGTTCTTTTTTTAAATTTAGTAGCATTTGTTTAACAAATTTTGCTATAAATATGTTGTTTTAATCTTTTCCTTAATATGTGCATTGATAAGCAGTTTTTGATGACCTTCGTACATGATCTTTTGTTTTCCATAGTCAGTCCGTGGACTCCTTAGTTTTAACTCATTTTTGTTTCTTAAATTGTAGATATAGGTTTTCTTTCTTAGTGTGATTTGCGTATGTATTTTATTGGTTACTATTTTCCTAACAAGGATGCAAGTGAGGTAAATACATACATATGTAGCTGATTGGTATTAAAAATTTTGGTATCTCGGTAAATAGTATGTGTGCTAGTTAGGCAGTCATATTTGTATAGAACTTTAATTTATTTATTTAGAGATACTTGTAGTAATTTTAAATTTAACTGCCACCGATTTAATAGAAGATTCTATTTACCTCCCTACCAAATTTAATTGACATCCGTCCAGCCGTTTAGGCGTGAAAAGGTAACAGACAGATAGACATAGTTACTTTTGAATTTATAATATTAGTATGGATTTATGATATCGAAAAAACCTGTACCTACGAAGCCACGGGCAGAAACTAGTTTACTATGAAATAGCAAACAGCCGTAGGAAACTCATTACCTATCAATATATTCCCGATTCTAATCAGAATGTATTGAAAGCAATAATAGCTAAATAATACGACAGTAAGCCGCTCTCGTTTAATTGCGGTGCAAGTCCTATCTCATTGTAGTTGGGACCATGTCGAAGTTCATTTTTAGTAGTAAGGATGTCACATTTCTGGTTAACTTCTAATAAGAAACAAAGAAGAAAGAAAATATACATATTGGCTCACACACACAATACACAAAAAATATAAAAACCATGAAAATAATCAACTCTAACCTCAATGATATAGCGAACCAATTAGGTCCTGCATCAGCTTAATGTTGCTCCGCAGATAGTTGAACAACGCTGAGTTTCTGGCAGAACCACACGGCTGACTGATCACAGAACCACAGAAAAAACTATACATTTTAGTAACTCTAATATTAAAGAAATAAAATAATAAAATTAAAATTACAATAATAATAAAAGTGAATTCTACTAAGATTACTATTTAACACGGGATCACATTCAGAATGAATTCATGAAAACCAACCAAATAACTTAAAAAAACAATGTGATCTTAAATACCTATGTGATTGTAAGATACCCATTCTCCACTAGTTGTCGATTTTTGTAGGAATACCATTAAGCGGTTAGGTTCGAATAGAGGTTAACAAAGATGTAACAAGCATTAGACTTATTAGCTAACGAAAGTCAATCTAAAATGCATTGGACAGACGAGCTCTGAGGGTCTCTGAGTTTTGAAAAATTACGTTAGGAACTTTATACTTTTTTATGGAATTGTAGCATCCCTATCTACTGGTCTAATGTTACTTCGACAGAGTCGCAAAGCTAACAGTAGGCAAGGCACCCCAGGGACGGCCATGTTATCTTTACTATTGTTCGAGTTAGATTAGTTTTTGTACCTCTTATTACTATAGCTTGTGACGTTGTTATCCAGTATATGTATTTAGGGTATTAGTGTTTTTGTTGTAAGGTGTTCTGTGTTGGTTTCCTTTTAATTTTTATCTTTATTAACAGCCAGTCTAACTACTGGCTGGTATCCGGCCTCTCCCAAGTTTTCCCTTTCATTATCATTATTTTAGGCAACCATGCCAGAAGATACTCATAGAATGGGTTTTGGGCTGATCATCCTCACGTTTTGGTTGGCAATCAGCATCAGCAGCTTTGAACTCAGAAGTAGTTTAAACCAAGTAAAACCACTGTATTTGTTGTTTATAATTTTCACGGTTATTTATTTTGTCTATCGTATTTAGACCACTTTATAAATCCAAGGTCAAGTTTTTTTTTTGCAAAACCATAAAGACAGAGCGCTAGCTAAAATGCAACAAAGCTTAGATCCAGCTTCAATGCTCTCAGGCTAAAATGGTAATGATAATTATATTATTCACAACCATTCTGAAAATCATCTGCATTTAAAATGCATCAAAATAGGGATTAACATTTAAAATGCCGCCATATTAGCTCGTGTTTCAAAATCAGAGTACATAATTACATATCAGTTCGCCTGACACCGCAAGATTGATTGAAACACAGATAAGGAAAAATTAAGGCTTCTTACAGCAATATTTTAAATTTATTTGCGTCTACCATGCAAATTATGAAATAGAACCGGGGAGTTTTTATTTCGTTCCTTTAATCGAATAGGGGAGTATTGTTAATGCCCTTCGTGGGGTAAGTATAAAACTGTTTACTTTGCGTTCTACGTTTTATGCATGCTGAAGTATGGCGGTAATGTAAACGAATTTGCGAGTTATTTGTTAGTTAGAGCTTTATTTTTAATGTGTTGTTTTATTTTGTGGGTTTCGACCGATTTACTTGTATTTTGTGTTGTGATAGACATCCCATAAATACATAGAGTAATCACGGAGCTCTTAGTGTCCTAAGAGTTTCTACAAGCTTTGAAAATATTAATATTTTGCTTCGTAAATATAAAAAAATTTGGAAAATTATCTAGAATGTTAAAATACATACCTTAAATCCTGTCTTCTAAGTTTCTTCCTTCCGCAGCCTATGTTTAGACAAAGTCTATTAAAACTTTTAAAGGTTCTTTGTTTACCTCTGACCTGTTAAAGTTATCACAGAGACGAGAGCAATCTAATTACACGTTTGGATCCACCCATCAATGCCATCAGAAGAGAGAATTGAAAGCTTTTTAGTGTACCGTCCTGAAAAGTTGACACAAAGCTTTAACTGAACTCTTAAGTAGATTAACATCCATTTACTGAACACAAAGTCAATTTTGCAGCTCTATGTAGCCTTCCTTATAAGCAAATTGGGTTCTTTGAAACTGGATTTAGACACACCCTAGCTGAGCTTTAGGTCTGTAGTAACGTGACTTCAATCGTAACTGCCCTCTCTAAAGGTATGACATAACAGGCTGCTTTTGCAGTAAAATAATTCACCGCGGATATGAAACGGAAGGATACATAATAACATTGCCAGTTACTTTGAATCATCAATTCAAATCGACCGACTGGCAGTCTAGTCTACGTCGGCTATCAAAGTCTTGCTAACGTGGTAGTAAGAGTTATATTTTGATCTCTTCCTACTTCAAAGATTCCCAACGTCTCATTACAATGTCAAGACGATATGATACCCTAAAACAAACAGTTCGACTTCCACCCTCATTCGAATTCGCAACGATTCCGGAATGTCGTAAATAGAACGCTTGGCTAGTCAAAAAAGCCATCGCCATTTGTCATTCAAGAACGTCAATGTATTATGCGATGCGTCTAGCGGTCGTAACTGATCTGAGGGTCCGGAGTACGCCTGTGGAATTTGCAATTTTATTTGATTTCCGATTTAAATATTGAGGTAGGTGCCCCTCTGTCTTGGATCGATGGTGATAAAACTGAACTGTCGTTAAGATTTTGTTTGGGACATTTTGTCCCTCGGTGATGTCACGATGTTGGAGTACCAATTAGATTGTTTTTACAAGCTGCTTCTTTATCGGCCATTTCATCGACATTTCTTCTCTTAGCATTGCACCCATTTTTGTGAATAAAACGCAATTTTTCTAAACTTTTACCCGTGTCCATTGCCTAGCATGAATTGTGGTGCTTGGCAAACATAAATTCTTTCTACGGTAGTCAGCTCAGTTAATCCGTAACTGTCCGATTTAAGACAGTGATGTAAGTAACCTAGTTTAGCTCTAATTCCAGCAACAATTGCCAGATTCTGGACTCTGTCGCGTTCCGCAGTAGCATGTCGAATAGTCTCTACAATAGGTAAAGTGCAATGAACCTTTTCGTTTACTGACCCTACATCTATCAAAATTAATGATCCCCTTGATTGAAAAAAATAATCCTCGATTATTGAAATTGATTCTTCGTTTGACTAGGGGATGGTCTAATGTTTGCTGCACGAAATATTGAAGGAACATAATAAGTTCTCGTGAGGGGTGCAGTCAAACATTGGAATTATAGACATAGTTAATACAAGATAAGCTTACTTACGACTTAAAGTTTTGGTAGTTTTTATGTTGTTTTATTCAGTTATTCATTATTCAGTGGGGTACATCATCGTTTGCAGTGCTAACATTTTTAGTTTTACAAAACACATTTACAGGTATAATGTTATTGTTTCTTCTAAATTTCCTTTCACCAATTTGTGTTTCTAAAAATACAACATTCTTACCACTACTTCAACTTTATGTAATATTAATACGAATACATAATAATGTATGATTTTAATATCTGCAGATTCCTTTGCTTCTGCGCTTTCATCCCCCAAGAGGTGATTCATGACATATTTTCCCCATGCAGCCGTACAAATTGTCTAATTAATTGTCTTCCTTGTTACAGGTAAGGAAATAATCTGGATGTCACGTATACCGATGTTATTGCCAGCAAATTTGGTAAGTGCCAAGTCAGTTTTGTTTTGGTGAAAATCTGTGATCAAATCCCAGCATATACCTACACCGTTAGAGAGTTATTTTGGTCGGTTTTGCCTCGTTGAAATAAACCATAGGGAAATATAGCATTAGTTAACGAGCCCATGATGCTTGCATTCTTTTGGTTAACTGTTTGGAGAAGAAATCTTTAGGTATGACTACTATAAATAAATTATAAATTATTGATTCTCAAAATTAATCATTTAATAATATTATTGTTAATTCATTAATTATTTGGTAGGATAATTTATGAAACTACCTAGTGACGTGTAAAATATTATTTTTATTAATAAATTCTTGTATTCTTGTATACCTAGAGGTTTCTACTGACTAAACTACATCCAAAGACTTTTACTGTATTCCTTCCGTGTGTGAGACAAAACGTTCGTGTCTGTCGCCGTGAAAATTGAACTAAGTTGCGTTGCATTGCACCCATTCCAGTCGACCCAGGAGGGGCCGAATCCACAACTTCCCCTCTGAACTAAGATGGTAGGTAAATGAGAGGGATTCTTAAAAAGCGATAAAACCCCGCGAAGCCTCTAATAACTTCCCTCCAGGCATTCGAAAAACGTTTTCTACACATTCGCACTAACTACACCCCTTGCATTAACCAATTTACGCCGCTTGCACCCCATCTCGCCAAGGGTTATAAATTTCACCTAACCGACCATCTACTACCTGCTTTTAAAGGGGAACAACTTGTTTTGCTAGAGTTATGGTAAAGGCATGATTGGACTTGATTTTCGTAGCTTTCAGTTTTAGTTTTTGGAAATGTATGTGCTAAAGACAGATTGGGGGTTGTCACGCATTTTCATTTTGAACTTTTTAATGTCTTTTACAAACAACAAAAACTAAGTAACAAAAAATCTTTACGATTCCCGAAGTACCTTATTTAAAAATATTCGTACGACAGTAGAAGTGAATCAGTTGCTAATAGTTTTCATTTAGTTTTAGCGCACGTAAATTTCACCTTTTCGTGAATCGCTGTGTTGACCAATTTTTCTGTTCCTCACGCGAGTTTTCGAATATTTTCCAGATAAAATAAATTACAGCATACAAGCGTAGTCTCCTATCTCCCACCGATTGATAAAAAACGAGCAAAACTGCAATAACTATAACTTAACATCATAAACAATGTACACATAGACACGTAGTTTCCGATAAGGCGCATAGATGGCGATAGTGTCTACTTCCGGCACACCGTCTTGGCACGGCCGGAAGTGCCTTTGTCTGACGGATTTTAGGGTAGGATAAGCTGCGCAATTTTCAACCTTATTGATGCTCGTTATTTGTTGGAAGGTTTCCGAAGGCTCATCAAAAGCAGATTGGTTTGAACTGCGATCCTTTGCCAAGTAAAAAAGGAGTTGCTATGAAAAGGGTGGTTTAGACTTCCGATTTGATAAAATGTTTTACTACAACAGTGTTGCAAATTGCTCAAACTTTATTTTCAAGGACGTTTATTCAATGTCTGACCAGTAAAAATCACTACAAAATGAAAATTAACAAGATCATTGAAACCAGAGCCGACAGAGTTCGCTTTGATTGTATCGAGACGTCATCGTGACGTTTCATATTTGTATGGGATTTTTATCGCTAGATCCTCATATTGGAATTGAAAACCGCCTCCTTTTATTGAAGTCGGCTAAAAAAGTCGTCACAGCTGCAGCGTTATCAGTTCAAGTTTCAAAAATATTAAATTCATTATGTACTTCAACTTTAATACGCAATGTATGACGATGCAATGTCATTTTTGTCGGCTCTACCGAAGACCAAATTGCTACTGTAAAACTCACCAAGTTTTTTTTTAATTATAATGAAAACAAAAGTAGTAATCGTAACGTTGTCGTTATTATAATAATATTTTAATGAATATTGTCAACGAATGGCAAGTTATGTCTTGAAAGTAGGCAGAGTTCCATCAAAGTTTGTATCCACAATCGGAATGTTCGAGCAAGTAGGATATTATTTGTATAAGAAACATTCCTTATTCTGAAAATTTATTCTTAATCAAAACTTCTACCGCTTGTTAATTGACAATCAACAGGAGCTCTGTACTGGGTTTGATACGGAATTAATATGCAAATAGGGGATTCTGGTATTGTTTCATTTATTTGCTGTTTTGTACAAAGTTGGTGCTGAAAAAACACTCGGATTTCGCGTTCGTAGAAGCGGGACAGGGCATAGCAACGCAAGCCCATAAATCAAGTTTTTGCCTTATATCTATTATTAAATAAATAAATCAATAAAATTTGCTGTAATTTTTGTTAGTTTCATCATGAATTAGAGTGAAACAGGCTTGCAGATTATCTTAATTAATTGAAGTGCTGTTTGGTTTAACTCAATATGTATAAAAGCTGACTGTAAGTACTAGTTCTCGTGTATTACAATCATTCTGAAATCCCGAGACATTCCCCGAAATTCTTTCAACTTTCAATAAAAACTCGAATAGACTTGCCAAGGGCCTAAGGCGCCCTAGGGGTACCGTTAAAGTTTTTGTCCGTATTTCGTTTTCATTTTATCCAAAAGTTATTGCCAACCCTAGCCAAGTGAATTTACGTAGGTATATTGCTATTTTAAGCATTAAAAGGATTGTAAAGAAATGAGTTAAGGGATGCACGTTCTCGTCAATTCGATTCGCGAGGCTGAAAGCGGAATGGCTTTTGTGAGTTAGTGAATCAATCCTACGGATTTTGCGTTAATATCCATAAAATAACGTTACATTTTTTTTTCATCTGGCACTAACATATTTAAATTTTTCAGATATTTCAATAATTTTAATTATTTAGGCTCACAACTTAAGCACCTATTTGACAAGTCGAATTTTACAATAATGATTACCAAGTAAGAAAATAAGGTGTGTAAAGGCACCAGTTGTTATAATTTGTAAGTTCTTGGGCAGAAACTAAATTAAGACGACATTCACAAATAACTATTTTCTAAGCTGCTCTATGATGATGATGAATGGCATCATCTGAAACAAAAATAAGGACGAATAAAACAGTGGGATAAGACCAAATTAGTAAATTGTGAAGTATATGCTAATAATCAAAGTGGATAAAAGGATGAAGTGAATAGAAATTGTGAATTGACATGGTGATTTGGAATTTGACGACCTCTGTGGCACGGTGGGCGAAGGTCCGCCTGCGACGCAGGAGGTTGCGGGTTCGATTCCCGCCTTGGAACAAATGTTTGTACGATCTGTTAATATTCGTTCCGGGTGTTCTGGTCGTTTTCTATGCATAATAAAATATATCTATCTGTGTATTGTAAGTATTATGTATATCAGTTATCGAGTACCCATAACACAAGCTCTGCTTAGCTTGGAGCTAGATAATACTGTGTGAATTGTCCAGCATTATTTATAAGCATTTGAAATCGCCCAATAATCTCAACTAGAACTCAATTTATGATCGGCCGATCGAAGGCCTCCCTCACATTCTGCAGAAAGCCTCAGTTGAAAGGCTGTGTTTGCTGACGGCAGTCCAATATTCTTACCCTTCTATACGACATACGTAATACGTAGTATGTAGTAGTGCAAACACAATAGGTTAGATTACGGGAAATCCGGAAACCTTCGGACAAACATCCTCTTCGTAAATAGAGGACGCCAGCCCTGTTCTGATGATATTTATAAAGATGAGATGCTAGTTTTACACGCAATTTTCTGCTTTGTTGTTGGTAAAAATCGTAGGTATTACATTGGGAAGAGCGACATTCTCGTACCTAAAACACGAATATTTGAATATTTTGTTCTCAAAGATCCGGGATCCGAAAGTGTTATTTGAAGAAAAAAAACCGACACTTACCTCTATCACCTGGCAACACTACTGAACGAATCGGGTCATGCACATTAAGTGTTAATTTTTATTGCTTCATGTACTTTTTTTCGATAATGTGTGCAAGAACGGGCTGAAAGGGGGCGTCCATTAATAACGTGAGGCGTTTAGGGGAGGAAGTCGAGCCAAATCTCACCTAATCTCACGCGTCTCAGCATATATCACTTAATTATTTTTCCGCGAATTTCAGCAGATGTTCTTTTCGTGCTGGCCCAAGATTCTCTTCTCTTGATCTTCATTATGAATTTAATGTTCGATTTTGTCACTGTGATTATACCATGTTCTTAGAAGTCTTAAATCCAATTCAATCAAGCCCATATTAACTTATTTACATTAAAATATGCATTTTGAAAAATCTCACGTGAGATTATTAGGGGGGTCGACCCAAATCTCACGACATCTCACCGAGGGGGGTTCGAAAAATTGTCCAAAATCACTACACGTAATTATTGGGTGCCCCCAAACTTGTTAAAACATGAAGCAAACAGCTGACGTGGGCATGACTTTTTGTGACCTTAAATAATAATGTCTCGTGAATCGCTTACCACAAATAAAATAAAGGCTGACAATGACATAAACCTAAATCATCTTGATAAGATGAGAAAAGGTCTACATTTTATTATTTTACGAAGATCTACTAAAGTGCTGGTGCGAAATAAGACTGTTGTTGTAAGAGTCATAAGTTCTACGTGTAACGAAGTTGATAAAAACGAAGTCAACATTTTCAACAAAAAATGTATTTTTACGCAGAATATTGTTATTTTTTATCATTTAGAATAAACGAAGTATCCTCGAACCCAGCTCAGCAGTTAATTCAGTTAAAACTTGCTTGTTTGTTTTTCGTCGAAAGTTTTAGTTAAATGTTGGAAACTAAATATTTACATAGAGTCCACAGCGGTTAGTAATTGTGAAATTGCGTAAAGATGCAAAAAAGCATTGCAGCTAACTTGTTGAAAATATGGATGTTTTCTATTTAAAACCATACAATATTTTTGTCAACCTAAGAATTTACCAAAAAAAGTGATATGATAACGAAACTAGTGTTGCTAGTACCTTATGAGACAGCTTGATGTTTCTGTGTGGAAATGTCCACTATAAATTATTTATTTATGCAAAGAAAGTATGCTCACGCACGATATCTCTCGTATAATGACTAACGTGCAAATACCTTTGTTTTCATAACTGGATAAAATGATGTCTTCAGAAAACTGGACTACGAACTCCCGGGGTTATTTAGGTAGATAGGTAGGTACTCTATATTGTTTAAAAGGTCCCCCAGATAAACAGTTGAACGATTTTATTTTCTTTAAAATCCTTTCCAAGTTAGTGCGATTTAACGAAGGCGTCGGGTGCGTTCGACAGTCTAGCGCAGAATAAATAATACTCAGTAAGGTTCGTAAGCGCCCCTATAGGGGGCAAGGGGGGTCCTGTCCAACACACGTACCCCGACCATTCGTCTAACGAGTCACTTGCCGGGAAAAACCGGTTTAAACTGGATTTTTAAACTACCCGTCTATCTGGGATTTATTTTTCTCTAATACCTTCCCGCGAATTTATCTGTTTGTCTTGGGTTTACCCGGCTGAAGACAATTTACGTCTAAACCGTCTGTGAAATATGAATTCGGTTTCCCTTGTCCCTTGTTCCCTTTCAGAAACTTGAGAAATACATTTATAGAACTGAAAATGTTTATCGCATGTGAACAAAGACCTAACCCCAATTCATTGGCCAAGGACAAATTGCACGAGATAAAAAAGAATAAAGTATATTATAAACATAAAGAAAAAGTCGTAAAAGAACATTGATAAACTGCTGAAACTTATTTTTCCGCACACTTATCAAAACAAGACAACGTTTTGCTCTGATAGCGGGAAGTATTCAAATGAATCCCTACAGATAAAAATCAAAATGGCCGTCGTCATGGCAAAGTTAGAACACAATTAAATTGGACAAAACAAAAGAAATAGAAAAGACATTGAATAAATACAAAGAAATTGAATTATTTTTTCAAACGAAAGTTTTAATTTTGTTTCGGTCGGCATGTTTTGAATTTCAGAGTTCATCTAAACATTAAAGAGTTATTTAACTTGAAAGTTCTGTATCTAATTAAATATTTAACTTTATTTTGTTTGTGCCCAAAGGAATCCAAACTCTTATCTTAGCAATTCATTAAAATTCATCATTTGGTAAGATTTATCTAAATGAATAGAAAAGCTTTGCAAAAACTGAAAAAAAAGAAATTCGGACAGGAAAAGTTTTGCGGCAACAATGAGCGAAAAACACATTGCCTGAAAAGTGGTGAAACTTTTACAGCTCCCCTAAGAGGGAATGTTTTGAGACAAGGAAAATCTCTTAAAAAGCACCATAGTTTGCCGGATGTGCATGTTCCCATGCCTTCTCTGATGGCAGCTTTGAACTGTGTGGGAAAACATTGAGGCGTTTTTCATGTTTTCCTAAAGTTTACCTTACGCGTGTTTAAAAATATCTAATAAAACTTCAATAAATTAACTTTGATATGGATCAATTGAGTTAACTCTAGATAGTTTTCACAATAGTCTGCAGTTAGCTCAAGTGTTGTAACTGTAAATACTAGTCTAACCTAATTTGTTTCTATCGATTTATTTTATTTTGTTTCTCTATGAAGTGTAATGAACTTTGTATTATATTGTATACGTAGTAGTATTATAGTGTATGCGCACATTTTTTGTCTTTACTTTGCAATTTTTTCGAAGCCAAAAGAAACTAAAATATTTAGCAGACTGATAAAATTACGGTATTATGTCTAATGTCAACTTTGCTCTCTTTTGTAAATAAAAAAAACTTTGCTCTCTTTGACTAGATTAGGCGCATTATCAACCTTTCAAACATCCCACTTCAAGCTTTATTATATTTTTCTTGAACTTTTACTTTTTCGCTAATTATTTGGTTCTCTTTGAAGGGTTCTTACGAAAAGGCCTATGTTATTTGACCTGTCTTTTAAAATTTCACTTTCACCTTTGACTTTCTCAAGTAAGGTTGGTGTGACTTATGCGTGGTTAAAAGATTATGTGGGTGGTTCAATACAACCGAAGCAACATGTTTTAATGAACATAATTCCCAAAGTTGTCGACATACTTTTGAGTCTAGTTAGATCTAAAAATGTTTTCTTGGAAATATGAAGTTTCTATCGAAGTAAATTTAATGATCTCTAAATAAAGTTTCTGCGCAGTTTTTAAAAACCGTGATCATTTAATTCGACTCCTAAAAGAAGCTTTGATGTGAGGTATACCTAAGTTATTTAATAGCAAGATAAAAAAGCGAATGTTTTATTGTTTTGTTGGGATTTTCAATAAAAAAAACTTGCTGTAATGTTTCATCTGAAATGAATGTAATAACTACCACAAAATAATATTTTCGACAGCAATATTTTATTTATGACATCCGATGCACGTAAAGGTAAAACGGAAAATTTTTACGGAATTCAAAATATTCAAGGGGCAGTTACGAAAAATAGTTCATTTTGTTTTCAAAACATTACGACAATGCTTCCTAACATTTCTATCCCGTTGCATAAAATATTACTTGTCTATGTAATAATAATGCTGGATGCTTATTTTGTAAGCCTAAAGAAAGAAGAAGAGCATGTATGTTTATGTATATACCCTGAAAAAAATGTGGTTACATCAGTGCCAGCTTCTAAAAGAGGAAAAACTAACAAGATAAAGTTAAAAACTACAACCCGACTACGTGAAAGTTATAAAAGTTTGAAACATTTACATTGACAAAATAGAATGACGTATCGGTCATATTTGATAGGTATAGAGTTGAAAATGAAAATAGGTCGTAGGTATTGTAATTTTTCTCTATGGGGCCTGCAGCCTGCGGCTACCTAAACTTTAATACGCGTTTTGAAGGCTTATTCGGGGTCGGAGCCCTAAATCCTATAGCCTATAACCATCGGGGTATTGAGACGAATCAATCGATACATAATTTGTTGAAATCGAACCAGTAGTTTCAGCGCTACGTGGGAACAAAGAAATCGGCCACATACATACAAATATACAAACATACAAACATAGGGTGCTAACCTCATAACCCTCCCCTGTTGGTAGTCGGGTAAAAAAAGCAAGTTTTGGATTACAGTTTGTGTGCCGTAGAAATACAAAATCATTCAGAAGTTCACCAGTTTGAGGGTAGGTAGGTATGTACAATCCACAACAAAAAAAAAGTAGCAGTCCTAATCTGGTCAGAGATCGTAAAATAATCCGACTAGCATTTTAACATGGTAAAATATTTGTTTTTTATTTAGATAGACTAACTAAATAATGAGAAAAAAATATGCCAATTATCTAGCAGTATGGAAAAATACGATTTGTATTAATAGTCTCATCTATCTATGTATTGTATTGTATTATGTATATCAGTTATCTAGTACCCATAACACAAGCTCTGCAGAGCTTGGGGCTAGATAATGCTGTGTGGACTGTGCAGCATTATTTATTAATTTTTATATTTTAAAGTACCACCGTCTGAGACTGTATTGGTGACGATAAAACGGCCGAGGGATATGGCCAAAATATGTACCGTTCGAAGCATTTCCCGTGTTTTACTCCGAAAGTTTTCAAGTCCCAGTTGTTGTTTTCGAACTTTACCTATACGACGGTGGAGGCAAAAGAATTTCCCATTAAAGGTACACTGCCGAGCAATAAAAGCGGACGCATCATGTGACGATCGCTACAAAATTTCTACAGATTGATCTACTATCAAGAAATAAATCGGTAGGGAGGTCATCTAAGAAAATTATTATTGTATGTATATGTCATCATCATCATCATCAGCCTATATCAGTCCACTGCTGGACATAGGCCTCCCCTAATGAGCACCATCGCGCCCTGTCTTCAGCTTGCCGCATCCAGCATCTGCCAGTATGTATATGTATCTCTTAATATATCTATATCCTACTGTCTATCTTCCAAAGAAATATAAACAAAATAAATAAATCAGAGATCATCATTAGAAAGACAGAACTGTAGTTTATCACTTATAGGGACCCAAAAATGCTCTACATAACTATCTTATACATAATTCGTAAATCCCTTTTCAATTTTTTCGTTCAAATCATTGACACTCCCCATAACAATGCACGGAAGTGTACCTTAAAAAAGGACAACGGATCAAATTGGTTTCTGTAAACAATTCCTTTGGTTCAGTTCTCTTATTGGTTTTATTCGGAGCGTGTGTCACATTCCTGAAGAAGTTTTAAGAAGTTCTTCCTTGTGATTTCAGGTTGTTTTCTATAGGTGGATATTTTAGTACCAGGTCGAGCTTTGAACAAACTATTTTCATTCTATTGTGCTTCTGTTTTCAGAGATTTGTTTTGTTTGAACGCTCTCTGACGATCTAATCTAAACTTTTTAAAACTAAAGTTGGTTTCCTCGAATATTTTGTATAACTAAACGAGCTAGAAAAATAGTGGACGCAAACTTCGCTACACTTATCAAGAAGTTATTATATCTGACCCAATTTTTCAATATTAATTGAGTTATTACGGCCTAATGACGTTATTTACTGACCTCAAAATTAACAAGATTGAAGAACTGTCTGTTTGGTTTTCGTTTCATTTGACATCTCCCAATTTTGTCTTTTAACTTTAAATGTCTATAGCTATTTAGATTTTAACACACCAAAGGCCTGCAGGTGGAGCTAACGGCGTTAGAGTCGTAAGAGGTCCCAGAGATTTTCGACGAGGCTTGTATTCGATCTCGTTGCTTAGTTGATTAGAGCGCACCCGTACTGAGGGTGAGGTGCGGGTTCGAGTCCCGCTGAAATCGAAAATTTTGGGACATTATTAAATTTTCGTAGAACATCAAAGGTCCTGCTAATATTTTATTGGTTTGCCAATGTTTTCTTTAAGCTAACTTCAGACCCGTTAAAACTATAAATTATTATTAGATATTTCTTTACATATAGAGAGATTATTTGTTAATAGGGTAAGTGTAGGTCGAAACAGCGCTTCGCCAAAAGATTGATTAATCTGGTCAATGTATGTATGTAATGATTGCGATGGTGCTGGGGTCTCATTTGTCAGCGAGCAAGGGGTTTGTGGTGATGGTCAATACAGGTCGTTGCTCTCTGCTAATGATGACGTCATTGTGCTAGTAGGTACACTTGCTTAGTTTGTCATTAATTTTGTTTAACCTTTAAATTCTTAAAATTAAATTAATTTATTAATTAAATTCTTTATTAAAGAGAATTTCGATGATAGATAGATAACATTTTATTGACACACAAAGATACAAAAAAAACTAGATGTGCTAAGAATAGTGGAAGTACAAAGAGAGGCCTTTTCGCTATGAGCTATCTCTTCTTGGAACTATTGAGACATCCTTGATATCCTTCAAGATTCTTACCGTTGTTTTTAAGGATTTTTTTAACTGATATCAAATTGGAATCAAGGAAAATTGAAAATATATTGCCTTAAATTAACCACGGTTAATGGTCATTAAAACACAATACAAAGTCACTTTTCATCCAGCGTCCATTAACCCTAAAACGGGTTAAAATAAATCACGTGCACACACGGGCCCGTTGTACCCGTAATTTTAATTATTATACAACAGCTATCTAACACAGAAGACTTTTAATTGAAGAACAGTTTAAATGGACGTCACTGAAAGTTATAATTAACGAACAAATTTACCCCGAATTTATGGTTCAAAAGTAACCCGAATTTTAGGTTTGACGGTCCGAAAGTCCAGAACGCAACGTCCGTTTCAGATGGTTATTAATTATCTTCGAGATTAAAGATGCTCTTGCTGATTAGAGGGTGAAAGGGGTCAAAAAGCACAATATAATGGACATTTTAATTCATCAGATTTATTTTCGTGAAGAAAGAAGATGCGATGAAGAAAATAGAAAAAAAATGTCCTTCTATTCGTATCCTCCGTAAGGATATGCACAAAAATTTGTAGATTCAATTTTAATTCATGTAAATAAATAAATACTGAGATTGAACTGTCAAAAACTTTTCCACAACTTCAACTTACCTAACAACAAACATGTGAAACAAAGTTTAGAATAACGTTCTTTTAATTTGATAAAACAAAGAATTGTGTGTTCTTTAAACACCGCTTCATTTACTATATAAAATTTCATTTACGTATAAAATTTATATACTTTTCTGTTTTAGTAAGTTCACAGCTGTTGCAAATTATCCTATGTCTTAAAGTTTCATTTGAAACTTGTTATAAAAGGCAAATAACTTTGTTTTAAGTGTTTGAAATATTTACAACGTAATTTGGCTTCACTAGAAAACAGCAGCTGTTAAAATTGGCGTTATTTAGTACCAATGTGGCGTTTAATTTAATAATTAAATCAAAAAATATGGTAAGTGTACTTACAAGTTCATTTTAAGAGTAAAATTTATTTATTTTTGTCAGAAATAAACTCATAAATTTTCAACTCAATAAATCTACATTCAGTTTTCTCTGCAAACTGATTAGCAATACATTTTTTTATTTAAAATATTCAGTCCTTTATTTCTAGTTTGTTTTTTGGGCTACAGCGACAGTCTTACGTGCCCCAAAACATTACCTTCCATTGCAGTTGGGCAAAAACAAGTACTAGAAAACAAAGTCCCAACATGATCACAGCACTTAATTGTCTTTTAAGGGTTAAGTCATGTCATCTGTCAACCTGGCCGTCTAAGCAACTAGCCCTAAGTGCCCACCGGGCCCCAAAGGCCACTTTCGAGACATGCAAATCACAATGCAACAATTCTTTCTGACCCCTCAGGGCCATACAACACCGTAAATTAACCGACTATAAATTAGTCACCCCCTTGGCACTGCCATGGAACAAATAACAGTAAGTTGTAGGGAATTCCACTGGTCGTAGGAGGGTCAGTTTACCTTAAGTGAGTCGATTGAACACTCGTTCCAATTTTGAATAATATAAGAAAAACCCCCTCAGTTTTGGATGTATAAAAAAAGGTGCCGGAGCTAACAAAAGAATATAGCTCTATCAGTTTTAATCAAAAAGGTAACGTTCACTAAAACTCAGACTCTATTCTTACATCAATTCACTTCATCCCACTAATATTATAAAAGTGAAAGTTTGGATGGATGTTTGTTACTCAATCACCCCAGAACGGCTGAACGGATCTAGATGAAATTTGGCACAGTGATAGATTATAGTCTGGAATAGCACATAGGCTATCCAGACTATATATTTTATCTATTTTAATCCCGGTATTCCCGCGGGAACGGGAACAACGCGGGTGAAACCGCGAGGTGCTGCTAGTTTCTAAACAAAGATCACCTTGAATATTAAGTCATGTCAAAACATAACACAGCCTTCCTTTTAAACTGGAAGGCAAACGGGAGAGAACTCTCAAGGTTTACTTGAACCTTATCCCAATGTACTAGAGCTGACTTCTATCTTACTAAACCTTACGGGAAGAGCATGGTAGAGTAGGTATATCGGATTCGCCTGAGGTGAACTGAGCGACGCATAAATTGTTGGGACGTATTCAAATATGTACGGGTAGGGTGATCATTAGAAAACCAATTTAAATGAGACGATATTGGAAAGCTATTAACAAAGATATGTAGAGCAACTACAGTGTATACCTAAAGATAGCCATATATTTTATATTTTATAGCGGCTTTTTGATAAAAACTATGGTGTTTTTTATTGATTTTATAGCGACTAGAGCCTGTAAATGGTCTTATTTTTAGAATATTGTGGTTGCAAGAAGTTTTGTATGAGTTCTGACAACTTAGCTGATAAATTGTGATAAAAAAAAAAAATATTAATCTAAGTATTTAGTTTGGTTGCAAAAGTCTGCAGTAAGATCTTGTTTCGATTCTCAATATTTAGTTCTATTTTGTTTCTTTTATTTGATTGTAATTTTATTTCATAAATAAAAAGGTTGTTCGTCGCTGGTTGGCGCGAGATTCAATTTGTTTTCGTGTTTTACTGGTATTTCTGGATAATTTGGGAAAATATGAAATTTTGTGCTAATATCTACATTTTCAATAATTTATGTTTCATTTGCATCATGAATCAAAGCTGGTTTTATCATGAGTTCATAGAAAAAGTGTTCATGAAAGTTGAAAACTATAAAATATTTGAATCTCGCGCCTAGATTCGCGACGCGAGGAGGTTCGTCGCGATTTTTTAAACTAACCTTGAGCGAGATTTTTTAAACTAACTTAGCTAGTTGGGTAAACTCATTGAAAAGACTGTTCATTTTTGTATCAAGGTAGAACTAAAACGTACTCGCACTTTACCACTTTGTCCCAGTTGAGAACTCACAGTTGCCGAAGAAGACTTTCAAAAGCACATGCTACGAACAACTTTATATAGCAATTGCAGCTTTGTTTTATGTCCCTGGAATTTTATGGTGATACCTGATTTCTCTATATTTTGTTGTGATATTAGCCTGTTTGATTTAAAGAGACCTAAGCATAGAAGCAGTGGACTGATATAGGCTGATGATGATGATGATGAAGCATTGAAGGTCTTTTACTCTCTTTTGCTCGTGGCTTCTCACGCACTTTCCAAGTGGCCTCTGTCTGTCTCTAGATAATGTTTACCTTGGTGCCAAACTACAGTAAGACTTTCGTGACCTTTCAGCCGTTTCGGCGTGAAGTGACAGACAGTCAGACCATACTTTCGAATAAATAATATTAGTATGGATAACATTATCTATGGATTTCAGGTAAACACTTTCACGTCTGCCAAGTTATTTTTTAAGGTAATAAATAAATTTAATGACCTGAAAAACTTTTTTTTGCCGCAGTTAGCTGCACCTGTGCCGGTTTCAGCTATTGTTTTTAATAGCGGACCTCTTTGAAATAATGGCTTTATATTTAGTACTTACCTACACGGTATTTGATATTAAATACATGCTAGGTCAACACAAGCTTTTCACATCAACCACCTTTACTAGTCCACAGCTGGACATAGACCAAGGTGTTTATCATTACGGAGCAATACCATAGTCCCCACGCTGGGCTTAGGTACCTAAATACAAATATGTACTACCTACCTAATATGGTTCTTCGATTGAGTTTCTCCAGTACGCCTTCGAAGACTAATTGGTCAATTAAAAATCAAAGAAAGCGATTAAAAATACAACTCAAGTTACAAATTACACTTCTTGATTTTCAGCAAGTCTATTGGAATTTGAGCTTTCTGTCAATAGACATAAAGCTCGCTACCATTACTAGGTACCATATTCTTGATTTAGACTCCACAGCACAGAATCTCCATAAAGGTTACAGATTCAAAGCGCAAGGCACTTAGCAAAACCACCTAATTCTAAACAGTTAATCCGTCTCGCTCTCTCCCATAAATAACCGCAAGTGCTCGAGTGGGACAGAAGGGCTGTCTTGCGGTGCCCCTTGATTTATCATGCCACAAACAAGGCGCCTCTGAAGGAATAGTTAAGCTGATTGTCCACTGTTGTAATATTTCAACGGACTTACCACAAGGATGGGGAAAAGAGGTTTGACGTGACAGGCAACTTTCTTAGCAGTTTTATAGGTAAGTACCTACTACGTCAATCGCAAAAACGAGTCTTTGCTTTTGTCATATTCAATTACAATTGAATGTCCAAATTTGAATATAGAACAGTGACAATCGCCGTTCCATCCATGAATTTGCTTGCCAAAAACTGTGCAGAACCCTCGAGCTTTTCGAAATTTAAACCAAGACCATTTCAAATAGAGCTCATATTACATTAACGCTGATATAGTGTTGCCAACATCCGCCGACCTCCCATATTTATTGCCACAATAACCCTATTAATTCAGTCCAGGAGCGACTTTGAACTTCGAGTGTGGGTTCTAATCCCGGGTCATTTATGCCCGGGTCATAATGACCGGGGGTTAGGAATTGTTTTATTGAGCGCTAGATCGTAGATGACGGTTATGGTTCTGTTCCCTGAGGGGCTGTGGATTTTTAGAGCTGTAGTACAATTTGCCATAGAAGGTTGTATAGTTGGTCCTGCTATAAAGTGCTATAACCCCTTACGGTCGCTGAACTCTCTCAACAAAAACCACAAAAACAAAAACCAACAAAAGTGTAGGTATAGGTTTGTATTTACAAACCTACCTATACCAACACTTTTGTTCTATAGCTCTGTTCCAGACTTAATTAGAATGACAAAGAAACACACAAAAAGTATTTATTTACGGAAAAACAGGACACCAAATGTAAACTTTCACTGTATCGTTGTATCTACATATTATTTATACATACTAAATGATCCTGTTATAAACGTAGGTAAGTTTGAATCCTCGCTTTAACTAGATGAATATTGTGTGTAGATGCGAGGGGTCTCATCTTCGACTTATTTACAAGTCAGTGCGTTATTACCAACTAGCAGTCCGGTCCGGCTTCGCACGGGTATATTTTATCGCCTATATGTTTATCAGGAATAATGTAGGATTCTTACGGTGAAAAAAAAAATTGTGAAAAGGATAGGCATAGGATTTCGCGTTCATAGGAGCGGGACAGAGCATGCGTTTGTTAGAATTGAAATGGTTTTGGCGTCGCAAGTGCAAAAACCGAGTTTTTGCTTATTGAAACATAAACAACTTACAGGAAAACTACACAACTTATGGAAAAACTATCTGAAGGAACCTAGTAATCTATACTAATATTATAAACAGGTATAATTTGTGAGGTTGTAGGGGGTAATTTCTAGATCTACTGAACCGATTTTGAAAATTCATTTACCAATAAAAAGTCACGTTATTTGTGACTGTCGTATGCTATTTATATAACCCGAAATGGGATACATGAAAAGCGCGGAGCCGCGGGCAGCAGGTAGTTAGTAATAACGAACGAAACAAAAAATAAATCATTTCAACAGACCGCAGGGCTCCTCAGATCTCGACCAAATATGTGCAAAATAGTGCAATTACATGATTTTGTTTCTATCGTATTCTTTTTCTTAACCGTGTTTTCACGTTGAAGGAACCAAAGAAAAAAAAATGTAATTCAAGTTAACCACGGGAATCCCGTGAGTACTGAGATTTAGTCCTAGTTTGACAAGCAAACACGCTAGGTTCGCCTCATAAAAGGAAAGTATATAATTACTATTTAGGTGTCACGTCACTCTAGATTAATTAGCATGTCCCTCAGAGTTACTAATTAATATAATAAGTATAATTAATTTGTTGTATGTTAACGTGTAGTAGATTCTATGGTATAATGTGTATTAGTATCAAATAACTAGAATTTGTGTTGTAAAGCACCGTCGTTCGTGGTTTCTGGAAGAAATCGCTTAAGGCTGCCAAATCCATTGCTGTTTTCTATAATATGATTAATTAAATACAATCAGCTTTCTAGGAAGATGAATAAAAGTATTGTCTATTTATATATCTATCTTAAGTCTCTCGAGGTCACCAGTCTCAAGAGAGACTGCAACAGAGAGACTGCGCGAATGTTAAGTATCGGTATAGTTGCTTGTGTATAGCGTAGTGAAAATTTGGGTGTTTTGACTTCATGTCAGAACACTTAGGAGAGCTTCCGCTTCACTGTAGTTTTTATGACCTAAGAATTCTTTTATCTTTGTTTGACATTGTAAGACAGGTGATTTATGTATAAAAAGGTCATTAATTTTGTTGTACAAATATGGGGCAAGAAAGTATGAATGTTAATGTGCAAAATCTGTTTTACATTGAATCGCTTCATAGATTTTCTTTGCTCGTCTTTTGACGATTGGTAGCCAGGTGCCACTTGTGTTGTTTTATGATTATATTTTGTATAAAAAACTTTCACACAGAAAGAACTTTACAATCAGTATACAATTGGGTTGTGGGATACCTGAAGGGTAGAGTGTGCGCGACTTTGAGCACTGCTCTTAGCGCTCTCTCTAACAGAAGCATCGCGCGTAGTAGAGTAGCGGCCCCGCCCCATGAAGAAACATAATATATTAGTAGAGATTCACAAAGAACCATATGTATTTGATCTTAAGTTGAGTTTTACATGTCTTACATTTTTAAATATGGTACGAACAATATCCTTACTCTACCTGTGAGATAGGATATGAGATGTATATGTCATATTGACGTCAATTATAACACTTAAAACGGGGACGTAGTTTGCACCCTCCTTAACAGTCTTGCATGATTCTAAGGTGTCGCAATTATATTGATTGATATTTAAGCAGTCTTTTAACGCATATCGTTACTGTCAGGGAGACCTGGTTCTCGCAACGAAAATGAAAGATATTTCGTTCTGGTATTTATTAATAAAAAGCTGCACGCTCAAAATTAAGCAAATAATTTAATTTGTGAACCAGATGTGTAGAATTGGCGAGATATTTCAAGGATAGAAAACGTACCACTTGTAAGCAGTTTGTAACTCTCGGTGTAAACAAGAGATGTTATAAAGTTAAACATGTATAGCTGTTTGTGGTATTGTAGCTTCGAAACCCATGAACCGATTTCGATTTAGTTTTGTTGCAGGATAGTGATAGTATTTGGATTTTTTCACTTTGATTAAAATCGGTGCAACCGTTTTCATATTTAATGATATTCATCAGCCCAGTTAATGAAAAAAATTTTGATTGTTTTATCTAGTTCTGTTTACCAATATTTGAAGCAAACTTTATTCCAATGACGTGTCTATAATAATTTGCTTTTACTAAGCCTCTTGTTTAGCTACCGCACCCATCCATTAGGCCACCGCCGCAAAGCGACTAGTCGATTATTTATTAGCGACGTTCGCTTCCTCAAGTCGCGGATGTAAACCGGGCCTTATTCAATTTGATTCATTGCACTAATGCGGACCGGTCACGCGAATGACCGACCGAAAAATTCGACGCACCCGAAGGAATTGGAATGGCGTTAGACGGGCGATTTTTAGTTGGGCGACCTAACGGCTACACCAGTGCCAGCAACACATATGAATACCAGGTTGGTTCCATCTAAACACGCAGGTTTCCAAAGGTACACCATTACTGGGCACTTTATGTTCAATGGAGACTAAGCCATTAGTTAGCACCAGCTAGGTATTTGCAAAAGACTCAATTATATTTATATTTAATTATATTTTATCTTTCAGCTCGTTACGGCTGTGGATTTTGTTGAATAAACAAATATCAATATAACTTGTATGTAAATCGTTAAAGACTTCGCACACTTGCCCAAGACTCAGAATTCACTTGCTTCAATTTGATACCTTCAGTCCCTTATGCGCGTTCGATATTTTAACAAAGGTCATCATTTTTATCCAGACAAAGTGGGCAACACTTGTGAAAAAGTTGCCCATTCTCGCACGTCTGCAATTCCTCAGCTACCTACCTACTCCAAAGGTTTTCTTCGAGGAATTCGATCGCAGACGCACAACATCTTGACCTGTTTTATTTATATCGTGCCGTTCATTCTAATGCTTTTCAGTAGGTCGTTGTGGGAAAAATGGCATAATACTCTGTGAAATATATTGAGGTCTCTTAACTGTTAAGATTTTATTAAATTGTAGGCTTTCCTTGAACAGTTTTTGGTTTTAAGACTTGAGTGTAAATGAATATAAAATGGCAATTTTTTTTTTTGGTAATGGCAGCCCAACGCCCGCCATGACACTCTTTTCATCACATCATTATACAATTTTGTTCAACGTTGTTGGTTTAATAATTTGATAGCAAATATCAATTCAAATACCATGAAATTGGATTCGACTTAAACTGGTAACTTTTACATAAAAAACTACTCCGTTTTAAATTTAATGATTAAACTTCGATTTAGATCTAAACCAACCCTTTTTGTCAAACACAATTCTGTTACCAATTTAGATTCAATTTTACGGTTATCGCGCGTAAATAGTTGTCAAATGAAATCCAATATGGCTGCTGAAACTGTCAGCTGTGTACATCAAAAGATTTAAGAGATACATATTAGGGCTTCATTAAACAGTTCAAAATTGGTAATTTTGTGAACGTATAGCTAACAATATAATACGAATATTTCATGAATTTCATTAATTATTAACCTCAGAGTCTTAAAAGTTACGTCATTTGATGCTGGAATCTTTAGTAAACTGACACACAAGTTTTAGGTAGATAGAAGTTGTAAATCATCGATATGACGTCGTCATTTGTTTTGGAGTTGATTTTTTAGGCAGTCTGGTCGAGGACGATGGTAGTATTTGACTTATAAAAAAAAGTTGCGTATCAAACTAAAACATTTTTCTTGCGTAAAGTAAAAATCAAATGACAAAATATTCGATATCGAGCCAAATTAACTAACATCGAGTAAATTCCCTGTCCTGGTTTTAGGTTAATACGCCTGTATTTGGGTCAACGAGATAAGAATATTTATTTTATGTGGAATATCCGCCCCATAGAAAAAACCTTCTTGGCTTATTAATTTTAGAGTCGAGATTTATTTGGCTATGGATTCGCGTTTTGGGAAAATATGTCGTTGTTATTTAGATATTTTAAGAATGAACTAAATATATCCCTGACATTTATATTATGAACATTCTGTCAATACAATACGCTCGTGATTCTGAAAACTCAATGTTTATTACAAATTTAGTCTCTGACAAGTAACTGTACGTTCATTATTTGCCGAAGCATTCATTTGAAAATCCCAGTGTTTCCAACTCACCGCCAAGTCACCGAGAAAGTGGCAACCGAAAAAAGACGAGTAGTCTTCATTTCGACGGTTTAATCTCAACGAAACCTTTGATAAAGTTAAATATGAGCTTTATTGCTTTCGTAATAAAGGTTTAAGAGTTGTAACAAAATAGGTTTTCGAGTTGACACTGCGTTTTAAGGGTACAATTACACAGAAAGCTGGCTATCGACGCCTGTATCCTCTTCCATCTACAAAATTCTTAAAACTTTCTCATTATTTGGCAAAAGTCTGTACTGAAGCTTGACTTTACTTTTGTCTTCTTTACTTTAGTCAAAATACTAAAACGACAGAAATTAAATTATCTCTTTATTTCCGTGTCATTGTATTACTTTAAGAATGTGACCTTTTATATGTGTAGGTACATTTTTGTATTTATGGAAATAAAGAATGTTTGCATTTTGAAGTTCGACACAAATGCAATAAATAATATTCGGAGAAACATCCGCAGCCCGATGAGCTGGTAAAAGAACCTAACTTCGTTGGCGGAACAAAAGCGCATTAGACATCTAGTAGTAGAATTGACATTGCATTCCTTTTACCGGTATATACATGCGATGGTAAATAGAAGCCGATGCCCAAAGCTCGTTTGCAAGTATTTAGTGTGAGTGCGTTCTTAATCCGGGGTTGAAAGAGGGACAAACAGTCGCTTTTGTGAGTGCAGTTGGAAATAGGTCAATGTACTGACAGGATATTACGGGGCCGCCATGTCAGACGCATCTGAGGCTAAATGAGAAATTGTAGAATAACACAGTTCTTTTGCTTTTCACTTCCGGAGTTGGGAGGGTGATAAGTTTTGCTGGCGATATTAAGTTTGGTTGTGTGGAAATGTTGGCGCTTTTGCAAAGGTTCAAAGCCTTTTGTGGATTTGCAGTGCTTCAGTGGTTTTATGTTTTACTTAGATACATTATAAAGTGACTGTATATCTATCAGATGGTCTCTTTAACTATGGTATGGCGTCCCTGGTGCAGGAGCATCTCTAGCCCCTAGTGGCAAGTTTTTGTCTATGCTATAAAGGAAATTGCATACATGTACAATGATTGAAGTAGATAAAGGTTTAAAAATATTTTACGGATTCGATTACGATTCGATGTAATTTTAGAGACAAGAACCGATATTACGAACGGAAGGGTAATGACTGACTTTTAAAAAACTGTGCGTCTTCGAGCGTTCATTCACATTCATTTTACGTTTAGAAGGTAACTATGTAATAGCCCTTGTGCTGGTTGTATTAAGATGCTATACTGAAATCCTAAGGCTTAGCTCACACTGAGGCGCGACGCGACGCTGCGCGCACTTTGATTCAAAATATAACTTTATTTACAACTCAAAAAGGTACAACATTATTGACTTAATACGAGGTGCGCTTTGGTCACTTAAGTGCGCGGAGCGTCTCGTCTCGGCGTGAGCTGATCCTTAGGATAGTACGTGTTTGACTACAGTTACTACCCTAAATCCCTCTCTGTCCTGCGTCAGCCCAAATACAGTAATTTCTAGTCCAAAGTCCAGAGCTAATCCATCGTAACTAAACCAGCCGGACAGTCGCGTGCACGTCTACTAACTGAAACAGCAAAGGAAATGTAGCGATATGCGAAAATTAATATTGTGCGCGACTGCACGCGGGCCTGATTCATCGGTGAACTTTGGAATAATTAAATTGTATAGCTTGAATCATTTAGGATTTTATTATCCAGCTGGTTGTTCGTACGCTGATTGAATAATCAGTGATCAAATCTCTTGTCAAATCTTTTTTGTTTGCCAAATTGATGTTGACAAGAGATTTGATCATTAATAACTTTGATACGTTAACTATACTAAATATATAACTATAGAGCTGATCAGCGTCTGAATAACCGGCTGTCAGACTATTTATTTATTTATTAAAGAAATCATTAAGGGGCTATAATAATACAAATACAATACAGAGTTTTAAGAACTATTGTGTGTAATGCACTTAATTTTTTCTATGACTGATATTTTTGGCTTCTGACGGTACGGATCGGTCAAGCAGTTATCTGTTTAGGTGGATACTGACCGACGGTGTTACGGGGCATAATACAAATGTGTTACTCAGTCAGTAAGCGTTCGTACAGTCAGTACGGGGACAGAAGACGCTCACAACGAACAACGAGATGGATTTTTGACGTTTGCGACTCGTTGCGAATGATTCATTACTCCAGTCAGTATCGGTTTCAATGCAGTTGTTGATCATCGTCGGTCGATGAAACCATAAAAACGACGATACCATAACCAAAAGTTACCTATTCCAAGAGGGCATCCGATAACATCGAAAAGTCACCGTAAACTTGCTTTAATAATTAGTAGAATCCGGGATTTTCCATTTTTAAGTGAAGCAGTATATGGTAACCGCCCACTATCACTGAGAGGCCTAATCAGTTGAATAAAGCTTGTTATTTTAATGCTCCATTCTTGTGATAAGCATCTCTCAGTCCCTGAAGTACTTTATCATTGTACCACGAGGACACAGCCTATTTGGATGTAAGCTAGATCACTTCACACGTATGTTTTCAAAAACAAAAACTACGTTAGCTACGTAGCTTTACATTCTGGGTTTTCGATCGTAATCACTCTATGAGGCACTCAATTAGGCTTACTAAGGAATTAACTCATGTAAGTAGTGTAACTAAGTTGATTAAAGTTAATTATTCGTGGTTTGATTGTAGCGCTATTAATCGACTATTTATAGGTATAATGGTATGACTGACTTAAAAAATCTAAAATTTCAGGATGGATATTGAAGAAATTTTAATTTCTCTCATTCTGTTACATTACAAAAAGCATTCAAGATGCATTATTAGGAGCGAAATCTCTGTAGCCGCGTGCCAATATTGAATACATTTATGAATAAAAAAGAAGAAAAATTTGACAACCGATACACAGTTTCTTTTACTTACAGCAGGACAACGTCTGCTGGGGTCAGTCATTATGTAAATAAAAAGAACCTCAATTGATTTCATAGTAAAAAAAACATTTAAACCCCAAGTAACCCAGCTGCACCCTTCGTTGTGCGCACGCACACACAACCGCGGTAACACTTCAGTAGAAACAAAAGCAGTTAAGCACGATTTATATTTACGTGTTGTTTAGAAATTTACTTTAATGTACACACGCGTTGCAATTAATCTTAGAGAGGCCGAGCAAGAGGCTTGCGGCCTTTAAATGGGTTAGGCGGGAATACAATGAGTGGGTAGAGGCATCTTTGAGAAGAAAATTTATGTTTTTCACCGATTTTCTTTGAAATCACGTCAGTTTTTTTCAGATCTATTGAGTTATGTTTAACTCGAGAGGATGGATAGGTGGATCAGAAAGGAAAGGTTGTCATTTAAAAAACTATTAAAAGTGTGTAGGTATCTCGGTTCTCAATCAAATAATATAAAAAAAATAGAACTAGTATATATATTTCAATTTTTAGCTCAATTAAAACAATTGAGCTAACTACAGACTGTTACAAACAATCAACAGGTATCTAGTAACTGATCCATACGTCAGTCGGATGCGTCCCCAAGACGCTGGCTGCACTCGGTTCTTGAACACTAGATATATCATTCCTAAATATCTTTGTTGACATAAAATATCTTATATTCTAGAACCGATTACAATCTAGGGTGGTTTTTGACCAAGACCAATCAGACCACAGTCTGATTGTAGGTTATATAAAATTGGTCTTATGAAAAACGTAGTCCAAAATAACTTTTCATTCTTTATTTATTAAGTGGCGTCGAATTGAACTAATGAATAGAAAGCCATTTTTGGGAAGACACAGTCGATTCCAGGTTTCGGAATTACCTAGATCTATTAAATTATAATAGACTACTTATACTTATATATAAATAGCTGGGTCAGTAGATAAATGATCGAATCAAAATTTAGTAGAAACTTTCCCAGAACACATAAAATTTATTGTGGGTGAGTTGTATGTTTTCATTCAAAACTGTAACCTTGTTGACTTTAAAATAATTTAATTGGTTATGTTCGTATTGTTTAAAGTTATAGTTTGTCGTGTTAAAAAACTATTACACGTTTTAAAATTCCTGAACAATGAAAATGAGTATGGAATTATTTTTGAAGTGACGACGTCGATTCTGATTTTGTTTGATGTGATCGATAACACATGGATGAAACGACGAACGAAAGGAGGCCTTTGAAACACGAAACACGAAGTTTCGATTGACGAATCGCACGAAGCGACGAACCTTACTGCTGAACGTATAAAGTGTTTTGCTTTGGACGCGTCACTAAATGACAACTTTTGTTTCGGAACTCTAAGAAATAAATGTCAGAAACATTTTCATAGATAGGTCATCAAAAGAACGGATTGACCGCCCTTCAACTTGTGCGATCCAACGTTTCATTTTTCAAAGTAGGCCTCCAGTTTTAATCTGGTTTTGGCAGCGATCGAGGCAGCTATTGAGTTTGTTTAGTAAAGCAAACTCATTGTGTCTTAGCCCTTACAGGTGGATAGATGTTTAGCGACTGTTTACGCAGGCTGATTAGCGAGGGAAGTCGCGCGCGTTCGCCAGTAATCCATACGATACTTTTTGCGTGAGCCGAAGATTAATGTATCACTGTTTACCCCAGTTTGTTTAGGTTTTGGGATAAGTTACGAGCTTTTGCGATCTACTCGTAAATAGTCCGATATTATTGCTTATTTTTCGGATTTATAGACAAGCAAAAATATTATAACGCTATTTTTCTGATATTATTCTTCTGCTTTTATTCAACTCAACATAGTATTTGAATTTCTCGAATTTAATTGTTAAAAAACATACCATGTATTGGATAGTCCATTAACTACTTGGTCGAATCATCACAAACGTCATCGGCTCGCCATGCCTAACATGACACATTCAGTCATTTTAGAACCTGTGCACTTATGTTCCATTCCACTCTGGTCCGTTGGATCCATTATCCATTGGTGGATCAAAGTGGAAAACAATCCATGTTTTCCACTTTGATCCACCAATGGATTCGTTTCAACATCAAATAGAATGGGATTTAGAATGATATTATCCTTCATGCTGTCCTTCTCAATTCCAATCAGATCTGAGCGGGACAAGGGTAATTGTACGAATTTCCTATGACAAAGAAAAGTATGTTGACAGATGAACCAGTAGTAACTTCTTCATTTTGTTAACAAAAAGCTGCACTCCTCCACCTTGCACCAAGCCCACAAGAAGACGTCGACTAAATTAATTGCAGTGCTTACGTCGCAACGTCGCTCGCACTACACGAATCGCTTTGAAAAATCATCTCTCATTGTGCTGCTAAGCGATTTATAGCTCGGCTTCTGAACAAGCTTTACTTAAAGCTAGTTAATAGGTATGTCAAGACATGGCAGTTGCCGTACAAGATAGCCTGGGCCATATGATAGTTAAGTGGTAATTATTATTATTAGTTTCGTTAACTTTTAATTACATACTCGAACTCCTTTGTATTACATACTATACCACATACTTCACGCATTTATTAACTTTGACCACGGTAATGTTATCTATACAGTATTCTGTCTTCATACAAACGGCCGGAATACGAGTCATAACTGTCACCTCATGTGAGGGCGGGATCGTGGTAGGTACAACCAGTCGGGGATGCGCCGCGCGCCGCAGCGCAGTGACGAACGAACTTTTTGGTACGAAACTATTTTTTATCTAATTTGAATGTTTTTTTTTGTTTGACAGAATTGTCATTACGAATAAGTTATTGATTTTTCTTTTCAATAGGTAAAAAATGTTGTAAGCAGTAAGCGTGCAATCTGAGATTTTTTTAGTTAAATAAGGTACTTTAGTTTTATATTCAGCTTAGAAATAAATAATAAAATTAAAATAAAACAAATATTAAAGGGGGGCTTCGATACAACAAACGTGTTTTTTTGCTGATTTTATAGATAATGGTACGAAACCCTTCGTGCGCGAGTCGGACTCGCACTTGGCCGGTTTTATTATCATTTATTTTATATTTATTAAAATATATAATCACAAAACTAGAAAGAAATTCAAGTAGGTAGGTACCTAGATGAAATTAAAATACTGCAGGCGGGCAGCCCTATCGCGTGCTTTTGTTTTGTTTTGGTAGGTAGTTATTTCAAGGACATGGCCGAGTTACAATACTGTATAGATAACATTACCGTGCTTTGACTTAGAGAAAGAATAATTTTTTTTTTTTTTATTTGTCAACTCTGTTTTTATTTTTGAATCATATCATACATATAGGTACAGCATACATATGTACGTCCACGGCTGGACGTGGCTTCTCCAAACGAGGACGCTTTTGCTAGTGCAAGCAAGAAGCAATCTGCTTCTGTCTATTTTTAACCGACGAAAAAGAGAAGGAGGTTCTATGTTTGGCTGTATGTATGTTTTTTTGTGAGTATGTTCATCGGTTATGGGCCGATTTGGATAATTATTTCGCTGTTGTATGTCCAATGGTTTCAAGGTCCCATAAGTAATTGTATTCCCGAGGCTTACCTCGGTATACGTACAAGTGTGTGTCCTGAAAAACTAGTTTAGTAACTATAACATTTCATTGGGTACTAGCTTCTTCTTCAATCCAACTAAACTTGGACCTACCAGCTGTTCCTAGCTCAAATGGCTCGATTCCAGTGTTAACTTTTTTAACTCCATCCCAACTTATTAACCCCTCAGGTCGTTATCCGAAGGGGGTCCATAAAACCAGGCTCAAAATGAAAATATAACATCCCATCGTCCAAAAGGCATTCAAACAGTGTAATGGGGTCGAAACTAGCGAAGGGTCAGCAATAAAGAAGATTAAAACTATAGAGGGCCGCATTACCAGTGGCGATGGTTTCGGAAGCGTACTATATCACTGCCGTTTAGGGGGTTGAGGTGTGACGTCCACTGGAGCGCTTTCGAATCATTTTTGCATCTATCTGAGGTTTCTTAAGGTGGGTACGAACCTCTAAGCTCCCATACAAACGTACCGAATCATTTGGAATGGCATTTCCTCGGTTTTAATGAAATTTTGCTTACATAATCGGATAAGAAAATGCTATGTTTGTACCGTTTTAGTTTTTCAAAATATGATAGATAATGGGAGCGAAAATTCATTTCCAAGCGATTTTATTACTTTATCTCTCTTTAAATGATGAGTATGAGTTTAGATAGAAGAGAGAACTTGAAGGATTAAAAAAAAAACAAAATTGATTCTGATTATTTTTTCTGAAGTACCTACCATTTTATTTGAACACTGATTTTGAAGTAAGTATTGTAACATTGTCCTTAAGCATATCAACAGTTGTATTTTTTCATGGATGTGATGGCCTTTGCACCAGAAGACAGAATTCTTCTCAAGACAACATTTGATGGAACCGCTTTAGTCGAAACCTCATTTCAAAACCGCCAAAAAGCAAGCAAAAATGGCTCTTAAAGTCAAAACATTCTGTTCTACAGTCTCACCTGACACTCCTCTACCGAACCTTAAACAATAAAGCTCAAACTCGCTCAAACGCAGAGCCGTTTCAGGGACAGGGGGCAGGGGGGCAATTATCCTCCCCCGGATTGTGGAACACACATGCCCTGAAAGTTCAGCACTTCATTATAACGTCATCGGTTACCCTATTCGGTTCTCATAATTTTTGTCGTTAGGAACACGGTTTGGTTTCGGATAATCGAAAAAGTAGTTTAAAATGGGTTAAGGTTCCTTTCGTTTTCTAAGATTCAGCAGCATCTTTGTATTTTTTATTGTTATTTCGTAAAAATACATAGTCATGTTTACAAAATATAATTTTCGAAATGTACTCGTAGGTATGCTTATGTGAGACAGCTTCCCAAGAGTGGAACAACGTAGCTTAAAAAATCCTTGGTAGGTTGTGTTTTTTTTTGGATTCAGCCCATTTAGATATATGTACATCTAGTCTAGAAACGTAATAAAATTGCAAGAGGTAGCGAACATCTTTTGCTACCCATCTACATGTTTAACAGACCTGTTGTTTAGGTTATTAAATCTGTCATGGCAAAGCTATGGTAAACCTTTACCATGACTCGGTCAAAATGATGTCTGAACGGGTGAACGAAATCTCCATTTTCCCTGATCGAATACGTTGCCAGACTATCGCTACCCAGTCGCTTTTAAACTTCATCCTAACAATAGTCCAAAACTGATCCTAATCTGTCCATCAAGCAACCAGCAGGTAGCAACCAAGTCAACCCATCAAAATCAATAACCAGATGAAAATGGACTACAAAAATGCACACACACGCTCCCATCCCATCCTATTACCAAATTAACATATCAAACGGCACTCGAACCACTGAAATGAAAAAAAGAAACAACAATCATTCAAAACCTTTCATCCTCATATTAGAGAAAGGGTTCGTGCCAACATAAAACAACCAATTGCAAAACCAACTCTATCATCATAACAATAAGGACTGAGAGAATTTTCAAATGGTAATGGTGTAACAAGCTTATGCAGCGCAGCAATCAAAGGTTGGCTATTTAAATAAATCTAGAATGAAAGACGCGGTGGGGTTAAGGGCGATTGTGGGGGATTCGGGTTGCCAGAAGTAGGTAAGTCCTTTTATTACGAAAAGTTTTCGATTCTTTTGTTTTTTGAGTTAATATTGTATATCCTAAGGGTTGTGATTGTGACACATAATCTTACAGCGCACATAATCTAACAGCGAGACTGATTCTAGAGACACACATAGTATTATACTACTACTATACTATACTACTCTATAATAAATAAAAGAGGTAATAAATTAAAGAGGTAATACACTGTGTCTCTCTAGACGTCTCTAGACTTATCCAAAAATATACAAAACCAAGTAAAAGCAATTTCATTAGTTAATTTCACATAGGTCCGAAGCAGGTAGCGCCAAAATCAAAACATTACGCACTTTATCTAATTACATCCTCCCCAAACAAACACATCTCGATAGGAAACGCAAACTGACGTCAGAATTAGAAGTTGCCAGCCCGAAAAAATAAACAGAGGCCACCGTTTTAATTGTTAATTGAATTAAATTCGAAAATCAACTTAGCAGACTCCAGGACTCCACTCTGCACGAATTTGGCGGCCGCTAATGACCTCCGGGGGGGGAGGGAGGGGTTAGGAAAGCCCTCAAAAGTCGGACAGAATTTTTTTGATTAACCAAAATTTACGATATAACCGTAATTAATGGGGCCCGTGTTACGTGATGTAATTCCCCGGGAATCTTGGGAGTGATTCGGTATTTTCCCCGTAAAAATGATGAAGGCTTGAATTTTAATGAAATGCGCTCAAACACAAAAGAATCTTGTACTTTCTAGATATTTTCATCCGCTAATAAAACATTTGCCAATGAATAACCGGCAGTCGAGAGTACGGCAAACGAAAACTCGTTAATCAAGTACTGGCAACTCATCGGAAAACCGGAAATTATTCAAAAACTTACTCGTCGATATCTCGCATAATTTCATCTCTGAAAGGCTCACTATATTAAAATCAACCGAAGGAATGGAAGAAATTTCCATCCTCGTCTTAATAAGTACGCCCGAATATTCTAGATATCAGCAAACTGTTCGGATAGCCTGACTTCTTAATGAAATTTTCGGATTACGACTTGGCACGCCGTCTGTCCCTGTCCAACCGCCCACCTCCAGATACCACCGTCTCTTTCATCATGTAAAGGTGCAGTTCCGAGTTTTATGCGAAATTTATTCATAACTGTGTAATTTATCCGCGTGAAGTAAAACGCTTGGTAATGTAAGCGAGGGGTACCGTTTCGTCTATTATTATTCGCCAGTTCAGCTTTAATCTCGGGTATTCTCGCGACTTATCATTTTGTGTAAATAGGAGGAAATTTAAAATGGCGACAATCACGAAATTTTGAATGGTTCGTATTACAGAAATACCTAACGGTGAGAGCGTGGATCGTCTGATCCGTTCGGAAGGACTTTATTCCGGCTAGTTTGGAATTGTTTGGAACGCTTGCAGCTATTTTTTTGCTAAAATATTCCAACTGCAGTTTAGCCACGTTTTCCGTTCAGTTTGGGCTAGTTGCTTCTTTTTCCGGAAACATTTTCAACGGTTTCCCAAAAAGGTCTTTAGTTCAACCTGCATGTTTCAATAAACTATAGTCGAATCTGTGCACAACATTTCGGAAATTCTCGGTTAGTATGGCAGATCCGAGCGAACAAAAAGTGAACAGAGGACATGATTTCGGAAAATTCTGATCTCGGGAAAGAGCCCCAGGCCAAATACCTACTAGTGCTTTTCAGTAAAAGGCCAAATGAAACTTTTTTTCAGCCGTGTAAGATGTTATTGAGTTGTTTGCTGGTATCCCGCAAACGGCCATTGTGGAAACAAAGCGAAGCCTTTAAAAGGCGGGTTGGGAAACGTTTGCAGGCCATTATATTATCACGCTGCGGTAAGCTCGTGAGGCGCGGGTGCTTTGCGAATCAGCCGAGGATGTCTGTCTGCGGAATCTTTCGCAGGCAGCCGTCTATAAATGTATAATGATTCCGCATGCTCTTTTGTTGACAAATCCGCATCCCGCAGTTGCGGAAAAAATGCGGTAACCGTCTTGATAAGTGAACTTTGACTACTGGGTGAGAGGGAATTCCAACGTTCCACTCGATTGTATTGTAAAGCTCTCGTTCTGCATGAAATTGAATGGTTCCACGCACTGTCGTTAGAGGCGCTGTATACTTAATTCTCACACAAAATATAAGGTTCTTACTATTGAAACATTATGATTCCGACTTGAATCTCAAAATACAATGTGCAATTGCAACCAGAAAATCGGGTTGATGTCGATGGTAATTAGCCATAAAAGCTTTTAATTACTAGTAATTGTGATGGCCCCATCTCGAAACAACTAAAAACTCGTCCATTCGACATTTAATTATATCGTTGCATCTGAGAATCGGCCACCAGTTGCGGGCGTAATGCGAACTGTTGAAAGTACAATGAATTTAGTTAAACTTTAGTCGGTTTTAACCGACAAATATATGAATAATTTGTTTAAACTAGTATTTAGTTTATTATTTCATGTGGGATTGGTATACCTCAGTGCCAATTAGGGCATAAGTAGTACTTAGTGACTCATTAGCATCATCATTATCACCCGTACTAGACCACTCACGGCGACAAGGCTCATGAGAACCATAGCGCGCTGTCTTCAGCGTGCCGCATACAGTGTTTCTATTCATTCATTCATTGGCCTTTTTGCATCTACGTAAGATGATTAAAGTAAGTGTTAGTTAGTGTTTCTATTGATATTACAATAAATAATAATAAATAATGCTGGACAATCCAAACAGTATCATCTAGTCCTAAGTTAGGCAGTGCTTGTGTTATGGGTGCTAGGTTACGCAGAAGGTTGCAGGCGCCCAGACTAATGTTTGTGTGATGTGGGTTTTTTTCATGTATGAAGGAGGTCAGGTCACTTCCCCTCCTCCTAGGAGGTTTAATTCGATGAAACGGAAAATAATAACACAGATTAAAATCAATAAAATTTATCACAAGAATTAAAATATTTCACAGGAAGCAATGTGAATGCGGAGGCCTATGTCCAGCAATGGACTAATATAGGCTGATGATGATCAATGTGAATGCAGCAATGTCAAATATGAAGACAAAACATTCAATTAATTGAATAAATTCAAAACCGTGTTCATTTTGCTCATAGTAAAGCCGTGCTGGGGGCCCATATTTGTAATTAAATAAACCGGCCAAGTGCGAGTCTACTCGCGCACGAAGGGTTCCGTACCATTATCTATAAAAACGACGAAAATATTACGTTTGTTGTATGGGAGCCCCCTTAAATATTGGTTTTATTTGAATTTTATTATTTATTTTTTAAGTAAATATATAACTAAACAGCCTGGTGACAGACGGACGGACAGCGGAGTTTTAGTAATGGGGGTCCCGTTTTACCCTTTGGGTACGGAACACTAAAAAACATACAGTCGAATATAGAAACTTCTCCTTGAAGTAGGTCATTAATAGGTCAACTTATTTCTATAAAAACCTGAAAAGCGAGACTCCGAACGATAACATAATATAAAGATTTATATCACTCAACATGCTATACGAGTCAGTACTAAAAACTTAATAACTTTATAGCTCTATAAAAATTATAACCTAATAATTAACAACTTGTCGTGACTTTGAGTGATAAAATGGAATTCTGATAAAAACGTTTTGCTTTTGACCTAACGAGATCCAACAATACGATTTATGGATATTATGGAGGTAAGGTCGAACCTGTATGCGAATGGTCTCGACGTGCTTTGTGGTTTTATTAGTATCAAAAACAATACCTCGATCGATGTTTTTCACGCCATATTGCTCTCTGGTCACGACGTCAGTTGGATGTGAGACCTGAACAAATGCGCTGATGTTGTTGATACTTTTTAGTTTGCCTACTCAGCCGTATGACATAACAACATTGCGCCTACTATCTCATGGTGTTTAAAAACAGATTAAAAAAACAACACTTTGAATTGAGTTTTGAAATATATTTTGTTATTTTATGAACTAAAAGGAACATTTTCCGACTATTTTTTGCCTAAGCTATCTCAGTAATAATATTTTCTGATTTTCTTTCTCTTATAAATTAAAATACCCTATTGGCAAATCAACTTTGTAGGCACAATTATCAACCTCCATGTGCTCTAAACAAATAAAAAGTGATTTATAGACATGCCTCGCGCACATTTTAGATTAAAAGGCGATAAAAACTCAAGTCAACGAATTTGACCTCAATTATTGCTTATTAAGTATCGAGTTGGCACTTAATTTTAGGGTTTGAGAAATGAGAGCTAACACAAGGCGCTAGTTTATTAGGTTACGTTGATTTGAGTTGAGTTGAGGTTGTACATACGGAACGTAATAATTAAAGTTGTATAATTGACGGTAGATATGTAAAATTCAAATTACTTGTAAAGACAAATGTCACCTCAGTCTGCCTGTGACCATGGAAGCTGAAAAGCCTCCGAAACGTCAGGTTATAAACAAAATATATAATATACGCGATCAATCCGGTTAAAACAGTGTTTTATTACGTTGATTATTTTATAATGCTTTAAAAACAAGTGGTGCCAGCTTCACCTTCATGAATTTTACTCGTTATGCGTTTCTCCGTGAATTTTTACTCGTTACTTAGTTTCTGTGAGTACCTACACTCTGAGGCCCGTATTATGGAAGCTTGCTCAGTCTTCGATCTTAGGTTGAGTAAAGCTTTTCTATGGCGTAAACGTCACTCAAGCCTAGATCTGTGACTGTATTTCATATTAAGGACCTTAAACCTTTTAACCAGTGGGTTAGAAGATCTAAGGTCCTTAGATATAATACAATATACCTACTTAAATGTAATAAACTAGATTACGTGAAATTTATATTATAGATATCGATTTAAGTTCGATTGTATGGTGGGATCCCATACCATACCTTACATTCATGTATTCATGTATTTCATTGTATCATTCACGGATCCCATTCGCTCGCTCTTGAAAAGAACACAAGACGACAGGAAGTTTTCGGTAGGGATTTTGTACTCGGTACAAATCATCATCATCCGCAGCCTTCTGCCCACTGGGAATAGGCTTCCCAAGGTTTGTGCCATCTACCACGGTTCTTTACTAATAGCCTCCATTACGCCCTCCTGTACGATACTTCGAATAAATGATTACGTGAAATCCTTCATATTTAATTTAGTAATCAATGTTTCCTGCTTGTTAAACCAGCTTTGCTTGTGTCCGCGGCTTTGCATGCGTTATTTTTTAGTATAGTGTGCAGTTCATGTGAATTTTCAGAAGCGGTGTTTTGGAATCCCTACATCCAAATCTTTGTGTTAAAATATATATTCTACATTTTTATTTTCTATCTGTTTGATAAATTGGTTAGTAAACAGTTTTTTTTTATAAAGAGTTTGATAACAAAGGCAATTAAATTTTACACTAACTAGAAACCTTTACCTAAGCGTAGGTCATACCTATTATACAATCTGTGGATCTACCGCTGAAACTTATAATTATTCTAGATTTCATCTGTAATTGTTTTAATTGTAATGTTTTAGAGGTGAGGGCACTTTTAAGTGCTTTGACTTTGAAGTACCTAATCGCCAGAAGCCTAGGTGGTGTTTACCCGACTGTCGACAAAGGCTGATGTTTCACTAGATTAAGGTTACTGTAATGGAAAAAAGTAAATTTAAAAAAGAATTTATGCATGCTTGAGATGAAGGCATACATGACTAGAATGCACGAAATAACAAAAAGGTTTATGCTTATTAGTGGGGGAAAGTTGGTCAAAGTGATTCTTAGGCCCGTATTACGAAAGCTCGCTCAGTCACCGATCTATGCTTGAGTGACGGTTATGCCATAGAAAAGCGTTACTCAAGCATCGATTGATAACTGAGTAAACTTTTATAATACGGGCCTTAGAGACATAGAATAATTATTTGAGACTTAAGAGAAATTGTCAAAGAGAAACTATTCAAAAAAAAATGTCGTAAGGATCTGGAAAATATGCACTAGTCAATTTGTTTTTCAGTGGATTTGAGTGCTTGATCTAATTGTGTAGTGGTCACTTTAAGTTCTAGGCAAATATCAGATGTGGTCAAATTGTGTTCTGGACGGTCCAAGACCGACTCTACTAGGTCACAAGCGACCTGGAGAAAATCGCGAGAAATCGCTGTATACACCGCTGGCTAGTGGCAACAGTGCGTGCTGTTCAAAATGACACGGTAAAACACCAGTATACGCTGGTAATCCGTTTTACCATCGCCGCGGGCGAAACGGCGGTAATTAACAATAAACAAGGATTATTTACACTACCCACCGTTTTATAATTCAAGTGTATTTTAAACCGCGTGTTTACTGGATGTCCGGTAGCTGTGACGTCACGGTATATTGAGAATGACGTCATCCTTCATGCTGTCCTGCTCATTTAAAATCCGATCTGAGCGGCTCAGCACGAGAGATGACGTCATTCTCTATCACATTCATAATTTATATACGAAGGTTTTACAACATTTATCATCATCATCAATTCAGTCGATCGACGTCCACTGCTGGACATAGGCCTCCATTTTGCCCGCATCCAGCGATTTCCGGCGACCTTCACAAGATCGTCGGTCCATCGCGTGGGGGTCTACCCACACACTGCGCCTTCCGGTACATATTATCTATCACACACTAAAGCCCATATTATGAATATGAAATCTTACTCATAGCATAGGTCTATGCTTGAGTTACGTTTACGCCATAGAAAAGTGTTACTCAAGCATCGATCAATGGCTAAGCAATCTTTCATAACACGGGCCTAATATAGACCCATTTTATCACAACATTAGGTGCTTACTGTTTGCACTTTGTTATCATTGAAATTTTAATTTGTTTATCATTTAATGATAATAACTCCACTATTAATAGTTCGAGCTTACCTATTAAGAAACTTGAGCTTTATTTGTTGACTTGATTTACTTTTCTATTTTAAACAGGAGAAAATCTTTTAAGTTCCTGTTGAAGATTATAAAATATTTTCTTGCACACTTAAATGAAACAGAAGCAATTCAAAATAAAACAAAATAAGATATTTGCGACGCCAGTGGTAGCGGGTTTGATTCCAGTCTTGGGAAAAATATTTGTACGATCTGCAGATATTTGTTCCGGGTGTTCTGGTCGTTTTCTATGTATAGTAAAAAATATCTATCTATGTATTGTATTGTATTATGTATGTCAGTTATCTAGTACCCATAACACAAAATTCAAAAAAAATTCAAAATTCAATAACTTTATTTCTTTAGGCTTACAAAATAAGCACTTAGACAAGTCAAATTTTATACATAAACACAGCTTAATAAATAGTAATTATTATCAAATAAGAAACAAAATGTTATTGATTTTGTTCGCTTCAATTTTTTGTCCACTAGTGGAAGAAGCGAAAAATAAACCACTAGTAAGTGTATAATGCTTAAAATTTAATACAATGTTATTCGCCTATCTAAGTCTAAATATAATGTGATTTAGATACAGGTCAATATTTATATAAAACTAAGCTTAAGATTGTTCTCCTATAATACCATTGTCGGTGCGGAACACAAGCTCTGCTTAGCTTGGGGCTGGATAATGCTGTGTGAATTTGTCCAGCCTTAATTATTTATTAGCATACTAAGTGACATTTAGCGGTCTTATTGCTCAAAACCGTTCTCTACCAGACAACCTTGAATGGAAACCAGCATTGGATAGTACAAGGAGATCTGTGCTTTTTTTAAAATCGCTTCCGCTTATCGCTTCTCTCCACCACTCGCGTCACGCCCTCACACCCAGCCACGTACGAAGAATGTATTCGCACCGCGTGTGTGCTAACAAGCTGGAATTCTATTACGAATTAGTAAATGTCTTGCCTTCATTTAGTCGGACGGTTATCCGCCACTCGCGCGCAATGGGCCCGGCCCTTACCCTGGGAAATTATTTATTAGCTAAGAAATAGAGAGAGGAAAACTAGTTACTAAAGGTCGGTGACTGTGTTTTTGATGTCGTGTGGAAATTACCCATTTTCTGAAGTTTTCTAGACATTTTTAAAATAGCAGCTTTATTTTTAAAGATTTTTAATGGGGGCCAGTCTTTATAATAGGTTACCAATATATAAAATTGGTATATTAGTTTATTTTTGGTGTGACATCTTATTTTTTGTGATTTCGATTACCTATTATTGTCTTTAGTTTTTTGCTTTATAGTGCATGCTATAAAACAGTAGCAGTAGCAGTAGTTTTATAGTGCGTGTGTGTGTATATATAGTCTTTATCATTTTGATATAAATATATTTATTTCTTTAAGAAAGAATAAAATGAAACAGAAGTGCCATAGCTCCCCCATATTATAAAGACAAATATTTGTTAAAAATAATACGCTTAACTGTATCAGTCCACAAGGATCTTAAAAATACATATGTTCTTTAAAACACAACTATCTCCCCGATGCAATCATCCCATAAAACGTGGCTCTAAAAAAACATTTCAGCATAAACCAATAATTCTCTTTAAGCGAAACAAAATATTCCTCAGATATATTCCGTCTATACAGTGTTTGTAAAAATTTCGATTGACTTTTATCCCCGTTCTCCCCTTAACCCCCGTTTCTCGGTATAAGTGTTTTCTTTGTGGAGCCAACAGTACCCTTTAACGTGTTTATCCTTTTTGGTCGAACCTCCCCTTTCCGATGCTACGTAATTTGCCTCTGTTTTCATTTTGTGAGTGTTAGCATTCGTTTATGTATTGTTATGAGTTTATTTCCTTGTGATGGGGTACTTTAGGTGCTAGCGAAGATGCTTGCTGTTTTAACCCCTTGCTGCCAGTGCAGTAAGGTGCTGAATGTTTCTATGGGTTAAAAAAATATTATTTTGTATAGGTAGGTGCTTTTAGGAAAATGTAGATAATAATTAACTGAGAAACATTTTTCTTAAACAATCGCATTTTTTAATGTAATTAAATATCCGCCATATTTACCTACGTTACATGTAGTGTCATCTGATGTATTAGGTTACTTAAATAACCCTTTCAATTCAGGATTTAGTAAGAAAATTATTTTACCTGAGCTATAATTCCGTACACCTTGGTTGCCTGGAAGAAATCGCTTTAAGCGATAAGGCCGCCAATTCCATTGCCTTTCTATAGTTTAAGTTTAATAATGTACTGTATGTTTAGGTTTATGAAATAAAGAATTGTCTGTCTATCTATCTATCTATAATTTGGCTAAGAACGCCACCGACTACAATTTTGGATGCCTACTTTTGTCCCATTGTGTTCCTAATTTACATAGGCGCCCATAACTCAGTACAATTTAAAGCTCACCACACACTCACCAACGGCTTAATCCATGAGTTACAACAAGTATACAACATTAACCAAATTAACGACCTCTCTACACACATTTACAACCGAATGGCTGGTTGCTATATCACCCTCATCAACCTTTTTATTAATGAATTTTTAATAAATTAATTTATTGGGTAATTAAAATGCTAATTAGTAGTCATTGGTGCGTATGAATTAAATATATATTAATGAAGTACGGGTTTTTTAATTGTGTTTAATGTTAATATATTGTGTGGCTATCCGCTGCTATTAGTCGAGCAATAAACTTTGATAATACATTTTCAAACAAAGCTTTACAGTAGTTTATGAATGTATTTATTAATTCCACAACAAAACTGCATCGTTTTACAATAAAATAAGATTTTCATGTTATTTAAAAAAAAGTCTATTCGCAAAAAGCTGATAAACAACACGTAAATATAGTGTGCTATTTATCGGTTATAATGTAACTAATCAAATAAATACATAAATGGCACAATTTAAAAATGAACGTACAATTCTGCAGTTTTTCGTGTAACATCTTGGTTGATCGAATCCAAACATTGCAATGTGCGAGGTCCCTTATAAAAACATCGCCACCGGCAAAGCTCCGTTTCCACTAAAGCAGAGAGGAGAGGTGAAATGCAACCAATAGCATCTCGAGTACATGACGTGATCTATGCTTGATAGCCATTTCACGCATTTTTGACCACACGTTATTGGTTAATATTGAATTACCCCGCTCCGGATTGGTTAAGAAACCGAACCTTAGAGGTAGGTACTTTTAACGGAGGATTAAGCTAAGAATAACAAGCCCATTGACGCGTGCAGTAAGAGAGAGTTATATGTTTGTCTTCAAGCCGATCGGTGTATGCAAGGGGAGTTTTTAATATCGTTTACAGTTTTACTACTTCATTCGTTCTTCTTGAGAACGTGAAAGTGACAGGTAATTTGGTTTCATACAGAGTTTTTTTTCGAAGTTTACACAGAAAACATTTAACGATTTTTTGGGAAGAGTTACTGTAAAATCATAGACGCAAATACAAATTGTTATTTGTGTCTGTTTTTTATTTTTGTTATTGTAATGTTTAATAAGTATTTAAAACTTTATTAATAACGAAAATTCCAATCAAATATTTCAAATATTAATGATAAAAAATAAAAATATTGTATCACAATTTGAAAAACAACATTACATTAAAACCTCCTTGTACTTTACTTAAATAAGCCGAAAATAATCTCTTCAATCACTCTCAAAACGTATCAAGTCATATTTACTGACGAAATAAAAATGCTTAAACGATATTCAGATCTCGTTTTCATAATATTACACCGACTGGATTTAATAAATGCTAAAATCCTTGTAAAGCGGTCGTAATGGCCAGCTAAATTATTTTTCTTTGCTTTTCTAATGCTATGAGAATTCAAAGCTAGACTTACGAGCAAGGCGATGGTGCGCGACGCCCGTCTTGTGAACGACAATGACAACGCACCGCCTTGCCGTCTGTCTTCTTTGCAATAGGTGCCCATCACCTATAACAGGTATAGCAAAGAGCATCATCATCCTCACCTATGTTAGTCTACTGCTGGACATAATGCCTCCCCTAAAGAGCGCCATAATACCCTATCTTCAGCTTTACGCATCCAGCATCTGCCTGCGGTCTTTCGCAGGTCGACATCCCACCTGGTCGGAGGGTGTCCTACACTACGTTTACCGAGTCGTGGTCTCCACTCAAGAACACGTTTAGCCCACCGGTTGTCGGTTCTTCGTGAGATATGGCCGGCCCACTGCCACTTCAGCTTACTTATTCTTAGAGCAAGTATGGCTAGCTTATATTTTCAGACATTGCTAACTCATGTTATAACTATACCTAGAGTACGACTAAACGAATTTTTATATCTTCTACTCATCATCATCAGCCTATATTAGTCCACTGCTGGACATAGGCCTCCCCTAATGAGCGCCATAGCACCCTGTCTTCGTATATATCTTCTACTATCTTCATCAAAACAAAACCCTCTCAGTGATGAACCGCAAACGTCGGTCGTCGTACAGCGCTCACTATCGCTATGCACTGAAGTACACAGCCTTGTTTCGTACCTCCAATTTACTTTACTTTAAGGCCTTTTACAGTCATGCGAGGATTTTACGATTAAGTTTTCATATCGGTTTTAGTGTTTCGGGAATTGTAGTTTAATCATTTATTGTGTTTTACTTAAACTATGGCAAGGGTCGTTTAAAATGCTTGTTTAATGTGATTGCTTGTACCTAGTTTATAAGGTCCATTATTTACTTTCCAAATGATATTTGTATGGGCTCGTAAATAATCTTTTTGTATTGTGATTATCTGTAGTAATGTAAGCATTGGAAGTCAAAAACATTAGTCTAAGGGTTTTTTCATTACTTATCATTATTAAGACTATCACATTACACGTAAGTATTTAATTAATGCGAAAGACTCGATATATAGATGTTTGAATGTTTGTTCCTTCTTCGTGCTAAAACGATTAAACAGATTAGACTGAAATTTTGCATAGCTGTAGTTCTAGACCTGGATTACCAGTATATTTTTTACCTTGGAAAAATGCTTTATATCTTAATAATTACCACGTCATTTTAAAACTTTCTGACAAGTATGTATGTATGTGTGTATTTTTATCTGTTTTTTGTGTAAACTTTCTTCATATTGATTCTAATGATAATATTTGTTGTTTCAGGTAAAAAACGTTAGTTTCACAGCCATTGCGTAAGTTGGACAACACAAACTTAGAAAATAAGACCTCTGAACACATACTTATCCTGAAATCACAGAGAATAAGGATCATTTTCCAGTACACAAAGCCTACAACTTAGGACATAAGTCCAAGACGGTTGTTCGGGTTCCATACAAGGGTCCAACATACCCGTGGTATATTTTACCCGGGGTATATTGTACCCGGTTAAATTATTTGGCGTGTTATACTCGAGAAATGTACTTTATGTACCTTTGTATTAATTTAGAAGGGATAACCGTGTGTTGTATGTACTTGTATTAAAGTAGTTAAACATCTTTATAGTCTGTGGATGTTGTAATTTAAAACTAAAGGGTTTATTACATACAATGTGGATATAACAAGGCCCTTGGAACCTGTTTTTACCTTTGGTACTTAGGTTCTTACTAAAATTGCTAGTTACTATAATAATTTGTTATTTTCAAAAAAGCTGTTTGATTTGGGCGTTGTCTTTAAAAACCTTTCCCCGTACTGAGTGCACGAACGCTCGCAGTGTAACACTTTACATTACGGTCCGTAACAACGGTCAGTACCCGGCTCGCGTCGAATGGACCCGGGACCGAGATAAAGTGTAAGCTGTCACCACGGTACAGCACTTGCAGGTAATTATCAAGTTTTCAACTCAATCACAGCCATAATGTTAGCACAAAACGAAAGTAATCTCGTTAAACCGTTTTCGCCGAAGTTTGTTGGAAGCACACGGGTGTGAGGTGCGCGCGATTCAGGCGGGGAATTAGTTCCTAATTACCAAGTATACTGTACCATATCGATATGATATTACCTACTACGTACCTAATTATTTGACATAAAGCGATGAATAAAAAATACCACAGTACCATCAATGGTACCACGGCAAAAAAAAATTACCACAGTACCATCAGTGGTACTATCTAATGGTACCACGGTGAACAAACGAAATAAATTGACTTTTAAATCAAAACCTTCAAAAAAAGTTCTAAAAAAGCGTAAGGTAAAGTTTAATGCCTTATTTATTACTCTATTAAAAAAACTAAAAAAATTTTGAGATTAAACTACAGATATTAACTTTACGAAACTTTTATTAGATTAATTACAGTATACGATCGTTTTTAGGGTTCTATACCACAAAAGGAAAAAAGGAACCATGACAGGAACAATATTTTTAAACTTACGCGATCTGAACACATATTTATAAATACTATTTAACGGGTATTTATCGCGTTTAATTACCTAGTATACTGTACCATAGACGTTTACCTGTCGAAACGTCGGGAAAATATGGTAATTAAACGCGATAAATACCGTTATAGGATCACTTTGTTGTCCGTTTGTCCATCTGTCCGTCTGCCCGTCTTTCCGTCTGCCTGTCTGACCGTGTGGCAACCCTCCTATCTTAGAAACGCGTGGAGGAGGTATCGAGTTGAAATTTACATCATACAATCAAGTTCGTAACCTCTTGGAGCCGCTATCTAAATCAAACTTCTAAGTCAACGCAATCAAAAGTTAAAGCCGTTTATGCCCAATTTTTTGAATTTTCCATGGGAATCACATGCACACAAAAGCTTTAAGGTACTTCCCGTTGACCTAGAATCACGAAATTCGGCAAGAAGCAAGGTCTTATAACACAAGTAAAGGTAAAAATCTAAAAACCTTAAATTTGTTTTTATTTCGTAAAAAAAAAACATTTTTTTACGTACAAGTTTGTACGGAACCCTTGATTCGTAAGTCCAACTCGCACTTAACGTTTTATTTCGACTTCATGAGTAAAAGAAAATTGAGGATTAATGATTTTATTAGAAACAAAATAATTACTTTCCCATAGCAAAACAAAAGCCCCTGAAAATGTAGAATCGCTCCACTGTCAAAACTGAAATCGCCAATTTTCTGAAAAACATTATGGTTGATTAACGTTACAAAGAACCGATGGCTGGAGCCGTGTATTAATCTCCAATTAAAACTTTGATTACAGAATAACCTTATCAAAATAACTTGTAGCGTTTTTGGTGAAAGCGAACTTTAACGGGAGTTTAGCCGCGTTTAGGCGTTCGGGGTTGCCATGCCAATTATTTTTGAGGATCAATAGGTTTATTTCTCCAGATAATTGTAGATTTAACAGACTCTGTTTCCAAATGTTGAAAACAGACTTTTAATTGGAATGAAATCTTCTTTCAATCTTGGCAATTTCTTATGCTATTTATCAGTATTATCGATAGCACATTGAATTAAATACAAGAATAAAATATCTATCGCACATTTTTTTTTAAAACGGACTCAATGAACGTAGTTACTTCTGCAATATGTTTGCCTTTTGCTTGTTATAACAAACGCATAAGCCATAAAAAAAAACATGTACCTACTCTACACGTTTTACATTTCGTATTGACTTCATTCACGCTTAAGCTCTAAAAAGTAAATAATCAAAAGCCCGTATTTTTTCTGTATTTTCAGTACTTAACGCGTATCGAGCATTAATACAGTTGTCGGCAACAGTCTTTCGTACGTTTGATTTTATATTTTTCAGTAACAAATTCAAAGATAACAATTTTACTATTACCAATCAACATTTTTGCTGCTTATTTTATACATAGGTACCTTCAAATAAGATTTTTGGCACTACTCAAGCAAAGTATTTGTTTTCAAGCTGCAAATATTTCTAACCTGAAATTGCTGAGTTTGTGTTATCACTGATTATATAATAAAACAAAACAGAAAAAAACACGAGTTTTTTGTTAAGTAAGTTTGCCTTTTCACTGACTGATGGTCGATATGCATGTAGGTGAGTGAATGACCTATACATCTGTGTGTGTGTGAGTTAGCTCCGAATTTTTCAGTCAGCGCCTCGTCGACTTTGCCGCGACGCTCATTTGCTAAAACATCCCCCTGTATACAGGATGTGTAGAGCTACAAATGGCTAGAGGTTACAGGTAATTTTTAGGCTACTTGCGTGAGCTGGCATTTATGTAAGTAGGCAAGCATTTTGTTTCAGTTAGTGGCCAATTTGTGATACGCCTGTAGTTATTTTTATGTATTCACCGAAGTAGCGGATAATAATAATATTTCGTGCTACTAAAAATTACAATGGAGAATGTGATTTAATAGCATTGGATACCATTCAATATTAAATATATTGAATGGTATCCAATGTCTTAATAAGTCTGACATAATATCTAAGGACGAATAAAATCGAACCCTGCTCTACCTACTTAGGTACCTACTTGAAACCTCATAAAATATTAATATTTAGATCAGTGCTTTCAATAGCGTATATACCCATTTTTGAAGTGTCAATTAGATTCTATAGTGCTTATAAACCGTTTATAAACCGGCCAAGTGCGAGTCGGACTCGCGCACGAAGGGTTCCGTACCATTATCTATAAAACGACAAAAAAATCACGTTTGTTGTATGGGAGCCCCCTTAAATATTTATTTTATTCTGTATTTGTTGTTATAGCGGCAACTGAAATACATCATCTGTGATCAACTGTCTAAGTATCACGCTTCATGAGATACAGCCTGGTGACAGACGGACAGACGGACAGCGAAGTCTTAGTAATAGGGTCCCGTTTAAACCCTTTGGGTACGGAACCCTAAAAAGGACGGACAGAGCGAGATCATAATGGTTTCGAAACCGATCTCGAAGCCCTAAAACGATTCTTACATCTATACTTATATGACCATAAAAACAACATTTCTGTACAAAACTTTCGTAGCTCTACCCGCAGTCTGCGTGATGAATGCACCAAGTTTGTTCGTGTCAAGCCTCGGAAAAAAAAATTGCTAACGTTGCCGTAACGGAAATAAGTCCCGCGCCCTGTGCTCTGATTGGCAGTAGGGCCGAGACGATCGACGACGTTTGGAAATAGAACGTCAGCCATGTTTTAAATTATCTTTCCGCTTTCTTGAAGGATGGGATACTTGTTTGTGGAAAATGTCACAGAAAATTTACTGTAATATTTTTTTCAAAATGAAATAGGTTTTTATTTATTAACATAGGTACATCTTTTTTGGCAAGCCTTTTAACGATACTGCTGGTTCACATAATACATTTTCAGAAAATGTAGGTATCAAAAGAAAATTTGACTTATTTCACACGAAACATGATGTAACGGTGTTACAGCGACGATAAAAATATCGATACTCTATTTTATCGACAGCGGTAATGCAGAAATATCGATAAAGCCCAACACTGGCTTACAGGAATGATTGGAAAATACGCAACGAACAAGTTTACGGGTCGTCGAGCTGTTTCCTCTTTATTTTATTTATGTAAAGCGAGTTTGTTTTTCGAAAATTACCCTAATTGAGTGCACTATAAAGTCGACAACCAAATTGATGTATTTGCTTAGTCACATTTATTTATTTATTTCTGAGAAAGAAACTGCTTTAATCGGTACCCGGTCGTGAAGTAGTACCGACTCTTTCTTTAAGGCATTAAGGTTCAAACTTACACAATCAGTAACTAAGTTTAATTTGATGCGAAGTACATACAATTTCTGTTTTTTCGTTTCTAAATACAGTTAAAGGTAGAATAATAATTATGTATTCAGTCAAACGACAGACCAAAATGACCACTACATCTTGGCGGTGATCTCGTGAACACGACTGTCTGCAAGCCTGTCGAAACGTCGGGATAAATAAATAAACGCTTTATGTACCCGCTAATTGTAATCATAAAATTGTCACTTCTCTATTGAGAAGCCATGACACACAACGCACCTGTGAACCATAGACATTATACTCGTAAGTACAAGATTCCTCAATCTCACCGGACGCAGTAAGTATAAGATTACTCATGTAAAACTAAATACAGACCCCCGTTTGATATGGCATGTTCAAATGATCTCATAAAGTTAACAGCCCACTGTACATCTTGACTCGCCGTAAATAGCCGGCGACAATTCATGGCGACATAAAATCGCATCGGCAAGCTTCAATCCGCGGCGTTTACGATTCGAGGGCCAACTTTAACACCCTGGAGAGGGGCAAGTTTAACACCATGTATACAGTATACTCAGGGCTGTCGGTAGGTCTGGTAGGGTCACAAGCACACTTGTGAAAGAAATTTTAGTCGACGACCTCTGTGGCGCGGTGGGCGAAAGTCCGCCTGCGTCGCAGGAGGTTCGAAGGGGTTCGAAAGTTCTTGGGACAAATATTTGTAAGGCAGGTATTTGTTCCGGGTGTTCTGGTCCTTTTCTATGTATAATAAAAGAATGTTTATCTATGTAACGTATTGTGTTATGTATATCAGTTATCTAGTACCCCTAACTCAAGCTCTGCTTAGCTTGGGGCTAGATAATGCTGGGTGAATTGTCACACAGCATTATTATTGTACTCTTTGTTTAAATAAATAAATAATGGTGGACAATTCACACAGCATTATCTAGCCCCGAGCTACGCCGAGCTTGTGTTATGGGTACTAGCTTATTGATATATTTAATACAATACACTACATAGATATATATTTTCTATTATACATAGAAAACAACCGGAACTAATATTTGCAAACAAAAACCTTTAACCCGAGGCGCGACTCGAACCTGCAACCTCCTGCGTCGCAGGTGGACCTTGGCGTGCTGCGCCGCAGAGGTTGTCATGATGTCTTTTCATGTAAAATTATCAAATTTAGCAAATCTTATTGACATAAAATGTCGCATAAACAACATTTTTGTCCCTTCAATTATTTGATTTTACAAGCCTTACTCTCTTTTTTTATAAGTTGGGTAACGACATGAGCCTCAGTACATCCCTGGCTGGCATTCTCCGTAGAACAGCACTATAAAAACGCGTAATATCAGTAAACGGACGGCCCGATCCTACACCATTAAAATTATTCCCACTTCAACTGGAAATCACCTTTTAGTAGGTATTTAGTACTTTCCTATTTGGTCAGAGCCACTGTGGCTGAATTTGCTATCATACTAAAACGAGGCCAACATTCCTTTTAAAAGTAAATGAGTAACATATAGGTATTGCGTAGGTTTAAGTAGCCTACCTACGCAATAACGACGACCTACCCAGTTCTGGCTAAAAGCTAAAACAGAACTACAGGCTCATTCTATAAACTAATTTCGAACCTTACTAAGCTGAATCCGTAGTGAGTTTAAAGTATTGTATTCAGTAAAAATCATCTTGATACTTGAAACCCGAGCTTACTTGTCAAACAAAAGGTTACAAAGGAGCGATCGACTTAGGTCACTTGAGTGAATTCGAATTCAAACTTTTACAGAATGAGTCTACAGTACTTGAAACTTTTATAGACCGGATACATCGCGTGCAAAGCCGCGGAATTACCTAATATCTACTTATAAATTAACTATACTTATTTTATTTTATTGGTATTGTAATGGATCAGTTGAGCTACCTGTAGATTGTTTGCAACAGTCTGCAGTTAGCTCAATTAATTCAATTGTACTACTACATTACATTGTACACACACACACATGTACATTGTATACATTAGTATTGTATAGGTTACTAGTTTAATTTAATTCTGTTATTTGATTGTCTCTGTTAATAACATACCTAAAGAAGCTACTTATAAATTGGCAAAAATAAACAGAAACGCAAGTGTTATTTACTGTGTAAGAGAAAACTCGGAAAGTCAATCACGCCCTCGGCGACCTCTGCGGATTTTAGTACGCAACAAATTTCCCTCTCATGAATATCGCAGAAAGTTACCAACGAATTTACAACATTATTCAATTTGTCGTTACGCTAAAAAGCAAAAAAAAAAGAGTTACGGACCTGTGTATATTTCAAACAAATCCCCAGAAGTTGAGAGCCCGCCTTTTCCCACTATCTGAATTGCAAATGGCGTCGTCGCGATGACGCTGGCAAACTAAAAGTGCCGCCAAACTTCAGATTAAACTTCCCCGGCAGGTACCAGAAACAAAAACGTCACAATTATGATAATTTCGCGGTGTCTCGGATTGAATTTGCATGGCTATCCGTTGCTGTGTCAACTGAACCACCGGTCGATGAATAATGCAGCACTTACCTAGCTGATTAACATATTTATTAATAAAATAAATATCAGCGGACGACGACACGGAGGATCCCGCTCTCGGTGCTCTTCATTCGAAGACAAACACTGCTCTACCTTCATCCCTCTTATCTTTACACCAGTCTACGCGGGAACCCGACGACAGTAAGCGACAAAATTAGCTTCTTAGCTTTTGCTATTAGTAACTATCTAGTCTGAAACTCTATACCTATTCAATTTCCACCTTAATTAATGAAATTGCAAGGTAGGTAAAAAGTTTATTAATCTTTTGTTATTCATTAAAACGATGATGTTTTAATGAATAACAAAAGATTAATAAACACGAACAATATTTATCCCAGAGCCAAAGTTGTAGTGATTCTCCGAATAGACGGTCGAATAAACGTAAGGATGAGTGAACGTTGACTGTTTGTTCTATTTATGAACGACATTAATGTAATTTTCCACAATGTAACGTTTCTATCGTGCATGTGTGGAACTTCGAATTTTCATTCAAATAAAGAACGTTCACTCAACCAATTGAACCTTCCGATTTGAGGTCTCAGATGTCGTGTCGAGCGATAGAAGACGATCCCTCGTCATTGTTGACACACCAACGACGTAGTTCCACGGCTTAGTCAGGAATTGTTAACAGAAACCGAGTAATGTATGGCATTCATTAAATAAATTGAGTTATAGTTGGTACGGTGAGAACAACGATGTTCATTTCGTTAATGTGTTCGGAGTTGAACGCAAATATCTGTGTCTGCATGGGTGCGTTAATTTATTCAGGAGCTACGTGCGGGAGCTGTGCTTCTAGAACCGAACCTTGGCTTTTCTGATTAACAATAAACATTTTATATTTACTAGCCATTTTTAGCCGACTTCAAACATTCCAAAAAGGAGGAAGTTCTATGTTCAGCTGTGTGTTCCTAGATTTTTCTTTCAATTAATGAACCTACCTATTTACTTTTACTTACATGTATCTTTCGCTGAATTCAGTTTATAAAGTTTTCAGTTCAATTTTCCTTAAATATATATCCATTATTCTCATTTTCACCTATAATACCTACTTTAGGTATAATTATTTTAAGCCCCAATTATCCCACTGCTGCGCAAAAGCCTTCCCCCATGAAGTATTCAGTGCGTTAGATTATTTTAATACAAATATTTGGAAAAAATTAAAAGAATTCGAACCAAAATGGCACTAGTTAAACAACTAAATCCAACCCCAAATACCTACCGTGTACACATGACCCAATCTTTTATTCATTCACTCATTCATTCAAATTCAGCTAAGTCCAAATCAAACCGGCACAATGGACGTCCACATCGGTATTTGATTAAATTACTCCGAAATAGCAAAGCGAACAGGATGAAATATGGCGTCATTTTCAAATTAATCTCGTGAATTTCCCCCGAGTGGGACACCAAAACGTGCAAAAAAAGCAACGTTCACACGGAGTAAGTGGACATTACACTTAATAAATAAGATAAGCCTGGGTCGTAATTAAATATTTATAGTATTTTGATAATAACATATCGCGAGAAGAACCGACAACCGCTGGGGTAAACGTGTTCTTGAGTGGAGACCGCGACTCGGCAAACGTAGTGTAGGACGCCCTCCGACCAGGTAGGATGACGATTTGCGAAAGACTACTGGCAGATGCTGGATGCGGCAAGCTGAAGACAGGGCGCGATGGCGCTCATTAGGGGAGGCCTATGTCCAGCAGTGGACTGATATAGGCTGATGATGATGATGATTATGATAATAACTATAACAAAATAGAACAATTACTTACTAGTATTTACACTTTTATCAATTTCCTAAAAATCTAAGCCGTCATCAGAAGGTAGAGTGCTCAGAATACTGTCAGTATTCTGAGCATTGCCACGTTGAATGGCAATGCTAATTCGTTGTAAATATTAATTTATGTTAAATGTTGTTAAATGTTAAATTAAATGTCTGAACGTTAAAAAAGATATCAAATGTTTTCTCAAGCGATCTCTAACATTTTTTGTTTCAGCGATCTCTGCTCGACACGCCTCTGTTATGTTTTATTTTTATTCACATTCCTTTTATTTGTTTGAACTCTGCAATAACTTAATCCGTAAATATTTTCGTTACAATTTCGTTCTACAGAAAAATGAGTCAACCTACAAAACGTACCAACTCGATCCAACTGACCCCAGCAGCTCTCCCGCGCAAAGGGCCGGCTCGCAAAAAGCGTGGATTCCCACAGGGAGTGCATTCGTACTGATATTTCACATAACTGAATTAAATACGTGAGCTGCAGGTGAATCAGGGCCCTTCAGGGCGATGTTCATTTTTTATTGGTCGCCAGTGTACGGTTTGTCCAAACAATCAAGTGACCTGTAGAACTTATTAGGGGATATTTCGGTTGTCTTTTCTGCGGTTGACTAAAGTTTGTGAATGGAAAACGGTTTTATATGTTGTTTTGTTGGTACTCAAAGTTTGCCAACGGGACAGCCTGTCTCTCTGTACCTAATCGTAATATATCCCAATTTTCAAAAAATATGTCGTAACTGATAATGATAATAGTAAAAAAGGTTTAGTAATAATTTAGAATCGGTACGAAACTATTTAACAAAACTAAATAATTTTTTATTCCTTGCCAGTTATTAAACAGAAGAGGAAGGTCAAATGAAACGTATTTAAGTACTTCGTAGATACTGTAGGTAGTATGTGTTTCTACTGACCCCCCATTTGTTTAAAATTTATTGTGATTTGTGATTTGAACACACAACAGTGTTCTAGGAATATAAGCTGACAGCTCTATACTTGGTGGCCATTTTGTGAAGTTACTTCGGAATAAAGATTGCCTCAAAATCGGCATGGTATCCTCATTAGTTAAATTTATATATTTCACTTATTTTTCATGTAAAAGTACCTACTTTAATAAGTAGGTGCTTATTGAAAATGTAACCTTAACACCAACAGCTTAAAGCCTTTTATTTACTAGCCTTAGCATTAGCTACGCTCAAAACTCGTAGCGCGTGTACCGTAGAGGGCGCTACGTGATTCTACGCGTTTTTGGTGGCGCGTCTAAAGTCTAGCCACAAGTGTGCTTTGACTCAAGGGCATAAGAACCAATACCTACACAATATAACACTGTACAAGTGCCTACGGCGTGAGTTCACGCGAAACTGTTAGAATTTGCGCAATGAATATTGAAGCCTGTACTCTACGTCTGAAGGCTCATTTTCATCCGTCACAATTAGACTAGGTACTCGTCTACCTACACGAGACGTTGAATTTTGAGAACTGAACGCCCTAACCAATTGAAATCTGCTCACAAAGACTCATTTTCAACTACTTATCAACTTTACAGAATAACGATAGTTTATGCGGATCTCACTTTAGTATTAGAACCTATTCGAATTTTGAATAACTAAGATCTTATGAATACCTCCCACCTTGTAAATAGGTGGTAGATATTTATCTTGGTGCATGATCATATTATCAATTAGAATTTCAAATTAGGATTTCTTCTTATACTGTTTTAAAATTGGTATGATCTAATATTTTTTTTTCTCATTTCGAAAGCTACTGTTATTCGAATATTAAATTGCTGAGTTCCAATAACGTTGTAAAGAGGTAGTTAGGTATAGATCTTCAAATCTAGAGCAAAAAGGTTCACTTCGCTTCACTCTTGCTATTACAATGTGAGACAATAGGAGTGGAACGTTGTTTCTCTATTTGAATTATGCAAAGGTTCCCGCACATTAACCGCCGCCGCGGCCGCCGCGTTAAATATGGACATTGGACACCCTGCTTAGTGATTCAGTCGGACCACGCTCATACACGCTTCAATGTTGCCTCCTGGATTTGACAGCTTGACTTTGACATTCAGCCATTACATACTGAACTCTATAGATACTGGTCTCTCACCAAAATTTTAAGTAGGTACACTCTTCTTTGTAATTGGTAACATAAAATGGCGGCCCTGCTATACATATACCTAGTACCTACCAAATCGAAGTATTTGTCTAAGGTTTTTCCATACCTATACCTCCATACTTTTCTTTTATCATTGCGATAGTATTTTGACGCTATATTTTGGGTGGGTCTTTTAAGTAACACAATATACAAGTTTTTTTATTTTATTTTGTTACCAACTGTTTAATCCCACAAATTCAATAAATTATGATATTTCAAACGCAAAAGTTTGAATGAATGGATGTTGTTAGTTCTTGATGAAAAATACAAAACGGATCGAGCTGAATTTTTTAATATAGATTCTATAGTTCCTGGAAGAACAAGTACCTGGGCTAATGTGTGAAGCCGCGGGAAAAAGCAAGATACGTTATAAAACAGTTAAGTACTTAAATACTGTCGAAAACGTTATTGGCAAAATCGCCGAACATCTAAATCAACTTGAACGTGTTTCCTTCGTAAATAAAAGTATTTTATTTATTAAAAGAAAACAATTGCAAGACCGCTCTCATCTAATGACAGTACAAATTGAATTGAAAGCAAATAATCTCAATCTTACGGCTTTCGTAATAGAGTTCATGACGAGGCAGTGGGATGGAAGTAGTGATGTGAAATGGAGTGGCTAATCGATACGATATAAAGTTTAACAATCGTTGGTTTGAGTTGCGATTTTAAAATAGACAGAAACAAGATTCTATTTTTGAATTGAACATGAAAACTACTTGGATACAAAAATTTCGAATTAGGAAGATAACACATAGATATTGTAAAAAAAAACATGTAATGTAGGTATGTTTGTTGTTTCTTCACGCCAAAACTATTGAAGGTTTCAACAACCGATCCGGTTGCGATTCCATAGAAACGACACGTGCGAAGCCGCAAACAGAAACTTATATTTTATACTAGCTGTTCCCCGCGGCTTCACCCGCGTTACAATCGAATTTCACATTTCTAGGGGGATGATTCCCGTAAATCTCCCATGGGAATTTGATGTTTTACCAGGACAAAAATTTGCCAATGTTACTCTCCATCCTTTCAAATAACTATGTCAAAAATCAAGTCGATTGGTTGCTTAGTTATGGCGTGAAGGAAGGACAAACAAACAAACACTCTTTTGCATTTATAATATTTGTTAGGATTAGTTAGGATGGTTCATGACCGCTGTCTTTGTTAGGCATGGAGGGAGGCCTTTGCCCAGTAGTTGAATTTACGAAATCCACGTTTTTTGTTTTGTGTACCTAAAATGTGGTGTTTTTTACCAATAGCATGCCATAGCCTATTAATAATTATTAACAGATAATATCAGTTAACAGATAATCCGATGATCTGAATTTTATTTTAAGAAAAAATATTAATGACATGTACATATGTCATTAATGACATGTACATGTCATAAGTACACTTATTTTTTTACTATAAAAACATTATAATAAACTTACAAAAACATGAAAATAAGGTTGTTTAATTTGAACTTGAACAGCTAACTCTACGCTATTTAAAAGACCTTCAGACGTCTACCATTACAGACAAAACCAAAGTTTTAGTCGGCAAGCGCATAAAAATCGATAATCGAGTATTAATAGCACAACGGCTCGATCGATACTCGATTGAAACAACTTGTACTGCAGCGATTATTCAATAAATGAAAGCCCTATCCGGAAGTTTCTAGTTCAATGAAAATGATGGTTAACTAGTTATTAGATAATTAAATGAAGGAAAATGGAAACAGGTGTAAATTATGCAAATAGGCGTGTATTATTCGTAACGAGCCCCCTGTACACCCCTGGCAATTAACTGTGACCAATGGGGTGAAATAAAATCACAGTTTAAACCATAGAGGTCACACGCAGGACCATTATGGTGTCTTTCTCTAGGAGCAATGTAGAGCAACGGAGAATACTTAACCCGATTGCTCAAACACAATTTTTATTTACTTTAATAGTGCAAGAATCGCGACTTGAGACATACGATTTAATCATTCGGCTTAAGTATTCGGGTTAAGTATTCTCCATTGCTCTACATTTTTTTTTTTTTTTTTTATTGTCTAATATACACATTTTAAATTAATGTTAGGTACACTAGAGTATAATTACAATCTAGCCATAGAATTGGCTAATGGGTAATTTAGTTTTAACTTAATTTTATAAAAACATATAACTAAGAACGTGGCCATTGGCACTTTTCTTATTGTCTCTATACTTAAGGCGAAGACACTTTGTTCATGTGTTCTTTAAGATAGCACTTATGCACATACACTAATTATCACTACACTAACTCAAAAGGTTTTGTTCTTTTGAGCCTTCTCACTATGTCCGTGTTGTCGAGGAGCTGGATTGCCTCGACGTTCACATGATGATGAAGCCTTTGTTCGTGAGCCTCTGCGTATTTTTGAATGACTGTTTCGACGAATTCAATATTCAGGTCCCGATGAATATCGTCATTTCTTACGTACCAAGGATTGCTCTACATTGCTTCTAGAGAAAGACACCATAATGGTGCTGCGTGAGACATCTATGGCTTAAACTGTGATTTTATTTCACCCCAGGTCGCAACAGTCGCGACTTGAGACGTACGATTAAGTCGTGCGTCTCAAGTCGCGATTTTTTTCAGTTTTCTTTTTATCCAAAATTCGTCACTTGAGACGTGCTTACCTGAGTTGTGTGTGAGTATGTGGCGGGTTTTATTTCATAGAGTTTCGATTGACATCTTAATATTTTTCTTTTCACTTGAACTTGCCGCTGATGTTTGATGGAGTGAAGTGTCAATAGCGAGACTCTAGATGGTGAGACTATTGATAACGAGACTCAAAGCATACTCCATCTTCACACCATGCATATTGTCGGTGGAAGGCTCAGGAGAGTCGTATCCTCCGGACTACCTTTAATACTACTTACCTATGCTGTGTATATGACGCCGCACTAGCCGTTGTGGTCACGGCGCAAAGATTGACACCTCCAACTCAACCCGTGGGTGTCGTAAGAGTCGAACAATGCTCTGATATAGGCTTAAACTCGTCATGTTTAGATACATTTTACAATGACAAAATGGCTTTATCGTTGTAAAAATTAGACAATCTTATGTAAGTTTATTATAATGTTTGTAGGTTATGTACCTATGTAGTGTAAATGGGTATTATTGTTTTCTTTTATTTTTTCGAGTGCCACCGTCTTTGTTGTTCTTACATGTCCATCCCAAGGTTGCCTGGAAAAGATCGCTCACTATAGTGTGTTTCTATGTATACATAGAAAGCGACCAGAACCCCCGGAACAAATATCTGCAGATCGTACAAACGTTTGTTCCAAGGCGGGAATCGAAGCCGCAACCTCCTGCATCGCAGGCGGACCTCCACCCACTGCACCACAGAGGTCATCAAGTGCAGAAACATTGTTGATGATGAACTTTGATCTAAAAGTGTGTATATCCTGTTTTCTTGTAAATTATTTACTTATTTATATCCTCAAGTCCCGTACATTTCTTACCGTAGACTTTCCGTTTTATCCGAGAAAGTTTTACAATTCCGGAGCGAGTGGCTCGTTAGGCACCTTTGTGAGGGTGGATTTCAAAGGTAAATACTTGAATTCAACACGATTGGCCCTCATTATTTGTATTGTAAATTAGATGGTGCATGAAATGGGGGTTTATGAAGTTTTTTTGGACGAGCGAATTCGAATCTTAATTTAAGAAAAATTGTTAATGACATGTCCACATTTTTTTTTACTTGCGAGACCATATTTATCTTTTTATACGACCATATTTATTTTTTGCGGGCCATATTTAAACCGCGCTTCGATATTGAGGCCGTCAAACAAATTTGCTACCTAACGTGACGCGACGAAACGGGAACCATTCAAAAATTCGTAGTTTTAGGAATTTGTTATGAATGTAAGCGGGTTTACAACGAACCTAGTTTAAACGTTGGTGTTCTTCCAACACAAACTCCGTTCGTAGTTAACCCGCTTACATTTAAAATGAAAGAGTAACACAATTCTTTGACAATTTTACAAAATATGAAATCAATAATAGAGTGTTTTAATGTAGGTACCTATTGATGGAACATGCAATGAATATGTCAAAATGCTAAATATAACGTCTCCTTCTTTTGATTTTGGCGTACTCTGGTAAACATTAGAATGGGACAGAATATTGAACTATAGGAAGGAAGTAAAAGTAGTAAGGTACCTACGTCTGGTTCCAATTTGCTAAATTACACACGAGAAATCAATTGCAAAAAGAGATCCACGGAACGCGAAACAAAATCTCCTGAAACGTCAAGCGTACAGTCGCACAGAGAATAAAAGATATAATGAAATCCAGTCGGATGTACATTCGTGCACAAAATCACAAAGAGTACAGGCGAGCACATTCGGTAATTGCAAGCCCGGCCACCGACTGGCCCAGTTCCACAAAAGGCAGTAATGCATTCGCGAAATTCTGACACGATTCTGTATCAATAGTGATGTGCTCGCGTTTGGAATATCGATAGAATTTGCGATGCCTCTCAAGTGTTCTCTACACGGCAGATTGATGTTGACAGCCGCTGCAGCTTTGTTTCTCTCGTGAATTTTATACTCTTTTGAATGTGGAGCATCACTGGAGTCCTTTGAAAAGTGCGCGTTTCATTTTGACTTTTCTTTCTATTATTGAATGCATATTGACATCTAGACATTATCATCACTACATGTAGGTACTAGTGATGTTTATCGTAGCAGTTATCGATATCGGCGTATTGTTACGTTAAACTATGAAGCGCTATAATGACGTAAGGAATGATAGTTACGTGAGCGATTCGTTTGGTCAAACGGATGCAAACTTTTTCACACATGAACGCTTCAACTTCAAATTTCAGTGGAAACTAGTGCATGGCTTTGTGGTATTTTTGCTGTGGTTTTACTAAAATTCACCTACGCTATCATATATGTTAGAAATACTTAGTACCTAGGGCTATTACGTCAGCTTTGAAAGTATCAATAGGTTTCTGGGTTTTATTTTAGTAGATATTGTGGTTCTGATGGTCGGATTTTAGTAGTTTTGTAGTTATCTGTCTGTATAAGTGCTTTTAAAATATATTTTTGCAATAAAAAATGCAATGATTTTACCATGATTCGTAGTGTTTGGAGTTTTCCTATTATTTCGGATCAGTTTCTGTTTGTTTTGGTTTATAAACACAATTACAAAAGCTATGCCATATCTCACGAAAATGGCTGAAGTAGGTAGTAGGTACCACAACTTAGGCTCTGCTCCCTACACTTGGTAATTAAGGCTGGTCTAGTAAAGTCACATCAAAGTGATTCCTTGTCAATCTAGTTGACTAAAATATATAGAATATAATGAGAATGTTCCTGGAACTCCGTTAATTGTAAGTCAAAGAGCAGCTCAGTAATACGGGCCTTGATGACAAAACTGATTGAAGTGACGGAAATATAGTTAAAGTAGCTCTCGTAATTTATACAGAGCGTGATTACTATCGGGGGCTTCGTGTTAATAATATTAATCTCAGAACTTCATCAAACTATGATTCGGCTCTTACGAGAGCTCTGTTATTACGTTCGCTAATGAACTTAATTTTCCGGCATAGTTAGTTACAAATAAATGGAGATTGATATTATTTCTGCTGTAACAGTTCTGGATAGTAAGTGGCTGACTGTTCTCGTGAGGATTTCGAGTTTTTGGTTCTTCACTGCGGATAAAAATAGGCAGCCTTGAGTCTAGTCTAGTCTTAAGAGGTTTTTGTTCATTAACCTAAGGTAAGCACTTACAACCAAACCTTGTGTGATGGGGTAATAGAAGTAACTGACCAAATTACCACTTTCTCTACGGCTTCAAAAACAGTGAAAACTCAGCTTTCGCTATCAACCAAATATGCAGGCAAAATTCAATCAAAAATGAACATTATTAAGGTATTAGTAGCGTGAATTTTCCAGCAATATTTATTTAGTAAGTAAGTATAAATAAGTATTCTCAGATTTAGAATAGGTTTAACTTTTACGTCTTGATTTGACTAGCATCTTATGTCGTTTTATCAGGAACTTACGTGTAGGTATAACTTGTCTGTTCCATAAATATTAAATCGTACTATATCCCGCAATATCGTTGCAGCAATAAAACAACGAAACGCCTTCAAAACTCCAATAAATATTACCGAAGCTCTGATCGTTCGTGGTAAAATGTCACCCACCCCCGGACTTGCATTATGGATTCCATAAACAATGTTACACAAGAATAGAACGTATCCAGGTAAATAGAAGGAGTTGTTCGCTGTTCGGCTGTCGCTTCAATAATGCACAAGAGATCGATAAGTTACTTACGGCATGGCGCAACATTAGTCGATATTGTTTGACGTCATTTCATAAAGATTTTATGCCAACAGACTTGAATGGTTGAAGTGTTTTTTTGTTTTCTTGGTTCTTCATTGTTTTTAAATTGTTACTAAGAATCTGTTAATTATAGTAGTTAATTATATTATTTCAGTGCAAAGCAAGCTTTTATTGAGTAAATTCAAATTCATGAATAAGTATATCCTAATTATCGCGCGATATATACATGAAATGAAAATATTTTATATCTACGACACCACATCCCAATGTTATTAAACTAACTCTAAAAGAATATATCACTTGTCTGAGAAGTAAAAAAAAACAGGTTTTTCTTAAGGCCAGGTTTAATGCCCAGACTACGACAATAATCGGGTCCAATACCCTAGTATATCCATTATAGGCACTTTTCATAGAACACCGAATACTTTATGGCAAAAATACCGTAATATCGTATCGTACAATATCTCTATGGGCTCTTTTGGCAACACCAAAGAAAATTAACCAATTAGCGACAAAAATAGTGCGAGGTACGTACTCGTACTTGCAGGTAAATTCAGTTACTACTTCCAAAGGCTAAGGTAAATGCCCTGACTCTGCCCTAATCCAGTCAACTGAGGCACTCACAAGCCCAGGTCTACCAGCACTTCCCCAGGGCGAGAGAGCGTATCTTACCCTAATCCAGTTTGTCCGTAGGTGGTACATATACCGAAGCAATTAGTGGTCATTCCATTGTTCAATTTGACTTATTAGAGCGGCCTGGGCCTGGGCCTGGTAATTGGAATTATTGGTTGGAGTCCTCCGGCACAATGGACGCTTTGTAATCACTGAATAATCTTGTAACTCTTATGTACAGTTGGGATCAAATGGTAGCGGATGGAAAAGTATACGCTCGCTAAAATATCTAAATGGTAGGGAAATTGGGTTGGTGTATCTGGGTCCTTAAAAAAGTATTTGGCTAACAAGAGACTTTTTAAGAAGTAATTAAGAAATAAAATAAGTTTACAAAAATATACGATTTCGGCGGGACTTGAACCCGCGCTCCACCGTACGAGTGTGCTCTTTGCTGCGATTTTTAAAAAGCTGTCGGGATCTCTTTTGTTTTTCATATACTACTGGATGCCTGGATTTGACCTTAGTGTGGATTACTGATGTACAAAAAAAAACAAAAAATAATCAACAGTTTATAAAAATGTAGGTACCTTTAGCAGCCGGCCTATTTCGTTCAGCTGCTATTCTAAATTCAAACGTGATCTATAAAGTTCGAGTTGAAAAAGTATTCTTTTTTCAAACAACCCTCCTTACCCACCACGTATCTTTTTACCTAGCGGTAAAATGACTCACCGTCGCGCGTCGTTGTCTCTAAAATATTAAAGCGGAAGCCACTCGAGCTCGATTTTTGTCGAAACTCTATCAGCATTGATTCCATTTTCAATATCGTCGTATAAATCTAAATTACCAATCCTATCTTCGACCATAAAAAAGTTTTAAGATACCTATTTGGAGCCGCTGGCGTAGCGAACGGCCGCCTCACCTATTAGAGGGTAGAGCGAGGGTGCTGGGTGCTGCTCGTGCCAGGCACTACAAAACGCTTGTAATAACCTTTTGTTATTTAAAACGAGGAATTAAGAGGTATGTAGCGGCTTTCAAAGTGGTGTAGTAATAACTTGTTTCCAAAGAAATCATGAATTATAGAAAGCAGCTACCTACATAATATGTGATTTTTCAACAAAATTGACTGGTCAGCCAATTTTCTGTTCATTCCATGAAATCTATTTACTATTACCAAAAATATATACAGGGATTGATAAAAGTAGAGATATTGATTCATCACTGGTTAGGTGGTTAAATTTACAGGCTATAAAATGTAAAATAGTAACAGTAAATACGGTAGATAACATAATGGGTTTCCAAAGAAGAAGCCAATTTCGTTTCTATACCTACAATGTTTGTCCAACACAGAAAAGTTTGTCTGTTTTCACTTTTAAATTTAATTTATCTTTTCCCGAGAAATGTTAAGATCATGCGGAAAATCATGAAAACTCCATCAAAACCGCAGCATTTTCGTATCGTCTTACTGTAAAGAACAGCCAATTGGTAGGTTTGAGGTTCTTTTCCGGTTGGTTACACTTTCGGATCAAAGAGTTATTTCTTACGTTTTCCTTTTAATAATTACCAGACGCTGTGCGTTCTAGATTCCATCTTCCACCTCGGTAGATATTAAATTTGTAAACCGTAAATAAATCGCAAAATAAAACCAGAATAAGTTACCTAAGTACTTTTAGAAAATAACATGTTTATAGAAAGGTTATTATGGCAAAGGACAATGGTAGAAGAAGAAGACTCATTTTGGCATTATACCTTTGTTTAAAGAAACTACAGATAAAGGGACGCGTGTCAAAACATAAGTGTCTAGGTTAAGACCATTTTATTTATCACTCTGTGCAAATAGCACCGCACGCACTATCTAGAGTTTCTTTCATCTATGGACGATTCTACGACGATAGTACTATCGTAAAGCGATTGGTTAGCAGAATTTGGCCACTGGTCAGTATAGCTTATTTTGTATGGGTTTGATCTCAACGAATACTTTTCATAACAATATCAACTGCAAAACTACGTACGGCACTAAAGCGGCACTACCTATGAAAGCCACTGAAAGTAGAGCCATAATCAAGAAGTTGAAGATGTTCACTATAGGAGCATTGTACATTGTGCTGCAAACCATATGTACAATATACAATGAATCGTGATTTTTATTTACACAACCTCCCACCTTTTCATTACTTCCACCCCTCATTTTCACCAAGGGCTCATTCGGTTAGAAATAACCAAGCTTCACCATGATATTCCAAAACACCATGGATAACGCACACGGACTCACTAGCAACATTTAAAAACAGATATTGACAGGTTTTTTTCATTTATCTTCACCTCCCCTTAATTTAAGTTGAACCCTCCTTGCAAGTCATCGAGGGACTTGATACGTCTTGGATTGACAACTTGATATCTGGATTTGATTGAATACATGTTTGGAAACGCTTCTGGCTGAAAAGGTTTTCCTGTTGATGTGTTTATTTTGTCGATTGTCCTATAAATAAAGACTTCTGAAAGGTCGTAGAGGCGGGAACTAGAAATAGTCCTAGAAATGATACGAGATAAATAGGTGCCCCAAACTTATAAGTTTGTACCTGTTGTAACTCAATAAAATGTTCAATTCTAAACTTGTGCACACGTCCGCCGCTCTCGAGCGTCGACGATCAAATGTGCATTTCAATGGGAGCGGCCCAGGTGCGTGCGGTCTGTCTGGAGGGGGGCGTTCGATATTTGAATAAATTCCGCGGGAAATCGCAACGAGTCCTGCATTTCCATGTCAAACGAACCCGTGTGTGTGGCTAGTGAATTTTTAACGATGCATAGTTTGTTAGTGCGTTGACTTTGTCTTGTCTGATAAAGTTTATTCGCTGTGTTTGTATTGCCGTGGGGTTGGAACGGTCGTATTTAATTCGATAATGGTCACTGGCGTACGTAACATACGTACGTAACGTAACAAAGCTAGTATTTCAATTGGTTACCGACTCATTGGATTTATCAGGTACCTAAAGGCTGGCATCCATTACCTACTCTTTGAGTCTCGTCTGTTTAATACGAGTAAGCCTCAATTCGATTCGTTCGCGGGTAGATAAACACCTAACCGAAAGCTTAGGTTCCATTCTTCGATACTCTCATTTTCGCATTTACCATAAACAGTTTAAATGGATTTCTTGATTATTCTCGCAGACTTATATTTTCAGTCAGCATTAAACGAAAAGCATTTTTTGAATAAGTAATCTCAGAAAATTGTCTAGAGATGAGGCTTACGTTAAAGAGCTCCAAATCGATAAAAATATAAACCGCGAAAATTCCAATAAACAAAATGGTTGATTAAAGGCCCATCAATTCGGATTCCTTTACGTCCATTTTAAAAAGGTGGGGGAAGCGGCTTATCCGCGCATTAATTCCAGAATTCCAGAATAATTACTCGCTCAAAGGTAACGCTGAAGACGCATTTCTACGCCCAACATTCCGCGAAGACACCCCAAACTGAACTCTACGAACCACTAGCTAAGATCCCGTTCCGTTTGCGGCAAAGAATTGCTTAGATAAGTCCCGGATAAGCGGATTTCAAAAGGAACACGTGATTTGATGCTGATTGCGTTCTATCGACCCCCGTTCGGTTCGCAATCATATTTTAATATTGTGAATTCGCTGGATTGACTTATTTTCATAATGTAACCATTGCGGAGCTCCTGTGGGATCCAGATCCGGGCTAATACGTCCTTCCTATCTTTTGATCAAAAACCCAAATCAAGAAAGAAAACGCCTAAGATTAACTCTACGAGAAATCAAGGTAATGTTCAAGAAACCAACCGTTTCAACACTTATTTCCTAAAACCATTTTCAGAGTTGCTGATGTCAGTTTTTTACCCTATCTTCTACCCGTGGCTTCTCTCCCGTGGTCCGTTACATCTAGTACTTGTATACAACGTAGGTTGCTAATATCACAGCACTAAGGAATAGTAGCAATCATAAAGACATTTCAGAAACCAGGTATTCTAGTTGTAACGTAAGAGAATGTCTCTCTACGCACAAGTTATTAAAGTAACGTAAGAGACTGAAGGTCTCTTACGTACTATAGTTCGTAACGCAGGAGACTAAAGAGCTCCTACGTACAGCCTAATAAAGATCCTATTAGTTTCAGAAAAGAAAAGGCTTTAAGATTGTTACAGGATTTATTTTAAAAGATGGATTTACAAATGAGATGAGTCTTAGCCTAACCTTATTTTTAGAATTGAGGGATCCGGAATTAGAAGTTGGTCAGCGATGATGAAGTACTGAATGGAGCTGTTATTGACTGAGGCCGGAACTGCTTGGAGCCGGATCTGCTGCAGCTGGAAGGCCGTGGGTTATTGAATTTAACTGCAAAGAAATCGGGTGTGAGTAGGTTTACGAGTTCCCACAGCAGGCTCTCCGGAGAAGATCTGGGCTTTCAGGTGGACCCAGGAGTCAGGGTCTAGGCTCCGTCTTCTACAGCAGGTGTAGTAGTGGACCCAGAAGACGGGTGTTAGGCTCCGTCCTCTTCAGCGGAAGTGGAACCAAGGTCTTCCGGTGGGCCCAGGAGACGGGTGGTAGGCCCCGTCCTCGTCACCAAAGGTTCAGAGAATCTTTTAGGGTGTCCAGGTTTGCTTTAAGACTTTCTTCAAGACTTTCTTTAAGAGTTTAGAGCATGGTAGCTGATGAAGATTAGTTAAGTACTTAATGACTTTCCTGGTTGAAGTCCGGGAGTCAACTGAATTGTAGGGCGACTCGAGCACCTTATATATGCTCGAGCGTTCAAATTCCGAAGTTCCAAAACAATAGTTCGAATACTCACTGACTAATGTTTTTTACTAAGGTTTTACTAAAAAAACATAGAGAAACATCAACGAGACCTTATTGATAAAAGGTTTCCGTGCGAAATGTATACAACCTGACCACATTCCTCTATGAACCAAGACATTTTGACACCTTGTTTACAAAAATATGACAATCTGTCAAAATGTAATTACGACAATTTCATGTTGAAATCGTAAGAAAATTTAATAATAAATAGTGAATTTCGCATCAGAAAAATCAGAACTGTTCAACAAGCTCAAGATATTTTTAAGATAGAAATTTGGATTTAATGGTCTAAATGCTCAATTACCAGCTCTGGAATAGTATTTAATGATAAAACCAACACGGAAACTTTCATTATAAAGTAAGTAATCTTATTATAATGTGCAAGAAATAGAATATATCAACAGATTGAAAATAAACATTGGCATGAACCAATTCATAAAATCACATTAGATGAGATAATTCTAAGAATAGGTAGTAGAAAAACAAGAAATCTAAGTATTATTATATTTACAGACTGAAAAGCACCTTTTCAAGTGATAAGAATGATATATAATATCTATTCTCACGAAATCAACAATGAACAACAAAGGTACATAATTAATAACATTACATTTCCCCCAAAACCCGGAAAAAAAAAATTGACGCAGTAAAAATTTTTTTGTTAGGAATAAGTCCTTGCCTTATCATACATCATCCATACATTAACCAACCACTCACATTATTACACACATAGGGGTTGTGGTTCACATTTAATGACCACTACTCCACAAGAACTATATTCAATTAATTATTTAACGAAGGCTTTTTTTTTTTAATTAGGTGTCGTAACCCGCACCTGTTTGAAGACCCATTATAAAAAGGAGAAGCAAATACTCGTATCCCGAGCGTTTTAGACAACTCGTAGTTAAGAAAGTTTAAAGAGAACGTTTTATTCAAGAAAAAGTTTAAAGAAGAGTTTGAGTAGACTCTTTTTCAAGGAAAACGCTTTAAGAAGAGTTAAAGAAGACTCTTTATTCAAGGAAAACGCTTTAAGAAGAGTTTAAGAAGACTCTATAATCAAGGAAAACGCTTTAAGAAGAGTTTAAGAAGACTCTATAATCAAGGAAAACGTTTTAAGAAGAGTTTAAGATTTGTCACAATAGGCTTATTTAACGAGTTTGTGCAAACCGCTCGACACAATAGGCTTATTTGTCAGGTTTGTGTAACCGCCCGTTTATTAAAAAAAAATAGCCAAATTGTATAGTTTTGTGGAGTTTACAATATATACCTAAAAACTTAAAATTAAAAAATAATAATAAAATTTACATTATTTATACACTATTTACAATATTAGGTTTTAAAGTCTTTTATGTGCCATTTCCCTCTAGAACTATTAGGATCTTCCAGGATATATACTAGGGGGGAAAGTTTTTGAACGATAGTGCATTTAATGAATCTTGGGTTTAGTTTACTACTGACATACGCACCAGCGTTACTCTGAGTGTAATTCTTACGCCAGACAATATCGCCTACATTAAATTCTTTAAATGTGTGCCTCAAATTATAATGAGCAGTGTTTTTAGTATGTGCTGTGTATAGAGCTACCTGAACTTTATCGAAGATGGTTGACAATAACCCGATATTAGTCGCATATACATCTCGCGGAAGAAAGGTGATGTCATCAATATTTGTGCATGTAGTATAAAGAGAACCGTCAGGAATTACTTCCCGGCCAAAGACGAGAAAGGAAGGGGAGAATCCTGTCGTAGAGTTCGTAGAACTGTTTAAGGCTAGTTGTATTTTATGTAAATATAAGTCCCATGACCTGTGATCCTCGCCGACTAGTTGTGCTAAAGCGGTAATTATAGTCCGATTATATCTTTCAGTAGGATTCACTTGTGGGCAATATCTAGGAGAATAAGAGACAAACGGGACTTTATATTTGTTAAGTAGTCTTTGGAATTCGTTTGATTGAAATTGAGACCCATTATCCATTATAATGGTTTGAGGAACACCGTGCACAAGAAACACGGAGTTTTCTAAGAGAATAATAATATTAGTAGCAGTAGCGCGTTTAATAGGGAAAATTAGACAATATTTAGAAAAACAACAGGTAACTACAAGGATATATTGATTACGTTGTCTAGTCATTGGTAAGGGACCCATCAAGTCCAATGATATAGTTTGAAAAGGTCTTGAACAGATTTTAGGTTTACCCATAAGACCGTAAGGTGAGTGATTAGAGTGTTTATAAGAGAGGCAAATTTCACAAGTAGAGCAAAATTTTGCTATGTCCGTAAACATGCCGGACCAGTAATAAGTCAGTGACAACTTCTTATATGTCTTAAAAATTCCAATATGGGGATTATCTATATCGCCATGGCAAGATTTAATAAGATCTAATCTTTGAAATGGAGGTGGAACTTCCTTCCATACAAAATCTAGGTTAAAGTTATCAGATGTTGAAGAGTATTTATAAAGTTTAGTGTTAAGAATTTTGTAGTTAGGATAGGCATCTGGATTATCTCGACAATTGGTAAAAAGTTTATTGAATCGATGTAATTGAGATTCATCAGTTCTGTTTATGGGCTCAGTAAAACCTAAAACAGCTATTTCTGGAGTTTTAAGCCGAGAAAGTAAATCTGGCACTACATTATCTTTGCCTTTTTTGTGTTTAAGAACAAAATTAAAACAAGATAACCGTAAGGTCCAACGAGCTAGTCTTCCAGAAGGATTCGAAAGATTTTGAAACCATCGTAAGGCTGCATGGTCAGTATAAACAGTAAATTCTTTACCATTGTCAATATAACAACGCCAGTGTTCAAGTGCGGCTATAACAGCCAGTGTTTCGCGTTCAGTAGTAGAATAGTTTTGCTCATGTTTATTGAGAGATTTACTCATATAAGCTATGACTACTTCTTTGTCGTTTTGATTTTGAGTAAGCATGGCACCAATACCAAAGTTAGAAGCGTCACAATGAACGGAAAAAGGGAGATTGAAGTCAGGGCAAGCTAGAATTGGAGTTGAGATTAAATATTCTTTTAGCTTAATAAAAGCTACATCAGCATCATCATTCCAAGCAAACTTAGGAGAGTTTTTCCCTGCAGACGTCAGTTTACTAAGGGGTGAAGCTATAGAGCTAAAGTTAGGTATAAAACGACGAAACCAACTACAGGTACCCAAGAATTTCCTGACCTCTTTTTTAGAAGTAGGAATAGGATATTGTAAAATAGCCTGTATTTTACTGGGGTCAGCCCGAAGACCTTGTTTATCTACAATATAACCAAGATATTTAATTTCTTCACGGAAAAATAGACTCTTTTCAAAGTTTATAGTGAGAGAAGCAAAAGAAAGTTTTTGAAGAACTTTAAGTAGTAGTGAGATGTGTTCTTCAAAAGTTTCACTTATAATAACTATGTCGTCCAAGTAACAAAATACTTTATTGTCAAAATCAGGGGTAAATAAGGTGTCCATGAGTCGTTGTTGAGTCGCGGGAGCATTAGTAAGCCCGAAAGGCATAACAGTAAACCTATACATTCCTCTACCGGGGACATAGAATGCTGTTTTGTCCCTATCTTCCATATTTAAAGGGATCTCCCAAAAGGCTTTAGCGATGTCTATGCTAGATAGGTATTTAGCATTTTTAAGATTGTCAAGTATTTCAGAAATAAAAGGAAGGCTATAAGCATCTTTGCGAGTTATTGCATTAAGTTTCCTACTATCGACACAGAAACGCCACTCTCCGTTCTTTTTGGGAGTTATTAGAACTGGGGACAACCAAGGGCTCTCGCACTTTTCAATTACTTTGAGATCCAACATTTTGTCCACTTCGTCGATAAGGGCCTTTTGTTTTATTGGTGAAAGGCGGTAACAGTGCTGTTTAATAGGTAAACTGTTACCGGTATCTATGCGATGACATACTAGGTTGGTACGGCCTAGGATACCTTTATTTTCAAAAGAAATATCTTTAAAACGTTGAATTATATCTAGAGCGATATCCTTTTGAGTATCCGCAAGGTGGTCGTAAGAGAAAACTTTATTATCTATAGTACAAACAGTAGGGCATTTAGATGCATGGTTAAGTTCAGAATTAAATATTTTAGGGGTTAATTCGAAACATTTCCAAAAATCCCATCCAAGTATTAGAGAAGGGTAAATATCAGGAAAAACATAAGCTTTGAGAATATGTGTCTGATTATTAAAAGTTATAGGTAAGTTGAAGTAACCAAAAGACATTGTTTTTTGTTTATTTGCAACCATGACAAAGTTAGTAGACTTAAATAACTTGAGACCCAGCTCTTCAAAGATTTTATGAGAGTTGTTTCCTAAAATAGTGATACAACTACCACTATCTAATAATCCTGAGAAAGATACGTTGTTGATAGTTACATTTATAAAAGGTCGATTGTGGTCTATTTCGTTATCATAATATACAGAAGTTGATTTATAAGAAATCATAAAATTTCGAATAGTTTGTAACCATTGGGTCCAATCAGCTAAGTCGAAGTTATTTAAGTCAGTTTTCAGTTTTTTGAAGGTTGAGTTTCTAGAGTAGATGAGCAATTAGGACAATTAGAGATTTTAACACCTTTAAGACCACATTTAAAACATATTAAGTATCTAGGTTTTTTACAGTTGGTTAAGGTATGTCCTTGTATGCGACAGCGATAGCAATAGCTATTATTAGAATTGTGATTTGAATCATTAGCGATTGCATTAGTATATTTAGATGTCTGGAAATTTTTTGAACTAGAAGGTTTATATGAAAATTCCGCAGAACAAGGCTCGGTTGACTTTGGCTCTCTAAAATCCTTGCTCTTTTCCGTTACTCGCTCGTGAGCTTGGCAAGCTGTTATCAGCGAGTCAATAGAGTTGACATCTCTTAAGGCAATGAAAACTGAATAACATGGCCTAACATTATGGAGCAGAATTTCTAGTTGTTCTCCTTCATTTAATTTTTTTGAAAGTCTATTAAACATTCCAAACATGATCGCTACGTATACTATTATCGATTCTGTTTCACCTTGTGTCCTATCTTTGATTGCCTGTAGAAGTTTATAGTCATAGTCATGTATGCTAAAGTCCCTTATAAGAGATTTATGAATGTCTGCCCATGTAAGAGTTGGATTACGGTTATGTAGGAACCGAAACCAATGGAGTGCATCTCCTGTAAAAATTTCGAAAGCATGTTTATAAAGTGAAATATCGGAAATGCTTCTCGAAATTCTTAATTCATAAATTTTTTGAAGGAAAGTCCTGGGACATGTTTTTCCGTCATAGGAAATTTTTTTAAGTTCTCTAAGAGCATCATTCCCAATGGGGAGATCTTGTGTTTGAGGAGCGGGAAGAGACATATGATCTTGTGAGCGTCTAGGAGATAGAGATCTATGGGACAACAGTTGGTCTGTAGGTCTAGGAGATAAAAACTTTACAGGGGAATCATGAATTTCAACCAGGACTTCGTCTGTGCCTGAGGATTTAAGATTATCCCTAAGCTTTTCGAATCTCTTATTAAGGATATAGAATCGAGACCTAATGGTGGAGCATATTTCTGCTACAAGTGGTGTTGCATGAATTCGTTCCAGTCGGTAATGTAAATGATTCATAAAAGCTTCTATCTTTTTAAGGGTGGTAATATTGCCTGTTGATTCGATAGCAGTAATTTTAGTTTCTAGGTAGTTAAGTGTACTATCTGTTTGTGATAAGTCATCCTTAGGAGGGATTGGTGAAGTTATAATGTGTTCTGGTGTAATATGGCTTAGTAGTGCCATTTGCTCCTTTAAAGCTGCAACGCTATCTGTAGGTCTACCTGACCGAATAATTATTTCATATTCTAGTTCAGGTTTGTTAAGTAAACTATATTTTATATCTTTAGACATATTGGAAGCTGTTTAAAGTCCTATGTTCTCGAGTTATTTAAGTTAAGATTCTAAGCTAAGTAGATAGCTATAATAAAGTTAAGTTAAAATCTTTTTTTTTTTAAAGTTAAAAATGTAAGTTTCCAGTTAAGTTAAAGATAAGTTTAAAGTTTTAAGTAAAGTAAATAAATATGAGCATAAAGCTGTAAAGTAAGAGGTTAGTAAAATAAACTACCAAATTATTAAATGCACTATGAATACTAATGAAACTAAGTAGGGGTCAAAAAAAAAATTTAAATATTAAAGGATAAAGAGGAGATCGAGGTTAAAAGTTATTCAAATAGTGTCCAAAGGGGTTAAAAGTTTCTAGGAGAGTGAGCTAGTTTTATTAGAATTTAGAGAAAAAAAATTAGAGAATTTAAGGGGAGGGGTTCTAGTTTATCTGGGCGCCAAACTGTAACGTAAGAGAATGTCTCTCTACGCACAAGTTATTAAAGTAACGTAAGAGACTGAAGGTCTCTTACGTACTATAGTTCGTAACGCAGGAGACTAAAGAGCTCCTACGTACAGCCTAATAAAGATCCTATTAGTTTCAGAAAAGAAAAGGCTTTAAGATTGTTACAGGATTTATTTTAAAAGATGGATTTACAAATGAGATGAGTCTTAGCCTAACCTTATTTTTAGAATTGAGGGATCCGGAATTAGAAGTTGGTCAGCGATGATGAAGTACTGAATGGAGCTGTTATTGACTGAGGCCGGAACTGCTTGGAGCCGGATCTGCTGCAGCTGGAAGGCCGTGGGTTATTGAATTTAACTGCAAAGAAATCGGGTGTGAGTAGGTTTACGAGTTCCCACAGCAGGCTCTCCGGAGAAGATCTGGGCTTTCAGGTGGACCCAGGAGTCAGGGTCTAGGCTCCGTCTTCTACAGCAGGTGTAGTAGTGGACCCAGAAGACGGGTGTTAGGCTCCGTCCTCTTCAGCGGAAGTGGAACCAAGGTCTTCCGGTGGGCCCAGGAGACGGGTGGTAGGCCCCGTCCTCGTCACCAAAGGTTCAGAGAATCTTTTAGGGTGTCCAGGTTTGCTTTAAGACTTTCTTCAAGACTTTCTTTAAGAGTTTAGAGCATGGTAGCTGATGAAGATTAGTTAAGTACTTAATGACTTTCCTGGTTGAAGTCCGGGAGTCAACTGAATTGTAGGGCGACTCGAGCACCTTATATATGCTCGAGCGTTCAAATTCCGAAGTTCCAAAACAATAGTTCGAATACTCACTGACTAATGTTTTTTACTAAGGTTTTACTAAAAAAACATAGAGAAACATCAACGAGACCTTATTGATAAAAGGTTTCCGTGCGAAATGTATACAACCTGACCACATTCCTCTATGAACCAAGACATTTTGACACCTTGTTTACAAAAATATGACAATCTGTCAAAATGTAATTACGACAATTTCATGTTGAAATCGTAAGAAAATTTAATAATAAATAGTGAATTTCGCATCAGAAAAATCAGAACTGTTCAACAAGCTCAAGATATTTTTAAGATAGAAATTTGGATTTAATGGTCTAAATGCTCAATTACCAGCTCTGGAATAGTATTTAATGATAAAACCAACACGGAAACTTTCATTATAAAGTAAGTAATCTTATTATAATGTGCAAGAAATAGAATATATCAACAGATTGAAAATAAACATTGGCATGAACCAATTCATAAAATCACATTAGATGAGATAATTCTAAGAATAGGTAGTAGAAAAACAAGAAATCTAAGTATTATTATATTTACAGACTGAAAAGCACCTTTTCAAGTGATAAGAATGATATATAATATCTATTCTCACGAAATCAACAATGAACAACAAAGGTACATAATTAATAACATTACATAGTGTACATTAAGGACCTACGACATTAATACAAACAAACTTACAAACACAAAAAGGTATACATTTCTTTCGCTCCATCCTATTATAAGATATAAATTTATTTAAAGGAAAAATCGAAGTTTATTTACCTGTAAATCTCCCTCCATTCAATATAGTTACCGCGTAGGTGTTCGTGTTTCCCATCGGCATTCGCTCGTAAATAATTATAGCGTGGTATTGAAGACTTCCCCAGGTCTGATAAGCCCTCATTATGGGAAATATCTAATTTACCTACAGAGAGGTTACTATGAAAAATCCAAGAAAAACGACCCTTCAGTTTGAAGCAATAATGTTTGGTGCGAGATACAGCGGTTCAGCGATTATACCTATAGAATGTTTTTAAAATTAAAGCCTTACTTTTCATTGATTATCACATTTATTTTCCGTAACCTATTTTGTCATAGTAAATCAATAGTAATTCGATGATGTTAATGGTGTAATATAAAGTACCTATATGGTATTTTCTACCGTCTTTCTAAATATCTTCAACCACAATGTTAAGATTTTTTTAAATACGCCAATAAAATATCAGTAAAAGACTTTGTACATTCGTATCTAAAAAAACATGCTATCAGTAGCATGTTTTTTTATCAATAACGCTTGTCGAGTAAACTTACATTGTTTTAACGTTATTATTATTATGCATACATTAACAGAGAGAAAACAATATATCCTATTGTAAGAAGATCAGTTTGTCATTCTTTACGATATCCGCTCTGCTTATGTGAAAACTTGCAGCGTAACTCGCTCCCGCTTACAACTTCAGTCACACCCCACACCGGTGTGATTAAGGCAGCCGCTCCTGCCATATTCAAGGGTCTCAAGATTCGTTAATTACTGGCAACATTAAAATTAACTGCCGTTCTTTGGATAATACAACAATTTCCATGAAAAATTTTACAAGATAATTTGCATTTTGAAAGGAATCGAGATCATTATTCAAGCTTCTTTCGGTGCCGTTTTTCGAAATATTATGGTAAGTAAAGAATATCTTGAGAACATGATAGAAATATTTAAGGCTGTATCTAGAACTGAAAATAACTTGCGTATCTAAAGAATGAGACGGAGAATGATGTCATCTCATGCTATCCTGCTCTGTTCGAATACGATTTTTATTTATTTATTAAACAAAATCCACAGCCCTTAACTAATACAACTATGCTAATTATCAAAACTTACGGCCAAAAACGGACTTACTTTTTATACAATATTTTTATAAAACAGACAGTCAGATGATAACAATAGGTAACAAAACTAACCAGTTATAAGTTATAAATAAATTAACATTGTAACACTTATCAGAATATAAACTTATTTTTTATACTTACAGAACAGAATAACAAATTAAACCAAAAACATACTAAAATAATATAAAAAAACATGTACATAACTATGTGTTTAACTTAGGTACACTATACTAGCATCCTCCTCCATTACTGTAATTATTTCATTTCTAAATATTCTCTTGTCGCTGTGAAAGATATCTGTTTTGTTGAACTCTTTGTTGTAATTTTTCTGTAACCTGTTGACTATAGAATACTGTGCATAGTTCGTAGATGATTGTGAGACAGCAAATAATTTAGCATCAGTATGCCTTGTGCGTAACTTAAGGGTAGAAAAACGTAATACTCTACTGGTAAGTTCTGGACAATCGATATTCCCTTATTTGAGTAGGATCTCCGTTAAAAATCGGTTATAGAATGAAACGTTTTTCGGAAATGAAAAACCCCTTTTTACCTTAGAGCTCAATAGATGGCGCGGATTTTCCGCGGAAGAATAAGGGTAGTCATTGTAATCATACAGGTACTACTGTAAATGTTACTATACACGGTCTTTGCAATTTCAATTCGATAGACCCAAAGTCATAGCCAAACTAAAAAGAGGGCCTTTGGCCTTTTTTTTCAGAATAAAATGCCTTATATGACCCATACTGATACTAGTAAAATTTTTTGGTTCTGGATGAGACACCGAAATATGTTGATACAATAGTTAATTGGTAGGTAATTAGTTTTTTCGTGTCCGGTCTCAATAAGTGCCTTATTTATCGATTGACAAATAAAATTACATAAATCGAAATTACTTAGAAAAACTGGTTCAAACATGCATTAATTTAGTCCATAACTCTTCGTCTAAAAACGTCAAACACATTTGCCAATTTTAGTTTTTACATTCATCCGGGTCGTAAAAAGATGGCGGAAAATAAGTATGTAGTGAAAATTATGATGTTTTGCAAACATAAACGTCGCTTACTTGCCTATACTTACCGTACTACCTGATGATTTATGAATAAAGCTACATGTAGTGTAAAAATTTTCATAAATCAATTCGAACACTAGGTACTTAAAAAACCTTAATTGTAATTTATCAAAAAGCCATAAGATCGAAAGCGAGAGTCAACTTTAATAACCAACTTCAAAAAAGCTTTTCGACTTGACCAAATCTTTTAGCTCTTTTTGTATCCCTGTACCGTTCCATATTCAAATACCAGCTTGCGTTGATTCGTCCCTGAGGCGGCGCGACGTGTGTAAATGGGTCGGTGTCACAGGCAGTCATCTATCTCTGTCGGCGCGGTGTGGCGCGGGCCTTACATTAGGCCGCTGATAGCGGGGTTAAGTGAAACGTCTCGAATGCGACGAAAAACATCAGCGTTTCGCCTTTTCAAAGGGACCTGGTGACGCGAGTTTGTAAAGGCTAGGTTTGTTGAACATTTCAGTGTATTCAAAACAAACAGATAGGTACCTACCGTAGGTGGGTAGCAAAGCATCATATGCAAGCTAGAACACTTGAGTGTGCGATATTACACACAGTACCATGCAACCACATACACACAGTAAGTGATTTGTATGTAGCACACTATTATGGAGTTGTGTTTTGTAGTGCTTTTGACGCATCCCAAACACAACACCATAAAAGAGTGGGTCTACCTTTAGGTAGACATTTTTAGTTTCAGTTACATGTCGCAAAGTCATGGAGAGCCTAGAATCATGTAGGTTTATACAGGTTGCCAGATCCCTTTTCGCAAACGTCAGTCGTTTGTGAATATCCCCCCTCCCTCCATTTGAAAGAGACCTGTCCAGAAGTGGGTGTATTTGCGCTGATGAGAAGGAGGAGATCTAAAACATATTCTCCAATTAATCCATTTCAGGTCCCATTCAATGCATCGCCATCCGGGGACACTGGGTATAAACGATATCGAATTCCATCACATAGTACAAAAACATACAACTTATGCTTTTCTGGCGGGATGAAGACAACCAACACCGAAGCTGTCAAATCTAAGAATCACAAAGCTCAACTCAAATGTAATGTTTTATTTTATTTATTTGATAATGTTACTCGTTCAACCTCATATTTATGCTACTCACTCTTGGCCTTGTTTCGCTCCACCACGTTTAATTACTCCAATGTATGAATCAGAATTGCTGTAGTCGAGAAAAAAAAATCAAGTATATGACAATTGACTTTGACTTAGATTAATTATATCTTGACGTTGACGTTAAAATTGCGCCTGGAAGTTGTATGTATTTTTTTAGTATCACATTGGAAACCGAAATCGGTTATACCTCGTCTCCTCAAATCGCCCATTCAATGCGGATGGGAGATTGTAGGTAATCGCACAGGAGGCCGTAACAAATTACATCAATTTGTAACTTCTTACAACAATTCGTAAAACTCTCCCGAAGCGACCACTTTAAAAATCATGCATAAATTCAAAGGAAGCATAATGAATCGTCGTGCTCTTTTATACCACAAATTAATATGCTAATACTTGCCACTTTGGCCGCGCAAATCTTTTAACTTATTTCTGTTCTCGGGTTCCGTGGGAGACGGGTTCGAACGGAGCCAAAGTGGACAGACAGAAATTAAAATGTCTGTTCTTTGCCTGCCTTTGGCGAGAACTACTTTTGTTCATATGTCCTTTTAAAAAAAAGGATGTTTTAAGAAGCATGCAAGAAGCATAATTTTGGCTGTAAGCAGCCAAAATTTATTTTTAAATGCGGTCATACTAGAATCCTCATTTCTGAATTAAGGCGAAAATCTTTTTTTTTTTATGAAACTAATTTTTACTTCAATTTACCTATGTGAGGTTAATAATACCTACCTACGAGTACCTGCTCGACCGTAAATAATGTAAATACTAGACTTACCCAATATAGCACCATAAGGTCAATGAATGAAATCTGAAAATCTGAAATTTATGCACGGTTTTATTTTATATGGAGGGTCCATATAAAATAAAACCGTGCATAAATTTCAGATTTTCCTGCAGTGCAGGAATATCAAAGTATTGATTTTTATTCATGTAGGTACATTTTCGCTTCATTGGTTACCCAAAATGTTAAATGGTGTCTTATATAAGTTGTTTTACAGCATTAATCGTGAATCCTTATAGGGATGTATCATTGTAATGAGAACGTCTACAGGTACCATAATCAGAGGTCTCGGCGGCGCCAGTTACGTAGTAAAACGTCTTCGGGTGGTTACTGACCGGCGTAATGTACAGTGCGCGTCACAATTAAGTATCCCCCTATCTCAATGTATGTGGGTTCAAATCCTGTCAGCGATCGTTGGAGATTGGGTGATCAAAACTACATGTTTTTTATAATTTTCCATTTTCTTTTCAAATTTTTGACGTTTCTTACAAAAAAATTATGTTCTGTATCATTAAAATGTAATTTTTGTATAAATTGTTTCATTTTAATTTCATTTTCATTTGGTTACCTTACTTAAAATTCGATGAATTCTCTAAGTATCAACTTGGCCTTGCGGTAGTAACCGGCAAATTAATGCAAGACAAGATAAGAGTGACAGGGTTCGAATCTCGTGAGCGGTGTTTCAATTTTTTTTATCAATTGTTATCTTTTTTTCTTTGTAATATGTAAGATTTTTAATTGATATTATTCTTTATGGGCTTAATTGCAAGTAATGAAAAAAAAAATTACAAAAAATAATATTCTATAAGTCTACAATATTATACAATACTACTACGTATAAATCTATGATATTATAACGAAATAATTGTTTTGATAAACCATAATAACAAATAATATCTGTAAACAGTGAAAGGTTTTTTATAATAGATTGTGATAATTTATTCAAAAATAAAGAACATTGGTAACAATATTTCGATCTCTCGCAAAATATGCACAAAGCAAACCACATGAAATAAGACGAGTGACAATTACTTTGTTCGCTACAAACAACAAAGTCAAACCCTACCCGCATCCATAAAAAAAATGTAAGACTTGGCATTAAAAATGGGGACTAATTAGACAAAATTGGACACGTTGTTCCATCAGCTAAATAGCTCAGTTGATCTAATGCCGAGAATTCGAGTCTCCATATAAAGGGTGGGTGGTTCGATCCTTAGCGGCTTGATAAGTTTTTGCTTTGAAAATTAGTCACAAGCGAATAGAAGTTAGAAAAAATTTTGTAGACAAGGGGGATACTTAATTCTGACGCGCACTGTACCATTCGTAGCGAGTATGAGACATTACGTTACCAATGGTTTTTTTTTGCATTTAATTTCCTGTGGTTAACGTAATGATGAACTAAAATAGGTGGCGGCAGTGTGCGTCGGCTAGTGTGCATCGGAATACCGCCTTAAGGAAGTGAGACGCCCAGTAGTTTGAGGGGTCGGTTCTTCTTGTCTCTTCTTACCGACAAATTTTATCTAGAAATATTAATTATGTATTTTCTGTGAAGCAAAACTTGCAAATAATCATCCAAAAAACCGCCTGTTGCTTAAATTCTTAGTTCCGTAATCGAATAACGATAACCGATTCACTCTATTTCAAAAGTTCAAACGGAAAGGCTGTGGACTACATTTAATCTTATTGACCTTTGGAAGACATGCCGTCCCAATATCGGGTAACAAAGAGTTCTAAAGAACTCTATCGGAAGGGTTCACTGATCCTAATCAAGAAATGTAATATCCTTTCGCAGTTAAATCGGCGTGAACTTCTCACTGTTAATGTAGCTAAAAAGCTGTAGCTACACTTTTAGTTGGCACCGGGATGACACACACGGATGACATCAGAAATCAATCACTTTTTACCCGACTACCGACAGGGGAGGGTTATTTATCTTTAGGCTTATTAAAATAAGCTCTTAGATAGACAAGTCAAATTTTAAACTATAAATTACTAGCTTCTGTCCGCGGTTTCGCACGCACTTTACCAAAAAAGTCCATTCCTGGGATACCGTGTACCTCACTGCCAAATTTCATTATGATACGTTCAGCCGAAAAGATACAGATACAGATAGACTTTCAAATTTATAATATTAGTATGGGTTATCAAATAAGACATAAAGTGTCGTGTACAGAACCCGGTATGAAAAAGTTTGGCGATTGTTTAGGATCCTGAACCTCTGCACGGCTTGGGCTCAGTTGATTCTTCTCACTTGTATTCAACCTTTCGAAGGAGATGACGGTCGGAAGAGGTAGAGATGGAATAACGAAGGGGATATTATAATAATTATACATAGAAATCTACCAGAACACCCTGAACAAATATCTGCGGATCGTAAAAACATTCGTCCCGCGGCTTTACTGGATTGGTGTGGAACCTTCGCCCACCAAGCCACAGAGGTCGTCAACCAAGATTCGAATGTCAAACATTAGAATGTCGTCCGTCAACTTGACATTCGAAATGGTCCTTACTGTGTATAAAATTTGAGTGTCCGTTTTCATTTATTGAAAAGTATTATGTTCACGTTTCTTTCATCGTTTTTATAACTAATAAGAGTCGATTTTGTCTGTCAGTCACGTACAATATGTTGTAACTAGTTAGATTACATCTGAAAGTACCACCTTTCTTATCTCTATGTTTTCTCTGTTCTTATCATAGTTGATCTTTTGACTCTCACGAAGCAACTTCCACACACCAATCAACAATATAGTTTCCTACCAGTCCTAAACCATTCTCGCATGACATTTCCCCGATAAGGTCCAAGACACCATACCATTCATCCGAAAGACCCCCTAGAATCGGGCGGAGTAATGCAACTGTACCATATACGGCCCGTAAGACCGGCTGCCCGATATGGCGGGACATAAACGGCCACTACCAAATACGCGGTTGTGCGGGACGGCCGGCGGCGAACGGGTTAACTGAGACACGATTTCGCAAGCTTTTTCATTGTAGTAATTATTTATTTGATAAGCCATCGGCTACGGGTATTTTTATGGTCTTTAATGAGGAAGAATGTTGGTTTACCGCGATTTTTTTTGTAGCCTTTTGGTAAACTGGATTGGTGTGCAAACCAGTCTCGTTATGCAACTGGCTTTAGTCCGCGATTTTCTTTGAGATTCTAAGCGATAAGACCTCCCATTGTTGTTATGTAATATCTCTTTGTAATGTATTTTTGTTGTTGTACCTACCATAAAGCATTATTGTATTAAATTTATAGATTCAGGGGTTACTTTGCGGAAATAAATAGTTAAATATTAGTTTTCGTAGAAGATTTACCCAGTGCGAGTAACGCACTATAAAGCAAAAAGCTAAAGTTGAATATTAGAATAAAAAATACAAACATAGGGTGCTAACCTCATAACCCTCCCCTGTTGGTAGTCGGGTAAAAATATGTAGTAATAATTGCGCGTAAGACCTTCTCCGATGGTACTACTCAATTATATTCTCGTGCATCGCCCAAAAATTGACATGCCATGCAATCAGAGGTAAAAAACAGAATTACTAAATATTGATATTTGAATTGTTACTAAATATTTTTATCCTAATGTTTTTCATGATTGTATTGTTTACGTGTAAATATAGCTCGTGCCTATTTAGTTACGCTGAATTTGTTTGGGGTGAAACAGACTTCTTTCTTCTTGTAATAAAATTACCTGATATCAAATTCAGGTAGTAGCGATGTTAAGGATTTAATAATGGAGGTCAGGTAACATTCCAGCGGCAGTACAAAGTAGCGTCTAGTTGCGCGATGGCTCTACGATACAAGGAATCCAAGACTAATGATGTTCACTATTAGAATTCTTAGCTTTACGAATGTTTGAAATATTTCGGTGAGTGCTGATTCTAAAATAAATTAAATATTTCAGGCAACAATAGATTGCAAGAAAAACGATAAACGTTGGTGTTCTTCTAATACAAATAAGGTTCGTAGTTCACCCACTTACATATTCAAATAACAATAGTTAACGATTTTCTTTGATCATTTTCTAATAATAACACAAAATAATGCTACGCACATAGCTGCTGCTTCAGCAGAGGGATATAGTGTAATACGACTATTTTCTAGATTTTGTAGCGAAAAACGAATCTATGTGTGAGTCGACAATTATATAACTTCAGTGCTTTCACACACACAAGCGCACGTATACGAAATTGAGACTTAATTGTCGCATTTTTTGGCTACACCTCTTTTGTACCTACTACCATTCTAAGCCTTATTCTTCTATGTATTTAAAATATGTAACCTTGTATTAACTGCACCACTATTTAAATAATTTTCTGCATAATTATGAACAATCATTTGCAGATCACACAATATTTTTCCCGAGTCGGAAATAGTACCTTCTGCTACCTTCGACATAGACATTTGTTACATACAATACAAACCTAGTTTTGTGTATAAAATTGTTTTGAATAAGTACAAAGAGAAATTCCAACAAGGAAATTTTATTACTGCCAACGAAAGCCGAAAAATGTCGCCGATTTAGAATCCAATCCTTATCGAATCTTTTCAGAGATAGAGGAGTGAGCAGGTGCTTGCGAAGTGCAATATGTAGCGATGGTTGCCAGACCTTCCTATAGAGGTGTTACCTCACGCCAAGAGTTAGGTAGGTTAATTAAAACCTGCTAGTGAATAAGATAAAATAAAAAATTAAATAAATAATGCTAGACAAGTCACTCAGCATTCTCTAGCCCCAAGCTAAGCAGAGCTTGTGTTATGGGTACTAGATAACTGATATACATATGAATGAATACTTTAATGAATGAATACTTTTTTTATAATACATATAAAACGACCAGAACACCCTGAACCAAAATTTGCAGATCGTACAAACATTTTTCCCGAGGTGGGAATCGAACCCGCAACCTCCAGCGTAGCAGGCGGACCTTCGCCCACCGCGCCACAGAGGTCGTCAAACAGAAAAAGTCAAAAGTCAGTAACTTTATTTCTTTTGGCTTACAAAAGAAGCACTTAGACAAGTCAAATTTTAAACATAAACAGCTTAATAAATAGAATGTCAGATGTTATTATTGTGTGTGTATCACTTCATAGTACGAGTACTTTCGTCATTGAAACCATTATTTCTTTATGATTGTGGTGCTATACCAATGATCTTAAATTTAGTTTTAGGTCACCACAATCTACTAGCGAGCGAGCGTACAAAGATATTACATGTTTGCTGTTGTGTTTTCTTGTAGTCCCTTAACTATATTATTATATTAATTATATTAAGTGGCCCTTAACTATATTATCCCCCTGATTTTGTATATTGACACTTGTGTCTCTTAGTATCAATGGTATAGTTACCATTTATGCTTTAACCCGTCAACGGCGATTCGGTTAAATAGGCCTGGCCTTACTTTCTATACCAATTGTGCCTTGAATATCAGATCAATTTCGTCAAAAGTGATAAACCATTCCTTTGTCGGTATTGTCAATAGTCGTGATCGTATCCGACTCGCGCGACACGTGCTGCCGGGCACGACACGCGCGCACGACGATATTGTCGCTTTTTGTCGCGTAATTTATTTATAGAAGTCGTGAGCGGGTCCCGGGCCTAACGTCGGCCTGCCACGGCTGCTGCGGTTGCCACTGTGGATTGGAAACGGTAAAATGATGGAATTGTATATGTAAGGAGATAAAACAAAAATAAATGTTCAATAGTCTTGTGTTTGTTATTCATTTTCTCAATTTATTTTGTCCCACAGTTTATAGGATGTTGTGCAGACGCCGAACGTGATGTACGTTAAGTGTATTGTACGAACCGAGACAGCCGAAAGAATCGAACTATGAATTCATTGTGTATTCGCCTTTGGCTTGATTCGGCTTGACTTGTCTGAATAAGTGTGCGATACCCAACAAAAATAATTTTATGTTTTAAATCGGACTTCAAATTCCTTGTATTTATAGCCCACTTGCACTGAGCGGAACTGCAGTACAGCGGAGCTGCGCGACACGGCGCGGCCAGTTATTCTTTGTATGAAATTTTTTATTTTTTTTTATTTTTTATTTATTGCATTCATACAGTCAGGTCTTAGTAGTTAGGTGAGTGTTCATAAAATGTTCACAGTATGTACCCATTTAGGGTGTTGCAATGGAAGACAGGCCAGGTTTCATGCCTTTCTACTTATGATGTACTTACTTAATAATAATGCATTCAATACCTATTAAAAAGATTACGAGTCGCTAAATTTATCATTGAAGAAATCGTCAAGTTCGTAAAAACATTTTTTTATGAGTATCACTTTTAATTTGGATTCAAACATGTCATTTTTTTCTATACTTTTTAGTTTTTCTGGTAAAGTGTTGTAAATTTTTACCGCCATCGAGTTGGGGACACGTGCTGCCGGGCACGACACGGGATTAATCCTATGAGACTGATCGCACTACGCGTCAACGGAACTGCGCGGCATTTTTGGTGATTTGTTCTAATTTGACGCGTAGTGCCGCGGCCACGCAGTTCCACTGACGCGTAGTGCCTATACACTGTTTTGTAAGTTTGTTAGGACAAATACACATCCCTCGGGAATAATTTACGGATTTTATATGGGACCACCTCGGAATCATTCTCCTTACAACAGCGAACGATATTCTAAATCGGTCCTTATTTGACGAAATCCACCAACATACCTACGTAAAAAAAAAACATATAGCCGAAAATAGAACCTCTTTCTCTTTTGTTTTTTGTCCGTTAATGAACTTTGTATAACTTGAGTATGAGAATCCTACTTATCATTTTGATGAGAAACAAACTTCTTTGTTATTAATTTATTATCGACTACAAACTGATTAGAAACTCTCCATTAGAGTACGAAAGTAGACCTAACCGCTTTCTCTGCTCCCTTGCGGCACGTTTAGGGTCAACCTCGATAGTCTCGTTGATTCCTATTTGATTTATCTCCGCTATTGTAAGGGCATAGGTAATGCGGACGCAGGACAATGGGCAATGATGGAGCGAATCATGATCTGTTTAGAATCGAATACTTTATCTGTTAAACGCTAAAATAGTGGAGTAAATATAGTTCATAGTATTAATAGATCTCAAGAGGCGCAAATATGCAGGTCTTGACAGAGCCTACGCATTTGTTCCCCTTGGAGTCGAGACCCTAGGTCCGTATGTGGTACCGATGCTCCTCAGGTTTTTAAAAAAATATCTGGGTCGAAGCGACGCGTGATCCGAATGCTGCTGTGAGTTTCTGGCGCAGCGCATCAGCATTGCCATACAGCGGGGCAATGCAGCCAGCGTCTTGGAGACGCGCGCGACTGGTTGGACTTGATATGGATCAGTTGATGTACCTGTAGATTGTTTGCAACCATCCGCAGTTAGGGCAAAAATTTCAACTGTAAATACTAGTTGTAATTTTCTTCGTCGAAGAATTTGTTAATCGTATAATGTCGGCGTTGAGTCGCACGAACCGGTAGATGTCATTTGTTGAAGCTCGATGCCTTCGGCTCTCTCGGTACGTTGGACTCCAAAATCTGTGCGTTTACGTTTATAATATAAGCTTATGTAAAATTCAGTTCGACGATTAAACAATAACATGCGAAATCGTTAACAATATCGTTCGTGATAACTCCCAATCTGCATTCGAATCAGCCATACAGGTCTATTAGAGTATTCCGGCGCGGTGGTAGGTACGCATTGCGATGCAAAAAACGTTTTGCTAAATGTCAATTACATAGGGATATACGATAAATGTTGAAATTGCCTGAAATTTTACGCTTTTGAATTTTCGTTGTTTCATTTTGATATCATTTTTTGCTCAAATAACTACCTATGTTTGTCTAGATTGTTAAAATATTTTAGACTGAAAAAAACAAGAGTACAAAAATGGTAAAATATTTATTTTTGAAATTCAGGATACCAGATCAGGTACAGATTTCCTGCAGTCTCCACCAGAGATCAGTAATTTTTTAAATATAAAACAAGAAGGATTGTAGTAAAAACTACCTTCAAAATGTCGAATACTATGGTATTCGAAGTATTCTTCGGTAGAGACGTAGGAGATGGTTGTTAATCCTTTTTTACTTTTATCGAAGTTGTTTATAGAGCTTTTGGCTTCTAAACGTTATTAATATTTAATGTGACAGTGCTTAGCAACTGTGTTATATATGAAAGTCTTTAAGCAATCACCAAAACATTGCGTGAAGCGAGTTTTAACTGACGGACCACGTATTTCAGTTTTTTTTAAATTTACGCTTCGATGGAATACGCTGTAGCTGTGACGTCATTTGGCATGCAACGCAAACAACTGTAAACTGCGCAAGCACAACTGCAGTACAGACAGTTGGACGTTACAGACTAATTGTAATAGCAAGGTCAATAATTATTTTATTTTTTCTACCGAAAAATAATACCTTTGGTAGGATTTGTTTTTTTTTCGCCAATACATAAAAATAAAAAATTTAAGAAATTTATGATATGAGTAGTAGTATGAGACCTCAGTTTAAAAAATGGTTTTACTAGAGGAGAAAAACCAAATCTTTAAATCGTACACAATCTTACTACGAACAATACAGTTAATCTGCCTTCATCGCTGATATGCCAGCGTCAATACAATAAAATATGAATATCGAAATGACAAATTCCATCAACGCCTGGAGGGCAGCTTCCTGTGACGCGGGAAATTTACTTTGCAAATAATAACGTGAAAAATATACCTACGTCACACACCCTGGACCAGTGACGTATAGGTAGAGGGTGAAATGAACTGTATGTCCCGTGACGCTAAGGCTCTCTTTTTGTTTGTATCTTTGGGTATATTGTCATGTGTAAATGTGACCCACTAAAAATACAGATTGCGTTATTTTTTCATGGACATTTACGGTATTGGTATCATGATAATATTGATATCTCTAACCTACTGTAGAGCGACTATATACGAAATAAATGAAAATTATAGATAAGCACAAATAAATAGAACGTCAAGTGCAAGTCAAACTCGCGCACCGAGAGGGTTCCATAAGTAATTGTAAGACCTTCTTTATTGCCAAATATCATGGATTCTAGGTCAATGGGAAGTAGGTACCCTTTAGATTTTTTTTGTGACTATATATAGAAATTGGATTATTAAATTATTGGATAATGATGATGATATAGAAATTAAGGTTTTCGAATTTTTTCTTCTACTTGTGCTATAAGACCTTACTTCTTTCCAAATTTCATGATTCTAGGTCAACGGGAAGTACCGTCCCTGTAGATTTTGTGTGCATGTTATTATTTGTATGGTAATTGTAAATTTCGAACAAAATGGGTATACATGGCTGTAATTTTTAATTGCGTTGACTTATGAGTTTTGATTTATATCACGGCTTCGAGAAGTTACGAACTACTGAGTACTATTTGATATTAGTTTCAACTCAATACCTCCACGCGTTCCTGACAAAAGATTGTTGACAGACGGACAACAAAGTGAGTGATCATATAGGGATTCCTTTTATCCTTTTGAGGCACGGAGCCCTGCAAACGAAGATATTTACCATACAACATTGTTAGGTACATTTGCAAGCCATCGATAAGTAATATCTTCATCCCGTGGTTGTTTTTCTGAACAATGTAATGTTTTGTTCTGTACGTTGTAATCCATTCTAAATAGGGATAATGCGCCACCACTTTCCATCTGTAGCCTATTAATAATGCTCCACTGCTGGACGCAGAATGAATGAATGAAATGATTTATTAGACATACAAAGTACACGCAAATAGGTACAATTACTATATCTAAATTTAAATAAAAAACATGGAATAAACCAGTAAAGTACAAACACAGAGACGCTACTTAAATACCCACAGTCTACTAGCTAAAACTACAAATACACAGTTAAAAACAGTGGATACTAAGCAGCTCATCCGTGGGTTGGTGGAACTCAGAACTCCCTGTGATAAGCGCCGTACTGGCTTTTACCATATAATGCCCATAAACCACTACGCCATTACTTTATCATGTGAAAATTCTACGACATTAATATTATATTCTTAGGCCAAATGTTGTTTATAATGATTTCCTGAAAAAAATACTCTGAAGCTTCCGAACTTAATAAAAATTCTACAATAAATTCGGAAACGTTCTAAAAAGCCGTTAAAGTGAGACGTCTCCCCACTGGCTGTTAACACATCTGTGCCCACGCATGGGGTGAAGTGTTTATTATTTGATTGTATGGACGAGGCGGGCCTTAGAAACGTCTTACAATAATAGTGTTGAGTGTGTGGAAATATTTATATAATGGGCCTATTTGTGTGCGTGTGCGAAATGGCGAGTACATTATGGTTCTTATTTTTGCAATTTGTTGAAAGCGTGTCTGAAATAAACGTGTTCCGCTGAAGTTTTTCTTTGGTAGAGCCACGCTAAGTTGTATTTATTTTTCTGGATAGGCTAACTTACACTGAGTTAAGTTAGTACCTTAACTTACTAAGATTCGACCGAAATTTCCAAAATCGATAGTCAAGCAGTGCAATATCATAGAAACACAGAAATTAGTAGCATTATCACATCGCATCGTCAGCGTACTGTAAAATCCTAACTAATATCCTAATCCTAACTAATATTATAAATGCGAAACTGCGTTTGTTTGTTTATTGGTTTGTTTGTTTGTTTGTTTGTCCTTCCTTCACGACCCAACTAAGAAACAAATCGAGTTGATTTTCGGTACAGAGTTAGTTGAAAGGATGGAGAGTAACATAGGCTACTTTTTGTCCTGGTAAAACATCAAATTCCCATGGGAGATTTACGGGAATAATCCCCTTAGAAATGTGAAATTCGATGGGTACCAATGGGTACAATGGGATGTCTACCTTCATGTCACACTAATATTTAAAAAAAACAAGTTTAAAAGTAATGCCTATTTGGTTTCCGTTTACCCAACAGTGGAATAAAAGGAGTCAACATTGATATTGACACTCACTTGAATCTGTACCGACTATTATTGGTATGTATATTTGTCAAAACTTTTATGGACAAGCCATGGGAACTAGTTGCAAACAGTCGGGCACGAAAGTATTGTATATTTAGTTTGCTTAGTAAACAAACCTACTGAAATGGAAGCCGCTTTGCTATTTACTATTCAATAAAGGCAATATACAAAATAATTACAAAATAATTTATTTCGAATAAGTTACATAATGAATAAGTTACAATTGAACGATGAAACAGTTAAAGTTGAAAACTGTTGAGCTGTGAATATACAACTGCTGAATCAAAACTTTAAAGTTAGAACAAAACAGCAAACTTGTAGCACTCTATTAAATGCTTACATCAATAAAGTACCTACTGAGATTTATCCCCTGCAGTTCTTAAACCTTTTCAGGGAATGTCAGTGCACTACATTCGCCAATATCTTCACCGATGCAACTACAATGGGTATAGGTATAAGTTTGGGAAGCAAACAGTTCTAAAATGTACTCTAAGGCGAGTGTACGTTGTACACGCATGGCAGGCACATGTTGCGAGGTGCTAAACGATACAAAATGTCGGTCCCGGGCAGGCCTGTCCAATTAGCACGTGTCCGCCGGTTGCCATAGCAACGCTGTTCGACACACAACGTTAAACAAACTAATTGGCTATCGCTTGTGTCGGCGACTTTACCTCGTTTTATGAATGTAAACGGTGAATGGCCGAATTGAAGTTAATTGATGAATAAAACTTTAATAGCGAAAATCGTTTTTGTACTTTGGAATTCGTAAATAGGGTCATATTGTTATATTGAAATGTTAATACTGTAAATGGGATAGCTGTAAACTGATCGGTTATTCCACTTACGACATTATACAATAAATAATTTACCTCGATATAACAAAACTATGGCAACCTAAGCGAGATGACGTTTTCACATAAACGTCGATTGCATTTGCACTTTTCTCTTTGAGTTAAAAGTTTAAAAAAAACATAATGCTCCTTTTTGTGCAGTCGGGAAAAAATACGCCGTTTTATCGTCACCTCAATATTTTAGACTAGCTTCTGCCTGCAGATTTGAGTGCAAAAAACGTATCCTATGTCTTTATGGATTGCAACTGTCTATTGGTGAAAGTTTTTTTTTCGGATTAGCATTTCTGGAGATTACACTCGACAAACAAACTCATTTTATTATTATTATTATATAGTAAGTGAGTATAAATTTAGATTCGTAACTAGCCTAGTTTCCGAAGTGGTCTCAATATCTAACTACTTACTCTTGAGTAACTGAAGTTTCATTTGTTACAGGCATGCTGAGATCCACATACGACCGCCCGGACCACGAACGTAAGTACCTACCATATACCACACTTGCTAGTATTATGTCTGTTATATTTACCTACTCTATCATAAAGGTAGGCCCTTAAAACATAGGGAGGTCTTGTCCATAATCTATGCTTTTTTCTAGAATAGGGTATATTACTGTTTAAGAGAAAGAATCTAAAAATATATTAAAAAGAGAAGATTTAGAAGATTGAAAAAGTCTCAATTAGAGTGCTAACCACAATTTTTTTTTTATTAAATCGGTAACTGCCCGAAAAATGCATTTAAAATTAAGATTTTCAAGTTGCGCGCGTAACTTGACAAAAACGCTGGACGCAGTGGACGCCATATCATAACATTATTTTATCTGTAGCCATATTGCTCTGTGGTAATGACGTCAGTTGGGATTTCAATTTTTCAATTTAATTTTTTTTTCTGTTTCAATCAATTTTTATTCAAACCCTAACATCAATGTTTTGGTCGCTAGGAAACTTTCTTACCTTCAGAGTAAAACATACTGTTTGCAACACAGTAAGTTAAGTTTCAGTAAGTTATTTTTATTGTTGTGATAAACAATAGGCCTGTGGGAGCTATGCGCATAATTTACTAAAAGATCTCGAATAGATTGAATAGCCTGGAATTTCAGCAATTGAGTTTGAAAATCGCGATATATGAGATTTTTTTTCTAAAATTCAAAATACGAATAATCAAAGTTAATTTTTTCGGAGAATGTATTGTAACCTCCTTTAACTTTCCCCTTTGAACAAGGCCTCCTTTCACAGGCCGTTTGTGTTTAAACTACAATGTAATCAAGAAGCACACACTCGATTATTATGATAGATCGTTTATTTAGCCTGATAGTGTGACAAACTCGCGTGTCATCCATCATGGATAGATAAACTTGAATTTTGGAGCCAATTCAAGTCCTGGGGTTGCATATAGTCATTGTAGATGACTTACACTGCTAGTTTATCCAACTATATTTAATTATATACCGAAAAAATCATCATGTGTGGGTGCTGAGGCTCTGACACTATTATTCTAGGCCTTCAACTCGTCGTCGCTTTGCGCGTGGCGACCACTCCGTGGTTCTCTTAGCCCACAAATTCCTAATTGCGTCTATTGACCAAGTTTCGTACCTCGCCATCTACAACTTGGTACAAGGCATGTTTTTACCAAGTAGATAATCGTGTTACTTACTAAAAGAATGAGATTGAGAATGACGTCATCTCTCATGCTCTTCCGCTGAGACCAGATTCGAACTGAGCAGGACAGCATGAGAGATGGCTTCATTCTCAATCCCATTTTATAAGTAGGTACCTACGCAGCTTACTTTACTCAGTACCTAATAAAAGCGTCAAACATAAAGTAAGTAAACCCCAACCGATGGTAGGGGCGCGCAAATAATTGCGTACGGCCCAAACGCGGCGACCACTATTCATCAAATAAATCAACTGAATCTGCATTGCATGTTTTGCTGGTGTATTTTGCGAAAAACGCGTGTTTCGTTCGTAATAAACTGCGCAAAAGCCTTAATCGAAACGAATATAGGGAAATGCTTTTATACATTGGTAAATAGAGCTGATTGTGTTGCACTTTATTTTAGTCGTGGTTTGTGTTGGAATGCGTCGTCGGCTAACGGATTTAGTCGGCCTATGGAATAATCTCCATTGCATTTACAAGGCAATAAAATTGATGGCCATAACACACCCATTTCTTAGTTAGCGACGATATGAAAATATCGTCAAAACAAAGCTTTAATTTATTTTTTATGGTATAGACCTTCGTTTGTCCACAATCTCACCTGATGGAAAGTGAAGATGTGGCCGACGATGTATCACGAAGGTCTAGAAGATACCTACTCACTCTTGACTTGAAGAGACCCAGATTGTAATTAACCGGAAAAACAGCATCACTGCTCAGGTTCAAAGACATATTGACATATTGGTAGGTATATTGAACTTGTCTTTTAGTATCAGGTGATATTGTGCGTCCATTGCCCGTGGTCCGCGTGCTCCACATGGGAGGATCACGGGAGATGTGGTCAAACGGAGTCAACCTATAAAATCACCTTGTAGAAATCTTGAATATTGCATCCTTTGTTTCAACAAACAAAAGTGATAAAACCTTCCTTAGAAGCACACCATACCCACCGAAATAGTAAACACGAATACATGATTCAGCTGCTGGCTAACTTTCCCGATAAAACTGCTATTTATTTACGTACATAGCAACTCGCACTAATTTATTTAGCCTTACTTCAGCTTACTAAGCAAAAAGTTCAAGTTTCCTTAACTTTCTCGCTTTCACTCTGAACATAGACGTAGGTAGTATTCTCGTAGACTTAGAGTTGATTTTACGCTGTGTTATCGATAAAACACCCATGTTCCCGTATATTATAAGGAAGTGATTGACACACAATAGTAAAGGCCTGTTATGGGGTGAAATAATGCCTAGTTTTGGAATCGAAAGCGTTGACTGGCACAAAGGTGCGGTGTTTGGAATTTAGTGTTATTACGGTACAATGGATCTTAGATGGAAAGGTATTTCCAGCTACGTTTTAATTAGGTTGGTTCAAGCAGTGTCTTTGAAAATAGAAAACGCGTCAATCATCTGAGCGTCTTTGAACCTGAGGTAGTCCTATTTATTACTAGAATTAAATTGTTACGAATAAGAAATTAATCTTATATTATTATCATCAACGCTTAAAGCAAAACTGTCTAGATTGAACGCTAATTGAATGTTCTTAGGAAACTTTTCAAAACTTTCGGAAATTTACTAACGAATCAAAATTCTAGGCACGGATAAACAACCCTTTGCTCAGGTGTCTTATGTGTTTAGGGAGACGGTTCAAATTCGGTTGGTAGTAAAACAACATGGATCAATCTATACTACTTTACTCTCTTAAACTTCTGTGATAAAAACTTAACGCATTCACTGCCCAGCCACACGGAGCTGGATATCGACGTCTGCGTCTTGGGCCTTGAAAGTGTTAAACGTATTCAAACAATTTTTTTTATTTCATTATTGTCTCGAGCGAATTTTCTTCGATTCCTTATCCTAAATTTCAATTTTCTTTAGAATTCACAAACAAAAACCAACCGTTTTACACACAGGTGGTTCGGTTCCCATTTCTCTTGCAAATCGAATCCGCATTTGAAACATTGTAATCCCGATTTCCTGAATCCACACTAGAGAATGTAATTCATAGAACAAGAGACAAGTGAAGTGAAGTGAATATGGTGAACACGTATAGCACAATACTCCTAAAGCGATGCAGCCATGGAGCGCCTCCGCAAGAATCCACCGAACTGTTCGCTCATTACACTGGGCTCATAACCGGCGAATTACGGTAAGTAGAGATGGGGTAAAGTAGGAGGTGGATTTACTCCGAATATTAACAGTTCCTTAGATTTTTTAGAAATACTTGTAGGGATATCCTAAGTTGGACGATATGTTTCAGAACACAGTTGAAAGCTCTTTACTACATGGACAAGTTTTGCCAATTTCTCGTGTTGGTATTTTTTAAAATACAGTTAAATTTCAAGCACTATAAGGTGTTCATTCATTCTAAGTTTCGGAAAGAACGCTCTTAATGAATTTTTCGACACGACAATACTAACTTCACCTGTTCTGTAGTTGGAGTTTTGGATGTTAAAACGACACAGAAACTGAATAAGAGACCTTTGAAAAATTATCGGACAGTTAGCAGTTTCGTCGATTAACTTAGATATATGAAAAGTTCACTGGTCGAAAACGTCAATGAAATTGTAATTGTGCTATTGTTTCGAAGAACATACGTATGCCTATGAATATAGGACGCAAAATATATTCGTCAAAATCATTATTTTGCTTACAAAGTTTCATTCTCTCATTTCGTGCGCTCATTTTTCGCTTTCTGTGTTCTCTTTCGAAGTAGTTGAACGCGTAAAGCGAGATTTTCGTGGCCATATTCTTTCGGAGTAAACTCTAACCACCATAGGGACATCCCTAATCGTACGATTGTTTACTAGTTAGATAGTTGGTGATTTTCGAGACAACTTCTAGTGGTGCTTGATAACTGGCAGGAAGTTTACGTGAACGAGTTTGCACCGAGGTATAACGTTGAACGTTAATATTAGAGAATATTGTACCGCTGGATTTTAGATAGGACCTACCGTAGAAGTTAAATTCGTGGTACATAGCTGGAATTTCTGTTTGTCATCTTTTAACGGATGGATTAACTTCGTCTCGCTTTTACTGTATCGTTATCTCTATCGCTTTTCAATAAATAAATACCTAAATAAGGCTGTAAAATCCACACAGCACCATTTAGCCCCAAGCTAAGCAGAAGCAGATCTTGTGCTAAGGGATACACCTGATAAACTTTATACAGTAAATTACATAGATAGATTTTTTTAACATATGGAAAATACATAGAACACCTACGTCTTACGACATCCACGGGCTAAGTTGGGGTCGATTCTTTCTTACGCCGTAACTGCCACGTGCGGCATGCCTAGTAACTACAAAATTAAAAAGAAATTGAATACGTACCAAAAAAACTATTTTGGCGGCCGTTTTCGAAAGACCTCATACATGTATATGTTGTTTATAACAGTCTTATGCGAAGCTTGTAGAAGGTGACTCTAGCTTTTTTTCCCATAATAGAACACTTTTCTTACAAAAATATTTAAAAAGGCTGTACTTAACAGGTATTGTACGTTTGCAAAGGTAAGCAAAACGTTATTGGTAGGTACTATTAATCACATGCTAAGGGCCGTTGCATCGACAGCCTTTGTTAACGGAATCGCTGAGGTATTCACTCCATTCTCAGTTCTCATAATACACTGTGGAAGGTACAATATTGCTTGACTGTGAGTTTAATTTACTTTTGTATATTGAACTTTTTGAATGAATAGGCTCTTTTTACATTTTCTCGGTTTTATGAGTTTCTTTTCTAACCTATATTCATTTTTATACTAGAGAACACTTACTACACTGCCTACTTATTATTTACTTGAATAAAGATTAGTCTCTAAAAAATATCTGATATGATAGAGTTATCATATATTATATTAGATTGTTCTACAGAATATCGAAAATTGAACATCATGATTATGACTTTCAATTCCCTTAACGCATATGGGACTCAAATGCCTTAGTTCAGTCAGACACCCATCGGATAGTATCCAACGAATTCAAAGGATATCCGGCATACAAGCGCAGTAGAAGGTTCAGCGGTTATTAGTCTGAAGCGGTGAGATCGACCCAGCGAATTCCTCACCTATACCAGTCTATCTTCTAGGTAAATATGACTTTCCTATTCTACTTTACGTCTTATATCAATAGAGCGTAGGTGTATTTTGTTAAATCAAAATATCGAAGCAAATTATACTTTAGCCGTAGAAGAGCTGATGGCCTACGGTAGGTATCAGAGCCGATGAATATCACAAAGATATACAGCCGAAATAACTCAAGTTTCAACAGAAATTAGGCTCATTCTTCCGTAACAGTATCTTCACAATAACAATACAAAAGCTCATTCCGAAAGACATTTTTTAAAATACCTTTTTACAAATGAAAAAGAGCACTCCTCACAAACGACTACCTGAAACACTTTCAAGTTTAACGAAGGACAGTGTCGTTAAGAGGCGCGATTTAACGGAAAATAACGGAAAAACTTCGTTATCAACGTAACGATCGGCGTTATTCCCGGGGCGTAACGCTCGCGACTGTAATCGAGCATTTGTTTTGCGTAATGAGGCGCGAAGTAATAGGATTTCCTTATAGGTTTTATAATTGTACTTTCGGTGTCATTGCCTCTTTAAAGGAAAATAGTGAGCATTTAACGAGAGGGCAAAAGAAAACTCTTTAAACCCCAAAGAAAAATTGCTGAACTGATTCAAACTTTGACAGGGAGAATTGCCTGAAGAAAAAATCAAGCGTCTATGTGACTCTCCAAAACGCAAACAACAGTTCTCAAACAATGCTATTTGCAAATCCTAGCCTCGGGTACTTTAGCAAAGCGTTTCTTATCGTTCGTAATCGATAAGAGCGGTGAATTTGCATTTTTTCATCGCTTACTCGCGACACTTGACACGAAGGCTTTGTGTCGTCGACAATGGCACGTGAATCCACGTTTTGGGCCGTGAATCTACGTTTTAGGACGTGAATCTACGTTTTGTAGTTACGCTGTTTATAGCCGCGTGAAAAATTACTTTGTTATTGTAGGGCGCTGGGACGCTTGAAGTGTTTGAATGGATGAGTTTGCAAGATTGTTTGTTTACGAAATTAAATAGACGCTGAGATAGGTCAGTGATTGAAATCATTAGATAACTTATCGTATTACGCTTATGGCGGACAGATTTCGTTGTTTATAGTTGGACTTTTTTCTTGATAGAAATGTATCTTTTAAATAGATTATTTTTGCAAATCGTAGAAACCGTTTAGCGTCAACGTTTTATAAGTTCAAATAACAGTTTATTAGTTCCCTTAGCCGCTGTTTCTGCCTTGGTGGCTTTCGAATAAATAGCACAAAATACGATAAATACCATAATTCGTATGCAAATATCGAGTTTCAAAGAGTGGTTTTCTTGACTTTGGTATCAAGTGACGGTTTGATTGCTTTTTAGCGTTAAGGTGTGTGTCTGTTTCTCTGTAGTGCTGGAGAACACGCGGCTTCTTTGAAATTGCAATCCATTTCGGTGTCTTCCAACACAAACAGACATTTTAAATGAATAGTACTCATTCTACCAACATTGACTTAGAATTTACAAAGGAATGACAATCATAAGCCCGTTCGCTTAGAACTAAACCGATGGACATCTTTCAACAGAAATTATTTGCCGATATCTTCTCCGATTGCCAATCAGTTAAACCCCAGAGGAGTCTGGGCATACTTGGCCAACCACGTTTAAACATTAACGTAACAAACTGTTCTAGCGCAAAAATGTACGAGCCTCAATTTAAGAGCTCCAGTCAATTTAGATCCGTAGATATTGTATTGATCCGACGCGAGTTGTAGACTGCAGAGGAAGTTAAGTTCTTTTGTTGATGGTACAAGATTTAGTTTTCTTTAGCGGCTTTGAAAGCCATAAAGCAGTATAAATAAAAGCTAGTAAAGTTTAAACCAATACCTGATCTTAGTATTTGACATTCGTAGGCATCGATTTTGTTGCATCGAGGCTGTTTGCCAGCAACTAACATAATGCAGATACAAGTTTACCATCACAGTGATTGGCCTAATTAGACCTTGGTTAGCTCTAGCAAGTTGACTGTATAACCCGTGTCAGCAGACATCAATGAAATTGTAAGCTAAAATGTTCAGTTTTCCTTAATAGCGTCCGTTCCTAACAAAGCTAGATTGCACCGAAACCAAATTTAAATTGTAAATGTTACCATTGTAGTATTTACTTTTAAAATGGCACTAACAGAAACTTTGCAGCAACCAATAAAAAGCTTCCCCGTCTTTAATCACGTTAGCGCGGCTCGCGGGCGGCCGGTCCGCGCGGCCCCCCTCTCCTCTCGCCGTTTTTCGCTCCAAGATATTATTATGACCGCCCGAGGAGCCGTTCATACGCCCACTTATAATTTGCGGGTATGTCTGCAATCCTCGCTGGGATACTGGATATCTGCCGCTATCCGACTAAACGTATTTTATAACCGACCCATATTGATATTTTTTTAGGACTCCCAATATTGCGGAAGCGCGTAAATCGCATTTTTTCTTTAATAATCTAGTGGATCTAGAAGCATGTTTACATTGAGAATATTGCTGACATTTTTGGGACCTTTTCTTGGTCGAAACTCTGAAGTGGCAAACTCAGATATTGGTTTATTCATGTTCCCAATCGTCAAACCCATCAGAATTTCATTCCGTCGGAAATCTTCGTAATTTAGAAAAGTCGCATCCCGAAACAATTTGTCGAAGTTTTTTCCAAAGCAAATACTTCTCTTATTTTAAAAATATAGGTACGTTTGGGTGAAAAAATGTCGGAGAAAGTTTATTGTAGGGAATGAGGGATGGAGTTTATCTGAGAGGCGAAGGTTCGCTCCCAACTCGCGAACAATATTATCATTCCGCTGTATCTGCGTAAATACCCACCCTGTTCAACTTGTTACAATTATTACCACGAGTCGCCATTTTAATTGTGAAAATTGAACTACTTATGACGGTAATTTAGTAGATACGGGAGGCTTTATACTTAGCTTCTATTGTGTGGAGGAACCAAGATTTGGTTAGCTATCAAAATGGCTTGTGTGTTGAGGAACCAAAACTTGGTTCGTAAAAAATGCAAAAATATACAAAATCGAGCCTTGCTCATAGGAACTACACTCCTATACAAAGCACTTATTAAAACTATGGTATTTTAATAGTTATTTCATTACACACACACTAACAGCTATGACAGCTCTTTTGTTTGAACCTGTATTCATCCCACTGGTTGAAGTCAAAACAAAAAGGTTGTTTTTCAAGTTCAATTATTTTTTGTTTTTTTCTAGGTACCTACGCGTATCTAGTATAGAGTTTTATAAAGTAAGAAATAATAACACCTCAAATTATCATAAATAACACCTCCAGTGGCACTCTAAACAAGTGTAAAAACACTCAACAACATTGTAACAAAGTTAGTTTTAACGACAATCCTAATATAACGTTTACTTTTATAACCTGCTCCGTCCCTTTCTAGCACTATAAAATAATGTGCCTTCTCTCTTTCCACTAAATAAGTCTGCACTAAACGTTAACTGTACTAAGTTTTTAGTGTATTTGAAAAATTGGCAAATCGTGAGAGAATTACGTGAGGTTCCGTACAAAATTCGCTATTTTATACACGAGTATTTTCTGCACCTACTCGTAGAATTTATTGCGATAGCGTTGAGAATAAAAGGCAATAGTTACTCGAGTAAATCTTGAAATAAGTTAAAGAGTAGTCCGACTGTATCATTATCAAATTAAGAATTGTACTGCTTTAGCTTGAGTGGCATAATGCTGAGCATCGATGTCTGTCAATCAAAAGTGTATTGTCCTCGATTTATTATTTTCGAAAAAGTTTTACTAAGTTCGTCTTCCTATTTCATACGTTTATGTGTTTTCTCGCAACACATTAATTTATGAAATGAATCAAAATAAATTAACTCACTTATAAACATATCATCACCATCATCAGCTTATTCTAGTCCACGTCTTGGCCTCCCCATAATGAGCGTCCAAGCACCCTGTCTAACGTCATACTACTATGGATTTAAATCTAAGTGCAATAGCTAGTGTTTTCTTCTGTTGACTTATGCCAGAGTGAGAAAGAACACTGTTCAATGTTGATAGATTCTTATAGTACGGGGAATACTTTATCTTACTAACTACTTATCTTATAGTACGCAAAATACTACAGTTTGAATCGTAAGGATCTCCAAAACAACTGACATACTCCCTGCGCTGAAACGGAGCGTTTTTACGAAGCAACTTTATTTAATGTCGACTTTAATTGTTTCAATTAACTAAGTTACATCGGGCAACTTTTTGTATTACGTACAATATATCAGACAACTTTGTTGTTTCTTTACTTGATTACAATTTTTGTTATTCCAGGGTAAAAGCGTCATGATGCAGTAAACTTTTGCAGGTAGAGTGACTGAGAAAATATTTTACAAAAGAAATCTTAATTTAGACTGACGAAACATTCAAGCACAGTACTGCGCTTATAACGATTATCGATCTCCGTTAGTCGAAACCCATCGAACCATTGATAAGGTTATTAAAATTAATAACTCTGAAAATTGAATACCGCGCCATCTTGCCGTACCTATGTTGATTGACTTGCTCGAGATTCGATAATTCCAAAATAAACCAATATACCATTACCAAAACCATAACCCACATTGCCACAAAACCTTCGGAGTAATCGTAATCACGAAGTTCTTAGTGGAAATGATACAACGCTGCTAATGATGCGGCGTTCAAAGGTTAAGCCACTTTGAGCACAGTAATGAGCAGGCGGTCTTGGCTCAAACTTATTGAGCACTCGGATAGTTCACAGGATTTCTAAGCAATATTATTTGAAGTTTTCTCATCGAAGGCTGAATACTTCAAAGTGTTTTGAATAGAATTGGTTGGAATAATGAGGCAAAGGGTCTGAAACTGGCCGCTTTTGGGGCAAACAATTATGAGAATTAAAATTGTTTTTGCAATGTGGGAATTTTATTTCAGCATAATTTGTATAAATGGTGGTAAATGGTAAAAAACGTGGTAAACCCTCGTTATTGTAATTATCAAAATAAATTTCATAAATTGTTAGGTCCCTTTAAAAATTTCATTGATTAAATTCGATGTAATTGGACAATTTTGAAATGATAATGGAGCGACCAAGTTTTATTTCTCAATATTTCCATTCAATTTAAAACTTTACTTTTCTTTTTGATACTTATTTAGGAGCAGTCGAGTTGCCTTTCGAACCCTGATTAGAAATGTGTTTAATATTGATAAATAATTGAATAAATGTCGATTTATTTACTGTAACATCATACATGTAATGGACGAAAAATAGAACTCACGAATTACAAATAAAATATTAATATTTATTTCAAAAAAATCGTTAGTAAAATATACAGTAAACATAAACCAAAGACAGTTTTATACAGAACTAAAATTAATAATACATAGAATTCATGGTGACAAAAAAAACTCATGAAAATCATAAATACAGCATTTAAACTAGGTACCTCATCATCATCAGCCTATATTAGTCCATAGCTGGACATCGACTCCCTTAGGTAGGTGCCTATTTTAAATTAATAATACAAATTTCATCAAGACTAAAAGAATCTTAAGTACGTTTTGAGAACACTAGAACACTAATGCCATCGAAAACAAAACTTGTAAAAAAAAACAAGTCTCGCTCGCAACTCAGTTCTTCTAGCGTACAAAGTTGTGAGAGTCATGTAATAACCAAGTTGACTTGGCCATCGCAATAAACAATAAAAGATAGGTTGCAAATGTAATGTAATCCTATACATTTATATGTGATTACAAAGTTATTTATGCGGTTGGTATATCCAGGAAACTGGAAAGAAATTAAAAAATATTTTAGTTTTTCCTTGATTTATACACTAAACTGCCGAACACAATGTAGGATAATATAGATGTTAATAATTTTTTAGTTTCAATTATGTTCTACCAAGATAAGCATGCAAATGTTACAAAGGTAAAATTAATATTTTATTCGAATTATAACCTTTATTGTAATTTTAGACAATGTCAAAGAATTAAAAAGTAATAATAGTAACAGGTCCAATAGTAAAATAAGACGATGTAAAAAAATCTCTGATAAAATCGTTAATATAAAAATAACATATAATAATTAATAAATCGTTTCAATTTAGTCCTAAATATATCTTTATAATCTAGTTTAATAACGATACTAATTCATGTGATAGTTTTTTTATTATACATTTCTTAAGTAGGTAATCATTTTTTATTAATGAAAATAACGATGAGTGGGCGTAACAACCGACATTCGTTACATAGCATCCATTATTAACCCTCAAAAGCTACTGCAGTAATTAAGACTAAGCTGCACGCCGTCGTTTATTGGACGTCAATTTTCACCCCTATAATAAACTGCCACTTCGCATCTCGTTTTGGGATTTTGGACACAATTTGCCAGCAGATATTTTTTGTCGCAATTTATTTTAATGTGTATACCTTGGTACTTATATCACATTGCGTATTTTTTTCTTCATAATTTGTAAGTCATAAGTAGGTACATAGATAGTTAATTGATAAATATCTAAATTCCCACAGTTCGTCTTAAACCATAGTCCCCAGTTATAGCTCAATCGTGACTAACTGTCTCGTACTAGTCAAATTATTAACCTCCTTTTTGACTATTGGCGACTTAATGTCGCGTCTCTGCGAGCAGACAAACGGACAACAAATATTTTTCGTCCTAATTGTGTCAATTTTCCGCCAGCACAGCCGCCCATGACGTCACAAATGCGTTTTACGCGCAGGACTTTAGGGGTTAAAATTACCCTTTTAATACATAAATAATTGATAAAAACATTTTCACACTAAATCATTCAGCCCCAAAGTAATATGTGTAATATTACATGCATATGCAAATACTTACTACAAAGTAGTTAAAAATCTACGAGTTTTTGAATTTTTTTATTCATTTTTAGAAGAACAGCTATAAAAACTTATGCAAAGAAGTCTGGCATAAAACCAGAGAAAAAACTATGTTTTCGCAAATCGATAGGAATAATAAAAACTTCACTGTCAGCCTGCGACAGTAATAAAATTCCTCGTACCAAGTTTTTTATGCTCTTGACCACGAAACTTACCTTTCCCTGGATCCTTCATCTATTTCCTTAATTCAATCGGTTTTACTGACACCTGGGGAGGTCTAGTATTAAAGTTGTCCCTGACTCAACTCAATCATATTACCTACGGTTAGGTCAATAGAAATAGACATTTATTTGTAGAAAGGTTCGGTCTGTAACTTTTAGATTTTGCTCTACTTTCGGACATGAATGGCTCTCCAAATCATGATTTGATATAGGTTTAAATATCTTATTCCAGAGTATTTGTACGGATAATGAGTTACGAAGTGGTTTTGTATCTATATTAGGATTACGTAGGGACCTTTGAACCATCTTTGACTCTTATTAAATAAAAACTGTAATATAATTTAAATCTCAAATCACTCTCAGGCTAATAATATAGGTACATAATCTAAGCTATATCATCTAAGCTAACAATAAGTACAATAATGCCGTTTCATTCCATATCCATCCCGCTCCCTTTGCCTATATTCATCTACCATCCCGTGTTTGTTCCATTCTGTACTCATACCCATCCCGTTCCGTCCACAATTACGGGCTTTAGTTTTCTTCTCCGTAGAAATAATTGCGATTGAGTTGAGTCCCGTTACCTGACGCCGTCCATTAATTGGTGCTTAAACAGAGAATTCATTCCAACAGCCCGTTGATGGGAGTTTTCCCATTTTTGTACTTCAGTTTCATTTTAATTGTGGCTTTTTAGGGTTAAATAATTTGTTTCGTGTTATTTTGTTGCGGGTGTTTTTGATGTGAAGTCAGATGTTTTTTACGGTGATTTTGATTTATTTTTGTTCATAGTAATTTACTTGTTTGTTTTGTGAACGTAAACCTATCTCCAAACTTATTTATCTGCTCGTAAGTAGCTAGTATACGAGATAAGTCTACATAACCCTATACGCGTTTGTTTTTGCCAAACTCTGCCAATATGGCCGCCGTATTTCAACATTATGACACAACATAAACGCAGTTACTTCCGTAAATGTAACAATTTGCATATTTTATTCCGCATCAGTGCCTCTATATAAATATTGACGCCAAATTCACAGCGATTTCCCCATCGCCGCGGCAAATGATCGCCAAAACGCAACACTAAATTTTAAACGAACGCAATACTAAATTTTGAACGAACGCAACACTAAATTTTGAACGCATCGTTAACCTTGCTTTCTATGGAATGGGTGCGTTCGTTTCAAATATACTTAATATTTCAGTGACGCCATCTGTGCGCCGTTACACGGGGTTGTTTAGGACGCGTGATATTTTCGGGGATATTACCTAGCCAACGTGTTTTTACGTCGATTTATAATTCTAGAGTTACATAGCTTTGGATTTATATTTTCTTATTTACTTTTACTATGCTTATTATCAAATAGAACACGTATAAAAGAATATCATTCGGCAAAATTGTATTTTCAGCATGATCAAGTTGTAATAAAACCTACAAAAGTTTTATAGGTAACTCGCAGTTTTATAGTTCAACCCTTCCAATATAACGAATTTCAGAACATCAGTTGTATAAAATCTAAATAAATACATAAACCTCCAGCGCATCATCATAAAACATCTCATCACCGTCGTAAAACTTTAAAAATGCACTCTATAAGTCTATGGTCGTAAACCAGGTGTAACGTGTTATAACTTGCTACGAAGTTGCTACGGCTACGGACTACGGCGTAGCACTTTGCTACGACGTAGCACTTTTTATTTATCTATTTTGTTAGCTTTGTGTTTGTAATAAAACGCAGAGTGAAACAAAGAAGTTCTTTGAAACATTTGATTTAGTTTTGATTTTAACAACTGATAATCTAAAGAAATCTTGAGATACACTAGGTTTTGAAACTCAGTATAATATTTAGTTTTTACCTTAGTGTTTGGTTGAACCTCACTCAATTAGCTTGATGAACTCAATGATCGTGATGCATTGAGAGCTTTTTACCTAACCGTGGGACATTACTAGCTAATTGTTGCCAGATTTCATTCATTTTTCAATCATTTAGTCGTGAAATGATTACAGATAAAAAGACGGATGGTGTCTTTACTTCTAGGATCACTTTTGTATACGAGTTTCCCAGAATAGAACTCAAAGACATGGTATAAATGATTACACTGGTTGGCCAATAAATATCTTAATTCGTAAGAAAATTCAACTATCCGAAAAATAATAACAATACCTATTAATTCATAATTATTGTCTTAAAAACTTAATCACCTAATTAATTTCCCAAGATTGTCTTCACTTGTTAAAAGTCAATTAATACATTATTTAAATCGACCGGCAGTAGGTCTGTTAAATAATAAACTACGCCCCAAATAACGTATACGCCACGTAACGTTACGTTTACGGTAAATAATTCCCTAATTAATCCACTCTAAAAGTAGCACATTTGAGGAAGTTCACATGGCCCCATCGACATTTAGTTCTAAATTAAGAAAACCTTAAACTGTGGAGAACTTGTAACACCCAAGCATATGGCAACGTTTATCTGAGATAAATAGCTTGCAGCGATAAGGCAGCTTAATTTCATCTTTTCTTAGTTAAACTATACATTATATTTCGTCTTTTTAAAATAAGTAAGAAATATTCAAACATAAATAAATACTATCCGCCGTCTATGCAAAAATTAATAATATAATAAAAATACATAATACAATATAGCCGGTATCGAACCCATAACCTCACAAATACTTACGTCTAAACTACGTAAGCCGTTATAAATAGTTAATTCACTAACTGAATTTCAGTTGAAAATTATACGATAGTTTCCAACATTCCAATTCCAAACTAAAACTATAGTAGAAGCTAATTTTAGTACTTGAGGCTATCTGAAGTTGACAACTTTAATTATTTTGAGTTTAAGTGCTAACCTGAGCACTCTATATCGAAGTATCGATACTATCGAAGTAGTACCAAACACATTTTCATTATTCAAGAATTTAAAGTCGGTTTATAGTGTTTTATAACACGCAAATTTTATAATTTTATATATTCAATATGTAACTCAAACGAGTCGGGTACTGATACTACCCTACCCTTGAGATCTTACAACATTTAGGATGAAATAAATAAATTGTCACCTAAAAACTTACCCAATACAGGTATTTGTATTTTTTTATTTGATTTAATACAGTTATTTAAAACTGTATTGTATGTCTTTTATAGATAAGCTGTTGAAACTGTACACTTTATACTTACGATCATTTTTGTACAACAGTTAATAATAAACATATTTCTGATTCTGAAGATGTCGTTCTGTACATGTTCTGTATGACTTGGTCTGTTTCACTTCTTTCGCTACACTTCTTTGGCCCCCAAGAATTGCAGTAGAATCAATTGATGTACGACTCTGGCTGTTTGCTTATTTTGTAAGCCTAAAGAAATCGACGTTATTCCTATATTACTTCTTCAGTAGGTACAAAACTCACCATAGACTAAAGTTTTGTTAAAGTGCGTAAAACCTTACACTCAGTATACCTTAAACTGTGAAGTAAAAGTAACTGTAAAACTAAGCTTACGCGTAAAATTGGAGCCACATACATACAGAACAGAACGATAAATTCTTATAACAAAATTCCTAGTTTAAGATCACAGAAGTTAATAATACACATCCGTTTGTATTTACATCCTCATTCCACCGCCACGCTTGACATCCACTTAACACTATCAAAGCCGGCCCAATTCCGGGCGGCACCGGCCGAATGATCCCATTCGTTCAAACGCGGTCAGACCTGCAATTCCGCGTTTTTCCAACAAGAAACGTGTTTGATGGCCCTTTTAAAGTTCTAAAACTAGAAAGGATTAAAGTAGAGTGTACACCAAACGCGAGAGAGCCGAATAAAATTGAAACAAATGAATTCTTGTGATTTGTTCGACTTACAATAATGCAAAGCTTAAACAATTTCATACAAAGATTACCTAAATTCGTAAAATATTTTTTGTTCAGCTCTGCTGGAGCTGTATGCCCATCTGCATTTAGCTTTACAGTTCTAAAAAACAGAATGGATAAAAACGGATTTTTGTATGAGACTTCGCTATAAAGCTTGCACGCTCTACGGGGTTAATTTTGGCCGTTTGGCATCCGAAGTGGCGTTAAAAACTAAACCAATATAGTTGTTAAGTGCGCGGGGTTACGTAAAACTACGTGACCGGGACATTTTTGGCAGACAGCCGCCGACTGGTTAAGACGGCGACGCGAATCCTTGCTGCTTTGCTATGGCTGAATTTTTCAATGATGTGTCTGAAACGAAGAACGGAAATATATAAATAATTGGTACCTACTAAAAAGTTCACTTTGCTTTGAACAAGCACTGAATTAAAAAAACTACATTCGATATTTTGAAAAATGTTAAATGTCGTATAAAATCTAGCTTCATATCCGATATAGCAGCTAGGATTTGTCTACCGATATTTGATCCTAAAAATAGCAAGGCTTTTAAATTCTACAGTCCCCTGCATATTTCATGAAACACGTCCAATAATTTCAGTATTATCAAATTAAAAAGCCTAACACCTAGTTTAACCTGGCGAATCGCATTCGATTCTAAATTGTTTTCGCAATCGAGCTTGGCGCGCGGCCCGGTACGTGGCTCGACTACAGAATCCGACCTATCACAGCCCTGGACAGCTACAGGGACGTAGTTAGGGATTCTAGGGACTCCCAAGGAGGGGGAGAGACCACAGCTCTCACCTAACAGAGAGCTGCTACAATATGATAGGTAGCAACACAAGGGCAGCCAAATTAAGAAAAGCATAAGTAACGAAGAGGCTAGCTTTGAGCCTAATACAAAAAAAAATACCTAAGTAGTTAAAATGACTTTGATCATTTGCCTTTTAAGTCCAAAATTTACTCTAGATAATGATATCTCTAGCTCTACTCCCTCTCATTATAGTGCCCGTATATGTCTACTTTGCTACTCCAGGAACATCAGGGCGCAGGCGTGGGCAACGGCTGCTTACGGACTATCATTGCCCTCTGATCTTCTCAATCCGTCCCTGTCTGCCAAAGTCCAGCATAGCGTGGAGCCATGCGGAAGAAGCGTGTGCCAACTTTTCGAAATATCGCCGCTTTTTTCGATTTAATTTATTTCCGATGGCGCTTAATAGGCAGTTCAGGATGAATTATATCGAAGAGGCCATTTAGTGCTCCGGTAGCGCTTTTAGTTTAAACCGATGTTGCTATTCATGGGGGAAAGAAGGCGTCGACAGAACATTCCCAACTACCTGCGTCCATTTCCGAACGGTATTACCAGGTACAAAAACTAAATGAAAGCGGAATGGACTTTTGATTCTGTTTTTTTTTTACGTTAGGACACTGGACGTATTAACATTCTACACATAGTTAGCCAGAACGATAAATACATAATATACTAGAACATAGGTTAACTTTTGCTTCAAAGCTGTAGTACAATATGCGAATAGACGGCCTTTTCCTAGAAGTGTTTGCGTCTAGGGTCTTTGGGGTTTACGGTAGAGATTACTAACTATGTAGTTACTATGAAACTCACTTCACTTCACTTCGTTCCTTACTATATCTTGCTATTCATGCTTTGAAATGAGAGATTCTCTAGGAAATCCTTTAGGTATCTTCATAGAGCATTCGTCTATACACGAGTTGCTGTTACAAAGACTGAGCGAAACGTACGATAAAATTCGTTCCTACAGACGACTGGAGCTCACAAACGGTCATATAGACAATGTAACGTACGCAAATTGAGAAATGCTCAGTCTTGAGAGAACTCAAGTCTAGGGCCTTCCCTTTTCCTACCAAGTACCAAGCTAGAGACAAAGCTGTACTGATTCGATTTAGTTACGAACGAACGGGATCTTCTTTGATGTGTCGAATGAAAGGCAGCGATCCGACTGTAATACACTTAGCCGGGCCGTTTCGCCCCTGCCTCCCCTACCCTAGCGGGGAAAGGGGCTGCACTCGTCCTCGGTTCAATAAGATTTTCATTAAGCGTTGAAAAGTTTTTAATGAGCACGGATTTGGTACAACCCTTGAGTTGCCGAGTGTTTTGTAATATTCGCCTGTGTTGCTATTTTTTTCGTTCGGTAATCTTCTCGAGAATCAGCGGATTGATTTTTGATTACCTTTGACGGCGTTCACTTAGGGTTAAGGAGCCTTTGCTTAGCAACAGTATTAATAATAACAGGTGCTTTGGTCCCGTCTTACAATGGTGCTTGATCTCGTTGAACCATTATGTATAAGATTTCAAACCACTTCTATTTATTATTAATAATACTCTATTATTATATAATAATATATATTATGGCACATAATAATATAAGCCTTTATTGCTGTTGATAAATTTAAGGTATTTTTATAAACTATGCCTTATTACTAACACATTTATTATCTGTGTATGTTATTAATCTAAATCGGTAATCGTTGATTTTTCTGTGAAAGCTTTTCTCCCGACGTTATTTTATGATATATAATATAACTCAAAGAACAACTTCTACTAATAAATAAATAAAACGTTTATTTTCTCTCACAAAGAAAGGTACGAAATTACATGGTAGGTATGTAGGAGCTTAGTTTACATTACTGGAGGAAGAGTAATACATGCATTTACTTATAAATCGAATAAAAACTAGTTACCGATTAGTTTCTCCGTAAAACTTTTCAATAATATTCTTTGTGGCTATCTACCAAGAAGTACAAGGGTTCTGATTAAAATTCTGAGTAAAACTATTCACAACAGTTTCGATCGCGCTGAACGTGCTATAGCGGGGGTTGTGAAAACGAGCGCTATAGCGGGGGTTCGGGGAACAAATCGATGTGCGGAAATTACTGTAAGTAGCAGCAAATAAGGTGAAAACTTAGTGGAAGACGCGACTTTTGGTCGCGAGTTACGACAAAAAGCTGGGCTTTTCATTGTAAGTCAACCACATTACTCGGGGGCGTATATGAACGAACATGCTATCGTCAACCAAATTTGAATTAAATGGGTAGATCGGCTAGCAAACTTCCACGTACTTATTATTATCTTATGCCCCACGGCTGGGCAAAGACCTGTTTCGACGATAGTCCTTCAGATCTTTGCATGGCAAGGCCCTGCGTCGATTCACCGCGGTTTAACACGTTGTTCTGCTAGTCTCGGTGTAAAGTTGGTCTCGCAACCTACATTTGCACCGCGCGCGCGTTATTATCAGCGCTGTAAAAGACGCGACCAAAAGTCGCGCCTCCAGCCAGGTGTAAACAAACAGGGCATCTGATAACTGGTCGGCAGCTTTCTTCGGTTCACGCCACTTGATTGATGCCTTCATCGTGCTGCGATACGCCACCAAACGGTAGGAAATGTGAAATAGAGCGTTTGCTTATTTAATTTTGCACTATTTCCACAATGTTGCCACCACTCGCTGCAGCCGATTGGTCGAAAGCTTTTTTTGAAACCTCTATTCTATTGGAGTTCGAGTTTCAAATGTCAGTTTAGTTGAGGTACATAGAACTATGCATTTTGTTTGCGTAACATGACTGAAAACGACTTAAGGTGGGACTGAGCCTCTAAGTTCCCATACAAACGTACTATTCGATTCATTTGGTTTGTATCGTTTTAGTTTTTCAAAATACATACAAAATACAAAAAAATACAAAATCGTTTATTTGAACAAGTACATAGGTATAGGTTACAAGTTGAACGAAGAGACCACAGAAGTTAAAAACTGCGGCGTAATCATCATTAAATTAGAGCGAAAGTAATAAAATCGCTTGAAAATTGATAAAATGAATTTTCTCTCTCAATTTATGATGATAAGGTATTTTGAAAAACTAAAACAATATCTACAAACATAGCTATTACTTATCCGATTATGTATGCAAAATTTCATTAAAATCGGGGACGCAGTTTCCAAATGAATCGAAAAGTACGTTTGTATGAGAGCTTAGAGGTTCGGGGCCTTCTTAAGTTTTTTGTTTAAACATATTTTTAGAGCTATTCTGATTTTCGATTTTGACTTTGTATCAAACCTACTTTTGTTAATTAATCATATTCTCTCTCTCTCTCTCCCCAGCTAGTTATCCCATATGGTGGTCAGCTTTCCGAATTCATTTCTTCCACTTCGCTTTATCCTCGACGTCGTCTTCGGAAGCTTGACACTCTCTCCTCTTTTTTAGCACTATATCTTTCCATCGTGTACTGTGTTTTTATTTTCACTTTTGAGGTCGGTAGACTAAATACTTCGTTCATTTCCCACAACCGATTTTTTACGATATTCCTAAAGCTAAAGCAGTACTAGAACGTAAAAGATATGCCTCCGTTTCATCCAACCACAAGCTACGCTATCAGAATAATCCGAGGAAGATCGCCTGAGCGAGCCGCACTAATAAAGCATAAAATCTAGCGAAAACATTTTGCCAAGACGTAAAAAGCAAAGAAATCAGATACGGCGTTTTACTTCAAACTGCGACGCATTTACACAAAGTACCGGGTATGAAAAACCTGCGCTTGGATTGTTATTTGACAATACTCTATGATGAAATAAGTCACGAGGCAGCAATGATGAGAAAGGCCACAAATAATCGTGATGAGTGGATGTATCTTATGAGGGGCTTTTGCGCAGCAGTGGGACGGGAATAATAAAGAAACATAATGCTGGACAATCCACACAGCATCATCTAGCCCAAAGCTAAGCAGAGCTTGTGTTAAGGGTGCTAGAATGACTGATATTTATACACAAAAAATTACATAGATCATTACATAGAAAAATACCCAGAACACCCGGAACAAATATATGAAGATTGTACAAACATTTGTTCTAAGGCGAGAATTGAAACCGCAACCTCCTTCGTCGCAGGTAGACATCGTCAAATGAAGGAATGACTGATAAAAAGTTCCTATAGACAATATCTTAGGAAGTGGTAACGAATAGCGTCAGCAGGAACATTACCTAAAATTTAATTTAACTTATTTAAAATTTTGAACTTGACTGTAATTTTTTTGTTATGATTAGTTAATTTATTTGTATTTTTTTTTTCAAATCTAAACATTTAAATCGGCAGAAATTTAATGATTGTTATTTGTTTTTGCAATGATTTTGTAATATTAATTTATGGACGAAATGTTGTAAACGGATTTCGATTTGTACCTATAAATTGTAGTGTAGATGTGTAATTTTTAAGGAACAGCCCACAATCAATGTTTTGGTGTACACTGTGTTGGTGCAATTTTAAATAAATAAATAAATTTCATGAACCATTGAAATTTATTTATTTATTGAGCATTCAAATAACGACAAGACGAATTACGTGGAATTAGGTAGGTAATTTGTTTAAAATCATGCTATTGCAGCTATTTTAGTTAATTTCTAGTTTGGCCCACTCAATTTTGTGTAGTTTTTGGTCACGATCCACCTGTAACAACTAAGTTTGCGCTATATAATCCAGCTGTACCTGTTTCCTACGCAACCGTGTCTTCAGGGTGGCAGCCACCTCCCCCTCCCCTAAGCTCACCACAGCCCGCTATAGGCCGGCTATTTCCTCCAGACTAGGGATATCAGACATGCCACGGTAATGCACTGGACTGCTACTGGCTCAGTTTTTAGTTCTGGGACGAAAGTGGTCAAAATCGGATGACACTTCTTCTTCAGATTTTTTGTTTCTGTAATTTGACGTTAGGCAAAACTAGATGGTGCTGTTAAAAATATCACGGTATGCTCAATCTATTTATTTATATAGTATTTTTATACAAGCAAAGAGTCTGCATTTTAGTTTCCTTAGTTTAGGACCACAACATGGCGATGGTGTCGTTTTTTCTGTCTGATTTCACAATCCAAGTTCTTAACAAATGTTTTCCCTACTCTACCAATGGCATTAAATAAGAATATTTATATGAAATATCATCGTACCACTTCCTAGTGCTCCGCCACATTGTTGTCTATATTGGTAGCGCAATAATGCGCGCATTACGTTCCACTTGGCTGCAAGGGAAACGCGTTAGAGACTACTTCTATAGAGTTATGCCTTCCCACCTTTGTGTGCGAGCGGGCTATGAAAATCGGGCGGATCCTATTGGTGAAAAGGTTTATCACAGTTTTTCAAGCCTACTTAGGTCTTTTTCGTCCTAATTTGTCCAAAATAATGTACCCTAGGTACCCATAAATCACTAACGTGGGTTTTTTTGACATTCGAGTATCTAGGTGTTCCAAATTCAACTCATATTTTATTATCCAAAATAAAAACTCATCACGTACTGCAAAAATTTCGTCAAAAGAAGAAATTGAAAAAATAAAATCGACCGTCTATAGAGAGAAAATCGAAATTCGAATCACTGCTCCCGAAACAAATATTCAAACATTTGCAAAGTAAAGCACGTCCATTCATCCGGGTCGACAAGCCGTGGTTTCGTATCGCAGACTAATCGTTCACCTCCTACTCTACCCACCACAGATCCCGCAAGCCCGAGGAAATAAGTAGTCGTGGATAAGCCACCTCATTACTTATTTACAGGCAAAAACTGGCAACATTTACTTGCTGGTGTAACTTGAACTGCAGGGATTCTTTCAGGAATAGTATAAACTGTTTTTATTGCGAATCAAGTCTAAAGAAAATGACCGCATAATAGTTGCTAAAGCTAATATCATTTTAATTTTTACAAGATACGTATATTATCACGAAAAAGGACTAACAAAAATGTATGTATGTTTATAATTAGAAAACTGGAATAATTGCTAAAAAGCCCACCTTTATAATATGGCAACACTTCTGATTTAAATCTCTTCCTCAACAATAGAACGACAATAATTAACAACACTCGGAATCGCGATCAATTTAGTTGCATTCCAATTATTGTCGGGTCTTTAGGGGATCGGGGGCGAAGCCCGAGCGCCTTAATTGCAAAATTGCAGTGAAGTCTTCTGATGCGCTAAATTGCAACACCACTATCAAGGAATTCCATCGCGTTGTAAAACTAAATATTTTAACGGTAAAACCATTTTGATTTTATAAATATCGAAGTGTTCGCCTACTATCTTTAATTCGACCTCCTTGACTGGCGTAATAGCAGTGTATGCCGACTTCCTATGAGGTGCTATGTAATTAACTTGTTACGTTGTTGTCTATGAATTCAAAGCGGAAAACTTTGACAGCTGTATTTTACAGGAAAATGGCTTTAATTATATAAGGCGCAGCTAGTATTATGTCTGTGGAAAATGATGAATGTTGCGTGCGAGTGAAATGAAACGCTGTTAATTCCATGAAAAGAAAAGATATTGGAGCAATTTCTGCGCTGAAACGATTAAACGTAAACAATGAAGGCTTTTTGGTGTCCAATCACAAAGCGTATTGTGCTAGAGTTGGGCTTAATGAGCCGCGGGTCAGGGCCATCTCTGTGGAGCGAGGATTGCGGTTACGTGAGGCTGATACCGTGAGCTGATTTATATTTTAGCTAGTTTAACTAGCACCTACTTGGTTTGGCCTTAGACATTAAAAAATCCATAGCCTTAACCTGACCGTACGCGTACCGTACCGACTTCTGTTAACTCTTATGTTCACCTTTATGTGATCACTCCCCAAAATTATGAGGTTGCGTTGTTCCGCAAACTGGTTGCAGAGCAACCAACGCAGGATACAGATCCTGCGTTGACACACATGACACAATGACAGCATTGTGGCGATTTTTCGGGGAGGCCTTCGTCCCAGTACCTTAGCTTTTTTGGGCAAATATGATGATAGTCTATGTTACAGAGGCACGACCACTCAAGTTGTATTAAGAAGACACCTATTTATCATCTCAGACTGATCTCACTAAAACTCTAAACTTTTATTTTGAAGAAGTTGAATAATAAGTTTTGAATGTTGCCTTTTGTTTAGTGATATCTCAGCTGTTCAAGTTTCGATACTCGCGGGTCGAAGTATTTCGAGTTTCAAATTACGGTATCTCGGGCCGTTTGACACCGTCCGTCCCTCAAACTTGAAATTTGAGTTCGAATGGAGTTTAGGACTTCGCTTTTAATGTCAACAAACTGAAAACTCCGAGATGCCGATATAAAGTTAACAAAACGACGCGTAAAATAACATTTTCGTAAACAAACTCTTAGCTTAAGTATAGATAAAATGAGAGCTTACGATGTCGGCGGGAAATTAAGCGGTTGAACGGCTTCGGCGGCTGCGAAGTTCACGCTCGCTGTTATCTAATTACGGCTAATGGACAATCATAATGGTTTCAATCTCCGCTTGTATGTATTTACTTGTAAAACACCACGTGAAAGCATTACAACTATGGTGGAGTTACATGTTGGTCGAGTCCTTGCAAACGTCCATTGAGATGACAGATTTGACAGCTTGTACAAGTTAAGCGAGTCGACGCTCGCAAAGACTCGCCGCCGCTAATTACTAACTTAAGCAAAGTACCGTTCAATACGAGCTAACTATAAATGTGAACAAAGAAAAAAATTACCAAGAAAGAGTGAACCTAATACTAACTCGGAACTCTTGTTAAGCGTAATGAAATTTCTGTCAGAAACAGTTCAATTTATAATTCACAAGCCACTGCGTAATTCATAGCTAAGCAGGTACTAGGCTCCTACGTCACGGCAAAACTCAGGCAATAATTTAACCCCTTTTACTGCACCCTCGTCGGACCTCGATTAAGCCGAATATTACCTTGCACCTAAGTTACGTTAAGTGTTTTTCCAACTGAGCTTACCCTTATTGTTCTGTGAAAAATGTTCAGTGCCTGGATTAAGCTTTACTTTTATGCTAAAAAAGACGAAAAATAACATTTTAGGCTGGGGCTGTAAAAGTTAAGGTACAACCTACCTACAATCTACATGTTACAAAAAAGCCTCTGGCCTCCTGCTTTGGCTTGGAAATGTTTAAATTAGTTCTGAAAGGAAATGTTGAATAGCGTAGAACGTTTCTTGCATTGAACATTGTGTAGAACCCTACACAATGGTGCCAAAACTTAGTCAATTTAGACAAATAGGGCAAATGAAGGTGTGTCAATGACCATTCCCTTTCATACCAGTGAGTGTAACCACTTGAGCCGTTTTAATATGGTTCTCTTTAGCTGCTGAATTACTCATGAGTTTTTGCGAAGGGCTCGAAAGGAACACACTGAACTTACTAACGCCGCAGGCTATGTCGGCGGGTTGGTATCAACTGCATTATTTTAGAGAACCATGTCGACGATATTGCTACTCGGCAACATTTCGGCGTGGTATATTGTACGCCGCCGACAGCGTTTCGTCGACTTGGATGTCGCTGACATGCCACCCACTAATATAAGCCAGGTGCTAGGCTATGTCGCCGGGCTGTTTCGGCGGACCGGCGCGGCGACTAGAGTGTGTTGAAAACTCTGTATAAAGCGGGGTTAAAACGCCAGCGTTTGCTCTGACGATAATCGCGATTTTAAGCGCCGAAACCTGCGATATTTTTAGGGCGCTGTGTTTGTCGCGAGGGTAGTTATAATCTCGGGCGATTAAAGCGCGCCGTCCTTTGATGGTGGAATTGAAAGAAGCAATCTCGATTTTTGGTGAAAATGTTTAGAAATCTCGGAAGGTAAGAGAAAATGAAATTGGTATCTCGGTAAAAGAATGTATTTGATTATGAATAAGCTTTCAAAATGCAATAAATAAAGTGATTAATTTTAACACTTAACGACGAGATGTAACTTAACCCGTAAAAGCGACTTACTAGATACCACGATATAATCCTCACTGCAAAATATCTTGCAACATTCGCATAAACAAACCCCCTGTACATGTACAGTACACTCGCACATGTACAAGAACTGAACAATACCTACAACAATAGCAGCATCAGACATTAACGCACAATGTGCTCTAACGAGCATAGCTCTGATATGATAACACTGTACTTACTTATATAACAGTGATAACAGTGTACTTAATGCTAGGATTGTCAAAGGGCATTTTATCTCGGCTTTTGATATGGGAGGTCGCTGGTTTTAATCTAAAGGGGTTTGTTCATGTATGGTGTACTTGACAAGATATCTCGGGCCAGATTCTACTTACCAATTGCTTTACTATGACAATGGTATCATCGCACAATCGTCCGTAGATAAATGGATCTAAAGAAACTCTAGATAATAGTGGGTGTGGTGCTATTTGCTCGGAGAGATTGATATAGTTTCAACCTGGACACTTTGACACGCGTCCCTCCGTCTATAGTTTCTTTCATCAAAGTTAAAATGCTTAAATGTGTCTTTCTGGGACGATACCATTCTTATTGGGAAACGATTAAGTTAGTGGAATTAGAGCCCTGTTGAAAACTAAGGTGACGGATTTTAAACGTTCATACTTTTATGTGGTTTACCACTTAAAGTAAATTCGGTTCTGTCTGAAGAGAACGAACATACAGGTGGTATTTTTTGCAATAACACTAACTTCAATTAATTGCAACAGCAACTTTAAATAATTGCAAAAGTAATTTTTATTACACGTACAACTTATAGTTGAACTACACATTTACTTCTTGTTTATTAAAAGCACAAATTAATAAAATATTGATCAATAAGGTACCTACCTTTTTCATAAACCTTTTACGTAGCAGTAAATGTTAAATTCATAACGTCCTACGCCCACTTTAAACCTTCCGAAAATAGCTACAAAACCAGCTCTAAGCCTGTATTACGCTCACGACTTTTCCGCCTGTTTTCAGTGTACCTGGTTTAGGTGTACCTAAAACTAACAGATTAAGTATTCTTTCCGCGCTTCCTGTCTTCCAGCTTTTTGCGGGAATAAGCAAAATGCAACGAACTAGTTGTGAGAGAAAGATTGAAAAACTAAATGTTAAGTCCGAGCCTTTGGAGTTGAGAAAATATTTTAGAAAGCTTTCTTTGAAAGAACAGTTTCTTATGACAAATCTCTATAGCGGCTAGTAGTTCAATTCACAATCTGTAATGCATAAACTGGCAATGATTTACCGACATAGCCGACCTTTCTTGACCTGTCAATGGGTTATTGGTAAGACGCTGCAGTATATCTATAGCTTCCTCCCAAAGCTCGCGGTCTTGGTCGAAATTAGTAAAGTTTACGTCATTATTGGCGTGGCTGACAAAGGCGAGCCTTCCCGCTTTGTCGTATAATTGCGCGTAGCACTTAGCAACTGAATGCCGATGGATGAGAAAGTTATTCACCAACCGACTTTCTTGGTTACTCTAGTTAAACTCGTCAATGTTATTCATAAGGAAAGTTATTCGGTGTTCCTTGCTAAACGACGTGGTGACAAATAGGACCTATCCAAACAAAGGACCCAATACGAAACTTCAACTTAGATAGTTACTTTATAATTACAAATCGGGGTCAGAGTGACCGGCCAAATTAACCCGGACACATCCGAAACTTGGACAACACCAGTTAACCCTCCCGGCGTCGAAGGTCGACTTTCAAACGACTGCACTTTGCTCAAGTTAGAATGAACATCGTCAGAATTCGTAGCGAGCACAAATTTCGTAACCGCAAATTACGCGTCTTTGAACGTCCGAAGTGCAGCGGAAATAGCCGAAGTCGCTTCGTTAGAGGTCAGATTGGAGCCATTGTAGTCGACGTAATGGGCGCTGGACAATGGCCGGTGATGCGCTGTAATTGTACTAAATACTCGCCGTTGAATCGCGGACCCACCGCTGTAATCGCGCTTTGCAAATCACACTTTTTAACTAGCGCTATCAAATGTTTTATGCGTTGATTATTGTCGCCCAAATGTCGCGTTCTCTCGAACGTCGAATTAAATTTCGACAATCGCTTTATACCGTCGTAATTTTCACCCGATGAATTTTATACGCGCGCTAATTTACAGTCGCGTTTACCCAATTTTTCTGCGCGAATAACAAAAAAATATTCTTTAGAAACCCCGTTCTTTACGTTCTAATAACGAGTTACAGCGGCCAGGGCGCATGCAGAGCCGCTAATTGAAACTATAAATATAAAACTCCCAGCATTTTCCCGCCTCCATTTTCATTGCACAGTTCTTGCCTCTAAATATGCAAGCGACGACGCAAGAAATCGTTTCAAGTTTAACTTCAAGTAAGCCTTTGCTTTAGTGCTTATCATTCAATTCTCGGCAGTGGCACACAACACAGTACCTACTTACTCAAGTAAAACACATGTGTCGCGAAACAGCCGCAGTGTTCCCACGAAACGCGCGCGACACGAATGCATTGCGAGCTCGCACTTCTAACGCGGTACAGTTTCCCTAACAACACGGCAATGTACTTAAAACAACCTAAAAAGTTAGTACAAAGTTATTTCCACTAGAGATCGTAGTAGCGTGGTGCTCTCCCCTGCGTACCGCGAGTAGTAGCGGGGGTGGCGTTCACGATAACCACTTTTTATACGCATAATGCCCGGGATCTCGTGCTAAGCTGATAGAATTGTGGTAGAATCAGCAGGCCTTTTGAAGTTCTATTAAATTGTAACACTCGCGAATTCGCGCCAGCGCGTCCGTGAAATTGTGGCTTTATTGAAATTGCTTTAAATTATTTATCTTTTTTATTACCTTTGATCGTACGAGGGTTCTATTAGAATTACACGTCCGCTATCTGCTAAATTCAGTTAAAACACATTTATACGAGACACATCTTTCTAGCGTTTTTCTCCATGTCCTCCAATCTCCAATCAGTTTCTACATGAGCAACAATCAACATTGTAACTTTATTTATGCAAGCGCCTACCTACATACCTACCGCGTGCACTTTAAATGCATAGCCGTTGTGTGTTCAATGAAATTGTAAGCAAACACACAAACACGTCAGGTTTCACGCGTTAGTCTGATAAAGTGCCGGTTCATTATCATAAACAACAATGAACAAATACTCGCATGATTGTAATTAGATGGATGTTTGGAGCCGAGTGGATTACGCGCCATTCATCATGTTGCAGTTGTGGCAGATAATTCATTCAAACTGAGAGAATGCAAAATTCATAAAAGTTAAGTTTAAGGCTTACATTTTAAAAATATTCTTACGTACCATATGTTACAGTAAAGCAGAATTCCAGTAGAGCTTTCAAGAGCTTAGATATTTTCTTCAATAATTTTGTAGGTTAAGCACTTCCGTGATACCTCCCAAGTATTACCCAAATTATACCTCCATGATCAAACATTTGATGTTTACCGTATCGCTCGAGGTACGCACTTAAAACAAGCGCGCCTCAGAAGCTCTGAAGTTGCTTAATTGACGTTTCCAAATTCTGACATCAAATAATTGTGATCTTGTGATCGCTGAATTTGACGTCTCCTGTCAAATTAACGATACCTATAAACGATTGATGCGGAAATAGCTTTCCTAACTTTTGAGAATAATCGATTCTGTTGATTGTCCAAGTTTAATTAAATCAAACTACTTAATTTGAGTACCATTATCATCGTCAAAATTGATATAAAAAGCACCTAAGTTCAAATTATTGAAATCGATAAAGGTATTGAGCATCTTAAGCCTAACAAAGTACACGCCTACACGCTACGCTAGAGTACAAACGGCAGCAGTAACCGCAAATATGCAAGTGACAAATCCCAGTATAAATGTACGCTGTATCGTAGGAACTAGTTAACGCACAGTGGGCACCGTCCGTACACATTAGCGGTCGCTGGCTATAATTTATTTGCCGGAGTAAATAGGATTAGCAGAACGGCGGGCGCCGCACAGTGGGTCATTTTTTTGCGACGCGGCGCCGCGGGCGGCCGGCCTCTGTGCGAACTTTTACAATATTCCAACCAACCAACCAACCTGTACGATATCGATTTATTTTTCCTATCATACGGGAACCGGTAAATTATGCCCTTGTTGAGAATTTCCCGCTTTGTTCCTGGAAAACTTTACACAGAGCATTCGCACTATGTTCTGTTGGTTTTCGAAAGTTTCCACTTCTGAATTTCAGCTGCTGCTATTATATTCAGTCGCTGACTGCTACCGGGACAGGTGAACATAAAATCTTAGATGGATATTGTGTAACGGTAAAGTAATCCGCGCCTATCCTAGTTTATCCGAGCTCCGAACAAATAAAAATACTTATCACGTAAGAGCCTCGCGCCGGGAAATCGAGACAAAGGTAATAAAGTGTCACGCCCAATCAAGGTGGCGCGCGGTCCGCATTGGATTTGACCGGCACGGGACGCGGCAAATCTCACCTGGAGAAAACAAACCCAGCGCCGGGCGACGTGATCCGTTTAGGGTTAAAACACTGTTTGCTCACTACAAAAAAACGTGAACGCCAACCTACGTGATAACATTATTCGAGTGAAAAATGTATCGAAAGGTACAAGTGGCGAATCTCGAGAGGGCCGCATCCGAATAAATAAACCGTGGGGTGCGGCGCAAACTTGCAAAAAAACCCCATTTACCGCGGGGCCGGGCGCGAATATAAAATATTGATCTCAACGGAAATTTATGAAAACATAAAAAGCGGAGGTGCGAAGCCGCCCCTGATGGAATACTCTTGTATCCGCTCGCCGCACGCTGTCTTCGCGCCTCCGCCGCCGCCGCCGCGGATTAGCGCCGCACCGCCGACACCACACAGTTACATTTAGGTACCCATTCTGAAAAAAGGATTTAGGTAAGCACTTCTCTCGATTTCAGTTGGAATTCAATTCTGATCTTATATCATTCGCGTCATAGAAGTTCATAATGGCGTTTCGTTCAGAGAAAATTTTGATAATGAAATTCCGGGAGCGAGGGATCTTGTCCGCCGGGAACCCTCTCCACACCCGGTTATTGCCCATTTTTTATATGGAAAAGTCCATTTTAATCCACGCAGCGGCGCGGTCGTAACTCTCGCCTTTATTTAGTCACTAGATTACGCTTAACAAGCCCGCTTTATTTCTGCTTCCTTCCGCTCGAAGTGAGTCGATTATACATTTAATTTGTGCTCTAAAAATGGAGCGATGCGGTTGAATTTGGCTAGCAGCCACGACAGCCGGATTTGGAAATGAGCGATTTCACAGTTCACACTTGAAGCGGTAATAGGTTTACCGTGTGATTACCAGCTTCGGATTAGAGAGGCATGCGCCGCCGATGGAGTAGCTCGCGGTCGGATCACTCCCGCTCATTCTAATGCATAAATGAAATTCCCACAGAAAGTTATTCGTTTGCGGTGCACGGGAAAATGTTATAAATTTCCCTGGTTTATAGTGTAACAGCAGCTCAATGTTGCGTGGCACTATCGCAAACATAGTTTTGTAACGTTTTTAATTGCTTCGTACCACTTTTTACAATGTATCGCATCACAAAATCCGCGTCCGCTGCAACTGCGCCTGCCTGTCAACTTGACGTGATAGATGACGTCATTAATGCCCCGTGATCGGAACAAAACGACCCCATTAGTGCTGCTGCGACCATACGCGGAGCTCGGCTGAGTCTCGACTGAATCGTGACATGGGACATCGGCATAATAAAGCAGATACACAAATCGCCAAGTCAATCTGAGGGAAAATGGGACAAGGCACATCAATCGTTTACGCGTTTGCATCAAATATGTACGTAACCGGGCAGCGGGCCGGCAATAGCAACATGAGCATGACACATTCCCGATATAAACCCTCTATAAGCCGTGATAAAATATGGAAAGGAGCATGGAGGAAACTATTACTGGGCGTCTTAGAAGGAAAGGATTCGGGGTCATCGCATTGTGTCATCTCCTATATCGAAAGGCATCGTTCGTCAATGTAACATTCGGACCCGTTAGGGGTACAAGATGGATGGCGCGAGAAGGGCGGCTTCGTGTTTGGCTAACGGGACCGTTTACATTTGTGAAAGGATTTTAAATTCTAGCCACAGTGTAAACGTTCCTCCCTAAATCCATTTGGATATTCACTATTCCAATTGTGTTTCATAAACGTCGGAATACCAATTACATTTTATTAATAAATAAAATTAATTATTTAATTGAAGCTATCTAAACTAGCTTCCAACCGTTCAGCAATTATTTACAACACATGTGTTTCGTTCGAGCGCATAAAATATTTAATTCATACTTAAATCTCTTAAATGAGACTTGCAGCGATAGCATCAGTGGCTGATGTGTAATAATTTGGTGTATAAATCAAAATGACATGCGTTTAATCGCGGCCTCGTAGGGAACCCTCGAGCATCCGGTAGGGTTCCACTCGTCTTTGTAGGAAAAAACGGTAAGAAAAGCGACCCTCACTAATGCACAGGCTATATCTATTTGGGTACAAAGGGCCTTAAGTGTGCTTGACCTCTGTAGGTAGACGGGAAGGTCCGAAGTTTGTATGTTTTGGAAAATCTCGCTTGTAATGCTGACGTGATATTAGGTTACTTTACACCAAAAAATGTTACACACCAACCCTTTCAGATGAGAATGTTTACGTACTAAAAACCCATTCTATCAGAAAACAGAGCCTAATCAATATAGATCACTCAAACTTATAAGTTTAATCCAAAATAATGGTAAAATTAAGTGTAGGTAATAATCCCTAGAAATAAAATCAAGGAGTAGGACTAATTTGCATTAAATAGGCGAACATATCAGCGGCAATTAATCAACCCCAAGCCAGCGATGCGTACGAAAACAAAACCGCGATATGACAGCGGGCGCACCTGTCAACGTCACGTCAAATCCCACCGCGGCCGCCATTTTATATCGGAATGCAAATAACCTCACAAATCGGGGGTGTAACGCGATCCGTCCCGGGGCACCCCGCAACAGCTGATTTATTTCATACGCGATATGGTTTTACCGCAATTGAGAGCCCTTGGCTTAACCGCGCGCAGATACGCGCAAGATAGCTATCGGTCGCAGTGCGTGACGTCGACAATATTTCACATTTATGCACCCAATTACGCAAAGGAAATGTGCGTTTTTAGCCGCAGCAGTATAATAGCACACTTGTCTGTGGGCGCGTGGATGGGCCTCTCAGCCGGTGTCGAATGCCACTCAGGATTCAAGATGGCGGGTGCAGCGTGTGACAAATGCACAACGCGCGTTCGCCTCGCGTCTGTCACTTTTTTTTTTTCAGAGCCACGGTAATTAGCCCTCGATGACTACCAGATTGAGTTACGCATCGGGACGTCGCTCGCGTCGTAATGACGACACCCTTTTACAAATTTGAATCGGAGCTCTTATTTTGAAGAGCTTGTGCATGTTAATGATAAAAACGCAGCATGTTTTTTGTATTTCTGAAACAACACTTTATAGAGCAGGCATAAGAAACAATTCAAAATGTAAACGGGCTCTAAAGAAAAGAAATGATTTCCCCTTCGGACCGTAAGGCATATGTTATCACAAACACCTAGTTATCTAGGCAAGAAACGTCCATCAGCAACGTAATTTGGATATATGCGAATCCCCTCTGGCCTGGTGTAATCGGGTGAGCTCAATGACCCGCGAGGGGCGCGGGCGGGGTGGTCGCATCATCAATCTCTATCAGGGCATCGCCGTCGGCGGTTCGCAGCATTTCCGTTAAAAAAACCGGCGACGAAAAATATGACCGCTTTTGGACGCGTGACAGTGTGTAATCCCAGCATACGTCTCCTTGTCAGGGTTACCGGCGACGGACAGCTGCGGGAATCGAAGGCATCCTGTGATACCTACGCGACGAAAGCTCGCGTCACCAATAATTCCTTGGCACAATTATAATCACCGCGATTTGTCCGCCTTTCATTAGGAAAAGCGACTGTGTCGTGGAGCAATTACACAAAACATCAATTCTCGACGCCGAATCTCATTTGTGAATCGTTCATTAGCGGAAAGGGGAGGAATGGAAACTTTTGACAAAAGTTAAGACGTAACGCCAAATGAATCTGCATTATTCGTCCCCAACCCGCGAGATAAGACAATTAAATAACTATCTCGACCCATTTATCTGTAGACGTTTTGTTTGTTTCTATTAGGGATAATTAATGCCTGTAGAATAGAGCGAAGGTTAATGAAGTCGGTTATCGGGCATCTGACGGGCTGGTCGTGGGTCGTCCGCAGCCCATTGTGCACAAGACGGGCACTCTTCCGACTAGACCCGCTCACACACAATAGATAAAACAAAACTCGACTATTTCGGTATGTACGACTCTTTGTAACGAGGTATGACAGGAACTGCGAACTTCAGACTGCCATACATACGTATACAAAGCTACTACACCTTGTGAAGTTGGTGGCACGGCAAATTTACAAAAGAACTTGTTTCCTTCAGCTGTATTGAAGCATACAGCAAACAACATTTTTCTATTTCGTATGTATCGATTTATGCACGAGGACACTTTTGTAACATAGTAATTTAAAACGTTTCATCTGTAAAGTTTTACTTTTAATCCTGTGATTGACGGCATTCACTCGGAACCCACAGCCCCTTTCCAATTCGTTACACACCACACGAGTGTGCCCGCGCTTTTTCATCCCACCTCAAGTAATATCGCGGAGAATTTTCCAATTTGAGCGCCCCATGCCCAATGACACCTATGAATCCAAGTCGCACTTTGTAACCCCCCGGAATCCATCGGCGAGGATTCGTCACCTCGGTAACTGCATTCTTCAGTAGACAGCTAATTTGGCCTCCCATTTACGTGTAAGTATAGCATCGATCACGGCGTCTCGGCATTTCTTCCAATTTACCGAGCACCCGTCTATCGGAAGATTCAATGAATGATAACGAGCCTAATAAATACGGAGTCGGCTCACCAAATGGCTGTAATTAATTTAATGGATTTAGACAAAGAATTATGTACAATGAGATAGTGAGATTGATGGAGCGAGCGCCGTTGTTTCCACCATTCGGTGTTGTGTTGACTGACCGGCCCACGGCACTACACAAAAACATCATCCCCTATACGAATTATGTACAATGAGATAGTGAGATTGATGGAGCGAGCGCCGTTGTTTCCACCATTCGGTGTTGTGTTGACTGACCGGGCCACGGCACTACACGAAAATATCAACCCTATACGAATTATGTACAATGAGATAGTGAGATTGATGGAGCGAGCGCCATTGTTTCTACCATTCGGTGTTGTGTTGACTGACCGGGCCACGGCACTACACAAAAACATCACCCCTATATCGAGTTGAAAGATTATTGGAGGCCATTAATAGCGAACCACAATACGACTATGAAGCTGCCGAGCGAGCAATGGCGTAATTGTCAAGGTATCGAGTTCTGAGGAGCACTGCGCCTCTGTGGCCCGCCTTATTTTTCTCCATTTACTTGTAAACACTAATGAAGCCGCGTCTAACGAGCTCTAACGTTGCACTTTTTATTATCCAGCCTGTAATCTAACATCCGTAACCAGCGGGACGGGACGGGAGACAAAGCGACCTCTCTTTTCACGTTTATTTTATTCAAATCCTGCTGCGAGTTCCGCTGTAGCTCTGAAATTGACCGACCGATGGAACATTGCCTAATTGACTGGTGAATTTTATAGGCGGTAAAATACCTATCTTTGCTTGCTCGCAGTAGCCTACACAAAGTGATATGGTGTCCTCGTTCGCGTAGACAATGCATTAACATAACGGGCCACAGCCTTGCCTAGTGCAGTCGTTGGAAGCCGGCGAGGGTTCCGTCTACCGTTTATATCTTGAAATCAGCGCAACATAAATTAGCGGACAGTTCGCGTGACGTACCGACTTACGTCTCCTTATCGCGGCCAGGAAACCCGACCAACAATGCGCCGCGCACTTAAAACTCAACCCTAAACTGTACCACAAAAAGGATCGTTTTCCCCTAACACATGCAACTCCAACTACGGTATGAGATTCCAACTCCAACTCTATTTGTAGAGCCGGACGGTCTAAATCCGGACCCGGACAAAGCGATAGTCGACAACAAATAAGGTAACATTGCCAGTATGTCAACATAAATAAAGCTGAGTGTCCTTTAACGAAGCAGACGTCGACGTCGGGACACTAATAAAGACCGCCCAAGATGCTTTAGACTTTAAGCAAAGCGTCGTAGAATCGAAAACCGCGCGGCTAGAAGAAGGGGTAGTAATGAAGGTTCGCATTTAGCGGTTGTGGTGGAAGTGATATGGGTGGACTTCCTTTGTCTGGTAATCTTATCAGACGCGCAAGTCTTGACATGATACATGGCCTGCTATTCGCTCGCAGCACAGCTCGGCACAATGACGCCTCACGTGGCGGTGCGGTCGGCTCACGTCATGCGTCCTCGCTGCAAACACTCTGCCAATTGAAGCTTGTAAAGGTAATCGATCAATTTAATAGAATGAATCCGTCTATGTTACGGATAAGCTGGGATATATACGGCATTCGAAGTCGCCCAAACGTGAGCCATCGATTAAAATGTACGCATAATGTCATCATTACGCGAGCCCATTCCACTTGTAGCGGGAGATAGCGGCCTTCCATTCGAGCCTTGAATTTCGTTAATGCCCTCTGAATTTTTCGATAATGCCCCGAAACCTTCCGTTAGAGAAAATGTAAAGGAAATTATAAGAAAGCCAGTAGCTCCGGGCCGATCGATCCGGCTCCCATTCAGCTTGGAGTAGTTTTATTTTATGGAGCTCATAATGGACGGGAGACAGCGCCTGCCATCAGAATGTAAGGTCTACAAAAGCCTCGCTCCGATCCGCTCGCAATCGCAAAACTTTGAATACACCTCTTTCGACTATCGAAAAGTTCCCGATAATGGATTTGTTCGAGGACTCGATTGTTCTGGGATGAATGGGTACTAATTAAAACGAAGTCACGACGACGCCGGACCAACTTCCCGATTGTTTCCCAACTATAAATCGCAGCGGTGCTCTCTCATATAAATATTGTACGGGATTCCGACGAACTTTGGTGCTAAATTTAAAATCGAATTGGGGAATCGGCAACCGGAATGTACGACTGTGTAAGTGTTTTGCGACTATACCGCATATGATGTACGACACCGCGATATTTATCGGCATAAATAGCTCGCGCGGGCCTCCCGGATTCTAGTTCGAATCAAGATTAAGGGGTAAATTCTAAATTGCTTCGGGAACGTTCGCGTAACGAGCTTAAGATTGTGGGCACGTGTTACCAGCACGACTCCAGCGAGATTGGGCAAATGTGTCTCGTTGCAACGCCGAGAGATGCTCGCATGGCATACGTCACGTTACCTGGATATAGCGCTATAGGGCTCTACGAGATCTCTTGACTCGCCCGCCCCCCGCAAACACTCTTATCTTCACAACGCCGTACGAAAGGAATTTTATTTGCGGTAAACGGAACTCCCATTAACATTAGGTTGTTTATCTTATTAGTAGAAATAGACACGGAATTAACCCCGGGAGCTTACGGCAGGCTAACCGTAGTTACTTTGTTACCTATCTCTTCTTTTTCCGATTCCAATAAGAAATCACGTTTGATCGGGCCGGAGCTCGGCCACAAATGAGCCGAAACACACCCCCTTTATCTTCCAATAAGTAAGTGAGCTTTGGTTTCCCGGGAAAATGCGAACTCTAAACGGCTGGCAGTAGCTCGGATGCCAGATGGCTGGAAGAGTATAAAACTAAACGAACCGGCGGCGTATGGATAGTGTCTATCTGATTGTTACTCGCTTTATGCATACAGTCTCAATAAATAATGCGAGATAGTAAAATCCAACGGCGAAAAGTCTACAAAAAGTTCGAGTAAACAAACGTAAAAAAGCTATCGTTGGAATTTGGGAGGGAAAAAAACGAGTTTGTTCCGGTACGCGGCGACAAATCCCTGGGTGGCGTTCAAAATCTCGTTCCCTTTTTAAAGTTGAGACGATTCACGTAACGAGTGTCGAATTCTGGAGCCCATGGGCCTTCCGGAGACGGAGTGGCCCCGGAGGTGGGTCGGTAATTACCCACCATTACAGACAAAGGACGACTGCTCCGATTACCATAATTCCCAGCCCCGGGAGCGGGATATAAATGGCCCACATTTTGTAGTAGCACGACGACTGACGTGTGTATTAATGACTACGCTTGTCCTCTTAAATTAGGCGAGGGATTTGGTGATTCAGTTTTTCATTGGTGGCTTCCGACTCCCGCCGTTTTGCGCCTAGCAGTTATCCTTTGATATCGGATAGTTTCACATAAATTGTTCCGAGTTTCTCTACTAAGATATCCTTTAGGAGTATTGTATTACTTTGCTCTTTTGTTTAAAGACAAAATTATATCAAGTGTTTCAAGCCCGAACTCGGTTCTTGACTTGGAATTCATTGAACGAAATTTATATTATCTGATTATTCGAAAGGCAACTATGATTTGAAATTATGATCCAGAGTATTCCTTACCCCTTTATCCATATCTATAAACAGATAAATAATTGCTCCTCACCAGCTTGGCGGTTGTTAAAGGTAGGTAGGTACGTACCTAGTGAATCGCTCGAATAAATTCATTAATCTCTAATTACAACGAGTAGAATGGTTCTCAAAGGGCGCGACCACAAAGGGCCTGACGATATTATCGGGAACTTCGCCATTTTCTTTCGTGAGCGCGTGGAGGGGTGGAGATTCGATAGCGAAAAAAAAACAACACAAAAACCCTTTTAAAATTAATTGAGTTTTCTTGCGGCTACATCGGGTGGTACAATAAATTAATTAACGCTTCCAGAAATCCCTAAAATTTGTCGAGGATCAAAAGTTGTTATAGGGCCGATAAGAGCCGGGGGGACAGATAATGCTTCGATTTTCCATTAGGTTATATTAGCGGGAGAGGCGCGCCCCGCGGTTTGAGCGATAGCCTCCTTCTAATACATTTCCTTTATAGAAACTACCGAAACACGCGATCTGTGATCCATTTGCATGGACGTTCCGCTGCCTATTTGTTTTCGGCTATTAAGGCAGCCAATATTCGCTCTTAATTGAATTTCGACTTGTAAATTTTCGTGGATAGAATTAATTAAATTTTTCCCTGTTCTAATACTCGCAGGGCCGCGGCCGTGGGCTGATTAATTTCGTAAAAGCCTTTAACTTCGCAAATAATGCTTTTGATAACAATTTATAGACTGTTAGCATCGAACTTGGTTTAGTTAATTTTGTCTTAAAAGCTCCGGCGGGTGAAATCAAGCGTTTCGCATTTCAATTGTAAGCCAATCTTCAATCAAACATTTCAGAAAACATTTTACCACTCTATTTATCCAATTCATAGCAATATTTTGCGTTGTAAACGCTATTTCTCATCACAATATTTTTAATTCTGTCATATAAAAGTAATACATAGCGTGAGATATTTTTTTCTTGATAAGATTATTACCTGGGTACCGTTTTATTTATCTCTAACTTTTGATCAAAAGCTTCCATTCCACACTGCGCTTTACTCCAACATAACTAAGTTCTGTTCTCCATTGCCGCAGGTTGTCTGCTGGAAGGGCCCCGGTTCCCACCTGATGTGCCTCCGCGGAACCCCACCATGTCTCGGCTGAACGGCCGCATCACCGGCAACCCTGCCGACTTAGGGGACTTCGAGCCCTCGTGTCTCGTACGCACGCCTTCGGGAAACTTTTACGTGCCTTCAGGTGAATGTTAGACTGATTCTTATACTTAGTAGTTGTCATTAGTTACTCATTAATTAATCTCATCATATTGTTTGTAACGATTAGCAACGGCAATCAAGGCAACTTCTTTGGTCAGATTTTGTAGGTACTCTGATTGCCTGGACGTCTGAATGATGCTAAATCACTAAACTCCTCCTAATTTAGACATAGACAAAGGAAACATTTTTACTGTTTGTTTCTATGCTTCTCAAGAGACAAAGACTTATTAGCATCGGCCAATATAATTGACAAACAATCTAGATCTAATGGATCTAATACTTATGAAATTTTATCAGTCAATTAAATTAGCTAGTTTATTGATATTTGAGAGCCGAGCAAGGTAACCAGCTAGAGGAAGGACAGCAGCATCCAACTGTATATCACACAACCCCTTCACTATGACCATTCGGCCTGAAAGTGTGGGGATTACGGCAAAACCTTTTGGTAACAAATATATTAATAGAAACGGCCTACAGTCTCCGTCAGCGCCGCTATTCCTGACCACGGTAACAGCCATGGTAACGGCGGGGCGATTGAGTTTTGCTATCTTACGTTACAAAAGAATATCAATATATTTTCTGCTATAGTTGTATTCTATAAAAGATAAAGATAAAGATTTTTTATTTGCCAAAACATGTGCTATGTAAGGTAATAGGTAAATACATTTTATGGATCAACATGCTTGACCGTCAATCGGCATGCTATAGGAGAAGAAAGTTTCATGTCTAGAATACACATAACACACATCTCTTCCACAGGGGACATTCAAAAAAATCCATCCATGGACTACAAGTCAAACTCGTCATGCAGTAGTCCAGGGAAGGACAAGAGTACACTAGAGAGGATGGACCGCGGCGAGCGGTCTCACCCCGCGTTCGGCGCGCCCGTCCCGGTGTTACCAGTCAGGAACAACCTGCGGTCGAGCCACTTCCCTCCAACCGCCTCGAGGTTCCACTTCAGGAAAGGATTGTCCTCGAGGTGTTCGTGGAAGTGCACGGCTATAGTCTTCATATTACTCTTTGTTCTACTTTTAGCGATTTCTTCTTATATGTCTGGTGAGTTGGCTTTATCTGTATTAATCTAATCATATTTCTAGGGCTGTTCACATTGGAAGGTGAAGGGCACTTTCAAGTTATTATTTTCATCACAAAACTAATCAATCTTAACGAATTTATTTTCAATGGCTTACCTTTTTGCTAAAGTTGCGACGATTCAGCTTGTTATAAATTCTGATAAATAAAACATAATTCTGTCTGCGTCAATGAAGTTGCGATGATCAAAATTAAAGATTAACTTCGAACGAGATACAAATTCACAAAAGGATTTAGGCTCGACTAGTCAACGAATTCGCTTAGCGAGAACTTTGAACAACTCCCACAATATTTTGACTGTTTGTAGTCTAATTTGAATCGTTTGTTCACAGCTTCATATTTCGTCAACTGGTCATATCAAAACTCAAAAGCGTGTACAGTGCTAGTTGGCGAGTCAACGGAATTGTTCCCCACGTCCAAAGCGACGACTCTCGAGTCGAACAAGTCTCTGGCGAGGCCGCACCAGAGCTCGCTGTCCACGGCCTCAGGTAACGAGACCCACTCTCGTCCACGTAGAAGTGTAGACATAGATGGGCATGCTTCTGTCACTTCTGTTCCTTCGGATTCTGTCACTGTAGATAATATGCATGAAATCACTACGCCTTCTGTCGATGTTAGCTTAGCGCATGGTGTGGAGTCAGCTTCCGGAAACATCGAGGAGGGAAATGCTTCTGTGGGTGATGCCAATGTCTCTAATACTGGTGATCTAACAACACTACAGAGCACAACGGCTAAAGAAACAACAACCATAGAGACATCAACTAGTGCTCCAGCAATATCAACCACAACTCCAACGGAAGTTGTTCGAAAAATAACAAAACTCAGTACCAAAAATGATCCAATAATAACTACTAAAACAACAATAACCAATAAAGTTGTAACTGACAAAATAACTAACATTGAGTCACGTTTGGAACATCCGCTCGAATTATCAGAAGCTGTCAAAAAACCAACCCAATTGGAAAAAGATCATATCGCCTACGATCCCGAAGATATGCAAAGCGATGCTTTTCCGTCAATATATTCGTATGGTGCCCAAAAGCTTCAGTATTTAAAACTACTAACAAGAATGAATCAGGTTAATGAAGAACTTCATATCAACTTGAAAGACGCCGTAGAACTGGATGATAACCTCAAGAAGTTTAAGTATGACAGTGTAAAGAGTACTACGAAAGCTCATGCAACTATCGCACCTCCATTTGTAAATACTGAACCTATCGCAATCGTAGAAAAACCGATAACTAATAAACCTAGAGAGCCTCTAACACCGATCACTACAAATTCGTTCCTCGCACAGTTAGAGCATGTTGTGACTACTACTCCGACACCAATTGTCACTAATAGTAACATTGCAAACACAACCACCGAAGAACCGACTACTGAAAAAATTTCAATAACAGTCGAGGAAAAAACTGTAAATACACCCGAACAACAGAAAACAACAGAACCAACTAATCCTAAGCACGTTTTGATTAATCTAACAATATCGTCTGACGATGCTGATAACGCCTCCTATAAACCGATTTACTCTTTAACTTTGACAGTACCTACGCTAGGTGATACAAATGAGATACCAACTGTCAAAATAACTCCAATGGACGTCGAACCTACTCAACCTTCCAATTTTAACAAGCCAGTGATTCGAGAAGGAACCGCAAAGACGGGTAATTCAACAAACTCAGAAGATTGGGGAGGTACTTGCGAATGTTCGTGTCCTGTTTGCAATAACAATATAACAGAAGATGATTTTTATGATGAGTATAATGATAACATTGCATCAACTGGATCTGATATTTCAAAAGACGCGACTACCACGGAGTCAGCTGTAACTTATGATACTACAGAAAGTTCATCTGAATCTGAGAAAGCATCAACCACTGATAATGGATTAACGAGAACCGAGACTTCAAGAGACGATGTAACTTTAACAACTGATTTCACAACTGAAACAGATACTGAAGTTCCGTGCATAACGGAAAAGCCATGCGTTTGCCCTAAGGTTGAACCTCCACCCATTCTCATACTGGAAGGTGAGGTCGATTTGAATACGATCAGAGATAACTTACTAACCGTCACGACAACCATCAACGGATAGGGTTTCCGTGTTCTACTCAACTTTCTACATAACCCACTAATTTGCATGCACATTAACTGGGTAAAATCTTTCGGAGGGGTCTTTTCAGTTGCATGTGCTTTGGGAAATTTTATGGTGATGTTATGCAAAGTTATAAAGTTAGAATTGTTTTAGTAGAGACTAGAAGCTTTGTAGTTTTGAGTTTCAGAATGCACCGTATGACACCGATTTAGAAAATTGACTTAGATTTCACCACATTATCGCATGTATAATTTACTGATTTATCGACGAAAACACTAAAAAATCTTGTATTTTGTAGGTGCCCGAACATTCCCCGCCCAGTCGTTCCCGCCAGACGGGACGACGTTCAAACAAATTACTTTAGGTGAAAAATTATCAAAAGAAATCCCTCCATATAGTTACTGGAACATGCAGTTCTATCAATCTCAGGCTTCGTACGTGAAGTTTGACTATTTGATCCCGCGAGGCGCTTCGATAGGGGTGTACGCGAGGCGGAACGCCCTCCCTACTCACACGCAGTACCACTTCTTGGAAGTTTTGAGCGGATTCAAAGCGAGAACTACTAGAGCTTCACATGTAAGTTTATAAAGACGAGCGATGTATTGCTTTTCTTTTTGCCTTGTATCGCTTCTACAGGAAAGTTCTTTACTGCTTCTGAATACTAAATATCGATGAATATTGCATCGTACATTAACATCACTTTATCTGATCAAATTTGCTTTTGTGATATCCATGCCGATATTAAAATTGATGAAACCCAAATCAGTTTTATAAGCAGATTAAAAAATAAAGTGGCAGTTTTGGTAACAGATCATTTATTTATTCATGGCTAAATCTTTTCTAAAACAACACCCATTTCAGCCATCCGTAAAGAAAGAAGTAACCCACTACATGGAGCAAGGTCACTGGTTTCTCTCTGTATACAACGACGACGGCGATCCGCAAGAAATCAGCTTCATAGCCATGGTGGCTGAGGAGATGACGCATAACTGTCCTAATGGGTGTTCGGGGAAGGGAGAGTGTCTGATGGGGCATTGTCAGTGCCAGCCGGGCTTCGGAGGCGATGATTGTAGTAAAAGTAAGCGGAGGGGGTATTTGTTTACACTATTTTGAGAGACACCGGATAACAAAATAAGTTAATGCTTATCTTTTTCTTTCCATGACTTTGTTCCACCCTTGTGTAACGAAACTATGAAAAAACAAAAAAAATAATGTGTTTTTTCGTATTTGACAATCGTAGTATATGATGGGTACTTTGATGATTGACACAAGGTCAAAAACTAAAGTCAAACAAAACATTCACAGGCGTTTGCCCAGTTCTCTGCAGTCAACGCGGAGAATACATCAACGGCGAATGTCAATGCAACCCGGGATGGAAAGGCAAGGAGTGCTCCCTACGTCACGATGAGTGTGAGGTCCCGGACTGCAATGGACATGGGCATTGCGTCAATGGAAAGTGTTCCTGTGTTCGTGGGTATAAAGGTGGGCTACTTTGATTTAATCTACTCTAAAAGTCAAAAAATCCTGACGATTTCATTTCGCTTCTAATGATTACAGCCCAGCATTCAAAATTCAGCAAAAATCAGGATTATTGGGTTGAATGTAGATAATTTTTGAAAAATTGTAATATATGTGATCGATACTTAAACATCAGATTACAGAACACTCTTTGTAATCTGAGACGTGGACTAACCAGTCGTATCATCTAAATCGTCACAGTTCCTTGCCATCAACTCCCATAAATAACGTGATTCGTCGTCTGGGTCTCTTTAAGACTAGAGTGAAGTATTTGATAGTGTCTTCTGCACCTCAGTGATGTCACTTACGATCAATTGAGATTGCGGTGAAACGAAGGTCTATTTACGTTTAAAATATTACACGTGTTTTATTTCCTAAGACGCAAATTAATCAACCTTTTCATCCGTCTAGGCAAATTCTGCGCCGATGTCGACTGCCCCCACCCAACTTGCTCTGGCCACGGCTTCTGCATTGAAGGCACTTGCGTCTGTAAGAAAGGATGGAAAGGACTCGACTGTGCGACCATGGATAAGGACGCGCTACAGTGTCTGCCAGACTGCTCCGGACACGGGACTTTCGATGTTGATACCCAGACTTGTAGCTGTCATGCGAGGTGGTCGGGAGAGGATTGTTCCAAGGGTGAGTGAGAATTCTAAAATTGTGAGCAATTCAAGGCTCCAAAATGCAAATGTTGACTGTATTGGACGTAGTGTCACTGTCCAGTGCCTGGAAATCGTTTCATTAGGAGATGTCGAAATGGGATGGAATAGCTATTGGAGTTTAAAATAGTTTAAGGAAGTGGCCAGTCCCTTAGCCCCTTGGCCAAGCCGGTTCTTTTGGCCAGAATCAGAGTTTTATCTCTGCTGTCGTAGTGCACCTAGTTGTGTATCAATAGAAGGTTGATTTTATTTTCACAGAGGTGTGCGACCTAGACTGCGGTCCGCACGGGCGCTGCGTGGGCGCATCCTGCGCTTGCGCGCCCGGTTGGAGCGGCGCCGCCTGCGCCTCGCGGCTCTGCGACGCGCGCTGCGCCGACCACGGACAGTGCAAGAACGGGACCTGTCTCTGTGTCTCGGGCTGGAACGGAAAACATTGCACGCTGGAAGGTAAGGACTTACCACATACATCCAGCACCGCTGCCGCACGACACTACAAAACAATTCAATAACTTTATTTCTTTAGGCTTACAAAATAGGCGTAGGTATCGTGCTAAAAGGTAACCGACCAAACTCCAACCAAAGGCGGTTCTCTCTGGAATCGATCTAAGAAACTATTAATTGTACAAAATCTCAAAATGATTACTTCATCAATAAAAATTTTGATGTTTGATTTTTTCCATTCCAACCCAAGTCAACTGTTTCTAAATAATCCTCTTTCTATCAGAAAATATGGTTATAGCCAACGAAAAATGGTTTCTTCTTTCTTTCTTATCTAATCTTTATGTAAGCTTCGAATTTAATTTATCGTTCATACTAAATATAGATACTAATTATCTCATTACAGGTTGTCCGCGCGCCTGCGCTGGCCACGGTAGCTGCCGCGTCGTCAACGACGGCCGCTGGGAGTGCAAGTGCTTCGACGGATGGGACGGTCCAGACTGTACCACGCTTAAAGAACAGATCTGTGATGATGCTAAAGATAATGATAAAGGTGAGGGTAGTAATGTATTGATGATAAGGATAATGGTGAAGACAGTGAGCTAATCAAAGTAAAATTGTAGAACAAAAGATAATAGTGATTCGTGGTCTTTTCATCAAATTAAAAAAAAGTGGACGCATTTTTTTACAAACCTTTTGCATTTAAGTTAAAAAGTGACTTATCGACAAATTATTTTATACGGTACCAGTTTGACGTAAATTCACTGACATTCTAAGTTTTTGTTTTACCTATTTATTGTTTGTTTTAATTAAAATCATTTTATATTTTGCAATTTTTTTATTGAAATTTAAATTATATTTTTGTTGTTCTATTATGCATGCCAATTTAAAATTGGAAAATTATGTTGAACCAACTTAGAACCATTTTTCATGCAATACAGTGATAATGATTTAAAGTAATTTAAATCAATGACGATAATAATAATAATTGACACATTATAAAATCTTCCTAATCTACTTTTAACAAAATTGCACTAATTGTCACTGAATATGTTGCTGCTCTATCCACAGACGGCCTAGTGGACTGCGAGGACCCAGAATGCTGCCAGAGCGCCGCCTGTAAAGGCAGCCAGCTCTGCGTATCCTCTCCCAAACCCATAGACATCCTCCTCCGCAAACAACCTCCCGCGATCACGGCCTCCTTTTTCGAACGCATGAAGTTCCTCATCGACGAGGGCAGTCTGCAGAACTACGCTAAACAGGAGACGTTCAATGAGAGGTGGGTTCGATGTTCGGTGTTGTGTTTCCGTGTTTTAATATCTACTTTGTACACGATTCGTTCCTTTCTACTTTTTGAAGTTAAAAATTAAATTTTCGGAGTTGATTTCTAGGTTATAATTTATTCAAATTTTGTACTCTTGGACACCACATTAATTGCGTTGGAGATGGTAATGAATGTAAACGTATTCAGTTAATTGAAGAATTTATACAAAGATTTAACGAATCGTGTACCAAATTGAATATAATCTACAAGTTAAATATTAACAATATCTGTTATATAAATATGCAATGTTGTGCCCCAGTCAATCCTAATGTTTTATTTAATGGAATTTGTAACACGTTGCTTTTTCTTATTTTCTTACACTGGATTAACAAGTGCCAATCGCACTTGCATGTTCTCATTTAACATGGCTGTTGTTGTTTCTTCCTTCTAAATTAACAGTTCTAAGGATGTGTACTCATTATGTGTCATTTCTCTCGGTTTTCTAACGCTGCGCAGTATGTTTTGGAACCACTTCAACACGAGGTAAGACTTGTGATGCGGAGTCATTGTGTCGACTCCTTTAGTTACCTACGATCCTTGGTTTTAGATCTGCTGTATATATTTATTAATTGGCATTTAGTTTATTTTATGTGTGCATGTTGTTCGTTGTTAGTGTGTTTGTTACCTACTATTGTGTCCTGTGAAATTGTGTTCGCTTTTTATGTATGTGTATTTATTTGTATACGTCCACTTCCATACGTAGACATAATATCAAAGAAAATACTATTTATTCTTTTGAACGTAGTATTGGATTGAGAATTAAAAATTTAGACAAATTCCTTCGCAATTTAGAAAACTCACTTAGCTCCCTTGAACACAAAATCACTGTCTACAAAGAGCTTGTTGTTGAAAAGTTCTAAAGACAGATTAGAATAGAAATCATCACTCTGATACATTTTACACAACTACCTACACAAATTTTAAATTGTGAAAATCATATTCGAAATTTAACGTACAAGAACTCCTCATAGGAAAAGTACTTTACAATGGATCATAACATTTCTTTACATCGGTAGTCACAACTTTATCCAAATTAACAAATTCTTCATCAAAATTTTATCATACGCAGTATGAGTATTATCCAGATCAGCCAACTCACAATCCAAAATTCCATAACTTACAGTTTTTAATAAAATCACCATTGGCAGTTCAAACTAGTATAACCTTACCTAATTCATGACCAAAGTACATATTCTTGGCAGCATGATAACTGTCCAAGTATAAGCCAATTCACTAGATATCAAAATCTGTCCTCCCATCATTGTCAGAGAGAAATTGTCAGTCAATCAGTTCATGAGTTACAACTTTATCTAAATCAACCATTACCAACGTCAAAGTCACAATAACTTTCATTATCATTTTCATCATCACCTTCACTCTCACCAACCTAATCATCATCATCACTTCCAGTCGTTCTGCCGTCATCCGCGGCCGTGTAGTCACCTCTCTCGGCTCAGGATTGGTCGGGGTCAGGGTATCTACATCCACTCCGTTAGAAGGGTTTACTCTAACCAGGGAAGACGGATGGTTCGATCTATTGGTGAATGGAGGCGGTGCCGTCACGTTGCACTTCGGGAGGGCGCCGTTCAAGAGGTCTTCGCAGGTTGTGTTCGTGCCGTGGAATGAGGTTCGTATACTTTCCATAAGTTAAAATAATTATTATAACCTTCTGCCCACGGCTTTGCACGCGCTTTTTCGGGATAAAGAGTGATATTATGTGTGATACCCCGGGATACTGTCTACCTCCCTGCCAAATTTCACTAAGACCCGTTCAACTGTTTAGGCGTGAATAGTTTACAGAGAGACGCTTTCGCTTTTATAATAGTAGCTGTAGTGGGTTTGTATGTTTGAGGAAGCTCATCGATTTGTAATCGGGAAAACACAACAGCAATACCACAAACAAAAGTTTGATAGGATTTGTCATAGCATGCCCTTTCGTTCGGTTATGTACTTATCATGCTCATTCCCAACGTCTCACGAAGAGTATTCCTAACGTCTCCCGAAATCGCACCTACCTAATAAAATTTGGCCTTACTACATATTATAGTAAGCCCGAATTTTAGTTTTTCTTTGAATTGATTCATAAAGACAGTATGCAGTGTGCACACTGTGCACACAGACTCCGTAAAGTTTAAATCAAGTTATTTTGTAAAATAACTTGATTTAAACTTTACGCAGTCTGTTAAAAATAAATCACTTATCTATTATGGAGGGGCTAATTATCATCAAATCTATCATTACACACGTATGTATAATTACACTCGTCAAATATTCACCCTATCTGGGGCACACTGCCGTGAACTTGTTAAGGTCGAACGTAACAAGTATATAACTTTGCAACTTTGCCTCGTTACGTAGATGTAAATAAGTTACCTTGTATGAAACCCTACAAGCTTTGAACTTCGTGTTATCGATACACACGATGAAGGCACTTTTAATCATATCCTCATAACTTTTAATAATTATGAAGGCGCTCAAAACTACATAACGAAAAGTTTGATACTTGTTATCTAGTACCCATAGCTCAAGCTCGTCTTACCTAAGTGCTAGATGATGCTGTGTGAATTGTCCAGCGTTTATTTATGCTTTATTTTAACACCAATGATGTTGGAATGGTAAACCAATAAGTCAACGTGAAAGTCACTTTGAGAACTGTCACATGTCAAGTAACATTCGCTTGATCTACGGCTGTCTCGTTCTGGCTTTTTCGCTCGCTCGCTCTCTCTCTCTCTCTCTACTTCTAAACGAGTTTTAACAATTGAGCTGGAAAGGGAGGCCAATGCCCTTCAGTTTTACAATTGAAACAGTTGAGCTATCTGCAGACTGTTGCAAAAAATCTCGAGTGAGCTCAACTGATCCATATCGTCAAAAGCGTTCCCAAGACGCAGGCAGCTTAAAGAGTATTCTTATTATGAACTTGCCTACGTACGTAACAGTGCTACGAAAAGTGCTACGAAAGCTTACGCCGCCGTAGCCACACCGTAAACCCAAGCATTTAATAACGAAACGACTTCACTAAACTTCATATGAAGCAATTTAAAGTTTTTCGCGATTTGAGACATGCGAACCGACGATTAAAGTGGCATTACGCTTTTTGCGAGTCAATTATTTCGCTTAAAACTTTATTTTCCACTGGTTAAGGGCTCGACGAGACGTTTTTAATTGTAGGTACCGCTGCGCTGTATGTATATGTTATTTTAGAACGTTAACGGTTAGTCACGTTAGACTTGTGTGGCAGGCATTGGCGCTAATGGTTGTGATTTCTACGGATACACATATAAAGATTTACTTGTGAAATGAACAATAAAATGTGTTTGCTTATTGACTTGGCTAACGAACGAAGCTTTATTTATAAACTTTTGTATTATTTATAGTTTGAATATCGGTGTTTTTTTTTAGGAATTACGAACCCAAATATGGCAAAGGTACCTGTAGCGTATTTTTTGTCTTTATCGCAAATTATAATATTTGTCATAAAATGAGAGCCAGTAATAAATACCAAGGTACAAGAAAAAACAATGATAATTTAGTGTTATTTTATTTTACCATGAATTGGTGTATGATTTGTAGATAAGACAAAATAATAATGATCAATAATGCTTGCGATTCTATGTATAGTCTAAACCAAACTACAAAATACAACCAACAAGTCTCTTCGTTACGAATAAAAGCAGGAGAAGCAAGGCATAATTAAAAGGGAAAACTAAAATCCTATAGGGTACTTCCCGTTGACCTAAAACCATGAAATTTGGCAAGAAGCAAGGTCTTATAGCATAAGAAGGGAGAAAAATCTAAAACCAACAAATTGGTAGAAGATTCACAAAAAAAAACATTTGAATCTAGTCATGGACCAAAAACTTAAAGTTGACCCGTTGACCTAAAATCATAAAATTTGGCAAGAAGTAGGGTCATAAAGCACAAATGAAGGATCCGTAACCCGTCAACTAGCAGCCTAAAAAATTTTTTTTTATTCTCGTCATGGGTCATGCATGATATTTGGCAAAAAACACGGTCTTGTAATTATATAATTATACGGAACCCTCGTTTCGCGAGTCTGACTCGCACTTAACGTTTTATTGTATACTAGCAGCGCCTCGCGGTTTCACCCGCGTAGTTCCCGTTCCCGTAGGAATTTCGGGATAAAAAGTAGCCTATATCCTATTCCAGACTATAATCTATCTCTGTGTCAAATTTCATCCAGATCCGTTTTGCCGTTCTGGCGTGATAAAGGAACAAACATCCATCCATCTATCTAAACTTTCACGTTTATAATATTAGTGAGATTATTTGAATGGAACCACGCAAATCCCAAACAAAAATGGAACGTCTTAAGCTCATTTCAATAGGTACTTTCTTTACTCAATTAACTATACTATGTACGTACTTCTTTGATCTCTAGAAAGGGCGACATCGTTCGCCCAATGTATTCTCTCGAAATAAAAGTCAGGGTTCGGGTCACTTCACTAAGAAATGTTTTCACGGCATTGTTTTGTCCACAGGTGGTTATAATTGACAAAGTAGTGATGTCGACAGCTGACGAGAAGCTTGGCATGGGGCCTCCTCAGGCGTGCCTGGCTCACGACTACGACGCCATGAAGCCGGTGGTGCTAGCTACGTGGAAGCATGGCTTCCAGGGCGCTTGTCCGGATAAATCCGCTATTTTGGCAGAGTCTCAGGTAATTGACTAGGCATTCGTACCACTAGGTTTGGAACTCGCAGCCAGTCTCTGTTTTACAGCCAGTTACATAAATAAATTGAATGCAAGAGTGAAGGCTGTATGTTAGTGATTTACTGTCGACCACGTCATGGTCATTTAATATCGCAAGATAGTGGTTAAACAAAGGTCAACAAAATTTGGAATACCTACCTAGATAGATAAGACCGCGTGGTTAGCCACCGACTGCGTGGTTAACTGCGGGGGCGGCTAACCACGCGGCTAGTATCCAGTACCTGGTTAAGTTGCAACCGCTTCTGATTGTACGCACTTAACCGCCTTTTGTGGAGAATTCTTATGTAAACCGCACAATACTCCTTCCACAGGTGGTTCAAGAAAGTCTGCAAATCCCGGGAACTGGTCTCAACCTGGTGTACCACAGCTCGCGCGCGGCTGGCTACCTGTCCACCATCCAGCTGCAGCTGACTCCGGAGAAGGTGCCTCCGACCCTGGCGCTCATCCACCTCCGCATCACGATCGAAGGGATCCTGTTCGAGAAGACCTTTGAGGCGGATCCTGTCATCAAGTTTACTTATCCTTGGAATAGGTAAGGACAGGCAGAAAGTTATTTGTTTCTTTTTAGGGTAGACAAGGCAATATTTTTTAACGAAAATTTGGCTTTTAAGGCGCCTGTACACACATAGTGATATTTAAACATGCTATATGCATTCCACTCATTTATTTGCTGTTTGTTACATGAAGTTCCCTTATTTTTGACAGGTGAGTGAATGAAGACTGAATGACAGAACTATTTCAAAGAAAAATTAACTTCTTCCACTAGTGGGCAAAAATTGAACTAGTAAGAATATAGTATAGAGTAATATATTCTGCCATATTTTATAATAATTATATTTAAATTTATGTTTCCAGACTCAACGTGTACCGCCAACGCGTATACGGAGTGACCACCGCCCTGGTGAAGGTCGGCTACCAGTACTCGGACTGCAGAGACGTGATGTGGGCCGTGCAGACCACCAAGCTGTCCGGCTACGACATGAGTATATCTGACGTGGGCGGATGGAACCTCGACATACATCATCGATACAACTTCCACGAAGGTAATTATGTTATCTGAACTCGGAAAGCGTAGCATAGGATGCCCGATAACCAGGTGGGACGACCTGCGAAAGGACTGCAGGCAGATGCTGGATGCGGGACAGGGCACTATTGCGCTCATGAAGCCCTTAGCCCAGCAGTGGACTTGAGTGCTGATTTTTAGGTAGTTCGAAATAATGGACCAAATGTGCCCTTACAGTTCAGTTGGTCCAGTTGGCTAGACCATCGATATTATTATTTCGGTAATACGAAGAAGACAGACTTGAGTCCAGATATAAAGGTAGTACTCTATATTAACAAAGTCTATATTTTTCCAGGAATCCTCCAAAAGGGCGATGGCGCGAATATCTACCTGAAGCACAAGCCTCGGCTCATCATCACGGCGATGGGCGACGGACGACAGAGAGAGCTGGAGTGCGGCACCGAGTGCTATGGTAAGGGTTGATCGTTGCTGTGTAGATGGTGTTACGACTAAGCACATGACGGCTTAGCAGTATGTAGCACTGTAGCTGTTTGCAACGACGTAGAATGTGGATGGTTGGATGTAGCGATCGTTGTAATCAAGTAAAAGTAAATTTATTTCATTTTTATTTCTGCGATGTAGTAATCATCAACTTAGGAGGCTGTAGTAAAAGTTACATTGCTCCGTCGAAGCAATAAGCAACACTGCTACAACAACAACATGGTTGCCACGTTGCCTGCACTGCTACGTCGTAGCAACTAGCTACACTGCTACGGCGTAGCAACAATCGACACCGCTACTACCGTAGCCAACAAACCATGCCTACCTTTTATTTACCTACTGCCTTATTTTCATGATTTATAGTATAAATTTGGACTAGTGTATGTGCTTATTTTGTAAGCCTAAAGAAACAAAGTTAATAAAATCTGAAATCTATACTCAGGTTAACACTTTTTTATCTCTGGACATGTACATGACATGCTCTCTGTATATTTTTCGTCCATTTTAAATACTTTGTGTCCTTTAATAATAGGAAAAAATCTTATTCGTCTTCCGTTTTACGTGGCAACACAACTTTGTAACGAGATGTATGTGTGCTGACAAGGAAGTTTTGATGTTTTATATTTGTATTATTTGTGTTTTATGTTATTATAAAGAATAAAGTAATTAAGATAAGGTTAACTTCCAGGTGCAGCTACGAAACAACGGCTGTTAGCTCCGGTGGCGCTAACGACCGCGCCCGACGGATCCATATTTGTGGGAGACTTCAACCTCGTGCGCAAGATCAGTACGGATGGTTCTGTGAAGACTGTAGTCAAACTGAAGTGAGTACCTACTACTTCTGCTGTGCTGTTGAAAAAAACTAAAAACCGACTTCAACTTATTTAATACTCACACTGTTTTTAAGTTTTACGAGACAAATATTCGTAGTTAAAAAGTAAAATATAAAAGTCAGTCCCTCTGGAATAATTTCGTGTCCATAATTGACGGAGAAATCGACGAAGATTTACATTTTTTTTTAAAATACATATTTACGTGAAATTTATTTCACGAGTAAAAATAAACATTTTCCTCACGAACCAGAGAGACAGCGGTAGCATATTGAAAATAATATCAACGTCGTTGCTAAAAAAACCAGTAAAACCGTAATTGCATTAGCATACGACCCGTTAAGTAATATGCAACTAGAGTGACATTTAATCTCGACAGTATAATAATATGCACATTAGCTACTGCCAATCTAAAGTTTCACGCTTTAGATTATAGCCACCTAAGTGGACTTTTGCACGCGACTTATAAACACTTATTTACAATTCTAATTAAAATTTTAATTCGGACGGATGACTTCTATAGTGAAGTGGACAAATAGCTTATGAGGCAGAAAGATGCAGGTTCAATTCATGTTGTGAACGAATGTTAGCATCAGCTAATTAATCTGTTTGATAAATAATAGATTCAAGCGTTACTTTGCGGAAATCCATTGCAAAATATAAGGATGAAAATATTTAGTAACAATTCCGCGAAAAAACCTTCGCCGATAAGTTCTAACAAAATGTAGTCCGCGTTGTAGAAGAAAACGTAGTTTGTAGTTGGCGTCTACAAAATGAAAAAATACCTATCAAAGCAAGACGTCAACTAGTTTCGTCTCGTGGAGAGACGGAATTCGCGGAATTGTTACTAAATATTTTCATCCTTATATTTTTAATCTGTTTGAGTTAAATATTATGTTGTAAATGATTTTGCTGTAGGTTACTAACAAAATATGAATATACTAACTAAGGAAAGGAACTCGAGCTTAGTCATCTGACTAAGCTCGAGTTCCTTTCCTAGCTAAAAAGCACGCTAAAAGCTAGCTTAAAAGACATAATCACGCTTTTTAAAATATAAATGATAAGTAGGTATATAATTATATAGATATAAATGCGAAAGTTTGTATGAATGGATGTTTGTGTCGGAGTGGATCGGATTTTGCCTTTCACTTCCATTAACATATAGGCTACATTTTATCCCAGAAAAAAAGCATACAAAGCCGCGGGCAGAAGCTAGTGTATAATATCACAAAATGTTATAAAGCCCCTGATTCCTCTTCTCTCCACGACCTTGAGCCAGTGCCCACGCTCTCTCGAATTGGTCCAGTTCGTCACACCATCCTTTAAATGTATCTACTTACCTATTTGTTCACAAACATGTCTCAGTATTAATTATTGATTTATGTTTATTTCCAGCGCCACTCGAGTGTCGTACCGCTACCACATGGCCCTCTCTCCTCTCGACGGCACACTCTACATCTCCGACCCGGAGTCTCATCAGATCATCAAAGTTCGCAACACAGATGACTTCAGCGATCCCGAGCACAACTGGGAGACCATCGTGGGCTCCGGAGAAAGGTGTCTGCCGGGAGACGAGGCACATTGCGGCGATGGTGCTCTAGCAAGGGACGCTAAGCTAGCCTACCCGAAAGGAGTTGCAGTGTCTTCAGACAATGTTGTTTACTTCGCTGATGGCACCAATATCCGAATGGTAGACCGAGATGGAATCATAACAACGGTTATCGGCAACCACATGCATAGAGCTCATTGGAAGCCTATTCCTTGTGAGGGTACGCTTAGCGTTGAAGAGGTCCACCTACGCTGGCCGACAGAACTCGCCATCAATCCTCTTGATAACAGCCTTCATATCATCGACGATCACATGATTCTACAAATGGCTCCGGATGGCAGAGTGAAGGTTATAGCTGGTAGACCCCTCCACTGCCCGTCTCCTCTGACTGGATACGATATGGAACTAGCGACGTATGCGACTTTAGTAATGCCGCAAAGCATTGCTTTCGGGGCAGCAGGAGATCTGTACGTGGCTGAAAGTGATTCTCAGAGAATCAATAGAGTGAGATTGATAACTACAGATGGAAAGATTTCGTTGTACGCGGGAGCAGAATCGAAGTGCAACTGTTTGGAACGAGGATGCGATTGCTTCGAAGCCGATAACTTCCTAGCTTCCAACTCGAAGTTCAATACTATCTCAGCGGTCATCGTGAGTCCAGATGGAATAGTCCATATTGCTGATCAAGCGAACTATAGGATTCGATCTGTCATGGCGAGTATACCCGACGCAAGTGGTGCCAGAGAATACACCATCTACTCCCCCGATACCCAAGAAACTTACATCTTCAATAGATTCGGGCAACACGTTATGACAAAGAATATCCTAACAGGAGAAAATAACTACGTCTTCACTTATACCGTAAACACCAGTAATGGCAAACTGAGCACGGTCACTGACGCAGCCGGGAACAAAGTCTTCCTACTTCGTGACTACTCAAGCTTGGTCAACTCGATCGAGAACACTAAAGGGCAGAAGTGTCGGCTCAAAATGTCCAAAATGAAGATGCTCCAAGAGTTACGAACACCTGACAACTTCAACATGACTTTCGACTATCACGGAACAACTGGATTACTCAAAGCGAAGTACGATAGCACTGGTAGAAGTTACATCTACAAGTATGATGAGTTCGGAAGACTAACATCGGCGGTCACGCCTACTGGCAGAATCATTACGCTTACTTTCGACCTCAGCGTCAAAGGTGCAACTGTAAAAGTCAGCGAAAACAACCGCAAGCCCATCTCGATCTTGATCAAGGGATCTTCGGTCAACACCAAATTGGGAGAAGCAGAGAAGAAAACTATAATCTCGACTGACGGTAGCATCTCGTCAAGCATGCCTTGGGGACACGTAATCTCAACCGACACCGTTCCATACACGATTTTATCCGAAATTGACCCCATTTTGGGAGAAAGCTATCCTGTTCCGGCGAAACAGAGAACAGAAGTCGGCGGAGATTTGGCAAACAGATTCGAATGGCGGTACTTCTTACGTAGACTGCTTTCCAACAAAGGAAAGAGCAGCAAAGCTGTTGCCCAAATCGGTCGTAAGCTTCGAGTGAATGGGGAGAACCTTCTCACCTTGGAATACGATCGAGATACATCGACTGTCGCTGTATTCATGGATGATAAAGTGGAACTGCTAAATGTAACATACGATAGAACAGCACGACCCGTCAAATGGGGACCAAGAAACGATATATTCGCAGAAGTGGAACTCGAATACGACAGATTCAACCGATTGACTAGATGGAGCTGGGGAGATTTGAACGAAACTTACGGATTCGATAGAGCGGGAAGACTACACGAGATACGATACGGCGATGGTTCATCCCTAGCCTACTCCTTCAGAGACATGTTCACAAGTCTACCGTTGAAAGTGACCACACCAAGAGGCAGTGACTATCTTCTAGACTACGATGATTCGGGAGCTCTCCAGAACCTAACAACACCACGAGGTCACATCCACACATTCGCTCTTATGACGTCACTAGGCTACTTCAAGTACCAATACTTCTCGCCTATGAACCGCCATCCTTACGAGATTCTCTACAACGATGACGGTTATATCTTAGCGAAGATCTTCCCACACCAATCTGGGAAGATCCTGTACGTTTATGATAGCACCGGCAAACTGGAAACTATTTTAGCTGGAGCATCCGCTACTCGCTATGGATATCATGAAAACACCCACCTTGTAAAGAACGTTGAGGTTACCGATCCTGATTACGAACTGAAGCAAGACTATAAGTACCACGCCGGTATTCTGAAAGACGAGAAGATCAAATTTAACTCGAAGAGTGGTCTCAACAACGCCCACTTCAAGTACCAGTACGACGGCAACGCGCGGCTTTCAACGATAGACGTAAACATCAACAGCAAGGAAATGCCACAACTCCGCCTCAAATACAACCAAAACCTTGGCATACTAGAAGCTGTTAGTGATCTCAGAATCTACAGAAACACGTTCAACCGCTCTGTAATGCAAGACACCAGCAAACAATACTTTACGATTATTGACTACGACGACCATGGCCGGATAAAGACTGTTCTCATAAACATCAAAGCATTCGACGTTTTCAGACTTGAGCTCGAATACGACGTCAGAAACAGGATAAAGTCCAAACGTATGATGATCGGAGACACGTCATCCGTTGCACGCATCAGTTACAACTACGATGGACATCTGATGGAATTCATTGGTTCCGAAGATGACTGGAAGTACAATTACGATGAGAACGGCAACGTGATCGGAGTTATCGAACAAGGAGAGAAGAGATACCTCGGCTATGACATCGGAGATAGAGTGGTGCAATACGGAGAGCTTGAGTTCAGCAGCTACGACGGAAGAGGCTTTGTCATCAGACGCGGGGAACAGAAGTATAGATACAACTCCCGAGGGCAATTCGTCCACGCTTTCGAACGAGACAAGTTCCAAATGTGGTACTACTATGATGATAGGAGCAGATTGGTTGCATGGAAGGATGACAAAGGAAACGTCACTCAATTCTTCTACACCAACCCTCAAACCCCAAATCTGATCACTCACATGCACCACACCAAGACTGAAAAGACCGTCCGCTTCTTATACGATCAAAGAGACTTCTTGACTTGCATCGAGACAGAAGACCAACGTTTCTATGTCGCGACAGATCATAATGGCTCGCCGCTAGTAGTTTTCGACGTCAATGGAGAAATCGTCAAGGAAATCAAGCGCAGTCCTTTCGGAAAGATCGTCAAAGACACGAACCCTGGATTTTACGTGCCTATCGACTTCCACGGCGGTATCCTAGATTACAGTACCAACCTCATCTATTTGGAGAACAGACTTTTCGACCCAGTGGTCGGACAATGGATGACGCCGAGTTGGGAACACCTAGCTACTAAACTAAGCTTGCCAACGGACATTTTCATCTACCGATTCAAGAATAACGACCCTGTTAACCGCAACCAGAATGTTCCGTACATGACTAGCTTGGAAAGCTGGCTACAGCTTTATGGGTACGATCTGGACAAGATGATGGGATCTAAATACATCACGGATATGATCTTCCAGCCTAAGACGTCGGTAGCTTCCGCGCAGTTGGCGCCTGACTTCGGAGTTATGTCTGGACTGCATTGCATTATCAAAGAGGTAAATATTTTCTTAATTATTTTCTATTGAATAACACGTTATTGATGTTTCATCTTTCAGGTCAATTTCAGCCCATTTTTTTTCTCTTGTTTTTCTGAGAAACCTTTTAGGAATTGACCATTATTCTTAACATTCTCAAGCCATCTCTCACTTATTTCAATTTACTATTCTCTCCCTTCTCTACTTATCATTGTTTTTCTCCACAGGTGAACGACAAACTGGCCGACATCGATTTCGTCCCGACCCCCCTCCTCAAAATGGAACCGATCACCCGAAACCTCCTCCCTCGCGTCTCATACAAACGCGGTGTATTCGGCGAAGGTGTACTAATCTCGCGCGTCGACGGGAAAGCCTTCATCAGTGTCGCCGACGGCGCCAACAGCGTCGTCGAAGACGTTATCACCACTGTCTTCAATAACTCTTACTTCCTGGATGTTCACTTCAGTATTCACGATCAAGATGTGTTCTACTTCGTGAAGGATAACACGTTGAAAATCAGAGATGATATGGAAGAGCTGAGACGGCTGTCTGGCAAGTTCAATGTGTCGCAGGATGAGACTAATGATCAGGGCTCTGAGGTAAGTTTCTTGATCTTCTGTAGGTTACTGTTTTATTTTTAAACCTATGAATATTTTCCTATGAAATGGAAGTTCAATAAGAGAGTTAACTAATCAAGTTCAACTGATTTTGACTACCTCTACTTTGGCTCTAAAATTGACTGCTGATCTAGTGTGGGCAAGCTCTCATTATACGGGCCTTAGTCTTCTATGATTCGCCTTAACGCTCGTTGTATGATATGTACCTACCTATATAGGTATATTCAGTCCCCAATCTAATATGCTTTTTAAGACGCCACACGTTCAAGTATTGGTTTCGTTCTTTGTTATCTTTCTCACAGTCTCATTTCTTTCCCCAGGTCCGAGTACACGCAGTGGGCAAAGGTTCAGCCCAAGCGGTCATCGTGCTCCGCTATGGCGTCGACCCCGCGCAAGAACGAATCAAACTGCTGAAGCATGCGCACAAACGCGCTGCCGCCCGCGCGTGGGAACGAGAGAAGGCTTTAGTCGCCGCTGGCTGGGAGGGCAGGGGCTCCTGGACCGAGGAGGAGAAGGAAGAACTAATCTCTCACGGCATAGTGGACGGGTGGGCCGCCCGAGACGTGCACTCAGTCTCCAAGTACCCGCAGCTAGCCGACGACCCAGCTAACATCGTCTTCGTCCGCGACGGCAGGAGAAAACGGAGAAAGAGCGGTCGCGCCCGGCACCGCTCGTGACTCTCCAAACGTGCCATTACGACGCCATCTTGATTTGACTACAACAAAATGGCGGTTATGTTCGAAATTTATTTTTATAGGACTGAGATTTCGACGGCTCTTGTGATCGATATTTCTAAGTTTTTCTAGGACTGAATGCGAAAGGTTAGAGTAAGGAAAAGACGGACAAAAATGAAGTTGTGAACCTTAGATCGCTTTTTTCGTACTTAGGCTATAGCCCTTTCGAAGCTTATTTTTTAGTTACGTACGATACTTTCTTCATGGACTGAAATGAATCTCGATTCTCAGGACAGGGTAACGAGTCATAAAGTGAAGCTTATACATAACATAATAATATACCGAGCATAATATGAACAACGGAACAAAAATACTCAATGCGATCACAATTTTTAATCTCAATTTGATATTATTTTTAATGATCTTTTAATACCTACCTATTTTTAATCCTATACTATCTTATACATCACTTAGAATTCATATTATGAGTTATCATTAACATCACCAATGTATTCCTATCACGTTTTAGCCAAATATTTCGTTCTATCCATAATTTAGGTATTTGTAAATAATGAAAGTAATGCTATTTTATTAAGTAGTTTTCCTTTTTTAATGTTAGACCTAAGGTATTTTTACTTCGCAATACTTAACCTTGTAAGCAATAATTTTATATTGTTTTATATCCTTAGATTCTTCCTGTTATTCGTGTATGAGTAGCTTGTTTTTTTAAGCGCCAGAGTCCTATTTAGAAATATTATAACCCCGTAAGTAGCGGCCTCTTAACATAGGGCCATGTCACACTAAGTGCGATGCTATAAGTTCCATTTACAATCCTAAAATTGGACCTAGATCGCGCTTAGCGTGTCCTGGCAGATAGAACAAAGTAATAAATGAAACGTCTATACGTACTTCTGCATGTGTTGTGCAATAATCGAACTCTAGGTAATCGATTAGGTCTACTTTTCGCTGACTTATCATTATTAAATTCTATTTTCTAGAGACTGATGCATTTGTAAGTATGTTGTTTTTTGTAGCTGCGTAACACAATAATGCATGTAAACCTTCTTTCTAATATAGACGCCATTTTGTATTGCCCTCTTTATTTAACTTAGAGGAACATAAACAAAATGGCGCCAACGCTGAAACACAAATTCTGAGTAAATGAATGAAATAAATTAAAATAAGCACAAAATTTCAATAAATGAGATAAATAAATAAAACGCAGCTACAGCTAGTATTGTGAGAGTAACTTTCAAATGATAAATCAGCGTGAAGCGTTTGTAATTTAATAAAAAGTAGATATTTTATAGTATATGTCCATGAATGTGTATCATTTAATTTGTGGTGTCTATTCTGTGTTAGAGGTACTAATTTAATGATAGTTGACTGAGTGACAGGTGATACGTGGATGATATTTTTACTATAATGAGAATGAAAAAGTTTTAATCAATGGTAAATCCACGGGCCGCCGCCCCTTGAAGGTGATATTTTTGCAAAATGTGACTAAACAAAGCAATACATGTAATTTTAATACGTCTTATCCTTATTTAGTAATTTTAAGGTGTATTTTAATTTAAAAATTAATATAATAATATATATCTATTTGTGAATGTAGTTTATTATTTCGCGGTGATATTTATAGCGGTATAGTTATCTTTTTTATGATGTATAAAGAATTCTAATTTGTAAATAGGTACTTAATGATGTAATCTGTAAAAATATTGTACATATCTTTACGCTTGAATTATTTATAATGTAAACCGATAAGGTATTAGAGTAATTATGAAATATATATGTAAAGAGGGAGTAGGGGAGTCTGTACAACCCTCCAGTCAAGATCGAACACCAACCGGTGGGTAGTAGTCGTTAGCCATAGACGGCCACCATCATAACCATAGACAAACAGCTTCTAGACTTTATATAGGGGCTTTCATGTCGCGTTCTTCACAAACGAGCATTTAACTAGAAACTGATTTCCTGTATGCATTTATTTGTGTAGATAGGACGGTAGCGTAGACCACTCGCAATAGACCGGAGCCGAGCCGTGGCCGGTGTAAGCATGTACAATAATGAATTATAGAAGTATTCTATTGGAATATGTAATAAAAACATCAAAATTGCACCTTTGTTTTATTCATTAATATAGTAACCCGTTTGTTCCAACCATTGTTAGGGCTATTTCAGACATGGTGGAATCCGCGCGAAAGTAAACCGCGTGGTACCGATCTGCGAGGATTGAACAAACATATTGCTTCTTCGACGTATCGCATACAAACATAATGCTTCTTATACTTCTATTATTGAAACACTAACATTTCAATAATAGAAGTCTAAGAAGCAATATGTTTGTATTCGATACGCGCTCATTCCACAGAGCGATAGAACGCGCCAATGGCCTCTGTAATAAATCCGCGCGGCGATCGCACGAATTCATTTTCTAGCGGTCTAGTGGCGGTTACCGCACCGATGATGCATGGTCCGCGCGGTGTAGTATGAACGTTCTAGTACGATGCCATTATGATCAGTCTCCGCTCGGATGCGCAAGCCACGTTTATTAGTATTCATCTATGGCGCAAGCGTACGGTCGCGAAATCAAGATGTCAACCGAGACATTAAAGTGCACACAGTGTAATATCGTAATTAACGAGTTACTTTGTTTTGTGCAAAACAAACTTGACGTTCTAGACGAAGAAAGTATAGTGCGACTGCTTTTTCTACGTCGGAAATAAGCACCGCTATTTCTTAAACCATAATATTCATGATTCTTTGTCATATGTAAATGTATTAAGTAGGTATATCAGTTACGGAATTCTCTTCTCTTTCTCTTGTTATTTTGTATAGTTTCGACACTACACTCGGAAACAAGTTGTGTAGTTAGGAACATGTCATTGAATGAAAATAGATTTTAAATTTTTAGCAAATATATTTTTGAAATCGAAACAACTATCAATAGAAAACCCCTAGCAGGGGGTTTAAAATGCCCATACAATATTAAAACTAGTGATATGTCACTTTTGTTACATTTCTAATCCTCAGCGCAAAATTACATTGACAGTGCCTTTGATTGTCTGATGTAATCGTTTCGAAAATGATGAACTTAAACATTGTAACACGCCACTCAAATATTTAATACCGACAACACACATCAATTTTTGCCAACAATATATTTCATTACATCCTAGTAGTAGAATGCATAAAAAGTTACAACTTTTAAATGTGTGAAACATTCAAAACTGGTTTGAATCTTTAAATAATAATTGTAATAATAATACATCTTTCCTCAGTTTTGTCCCTAGAAACTAATTATTAAAAAAATTAACCTAATAAATTACAAACTTTGAAAAAACTAAATATGACTTTACTTTCGGTAAACTAAGTACTAACTAGGACGGATATAAATAATAAATACTAGGAATATATTTATAACCTAGACAAAGCAGCCTCTATAGATATACCAATATGTTGTCAACCGTAAATTAATTTAAATTTTTGTTCAAAATCCATGAACCTTACGCTAGAATTGACTTTATTTCACTAATTATTTTTAAAAGGCAAGCGCTTAGCTACTACTTATTAAATTTAATAGATATTATTGACTACTAAAGACTAAAACTAGTGACAATTCCTTGTTATAATGACAAAAAACAAGCAACAATTTAATTTTACTATTAGGTTTAACATTAAAAATGCTTAACTTTTTACAATGTGTACCAAAATTATTAAAAATCATTTTTCTCACTTATCTCTCGAATATTTCGTTGTTCCCAAATCAGTGAGTTGGTCTATGTACAAACTCTCTCTACATTTTTATCGGGATATCACAAAAGCTTACTACGTCTACTAAAATTACAAAATAGATATGGCTCAAAGTAAAGTACGGTACTAGCGCTCCCTGCTACCCTTGTTTTAGTGAACTCTGGCTCAGTCAATGTGTCGATTTATGTCATTCTCGGTCAGAATAATTTCGCCGCTCAATGCTATTCCGAATATGCGCAGAATGAACCCCTATTTCTCCTGGTCACGCTATAACTTGAGAGCAGCTTTACCGATTTCATTCATCTTTTTTTAGATGTTTTCTAAAACTACGTAGAATGTTCTTACATAATAAAAAAAAGAAAATTGGGCAGAAACTTTAAAAATTTAAGAAAACAGCTTCCTTTATTATAAACTTTTTAATGAAACCTTAGCCCCAGCATTATATACTCTTTGCTAGCACGTTTGAAATAACTTTCAGTTTGAATTGAATGGCAGGACAACGTCTGTCGAGTCGTAATTAATGTTTTGAAAAACTAAAAACAGACTTCGTATTTACGAAGTCTGTTTTTGAATTGTCTTAGTATTTACACATTTTTTTTTATTTGATGGACAAATACTCATTCGTCTGGAATTCAATAATTATGGGACCAACTCGGCATAAATACAATAGCGAAAGAATTGATAAAATCAGACCTCGATAATAGAACGAGAAATCGACAAACATACAAAAAAAATCTTAGTATTTAAAAAAAACTGTATTTACACATTTCCCTGTAATCTTCATTTGTTGAACTATAATATGTGTAAACGTGTAAGCCATAACTATTTCATACTAAAGGTGATGTTTTCTGAATGATAATCAAACGATCAGTAGCTACCACCGATAACTTGTACGTTTAATGTATGTATGTAAACTTCTGTCAAAAACGTCAATATAAATGTAATCGTCCAATTATCTTTTAGAAGAACACAACCGTTAAAAGCGAGTCCACATTAGGCGTTTTGAAGGGCGCGCTTTGATAACGCGCGTTTGTAAGTTTATAAACCATCTGGACCGGTACTTCCCTACACACCCTAACACGCGATCCAGGTACTCAAACGCGCGTTATGTGCGCCTAATGTGTACTTGATCTAAGAGCCTTATCGCACTGGCGATTTGCGAGCAATTTCAAAGCGAGGCGAGTCCGCAGCTAGTACTCCGCGAACTAGCCGCGATTAGCGTCGTCGACGCCAGTGTTCAGAACGCGAATGGCAAGCGGCAAGCTCGTTTGCCATCCTCGGCTCGCTTTGAAATCGCTCGCAAATCGCTAGTGCGATAAGGCTGCAAAGCTTTAGCACTTACTCTAGTACTTTTTCTACGGGAGCATACACAACATTCCTAATCGAGTCCCAGGAAGCCATTTGTTGTTTGTTTATAGTGTCAATATCCCACTCCTGATGCACGCTCCCGGAACACAGGTTGATGAAGAGGTCGTGCGAGTTTGGGTCGTACTCCACGCAGTTTTTGTTATTACCTTGTCTCAGCTCATGGGTGTCCTGGAAAATATTGATCATAATTAATAACTAAGAAAATTATAAATAATGAAAATAAACAAATAAAATAGTATTAAAAAAAGCTAAACTAAACTCTTAATAGAGTCCACAGGTGATCGGAATGCTGGCTTTATTTTGGTCAACGAATTAGCATTGCCATTCAACGTGGCAATGCTGCCAGCATTCTGGGCACTCTGCCTTCTGGTGACGGCTTAGATTTTTAGAAAATAGATTTAAGTGTAAATATTCGTTGTTATTATTTTATTCTGTTATTGTTACTTTCTTTGTAACATAATAAAATCTATACCTATAAAGAAACAACTAATAGCAGATCGTACAAACATTTATCTCGAGGCGGAAATCGAACCCGCAACCTCCTGCGTCGCAGGCGGACCTTCACCCACCGCGCCACGGAGGTCGTCAAATTCATATTGACTTACCACATGGTACCGCCACAGCTGGTTCCCGCCTCCCAAGTGACAAGAGTAGAGGAGGATCTTACTCTTGGGTTTTCCTTCAGGGAGGTCCCAGCACATCCCTCTGCTTTTTGTTCTGAAAATATCAATCAATCTTAGTAAAATTATAGAGGTCTAAAGTGAAATGGTTACTGTTCCAAAGGGGTTGGAAGTTTTTTGTGTATGGACCCTCCAACTCTAAAATCTTTTATGATTCAAAATGGCGGTGCACAATGACATTAATATATTTATGTGGACTTATATAAATAAAATTAAATTCCACATCTGAATGTCCTAAAGCGTCAGGTTTATACATATATTTGCAGAAGCGGCGGGAATAGAACACGCATTCTTCTGTGTCTCAAACCGTCAGTCACTGGGCCAAAGAGGTTGCCTTACTTACTTGATGTCTTTATGCCAGGAGAATATAAATTTGTTCTCGGCACCAGGCGCTGTACATTTGGTTAGCGTTAGCGCATCCTTGTCTTGTCCGCCGTGAGCGTCTATGCATAGATTTAGATCGTTCATTGCACGAATCTGAAAATACATTACATTTCTTGGTTATTTATTTAGTTCAGAATTAATTTAGTTAGGCGTGCTTCTCACACACTTGCCGCAGGGGCATTCGACCGCCACCGCCGTGCGCCCTAGCGCACGGCGGCGGCGGTCGCGGCAATATCGGAGTTGTGCAACTGCTTGCCTGTACACATTACAATTCAAGTCAAGAGAGAATAGGTATCTTCTACACCTTCGTGATACACCGTCGGCCACTACTTCACTTTCCATCAGGTGAGATTGTGGTCAAACGTAGGCTATCGACTATAGAAAAAAATTAAGGTGGCAATTAAGGGTCATCCTCACTTTTACACCCTAGACTGCCCCTGCGGCAGGTGCGTGAGTAATATTTCACAAATATTTTTGCTAGTATTTTCATTTAAATTTAAAAACAATAATAATAAATGTAAGAATACACGTAAAAGAACATAATATAAACGAAACGTCTCATATTTTTTTCAAAAAAGTTGATCCACTCGGGGCCGAAGATCAACCCCCTTTAGTACACATGTTTCGTGGCACCCTGCATATGCAGAGATCAGCTGTTGCCCGTGGCTTCGCACGCGTTTTCAAGTAGCCTATATCCGTCCATAAAGATACCATTTACCTGCCTGCCAAATTTCATTAGGATCCGTTCAGCCGTTTAGGCGTGAAAAGGTAACAGACAGACAAGAGTTACTTTCTAATTAATAATATAAATAAATAAATAATGCTGGACCATTCACACAGCATTATCTAGCCCCAAGCTAAAGCAGAGCTTGTGTTATGGGTACTGATATGATATACAACTTTATACATTACGTAGATAAATATTTTTTATTTATTATACATAGACAATGTCCAGAACACCCGGAACAAACACCTGCAGATCGTACAAATATTTGTCCCAAGGCGGGAATCGAACCCGCAACCTCCTGCGCCGCAGGCGGACCCCCACCTACCGCGCCACAGAGGTCGTCATATTAGTATGGATTGTTAATACTGACTCGTCCTTGTGCAAACGGCTCCGGCTCGACCGGCGGGTACATGAAGGGGAGATCGAACGCGATCTGGAAATCAAACATTTACAACATTATTTTATGGAAAACTAGCTTCTGCCCGTGGCTTCGCACGCACTTTAGCCGTTTAGGCGTGAAAAGGTAACAGACAGAGTTACTTTCGAATTTATAATATAAGTAAGGATGTAAACTTGCAACTGACTTGTGTATGGATGGTGTGAAATAACAAGCGCAAGAAAGTTCTGAGTACGGAAGTGACTGCTGATAGTAGAAGAAACACATGACTTATTTTTTTTCTCGCAGTTTTAAGTCGTGCCCCATATTGATTTGATAGATAGATACTTTATTATACCATCCAAACACAGAAAAGAAGACAGAAGAGGAGACGAAGCACAAAGGCGGCCTCATCGCTAAGAGCGATCTCTTCCAGGCAACCTAGGTATGGACATGTAAGAACAACAAAGACGGTGACCTCGAAACAATAAAAATAATAGACAACGTAAAATGCCTACATAAACTTCTTTTTAAAGATAGGAGTGATCTGGCTCGTCTGAATTGATGAAGGAGATAGGGCGGGGGGGGGGGCAATGACAACTGTATTGCCACGTATCTGGCACTTCTACATTTTGTACTGAAAGGCGCAACATGGGCTGACCCCCACAGGGTGGACCGATCCATTAGTGGAGATCGCGGGCCACCACTGTCATTGCAAACTTTAGGGAAGAACTTTGTCCAGCAGTGGACGACTTTTGGCTAAGATGAGGATAATATCTGACCTGAGTGATGAACCAGTGGAAGCTCTTGCAGCGCAGGCGTTGCCGCAGCGCCTTCTGCTCGGTGAGGTCCCCTGGGTTTATGTCTCGGTAGTGCGGCCGGCGTCGGTACAGGTGATCCTTGTACTCGTCCATCCAGACTTCTGCTACGCGCCGGTAGTTCTGGGAACGAAATAAGACTTGCCGTGAGCTTGAGTTATGGGTACTAGATTGACGACCTCTGTGGCGCGGAGGTTGAAATTTTCACTTGTCCCGAGGCGGGTTTTCGGGGACAAAAAGTAGCCTATGTCCTTCTCCGGGACATCTGTCTCCCTGCTTATTTCATTGATATTCATTGAACCGTTTCGTCGAGAAAAAGTACGACAGAGAGACAGATATACTTTCGAACTTATAACAAAGTCTCGCGGGGAAAGTGGAACTATCCTAGGATCTTCACCAAAGGTTGTTTTCAAACTCACCTTGCCCACGAAGTCCCCATGGTTGGGGTTGGGGAAGGGAGCGAACTTGCGGTAAATGTGTCCTATGCGCGAGCACGGCGCGTCTATCATCCGCCCGCCGCATTGCCAGATCTAAAATGTAAAAGTCTTTCAAACATAGGTACCAACCAAACTCCTTGTAGAATATTTTGTAAACCAACCAGAACATAAACAACTGAAACTCACATGCTTGGCGTCGAGTTTCAGATATGATTATTGAAGGATCGCAAATTGACAAGTAATGTAATTGCGTATAAAAAGACAGCAAAGGAGTGAATTTTAGGTAAAGTATGGGCGATTTGTTAACAAACATTCTACATCGAGGTAAAGATACAAAACGAAACATTACGAACACACATTACGAACATTACATTACACGAACACAGGTAAGCAACAAGCTTAATTTACAAAAATTCAATATGATTTAGGATGACATTTAAATAGAGGCTCCTATTTAAATGTCATTTTAAATCATAGATTTCCGATTTCTTCTTTTCATAGCCAAGAAACCTTGCGATCATGACAATATTGTAATAAAAGAACTACAGACAAATCGGATGAAGACAAAAAATGGCTTTATTTTATTCCAAAACTATTATTTACGAAATGTTATAATCGGATCCGTTCGGTGGTTTAGACGTGAATGAGTAACACACATCGAACGCGTATCATGTACCTACTCGGCAACGATTATATTGTTTTGCAAAGCAAACGCTTACATCGCTTATTATTATAAAATAGTGAGGCTGTCTTGCGATATACATGTCGATACCCAGCTTAAAAACACAATGAAGAAGATAAATATCGGTACCTTAAAGCTGAGCTCGTATTGCTCGCCGCCCCAGATGTCCAATCCTGGGTCGTATCCACCCAGCTCCCAGAAATACGCGCGGGATATCGCGAACAGACCGCCCGCCATCACCGGACTCCTGCAATACACGTTACCTACAGTCAATAATTTGCTATCAGCAGCAACGAGAAATAGAGCCTTTCCATTGCCTCTCAGAAGAAGGAAAAGGAAGAACTCCACAACATGGATGAGTAATGTCCAGAACGGCAAGAAAAACCACAGCGTTACAAAAGATGTCACTAAGAAGTACTAACCAACCAACACACTATCAACGAGAAACAGCGAAGACAAAGAAGTAGAATTGCGTTCCGTTGAAGAATAAAGTGGAAGGAATGATGGGGAAACGAAATAAATGAAATTGCAACAAGGTTCAAGATTTAAACTTTAATAAGTGAAGAGCTCTTGTTCGCGAAACGTTTTCTTCAAGTTGCGGCTAGAACGCAGTGCCGTTTAGAAAACGTGCCAGGAATAAGAGGACTGCTGGGGTTTGGAACACGCTCTGCTACAACCTGGGTCTCTTCAAGACGAATGAATAGATATATTGTAGACCTTTGTGATACATCGTTGGCCACATCCATTCTTTCCATCAGGTGAGATTGCTGTTAAACGAAGGTCTATTGACTATAAAAAAGGGCCTGGCTAGCACGCCGTACGGTTAAGAAGCCGTGCGAGCTTGTTCAGGAAACGGCAGTTTTTCTTTTTGTGTAGTTGACGCGGTGCGCCGAACAGGCACGGCGCGTATGGCGCCGTCGCATTACCGTGAACCAAACGAGTCGTGGACAAGCTCCCATAGTGATCCATACAACACTGATGACGGTGCTTTCCCACAATGAGTAAAGCGTAGATGTCCACGGCGAAAAACAAGTGTGCGAACAAAGGCCTTCGGGCTCTCGGTCTAGTTCAAGACCTGCGAAGAAGATTATCTATGTGTCATATACTCATTTGTGGTTTATTTATTTACTAAGCCGTGGCTTATCTACATAAAGTTTAGACATCATCAGCATCACTTACTCGAAAGGCTCGGGCATGTTAGCCTGGTCCTTGGGTAGAACGGGCAGTCGCTTGTAGAACAACTCCCAGTCGAAAGCGCCCCGCGCTCCTTCGTCCTGAGCCCGGTACTCGAACGTATCGTATGCGATATCGTCTATGAATGGACATACTACGGTGCGGTGGCTTCGCGCTATTGGGTCTGGAGTAATAATCGGTGAGACGAGCAGAGCTTGTGTTATCCCGAGGTGACCTAAGCTAGATCACCTCGGGATTACATAAGCTCTGCTTACCTTGAGGTATTAGAATCATGTAGCTATAGCTTTTAATGATAGTATATTTTTAGAACATCAGTCACCTGGTACTTTGTGTGACTGATTTACACAAGCTCTATTTAGTATTGGCTAGATACATAGATGAACTTAAAAACCCTCTCCTGGTCATCCAGAAGCTTAAAAATACTATAAATAAAACTGATAATTTATTTCACTTTACAAAAGTTACAATGGTCCCAAGATGACAGGAATTCATTACATATTATTTTAAAAGCTGTGTTGTGAAGACTATGTGTCTGAAGTAGGTGTAAAGAACCTGTACTACACTAAGGACCGTATTATCAAACCTTGCTCCGTCATGCTTGAGTAAGGCATAGGCCATACAGAATCGTTACTCAAGCACAGATTGAAGACTGAGTAAGCTTTCATAATACGGGCCTAAGGATGAAAGCGGGTTAACTAAGAACCTAGTTTGTCTTGGAAGAACACCAACTCACCTGATTCTCACTCGATGAAGTCCTTCGTTAAAAAAATTATTTTCTTCCAACACAAACGAGGTTTGTAGTTAACCCGCTTACATTTATAATGAATTCGTCAAACGTACAAAAGTTCTTACTACAAAAGTTGTAGTAAAGTGTGTAGTAAAACTTGTATTACAGGTCGGCTATGAGTAATTAATTGTTGAATAGCTAATCTTATCTGAACGAATGTTACTATGGCGCCATGTTCCAAATCCTTGCATTTCCAGACCGCTTACATTTATATGTTTTACCTACATATTTATTTTATTACATTTAATTGTTCGTGTTGGGAGAGCGGTTTTCTCCCAAACTTTACTTATTTCTGTACGCAATAGCGAAAACCCACCGCACTATGATGTGTTCGTAAATATCTAAGCGATATCGCTTACGATACTTTCGATTACGAAGGCCGAAGATAACATCATCGAGCCTTTTGAGCAAGTATACCCATACTCTATTACAAACTAGCGACCCACCACGGCTCCGCACGGGTTTAGCAAGACAGAAACAGAACACAACAACGCGTTTAAGATACATTCGTAGATAGATATCGGGCGATTGCACAGCCTCGCAAGTCTAGAAAGAAAAAAATATTAGAAAGAAAGAAAAAATACAGTAAACAAGCCAAGATAAATAATAAAATATATTCAGAATTGATAAAGGTTTTTTTAAAACATTGCAGTACTGTAAACACTTGTAAAGGGATATTTACCATGCGGTGTTTTGGGTTTTTCTATATTGACGACCATTGTGGCGCGGTGGGCGAAGGTGCTTAGATTGCGGGTTCGATTCCAGCCTTGGTAAAAATGCATGTACGATCTGCTGATATTTGTTCGGGATGTTTTCTATGTATAATAAAAATATACATCTATGGAAGTATGTGGTGTATTTTAATCTAGTACCCATAACATAAGCTCTGCTTAGTTTTAGGTTAGATAGCTGTGTGAATAGTCCAACAAACATTGTTTATTTATATTTCGGAACAGTTGCATGAGGCATGATCACGGAACCCAAACAACGAATCGGTATATATTCCGTTACAAATGTTTTAGTGATTATGAAGGAGTGCGCAGGAAACCTAGTATCGTGTAAGTAATAAATTGCAGAAGCAGATTCTGTTCAATTAAAAGAAGTAAAATTTTGCTAGTTAGACTAAACAGTAATGTATAAAAGTAATTATTACTGCATAAAGTTCTACATACAGGGTGCGACGTAACATCTGTGACTAAGCCGAATGAGGGTGATTCAAAATTTGACTTGTCTAAGTGCTTATTTTGTTAGCCTAAAGATATAAAGTTATTGAATTCTGAAAGCAAGGTGACAGTGCCGTTGCGTGGCTGTGACATTCAAATTAAACTCGTCTCAAACAGTGTACGGTGGTGTTTTCGATTCGACACAGCCTCCGGCGAGAGTTAGCCTTCGAACATAAAGGAGGGAACCGCTATTACAAGAATTGCCCCGAACACCACCCTCCGATTTCTAACTGGGAGGTGAGGTAAACACGTACAGTACACAGAGGCACACTGAAGCGGGATTACGCTCACACGAACAGCACACAGAGGAGAGATTACGCTCACACGTATAGCACAGAGGAGATTACGTTCACACGTATAGCTCACAGAGGAGAGATTTCGTGTTTCTACAGTAACAGTCCACAGTACTGCGCAGAACGTATGAATTTTTCTGAGCGGAAGCGAGATATTTACCTATTCCATGAAACTACTTTATTTTTGATAATTCGTCTGGTAATCAAATAGTTATGTCCTAATGCTTTATGTATTAGATTTTTTTATGACATCGTTTTTTTATGAAGAATTTGTGACCGTTTTTTTTTACTTTGTATTATTTTACAGGCTACTCATGCCTTGACTTTAATTTTTATAAATAGAATAAATGAACCAGGATGAGGCGCGGGTTCGAGTCCAAACGAAATCAAAATTTTTGGGATATTATTAAATTTTCGTAAAATAAAATTGTATTATTTTCGTTGTTTCATTTGCTAATTGCTTCGGCCAGCGGCATTACACGCGTTTTTCCGTGATATAAAAGTAATACAGATTGAGTTGCTTTGGCAAAATATAATTTTTGAATTTTTTTAAATACTTTTTTGAAAAATCTCCTTACAATAATCATCGTTACATACGGTGTTGGCTCAATAAAAATGGAAACTTTCATAATTCTCCACATTTTTTGAGTCCCCAGATTTGCATCTCTATTGGCAAAAGTAACTGATGATGATTCTTTGTTAATGGCCATAATAATATGTTTCTGGTTAAACATAATAGGATATTTGACTACACATTGAAAATAAGTTGCAAATTGTTTTCATCCTAGTCAGTGACAGCGTAACAAAGCCTAATCAGGTGACTTTAATTGAAAAATATGCCTATTTTAGGTAAAAGACGGGGTTGCAATTACACATTTTTTTATTTAAGATCACGTGACCGAAAACGCTCTGCGTTTCATCGCTGGTGACGTCACACGTATCACAGATTATCAGTGCGTGTTGTTCTTCTTATTAGGTGCGGTGTAAGGTGTGACGTCATCGAGTCATGTCGCCGGAGTCATGACAGGGACCATTATTTTATTCAAACATTAAAATTAGTTTTTATTACTAATACGAATATTAATACATACGTGGACGGGGTAAAGTATAGCATTTCCTTCCGTTTATGTTCGAAAGGGTAAGTAAAGTAAATTTTAAGTAAGGCCCGGTAATAGAGCGGGTTTGCAGTGTGAAGCGATGTCGTATCGCCAGTTTGTAATTAGTATGGATATACTCACTCGAAAGGCTCGGGCATGTTAGCCTGGTCCTTGGGTAGAACGGGCAGTCGCTTGTAGAACAACTCCCAGTCGAAAGCGCCCCGCGCTCCCTCGTCCTGAGCCCGGTACTCGAACGTGTCGTAAGCGATCACGTCAATGAACGGACAGACCACAGTGCGGTAGTTTTTTGCAATCGGATCTGAAGTAAGAACGAAATAGATAAAGAAAGAGTCAAATCATATCTACTAATGAGATCGCCAGGTTTGCTTCATCAGCATCATCATTCATCATCAGCCTATGTTAGTCCACTGCTGGACAAAGGCCTATCCTAATGCTGGACATAGGCCTCCCTTCTAAACTAGGGTAGATTAGACTTAAAACGAAAATAGGCACAACCAAATGTTAGGGCTAACTACTAGTTTATTTTAATAACTGAAATAGTTAAGGTACACTCTACTCCACTCTTTCGTTGTAACGTAACGAGCCTTCTGACCTTTGAATCCGACCCTGGGTTCTTTATGCTACTTATGATAGGATAAATTAACATCATTATTCTTAATATGGACTAATTGCCGTATCGTTTTGTGGATGCCTACTATATAAATATAGTTGATATAGTTTACAAAATTAAACCTATGGAAAAGACCGGCTACTTCGGCAAACTGTAACAGCTAGCCTATTTTATTGTATTTTACGAGGCCCCGTTTCGATAAGGCTGTTATCAAAAGCGTTTGTTGTTAAATCGTGAGGCACGCCAAACTTTAAACTACATTCGCATAGTTAGGTATGTCCAATACCTATTTCATAATCTCCTAAAACTAGATAAGGAATAGCTTTATGCCTATTCCTACTAACGAAGACGTCAAATTTGCGTGTTTATTTGCATTGGGTAATCTCTGGAACTAATGGCCGATTCTAGAAATTCTTTCACAAATAGCTTGCCACATGCTGAGTTCTATAGATTTTATTCAGGTAACACATGAACCAAGCACGTAGAGTATGTAGTAGTATCAAATGTATCGACACGGTTTAACCTTTAGGCTAACTCTGTAGCGCGGTAGGTGAAGGTGGTTGCGGGTTCAATTCCCGCCTTGGGACCAATATTTGTACGATCTGCAGGTATTTGTTGCGGGTGTTCTGGTATGTATAATAAAAAAATTGCTATCTATGTAATGTATTGTATGTATATCAGTTATCTAGTACCCATAACACGAGCTCTGATCTAGCTTGGGGCTAGATAATGCTGTGTGAGTTGTCCAGCACTATTTATTATTTATCATATTATTATTAATTATTATAATAATTATTTATTCAGGTTACCTCATCCAACATCAGTATTGCCAGTTCTTTACTGTCCCACGGCTGGTTATAAACCTCCTCAAAATTCCAAGCCGTTTCGTTACTACTACTGGGTAGGTATAGGCCTCCAAATTCACACTTCTTTACATTTAAGTTCACGACAGTATCATAAAACGATCACTGACAGAATGGAATAAAACACGACGCAGAACTATACTCACGGGGTCATAGTTGATCCTAATATTAAAAGACATACGTACACACAGACCTAGCAGAGGCGGCAGAAAGTTGACGTTGGCCTCCGTGTGGGAGTCCAGGAACAGCAGGACATCTCCCGTGGCCTCCTTGGCCCCCGCCAGCCGCGCTGTGATGAGGCCAGAGCGCTGGGGTAGGCGGATCACGCGGACCTTGGGCATGTTGGTGGAGAGGAATACGTCGAGTTTCAACTTCAGGAAGTCTGTGAGGAGAAAAAGGATCCTTAGTTATTACCAGAGGTAAGGCAGCAAGTTTCTTATATTGTATTCTTAACACTTCAACAGCCTATGATGGTCCACGGCTGGACGCAAGATCCCTGATAATCGCTTTATTGGCTTTTATCTCAGGAGGTTAATGCCCAAAATTCTCACACTGGGCATGCGGGTTGGGGATCGCAGTTCGGTGGTAGATCTATTCTGCAAGAGGCGCTGCTGCCCGCTCCCCGGTGTATGTCCCTTAGTCGCCTCTTACGATTCTTAACAGCGGTACTGCAATCACCGAGTCTGCCAAGCATGGTGATTATGGCAAAATCCTTGATTGGCGGAGCCAGCAATAAGTAATCCACAGCTTAACAAGCTCTTATGACAGAGGGAGCGGATTTAAAAACACTAGCTTCTGCTAGCTCGCTCGGGAGACTGTAATATATGCCCGAAGATCTGAATAGTGATATAAAGATTTTTAAGCTTACGCGATCTGAACACATAATTATAATATAATAATTAAGTGATATAAAGGGTAGCCATTTTCGGTGATCGTTTACTTGAGTTTGGAATGCGGGTACGGATTACAGAAAATCGATCGCAGAATTTGCGGGGACAGTTACCCAAAAAAAAACGAAAAACCATATAACCTATGTCGTTGTAGGTCGATCCTTATCAGCATTGGAATCAGTTGGTGCAAAAATACAGTGTCATTTTTTTAGATAAACCGTTCGTTTCGATTTGCTTCAAAAGTAGAAGATTTAAAGAATCTAAATAAGCGGTTTTTATTTTCTCATGAGTTGAGCCCACGACTCCTTTCAGGACTTTTCTCTTGAGAATTAGTTTCGGATTAGGCCATCTAGTCCCTTCTCAAAAAGTATACAGATTTCAGAAAATGTAGTTATACATTTTCAACACATTTCCTCTATACTTAATATTACAATGAGGAAAGATTTGTTGGTTTGTTTTAATTGAATGGGCTCCGAAACTACTGGACCTATTTGAAAAATTATTTCACCATTAGAATCCTACATTTCCCCTGATGAACATAGGCGTGCGAAGCCGGGGCGGACCGCTAGAATTAAATAAATAAACACCTACATATCTTCATTTATCATATAGGCAAAGTATCAAAACATGGGAGTCGTGCGAGACACAGCGTTAATAAAACAGTAGGTACCATTCAATAACGATGGCACTCATAAGAGTCTTATGCGTGCGAGTGCCTAACAACAAATAACAATTCCAACTGAACAAACAAACAACCTCCTTTAGACTATAGCTATAGCTGTACCTATTCATATATTTATCATAGGTAGTTAGTTACACATGAATGCATTAATTATATGGCTATTGCTGCTCCACATGATAAGCAAACTTGCAAATTGTTGTAGATAGGTATCTAGGTGGTTTGGTAGATTCTACTTAATTTTACAGGTTCTTTTTACAGGTTGGTAGATTCTACTTAATTCTACAGGCCATTCTACAGGCCTTTTTACAGATTGTCTAAAGGGAACCCATATGTTATTTATAAATAAATTACGTAATAGCGAACCTACCTAGTTACGGTTCCCTCTCTGGTGCACAGAGAGCCAGAACCTGTACATAGGGCTACAAAGTTAGCTATACAACTGAGGATGCTATTTTTAGATCGCATAATTAATGGGGTAATCCCCAGAATGACAGAATACGAGATCTGATTATATCGAAAAATACGAGATCTGATTATAGCGAAAATGAGGTTCTTTAGCAAATTTATGAATAAACTAGAAATGAAATGGGAGGGCATTGATCATATTATCATCATAATCACCCTATACAAGTCCACCGCTGGGCATAGGCCTAATAAGCGCCATAGCGCCCTGTCTGCAACTGACCGCATCCGTATCTGCCTGCAGTAGGTATTTAATCTTGTTTATTTATAAACAAGGCAAATGCAGTTATGTGATTGACATTTAGAAAATAATCCTCACCTTTAGTGCTAGCATCGTCAACCAACAGCACCTCCTTAATGAGATGCGCCGGCGCACGATACATCACAGAATACGCCGTCCTCAGCAGCGTACTCCAATGTTCATTGTGAAACGGAACCACCACGGACACAGTGGGTAGCGAGCTCAAGTAAACCTTGTTTCGACAGCCGCGGTGTCGTATGTCTGCGATGGACCGATTGAGAGGGATTCTGTCGCTCAGCGCGCCGTTAAATCCGTTGGCGGAGTAGAGCTGTGCTTCTAGTTTCTCTTCGCTCTCGGGTAGGGACGCTGGGCGGCCTTGCTCGCCGAGACCTGCAGGGATAACAGTTGGGTGAGGCTGGAATTCATTATCTTCATTGTATCCACATTATTACAAAAGAAGCCTAAAAGTATAGGCCTTTTTGTGACTTAATAGAAAACCATTGCTGGTGGTTAATTTTTGACAGTTTTTTTGTGGTTTGTGGTAAGTTTGTCTTAGATTGTTATTTTACCATACTAAGTGCCCAATAAGGTGGCATTACAGGTCGTTCACCTCTCGCATAATGCAGGAAAATTATAGTTATTCTGTCGCTTTCCATACAAACCTAGACCGATACCAGTGCCGCTAGAGTATCCTGGTACAGGGGTACTAGTAAGCAAAAGTGAAACTACCACAACCCAAAAATATCTAAATAGGGAATAATTGTTGACTTTTTACGTTTTCAATGAATTCACGTAATTTAATTTTCTGAAATACCCGAAAATTTTAAACCCGTACTATTTTAATACATTATTGAATAATAATATAATAAATATGAGTACGAAATTACATTTGCATGACTGAAAAAATATATGAATTGTGTGTACAAAAAGTTCCAGTAAAATATTCCGTTGAACGTGTATGGTAACTAAAAGTGCCACTAAGGTTTCATGTTATTTCTATGCTATTTTCGACATTGTGCCCATGTAGAAATATGGTCGAGTTTTATTTGACCAGTAGTATAGCGGCCTGTAAGAGGTTGGTGCACTTAAAATAATTAATTTATAAATTATTTAAATACTTGTAAGTTCTGGTGTACTCGCTGTTGGCTAACCTAATTGTTAAAATAAAAATAAAATAGCCAAATGAGAATCGGCGAGTGTAAGCTCGACCCAATTCGTTGGGCCGCATTGCGGTCAAGTGCTCCATTTTTTTATTTAGGTTTCTTTGTTTATATTGTTTACTTGCTTTTTTTTATGATAAAGACAAACTAATTATAGCAATAGAAAGCCAGAAATGTCTGCTTTAATTTAAAAATGGTGTCTGGTGCGTATCATTCATAGAATTTAAATCAAAAGATAAATGAAAGAATGGATAATCGATGGAATGTTGTATTCATTTATTTTCTGAAGTTGTCCTAATTGGATGCCTTAGCATGAGTTGTAGCGTGATAGCGTGGTTACCTACCTAGCTGTGGGTGAAATTTGAACGTAAACAAATTGACAAAAACTTCACAACAAAATATTTTCTCGCTCAATCATGGTGCGACCACTGGCCGCCATCTTTACCGCCATTTTTTCCACGTTCGGCGGTTGCGGCTCGCTCGTACCGCACACGGGCCAGCGGATATAAGAAATTAAGCATTGAAAACTTTAAGAATTCAAAATAACACAGGTCTTTAATTTTATGCACAATAATAATATAATAATAATAAAAAGTTTCTAAAAAAAATTATAATCCAAAAGAATGCAAGATTTTAGGTTGTGCCAGTTTTGTAATTTGTGACGGAGATAGGTCAACGACCTGTATTGCCAAGCTATCTGGCACCTAGTTTAGCTTATTCTTGCTGAGTGCAGTACAGTTTACGCATTGCAACAGTTTTATAATGGTAATCGACATTTTGAAATTTGAAATGACAATCAGAAATATAGATAGAGATTAAGGGAGCACTCAACTCACCAACACGTTTTTTCTCCATACTAATTTGCGTGTAATTGTGCCAGTCTTTAACCTGAAAAGATAGAAAGAAAATTAGTGATGAACTTCATAGCCGTCATTTAAAACTGTCATAAAGTAGAGATCTCAACTGATTAGATTTAGAAACTGAAGGAAATGCCACTTATTTAAGCTTGTACGGGAGGGCCTTACAAGGAGTGTTTTGCCTTAAAACAACCAGGCATGGCAGGCAGATTGGTGATTGCAGTTGGATGTGTTCAAATAGGTATACAGAAGGAAGCTGCTGCTCTCTGGGAGGTTCCCTTCATCAGCTCTTACACTATGCTACCGCTGAATTGGAGGGGTTGCAGTCTTACAATGAGACCACCATGGCAACCCACTTACCCAAACTAATATTATAAATACGAAAGTAACATGTCATGCCTAAACAGCAGAAAGAATCTCAATGAAATTGGGTAGGGAGGTAGATGGTATCCCAGGGATGGACATAGTCATACTTATATTCCGGAAAAGCGCGTGTGAAGCCGCAGGCAGGAGCTAGTATTAAAATAAAATTCAATATTTGACTTACCTCTATCAAGCTAGTTGGCACAAAATATTTGAGTCTATTATAAACTTCCTGTGACTGCGGTAACATATCAGAGTCATGTTTCAAATTGTTATCAGCCTCTTTCAGTTCAATTTGGCTGACGGATTTCAACAAATGTAGCAGGATCACTATTACTGTGAGGATCAGAAGGTTCCGGAGTCGAAGTAGACGGGACAAGCACCGCCTCATGTTGCGAATGGGATGAAAGCTGTGGAAAAACTTGATTTAATTTATTCTATAGAAATAAGTATTTTAAAATAAATTGTGGTAGCAGGTTGATAAATGATCACACTGTACTGGTATAAATTATTACTAGTAGGCCAATTTTTATTGGTCTATGACTAAAAATATATTTTTAATATAGACTCACTTTCTCTTCATGGCAAAAGCTCAGAATAAAATGATAAAAAACCTGATCCACGTAGCACCAGCGTAAGAATTTATAAAGAATAATATTATGACTTATTTATTTAGTTCATATATTATAACAATAACTATGAATAATGAGCTTGTGAAGGCAAGGGCACTTGAGGCAGCCCATCCATTGTTTAACAACATACCGAAGTAAACATTACATATATTATACACCTTTGTACACATGATATCACAGAGGCAGGTAATTTATTGGTATAATTACTTAACTAACAACTAAAGAGTTCAGGAATGTAAGGCTAAGGGGGAGCACACTGTCTAATTTATGAGAAAAACTATATGCAAGAAACACCGACTCTACTACAGAAAACTGCAACAAACAGCATACATGCGTGCGTTTAATAATATATGATTAATATTAACGTATAGTGCTTTGCCTGCTTACTTGCTGTTTATTAAGGTAATTCAAATTCGTTCTCAAAGAGAATAAAACAGGTACCGAAGTAAATATTACATAGACACCTTTGTACACATGATATCACAGAGGCAGGTAATTTATTGGTATAATTACTTTATTTACAACTATACAGTTCAGGAATGTAAGGCTAAGGGGGAGCACACTGTCTAATATATGAGAAAAACTATACTAATGCAAGAAACGCCGACTCTCGAAGACTGCAACAAACAGTATACGTGCGCGCGTTTATTATTATATGATTAATAATAACATAAAGTGTCTTGCCTGCTTACTTGCTGTTTAGGTATTTAGGTAATTCAAATTTGTTCTCAATGAGAATAAAACTACTTGTACGTTCTAGTCGCCGGAAAACTCACTATTCATTCACTAAATGTTGTGTGTGTAAACCGTGTAAACCAAACCAACTGAAAGCAAAAGGAAGTTATAAAGTTTGCCTAAATTCGCTTGGATGGGTTGCCAGCAGTCAAAATGAAAACGCTCCGAACCGATCGCAAATTTGGTCAGAAATGTAACTAAATGATCCGTTTTGTAAAATATCAGAAAAATTGCAAAAGCTGAAAATAGAATGAGAATGCATGAGTACCTCTCACACTAATAGTATAAATGTTCCAATGTATTTATGTGTGTGTGGGTGCTTGTTCTCCTTCACACTCAAAAGACTGAACGGATTTGAATGAAATTTGGTAGGTACCAGGATAGCTCTTATACAGGGTTACTGATAATTCACTGACACTGCGTGAACTATAGGTTCTGCTCATCATCACGAACACATTTGTAAAGATACCAGGTATTTATTCCTAAAATGTTATGTAAATCATTTAAAATGCAAAATGTGAGAACACTACAAGGCAAACCAAACGATTGATTTTGTTCCTTTTCAAACGATTGGGTTCGCTTAACATTTTTTGTTCTACAAGGAAGAAATTAGTGACAAAGTAAAATGTCATCTGCCCCACAAAAAAAAGTAAAAATAAATGAAAGTGGCGAGTGGAGCGTGTCAGAAAATTTTGCAAGCTTATTAGTGGTACTGACCGCAAAAGGCTCCAGGAGCAGACCACTCTGGATTTTTTTACCCTGGGTAACCCTGAATGCGACGCGCCAGGGACTTATTAAATTGAAGGCAAAAATGTGTGCAAACTGGTTAACATAAATCTAGAGGGTGCAGTTGGAAAAAAAAGACAATGGCGAGCGGAGCCAGCCACTTTTTTGTATTTAAGTGTAGCAACTTGGCAAGTCAGTAAACGAACAAAACATCAATTTTCTCTTTTGTGGCAGTAAATTGGTAGTTAGTAGACTTTTTAGAGGCAGAAGCCCAAAATGAAAAGAAAATTCATTATTTTCTTTCCAGTCAGACAGTTACATACATTTTGGAAAATGCTCACCTTCCACTCCAGGACTAGCAGACGCACAGCGTATTAACTGACCACGCCTACTTGGTGATAAACCATCCACTTGCACTAAGCAGTTTTCCTCCACCTTCATCATCCGTACCGCTGGGGCTTGGAACCCGCTCCCTGCTGCTGTTTTTCCGGTCAATTACAGCCTGGGCCTCTTTAAGACACGAGTGAAAGATCTACCCTACCTTCGTGATACACCGACAGCAACATCTTCACTTTCCATCAGGTGAGATTGTCGCTAAGCGACGGTCTAGGTATTGACTATAAAAAAAACTTTTAAAATCAAAGTAGTGGTAACGTGAAATAAGGCTTATGGCATGAATAATCTATTCAATATACTTAGAAGGTAGCTAAACCATACAATGCATCATTTTCAATAAAATATAGGTTATTCAAAACATCTTTTAGGAACTGACTTTTACACGATGGCTTAGTAATCACAACTGTAGCTACAACCTCTGTTCTGTGGCTACAACGTTAATATGTTATATTATAATATTCTTTGCTACTACAGTGCACACTACGAATAATTAATATTGTGGTATGCCGTTTCAATAGTTGTTTTGGCCCGAAAAGATCCGCAGAGCGTCACGGTCAAAAGATCCTCAGAGGTACAAAAAAGTCCAAAACAGACCAAAAAGATCCGAACCGGCCACACTAGAACAAAACCACAAAAAAATAAATCAGCATCAAAGTCAAAACGGTCTTCGATAAACTGTCAGACATTTGCATGGCCTTACCGGCCTTTACACACGATACAATTTGGTTGGCCTTGCATACTGACTATCTGGCTGGTCATAGACTAAAATTATCATGCCAACAACCATGAACGCGACGCATTGCAAAATTTTCGATGATTGCTTCCTTCCTTGACAACTGTTTGTTTTTGATTGGTTGAAAATTTTCAGGAAAATCAAAAATCATTCTTTGAGGTTGATGCCTGACTGAAATTTTTCATATTTTCTTGTGTATTTGTGCGCGACGGATACGAATTAAGAAGTGTGTTTATTCCTGAACAAGGTACGTAAAATTTATCCTCCAGCCTCAAAGAAATGTCTCATTCCTATGGCTCTATTGTAATTGAGGATATCCGTCATTCGGTGACCGCAGCCCCTCATCGCCCGGCGTCCCCGAACTTTCAACCCATCGCATGAGCTACCGGCCACCTCTCAATCTAATTAAATTATCATAAAGTATCGGTAGAGCGTGTCACTGAGGTTATTACATTGCTTGTAAACGCCCGTCGGTCATTGCTCTCACACATGTATTTCTTTCAGATGGCTCCATTCAGGAGTAAAGTTCTCATTTGGTGTTTCTTGGTGTGCGTGAGCTCTGTTTTGTGTGAAGCCGATGATGAGGTTAGTTGCTCTACAACTTTCAGTCAATACTGCTATCTGCAATATGACCTACATTTCACATTATCCTTATCTCCTTCATTGTCTCCATGTTTTGTACTAAATAAATAACTATTTACCTGCCTCACTATTCCTTATTTGGTCAGGTGGAAGTGGAAGTTGAAGTTGATGAAGAAATAGAAGAATATGCAAGCCCTGAGATCCCAACGAGGGTGCACTTTGCAGAACACTTTGATGACTCGAAAGAATTTGGAAAGAAATGGGTGAAGTCTGAAACCAAAAAGCAAGGTGTGGATGAGGATATTGCCAAATATGATGGTGCATGGGAGGTAAGGAACCATAAGAAAGAACCTGCCTAACTCTATCCAAAAAAGTTTATCTTTTCGAGCATACAATCTAACTGTGCATGCACTCCAATGAGTTTGATGCCTGCAAGCATTGTGCTCTCATTCTAAACTAGTGGCCCACCCCAGCTTCGCACGAGTACATATTATTATTCAATAATAGACGAGCAGCTGAGAGCTGATATGTCTATTTCACAGTGCTTTTAGCATTTCACTATACTTGTTTTTCTGGTATGGTGGTCAGATGGTGCGTTAGTAATAAAATTATAAATTTTAACACACTTGGCAGACTTTCCATGGTTAGATCACTCGATCAAGTCTGCTTTTGACAAAACAAACAATCAAAATCATCCGTTTGGGAGATATGGTGCCGCAACAACCTACAAATAGATACACACACAGACGCATAGATCCACCCGTCAAACGTATAATGACCCTCTTTTTATGTCAGGGTTATTGTGACACAACTGCAACAGTTAGACGTATGGTATTGCAGAGATTTTTGTAGATATTGATGTCTTCTATAAAACTGAAGTACATCTCTTTGCTCTATTGTCTGAAATAGACATAACTGTAATAGTTAGACATATGGTATTGGTGATTTTTTTGTAGATATTGATGTCCTCTATAAAATTGTAGTACATCACTTTGCTGTATTATCAATAATTTTCTCAGCTTACGCGATATAAGGATTTTTCGGCGTTACTATTCTATATTTTAACATGGAAAAGTAGATAATGTGTAATAACTGTAATAGTTAGACACGGTGTTGCAGACTTTTTTGTAGATATTGATGTCTTCTATAAAACTGTAGTACATCACTTTGCTCTATTGTCAACAGTTTCCGCAGTGTACGCGATATAAGGATTTTTTCACACCTTGGGTTACATTATCGACGCTTTGATACGGATACCTAATTTTTTTTAAAATATTCTATCGCCTATGTTCATTAGGGATACCTAATTTAAGATTCTAATGTTGAAAAAAATTTCGGAGTCTATTCAAACAAACAAATCTTTCCTCTTTAGTATAGACATACGTAATTTAATTGCCATTAAGTGACCCCCCCATTTCCTTATTTCCTATTAGATGAACATGTTTTTATTTCAGCTCCAAACTCCTTCACGGAAGATCTTCAAAAATGACCTAGGACTAGTTTTGACCACAGAAGCAAAGCACGCTGCCATATCTGCTCTCCTGGACAAGCCATTTGAGTTCAAGGATAAGCCTCTGGTTGTGCAGTATGAAGTCACTATGCAGGTAAATTCTCTAAAACAAAATAATGGAATGAGCTTCCCGCATCTTTTACTGGTGGAGCACAATCACTTAGATCAGATGACAGACAGCTCGCGGGCCACTCGTTTGAAGCTTGTGAGAAGGCATTTTGTCACAGTAAATGTATCTAAAGATTACGAGCTTAAGAATTCGGCGACAGCTGCTCGCAACTTCAATTCGTAAATTATTATGTTCCGTAATACCAAAAATGATCACTGAATTTTTTTGTATTTTCGACATTGTGTGGTTATTCTGTAACTAGACAATATAAACTATGTTCCTTATCAAACAAAACGTGAGATATTGTTGTTTTTAATACAAAACAAATAGGACGAAAAGAAGTCATTTTCGAAGTAAAAATATGCAAAATCACATTTTGCATATTTTTGCTTACATTTCATTATAGAAGTGTATTAAAAACAACCATGGACCTAGATATATACTATTCGAATACAAAAAACAACATGACATGATGGAAATATGCTCGAATTACAAATCATTTTGGTAGTACGTTTGTATGGGCAAATCATCATCCGCAGGCCCCTTAAGCCTATATTTCAATGCAATACTAGTGCACATATTAGTGCTGGGTGGTAGCTGTATTGGATTAATGTGCGCACTCCGTAAGAATCAATTCTTCCAACTCAGCCTGTGGATGTCATAGGAGTAGTCTAATAAAGGAACCTACCAGAGGCGGCGCAGCAGCTTTCTGTGTATTCTTAACACCCTCTGCAATCACTTGTTGATTACGGCGAACATTGTCTGTCATTTGATGACGTCAATATAAAATGCATCTAAAGTTAAAGCCTATATTTGTATGCACATTTTTATGCTGAGAAGCGAGCATTGCAGAAACGCAATGCTACCAGCATTGCGCTTCTGATCTGCGTCAACCTTTATACTATGAATCATTTCATTATTTTAATGAAGAAAATGGCCATGACTGGGAATGCAATGAATCATTTATCCAAGTCATACACCTGCTCACCAAAACCTTTGTGTTATAGTTAGTTAGCCTGACAAGCAAGATGATTTGACAAAACACCAACTCGTGATGGAGAGGCATATTCTGCAGTGAAGTATGTGTGATGATGAAGTTATTATTATGATGATGATGTATTTCACAAACTAAAAAAGTATATTCCTGCTATAACCATAACAAAAGTTCCTTTATCAACCTACACCTTATCTCTAAAGAATTTACTGAAACAATAACTTTCAGCTTGGCTAATTGGCTTATCACTATGTAGTATACATTTCAGGCGTGTAACATTGCGTCATGTCTTGCATAATTTCAATATTGGATTCTATTGAGGGGTAATCCAATTTCCATGGCTAGAGACATAAGTCTGACTTGGACTTATGTTGCTAATAATAATTCGAAGGAGACAATCAGCTTAAGTGCTGAATATGTTACTTGGTTTCTTTGTTAATTCTCATAATAAGTCTTAAAATTTTCTTTTGTGACGATTCTGTGTCTGGCTTTGTTAAGACGAAAAGAAAGATTATTAGAAAGATTTTGGCAAGATTGCTAACTTACATCTCTGACCTTTTCTAAGATTGCAAATACAATAATTTTGATTTTTTATAATTTCATACTTAAATCATCTCGAAAATAGATACATACTTCTTTTTAAGTCAATTCTAAAAATACTTTTAACACCTTGGCAATGGGCCAGATAATAATATCTGGAAATGCACTAATAAAACCGCAAACTGGCTTGTTTACGTCAATTCTTTATTACTTGTTGATTTGCCACATCATTCAGTAGCAAGAAATATGATCATCACTGTCATCAACTGTTCACATAGTTGGGTTGAATATCTAGATCCAAGGACAAACAAGCATAATTTTATTGATAAACTATGGAACAGTAAAATTTATATATAATTGTAATAGTTTGGATTAAAAATCTAAAAATTTTGGTAACTTGAAATCCGTAAAACTCACGAAAGGGCTGGCGACGTTGTGTGACCTAGATTTAAAATCGATAAGTTAGGTACTATGTGAGTAAGATCCCTGGGACTCAACACATGTTAGCCTCAACTTGATAAAACAAGATCGATCGGCGGCGATCCCAACATGCGACCCAAGTGTGCAACGGGAGCTGGTTGGGAGATAGTTGTCCATGGAATGTTTGACCGCGGCCGCCTCTCACGAGTTTTCTTTTTAAAGTTGACCTACGTGCCAATCGATACTGGTACAAAAATATTTAAACCATTAACTCTTTCCCCGCTGTATTAACGATGTCGTCTGAAAATGGCGTAAAAATATACACCTCCAACTCAGTCCGTGGACACCTGCCCTGCCAGAGAAAGAGTAGCAGATTTTTTCTGTGTATATTTAACACAGCCACTACTATTCCCAAACCGAACGTCTAGCGTGAGGTCACGGCATTAGGGCACAGCTTTATAAGTAAAAGTTCTTCCGTGCTTGTTGCGTCAAACATATCACATTCAATTTAAACCTAAATCTCCATTACAGGAAGGTCAAAACTGTGGTGGAGCGTACATCAAGCTGCTCTCCAAAGGCACTAACACGAAGGCAGACCTACGCCAGTTCCACGACCAAACACCCTACACGATCATGTTCGGACCGGACAAGTGTGGAAACGATAATAAGCTGCACTTCATCTTCAGACATAAGAATCCGAAGAATGGTACCATTGAGGAGAAACATAGCAAGAAGCCTACGTAAGTTTCTTATTCAATAAAATGCCGCTTATTGTCTGGGTCACAGCCTCATAGGACTCTGAAATCTTGAAGACACCGTCACAAACATGTCACAAGACTACATCTTACTCATATCAAAAAACTCTGTTAGATCTGTTCAAATCAAAGAAAATGTGCAGAGATAGTTTACGAATTAGGAAACGTTTCTTTTTTCCCTAAGACTTGCCCAGTCTTACGTAATTTATATGTTTTACCAAATGACCGAAACAGTTTTCAATCTAAATAAAAAGAGGTGCCACTCTTCATATTTTGTGGCTACAAAATATGAAGAGTGGCACCTCTTTTGCTTTTGAAAACGTAAATAAATTTACGACTTCTGTTAAGCCAATTACCATTGACAAGTAACCTGTCAATAATGGAGACTAGCTAGGTGCGTAGGACATACTATAGTGCACTAGTGTGTTCAGTTTTCAAAGATCTTTAACCATAACAAGTAAATCTAGTGTTCATTTTTTATCCTCGACAATATTAACCTTAATTTTGTACAAGTTTTGCGTGATGCTTTTTCAAACTTATTTAAATTAAAAAAAATTACGAATATCATACGTTGGTTAATTACTTAACCATTAACAACAAGTTACGTATCTTATAAGTTCATGCAAGCTTTAGTCGAGCTTTACATTTTATGAGTATAAAATAATAGCGAAAGATTCATAGCAAAAAAAAATATTCATAGCCAACCAAAGTACCTATTCGTCATAGCAAAATAATGCGGGTAGTTGTGAGGAGCTATTTCACAAAATTTAACTAGAAACGAGAAAAATAGAGTGGTCGTAGGTAAGTTAGCGCATCAATAGGCACAGTAGGTTTCGCAAGCTCGTGTCTGTCGCTAGTGTGCACCTATTTATGTGCACTAGTGTGTGCGCACACACAGGTACACTCTCTATTCCCTCGCTCTCTCAAAAAAGTTGTTATAAAGGTTTTTTTAGCAAGAAAAATTAACAGTAGCAGCCCGGAGTCAGGAAGTTGGCGGTATTACACCTCCCTGCCTCAGAAAGCACATTAAGCTTTCGGTCCTGCGCCTGACCTCTCCCCGGTCGTGTCAGTCTGCCTTCCCATCTAACCTCATATCCTCTCCGCAGCCAACGCCTCGACGAGATCTACAAAGACAAGCAGCCCCATCTGTACACACTGATCGTCCGTCCGGACAACACATTCGTCATCAACGTAGACGGCAAGGAAGTGAACTCTGGCTCTCTGCTGGAAGACTTCACGCCGGCCGTGAACCCACCCGCAGAGGTCGACGACCCTAGTGATAAGAAGCCAGAAGACTGGGATGAGAGGGAAAAGGTAAAACTACATATATTTATTTATTAATTATTTATTTAATATCTGTTGATATAAAGGTAATTCTGTCCGTCTTTGCCAATGTGCTCTGTCCGGCCGTAACGCATTCACTGCCCAGCCTCAGCGGTGCGACCCCACCGCTGGAGATGGAGACATGTGCGTCGTGGGTCATGAATGTGTTAACGCTATCACTGGCCAACCTCAGCTGTGCGACCTGCAATGGCGCGTCTAAACCGTGTACTGTACCTGAAAATAAAATTATAATGGATAATTCAAATAATAATTATTGTTGTAGATCGTGGACCCTGAAGCCACCAAGCCGGAAGACTGGGACGAGGAGGCGCCAGCTCAGATCATCGACCCCAACGCGGTCAAACCCACTGGGTGGCTCGACGACGAACCTGAGAATATTCCTGGTAACTACTTTTTTATTAGTAGCCACTTGAACGTCCGGGCGACTAGAGCAGCATAAAAAAATGTTAAGTTTCCTGTAGGTGACTTTCGACCACAAAAATGTAAAGAGTATATCAGGCATTTCATTTGTTACCGATAACATCTTGGCCGTGCACGGCCAAAGAGTGGAATGAGCTTCCAGCGTCTGTCTTCCCGCCAGATAGACAGTACAGTCTCGGAGTCTTCAAATCCATGGTGAATAAGTTCCTTCTGGGAAAGCGTTCACCATCTTAGGCCACATCATCACTTATCCATGTGAGATGGTGGCCAAACGCTTTACCATCACCAATAAAAATAACACAACGCCTCTGGTTACTTCGGGGTTGGAATATGTAGTGCCAACCAGTCTCCGTTTCAGCATGTCTTGGTATTCATTATATGAATGTTGTTCTTCTGAAAGAGCCGTTTAAAATGAATTTCGGCAATTCATTAAATGCAAAATGCTACCGAGCAGCAATAGATGAAGAATATGTGTTTACGATGTATAAAGTTACTAGTGGTTTTTGTTTTTCACTTCCACTGGTGGAAATAATATTGAACTGAAGTTGACTTGTCTAAGTCTTCGATCAAAAATAAGGAGTTCGCGGCCTCCCCCGTAGATACCTAGAGCCTTACAAAAATGTCACTCAAAATTGGGTTCGTTTTGTTTTGACGCAGACAGTTTGCGCAGAGCCTGACAAGTTTTTTCCATACGGAACAAGAGATTGGTGGAGTCGAATTCATTTTATTTTATTTTGTAAGTAGGTAGGTACCTACCTGAGAATTATATACCTACCTACTCAGTTTATTTTCTATAAGGATTAATTAACAGAATTCAGGTAAAGATAACGAATCATTTATTGATGAAACTATAAATTGGTGTCTCAACAGTAGGTATTTATACAAAAGGGTCATTTCAGACATACAACAATTTAAACTTAAAATACAATGAAATTAATAAATCCCAAAAATTTACGATCTCGACGGGATTCGAACCCGCACCTTCCCCTTCAGCGCAGGGTTGCTCTTTTTTCCAACTAAGCTACGTGATCTCATCTAGTCGACCCGAAAATCTTTGGGAGTTCTTTCGGCACTTACGCCGTCAGCGCCACCTACAGAGGAAACAATGAAGTTATCCAATTCTGCTCAAAGACCAAATTTACATTTAGTTCTTTGACGAGAGGTTTTGCCGTTGCTTGATTCTAAGGTTTTTATTTATTATAGTACTCTGGGTAATTTCTAAGAAATTAATAAATCCCAAAAATTTACGATCTCGACGGGATTCGAACCCGCACCTTCCCCTTCAGCGCAGGGTTGCTCTTTTTTCCAACTAGAAACTACGAAAGAAAAAAAAAGAAAAAAAAGGTTAAAGACTAGTTTTTTTAGATCACGTAGCTTAGTTGGAAAAAAGAGCAACCCTGCGCTGAAGGGGAAGGTGCGGGTTCGAATCCCGTCGAGATCGTAAATTTTTGGGATTTATTAATTTCTTAGAAATTACCCAGAGTACTATAATAAATAAAAACCTTAGAATTAAAATACAATTACAGGCAGGCACTCTAGATTAAAAAGAACTGGTTCCTGTCTGCGGTTTTGCACGAGTTTTTTTTACGGGAAAAAAATAAACGTTTTATAAATTCATACTTCTGGTAGGTAGGTAAGAACCTAGTCTTTCTTTTATTAGAGAGTCTACGCAAATGAAATTTTAGGGCGGGCCAACTAATTATTTTAAAAATCATCAACTAGTAATATTAAACTTATTTTTATGAAAAATATATTAATACATACTATAAATGAAAAAAAAAATTTAGAAGAAATAGCCTCTCCATTTATCAATTTAGAACAAAATTAATATTTTAACATAGGCAAACCAAACAACAATATTTTATGCTGATTTCACAAGTATATGACTCACATCTCAATATACGGGTAAAAAATATATATAAACTTACTGAAAATAAGAAATTCCATCCTTTTTCAGCACTTTGGACGAGTGATTCTTGCATTTTTTGTACCCATGCTTTTTGTCTGAACGCTAAAATGACACTAGTTGAAAAGCTTTCCTAACATGTCAAAATGTACCTCTTTTGCTACTGAAGGTTGTGGCGTGCGCATTGTGAATCTAAGGGGGGCCGGCAAAGCCGGACATTTTTGATCGATGGTCTAAGTGCTTATTTTGTAAGCCTAAAGAAAAACAGTTATTGAGTTTGACTTTGACTACGCGTAGGTTTGACAACTGGTACGCAAACTTCGGCGCGTCCTGTCCAGAACCCCGAGTCCGGTTGACGATAGATCAATACGTGATTTTGAGTCTCATTTTTGTTTGGGATTTTCGCAGTTCCCTGTCCGCACGGTAGAGGCGCTGTACCAAATCCTATGGAAAAATGAGACTTCACGATAAAGTTTCGATACTCTCATCAACCGGATTCGGGGCTCTGATGTTTGTAGTGGAATGTAATTGTTAATAAATATTTTCAGACCCTGAAGCCAAGAAGCCAGCAGACTGGGACGATGAGATGGACGGTGAATGGGAGGCGCCACTGATCGACAACCCTCTCTGCAGCCAGGCCCCAGGCTGCGGGCCGTGGTCTCCGCCCATGGTAGCCAACCCTGAATACAAGGTACATCCCAACTTTTTTTGCCCTATTATTTATGTTCCAACTAGATAGATAATTCTTTAATCACCTTAAATCAACTCTTGGCTCTCCGTTTCTGAAACGCTCACCGCTACAGGTTAGGACGTCAATAAAATAAATAGTGGAGAGTAAGCATGCTTTAAAAGCGACGATTTTCAGTTCATAATCATCTAGGAATTAACACTGGTGACGTGTCGCAGTGAGCCGAAGTGGAAATTGGCTTTCGAAATCAGAGGTCGCCAGTTGTCTCGGGCGATCTACGACTCTAACGGCTGTTAAAATGATTGAGAAATCATTGATGTCGAGTTTTTGTTTGACCCAATATTGTAGGAAGAATCCCGCCTCAATAGATTTTCATAATATTTTCTTGTATCAGGGTATATGGCGCGCGCCTCTCATCACCAACCCCAACTACAAGGGCAAGTGGACCCCGCGTCGCATCCCCAACCCGGACTACTTCAAGGACGAACAGCCTTTCAAGATGACGCCCATTGTAAGTAACACTAATGTATACTTTATTCACAAATGACACCAAGGAAAAGTGTTCTGCACGTGAGAGCACTTCCAAGAGTTCTGTAATGTTTTAAGGATAAAAAGCTCTTTGAGTTGCGAGTTTTGGAGGAATGCGGTGCGATTTAGCATTCACCTGTGATGATATTAGTAAGAAACAACGCAATCCTTTCTGTGCATAGGTGATCTCCCGTGAGTTCTTATGCCGTCAACTTTGTCTTGTACTACAAGTCGTACCACATATTATTATGCAAAAAGAGTTATAGTAAATTACGCGGTCGTCAGCAGATTTGTTTTGCGATGCGCCCTGTCTGTAAAACTCTAGCAGTCACCAACTCGCGCTCAACACATTTTGGGCGATGAATTCCACTTGTATATGTATACTTCGATCGGCAGTCGGCACACAGTACATATTGGCTTCTTGTGATTCTGGGCGCGATTAACTAATGTAACCAAGCGCTTTGCCGTAGGCCGAAGGCCAGTGTTGATCGCCCCGGGACGTACTCGTTCCGTAGGAAATCGGATGTTTATGTATGTGTCTAGCCATTAATGTTAGTTTTCATCTTCCAGCACGCAATAGGCTTCGAGCTATGGTCCATGTCTCCCCAGCTTCTGTTCGACAACTTGATTGTAACGGACGATGAGCTGGTAGCCGAGCTGTTTGCCGCGCGCACCTTCACGCAGAAACGAGCCAAGCTGTCCAGAGACTCTGTACGTAGGATTGAACCTTTTTACTAGAGTCTGAAACTGTTCAAATGAAAGTAGACTTCATTCATAAGAGTTGCCATGTAACAAGTTACGAAAAAGATCGATTGTCTACTTTCATTTGACAGACTACGTCATCTGTCATCCGTAAATTACGAAATACTGCTGGTTGATAGCAGTCCGTCATTAGACTAACATAGGTTGATGAAGACATGATTATATGATGCGATTTATCACATTAACTGCCAAATATCGAGAGCCATACGAACCGACAAATCGACATACTACTCTAGTAATCCTATATTGCCTACATTTACAAAGAAAACGTGGTGGGGCGCAGTCCTCCGCGCCACCAACTACCGGCCCGGCTACTGGGCGCTGTACGCCATCTACTGCGCCATCCCCATCACAGGATATATCGTGTTGCTCGTCAGACGGGCTCGAGAGGTTTACACACTTTTAGCTAGGGTGTACTAGCGATGGTTATATGTTTTTATATAGGGAAATGCTAGAACTTCTTTTGTATGGTTCGCCTTTAAAATTTATGTTATAGCTCGGTAAACAGCTTGCCACAGTAATGAGTTCTGTAAAATAAGCAAGAGAGCGTAAAAAAAATGCCTTAAAATTTGCAAGAAGAATACAGATTCAAAGACCGACAGATTGTGGAATAAGCTAGCTAAATAACGTTTTCAAATATGCTAAATATTTTTTTCTCCTGAGAGTAAACAAGCAGAGGAACTACTCTGCCATTTCTTGCCATAATATTTGTGAAACCACTTACAAGAAAAAACTGACCACGATTTGTTATTCGAAACCATTTTTCATGTCCATTCTGCATTATTCTATAGTAAAATCTTCCATCATCACAAGCTACTTCATTTTTGTGCAACCACATTCCAAATCCACGCTTCCCACCAAATACAAGCTACCTAATTTCCCCTGTGTAAAACTCCACCTACTCATGATCTGATTCCTCAAACCACATCCCAGTATATCTGTAGTAGAAGCTAGTCCGTAGTGCTAAGTAGCAGCTACTTCCAGGAATCATTCTTCGAGCGCGCGGTGCAGTTCGCGGGAGACAACCCGTGGGTGTACGCGGTCGTCATCTTCGGCAGTTTCATCGTGGTCGGCATCGGCGCCTATCTCTGCTGCGGGCCTAGATCTGTGAGTTCTCTTCAAAACGTTTTCTGAACAAAACACTACTTTGAGTGGTGTTTTGTTATAGTGCATTATAGCCTGGGTAGGGCACGTTTTTTAACCACATCCTCACCGGGTTAACAAGTTCTTACAATACAATAAGTTTATATGTTCTTCGTAGTTCAGTAGTTGAGAAGATATTGTTCAGTTTATCATTTCTAAAAATAATTACTGAAATGTTCTTCTACACACAGTATACATTGTACACAGTATAGACTATTGTTATATTTAGTGGTTTTTTGCGCTACCAGTGTTAATATTAATTCTTTTCAATTGCCCATACTAACACTTACGTTTTTTAGGACCCGGTTGGCGAAGCCAAGAAATCCGACACACTAGAAGCTGATGATCCACATGAATCTGACGCTGAAGAGGACAGCCGCAGCGATGAGGAAACAACCACTGCCAAGCCAAGCAAGGCCGATCTAGAGGGACCAGCTCCTGCGCAGGAAGATACTACTGCTACTGAGGTAAATGAGGCATTCTACTGTCTATACTTACTGATAGACATGCTGGTTGGTGATGGACAAACACGTAGTGATTAACAAACCACCACTGCCAAACCACCCAACATGAGATGGTGCCAAACCCGATCTAGAGGGACTAGCTCCTACGCAAAAAGATACCTTGACCTTGTGTGTTCCATTCTAAGAGGACCACGTTTTATTCTCTTGTGGTGTTGATGAGCTTCAATCTGCATGCAAGCTAATATCGTTAATGCTTAAAAGAGAAAATTCTGTCATCCTGCTCCCCAATACCCAATCATGCATTTATTGCGGTGACTGCGCCATTTATTTGTCGAAACCACTGGCTGCGCCAAAATTCTATATTTTTGTTATTGTTTTATAGTCGGAATCATTAAATATTGATGTTTGTTTTAGACGGTTCCTGTCGGCGACTCGGAGGGTGCTGGCGACGGCCAGAGGAAGAGGAAAGCACGCAAGGAGTGAGCGAGACGAAACATCTCGACCGGCGCAGGTATAGTCGTACTAGACAACTTGGTTTATCACATGTACCGATAGCACTATTCTAGGAGGGGGGGTGGACGAAGTGTCCCCACTGTGTCCCACTTCGTCCAAAGTTTCGAATTTTGAGAAAAACTCGCAAAATATTTTTCGTTTTACCTCCTAAACTTTGAAACTATTATAATAAACAATGATTTTTAGAAGGAAAACACGTTTTGTTCAAAATAAACAAAGATCTTTAGCAAAATCAGACCGAGGTTTTGACAATAAGCCTCTTACTGTGTTCGGAATTAGATTTGACAGTGTACAATCAAAAGCCTCACTTCGTTTGGTCCCCTTAAAATAGAATCCTGTATTTAGATATGCATTAAGAATTACTTTCGATTGAATAAGTAAAACTCAGGCCATGTGCTAAACTATGTCATCGTCGATCGTACACTAACGTGCCGAAAAAGTAGCAGAAATTTCGTAGGGCGTATATTCTGGTTAAATACACTTGCTCGTATGTGTAAATTATCATTTATTATTCAAAATCTACATAATAATATATTTCCTATCTACATTTTAAGTATTGTTATGCATTTCCCGAAGGCTCTATTCCTGTATTATTTATTATCTTGCTGTAAGACATTTCTTCGTCACATACAAATCTCCACCAAAGATTTTTACTTTCATCACTAATCTTGAACAAACTACATTATTTAGGGTTCTGTGTTTTACTATAAAAATATCGTAGTTTGACGAATTAATTACGGATGTAAGCGGGCCTGAAGAAGTCCCTCGGGATGATTGGTGTTCCTCCAACACAAACAACGTTCATCGTTCTTCGTTCCCTCCTACATCCGTAATGGGTTCTGTGTTTGTAGTCAAATATGAACTCTTAGGGGACTTTCATTCTGCAGCGTGACGCCGGTTGCAATTTATAAGAAGCCTATAGGCCTGTGTCACTGTGCCTGCGGCCGGTTGCGTTTTCCAATACAACTCGGTGACACGCTGCAGAATGAACTGAGAAGCCTTACTACCAATTATTAATAAGACAAGTACTGTCTGGCAGTGATCGTTATGTGAGTTTTTTTGTTGTTTCGAACACGAGACTGTTTGTGGTCGTAAATTATTAATAATAACAGGTCGTTAATTTATTCCATACAAGTTGTAGTATGTAACGCTGTTGATAAAAATGAATTCATAGTAAACCGCATTTTTTCATTAAATGCGTTTTAATTCCGTCACAATGTTTAACTCGAAAATGAACTAGCTGAATACGAATTTTCTGTATTTTTAATTACAATAGTGAAATTTCTTGCTTATGGATGGTTTTAAATGAGTTGTTGTTTTCTATAGATAGATAATGGTACGAGATCGTATTATAGTTACGAATTTGCATATTAATATGGTTCACATTGTATGACGAATATTTATTTATAAGCAATTGTAAGATATTAATATATCATTTGTCATCTAAGTAAATGTTGCATTTTCTATAAATTACTATAAAGTATATATGTATAATGCATGATATATGCTGTAGATAATTCCGTGTGTTCATAATGTTTATAGACACGACTTTAGTTATAAATGCTTTTTATATCAAGAAATATAAAAGTAAATTTAATTTAACGAAAATGTGAGTATGTTCTCTTATGTAATCTTAATTAAAAAGGTTTATAACTAAAGTTGGTTAACTGTGTTAGGTGTTACTCGGACCATAGTATAGTACTGAATGTCACATAATATCGCGTTTACTATGCTTCGTACATAAGTACAATTTATACATTTTCATTTTATTATATAGTCCAAATGGTGATTTTATTTTATAATTTAGTTCAGTTGGTATGAAATTGACAATGTGACCTTGTGGTGCGTACGCTTTGGTGTTAGTAATGAACATTACAATGTTATCTCCGTACCGACGCGACGTGTCAATGCCCTTAGTGTCAATAACAGCATTTGAGGATGCGTCACTAAAACTTCGTAGTTTTGCTATGTAAAACAACTATAAAAAACTACACACAAAGTTGTTTATCAAATAAAGATGAAATTCTCTCACAAAAATACTGTGAGCTTTACTAACCAGAAAGACGATAAGGGCTTTTAGAATTCGTGCCTCGATTACGTAAGAAAAATGAATTATGAACCGTTATTAAACTATTCTCTACTTAATCTAAAAATATTCTACACGTACTACTAACTAAGTCAAGTTTTATCTTAAAAAATGTAAGATGAGAGAGATCTGTTAAGAACTAATAACAATTAGTTATCGAGTGGACGCTCCACAAGTCACATCGAGGTTGTAAACTTGCAGCTAAACAACATAAAATTATCTCGAAGCGTTTGTTTTAAGTAACTGTGTGTTATAGTTAGTTACGATGACTGCAATTTATAATAAAGTAAATTATTTGTAAAGTTTGTTATTATTTTACATGTATCGTGCAATATTTAAGCAATATTGGCAGGACTAAGAAAATACCTCTATGGACGAATGTCTCGCGTCGAAACAAAAGACGTTATCGTCACGATTATTTCGCTATGTGGAGACGAGCTTGTATAGCCGATAAGTTTTTACCCGACTACCAACGGAGGAGGTTTTGGTAGTCGTATCTATTTATTCCACCGTACCATGTTCCACGTGATGTCGATAAACTTCTATTTATATAGATTACTACCTGCTGTCCCTGACTTTAACACGTGCTTTTCAAGTAGCCTATGTCCGTCACACCACCTATCTTCATGCCAAATTCATTAAGATCCGTTCAGCCGTTTAGGTGTTAAAAGGTAAAACACAGACAGAGTTACTTTCGTATTTATAAAGTAGGTATGGATAATAATACACTCAATCTCTTTGGAAAAAAAATCCCATGAGATTGTTCAAAGAAAACAGACATGACTCTTGATGTACATCAAAATACACAAACCCAAAAAGATTGAATTTAAAAGGCCTAAAAATGAAATAAAAATTAGTTTGGATAAAAAGAAAACTAGTATACGTTTCCCCTTTTAAATTGCACCTCAAAAGTAACCGAGACTATCGCCAGGAATACACACCGTGAATGGAATGGTCGTAAAGTAATTATATGCTCAAGTCACCACAAACATTCTATTTGTCAGGTAGACGTGGTTTTGGGAACAGCTTTTATAAATAAAATAAACAGTGAACCTGATAAACTATCGACCGGTTGTTTGAACTCTGATATCAGTGACATGACAAAGTAATAAAAACATGAATAAGCTCGCTGCCCTTGTATTTGATGTGAATTGTAATTTTTACCCGAAAACAAAATATTGCATGAAATAACTTGACCCGCGAATGATCTGTTGTCCGATTAGCGGGTTGGCGGTTTGCAGGAAAATACGAAAGGTTGTGCCAAAAATCTACATTTATCCAAATGCTCCCAAAATACAAATAAATGAAAGTATATTTTATCATAAGCTCATAGAAAATGGTTTAAATGTTCGGCAAATTATACTTTTACGCTAGTATTATTGCTTGTGGAACGCAGAAAAAATAAGATTAAAAGATAAAAATCACAAAAAAAAAATAATCTCGTGCCAACCCGCAACGAACCACCTTGAACGCTCAAGGTCATTTAAGTATTGAGCGACTTTGGGGCCAGATGCTGCGTGAAATGTCCAGCATCGTAGTGTTCGCTCGTTCGATCAATTATACAATTTTGTTAATTCCCGTAACGAAAGTAAACTGCCGTAATAAAACATCGTGAGAAACAACGTGGGACAACGATCTGCGTTAGCGAAATTCAACTCTGGGTAGGTACATACACTCATCTGCCTTAACTGTCCGGACGGACGGACGGACAGTGGAGGCTTAGCTAATAGGGTCCTGTTGGCACCCTTTGGGTACGAAACCCTAAAAGGCGTAGGTACCTACCAGCATGGACCAACTAATCATTTACCTACCTATACTATCAGTATAGGCCAGAACGGTTTTGGAAGATAGATCCTGTGATTTTCTACCGGCGCACTATGGGACAGGAGCGTGATTATCGTGTCAAAAATCTGTAACTTTCTCAGTTTTCAAAATATCTTAATGAATCTTTCACAATTATACTCTTAGATATATGGACTATAAATGAAATAAAAATAAATAAATAAAAATTCTTTATTAGTATTAAAAAATTGCCACTAAACTTAAAAAATATATTTTTTTAAGTTTCTTGCTGGATTTTAACTAATTCAATGGACGTAATTAAAACAAAATTCTACATTTACATAATAGAAAATAATACTTATACATTAATAAATAAATTAAGATAAAAAAAAATACGTTAAATTAAACCTTACTTTTTAATGAGTAACAAGTAATGAAAAACCTATTAAAGAAGATAAATTGGAAACTAGTAAATAATTATTATAACAGAAGTACTTTTATAAATATAAAATAGAATAATATTATGTAATTAAAATTCTAATAATCGTAAAAAAGTAAATGCAAGGTTTTGTTGGTTAAGAATCTAAAAGATTTATATAGCTTCCTGCCACAGTTCTTTCGGAACAGTTTCGCTTGGTCTCCTTAGGCTAGAGATATACGGATCAGATGAATGAAAAACGTCCTCATTTGTAGCCGACCTAAAGCATTTTCTGGAATACTGCAATCGATTTGTTTTTGTAGTCCTTATAGTGGGGCTCTTGAACATATTCAGACAATTGTCCATTAAGTAAAACAGCAAAATGATTATATTTCCTCCGTGGAGTAAGATCTTGTATACAGAAGAGGGCATGTAATTCCACCTATATTTATCAACATGTAATTGGGCAGTACTCTGAGTATATTCACCAAATTTTTGAAGGTTAATGCTTATTTTTAGCTTAAAAACGAATCACTAAAAAAACAAATATAGTTGGTTCAAAAAGTTGCTTTCGACCAATGATCACGGAATTTTTGTAATATATTTTGTTGTATGTTTTCGAGAACTTTTTGGCGTTTAGTTGGTGTTAAGTTATAGTTTTCTTTCAAATACTTAAGAAGATTTTCCGAAGTGGCATCGTTCTCGAATAAAAAAGAACATAATTCGCGTTTTGATACAATGAATTCACACATTTTGATATATTAATACACTTGTTTGCACAAATCTAGCAAAACAGTTTAAATGTTTATAGTTGGAACCTGAATTCCTTTTTATAGTGACAGTAATTGATAACATATGTATTTGCACACGACAATGGAAATCTGTACAAATTCCATTGCGGTTTCTTGCACACGTTCCTCGAAATATTTTCAACTGAAAATTGATAACTTATTTATTTCTTTATTTATTTCTTTGATATGGTGATAATTTTTATCAAATTATGCGATTTTTCTCTTATTTATGGCGGAAATAATTATAAAATAGGTACCTTCATAAATTTAGTTAACCATGTTTCTTACGTCAAAAATAATTAAATTTTATTAAAATAAAACATTCAATACTAAATTTAAGGTCACCAAGTGAATTAAATCCAGGATATATGCTACAATTTAAACCAAATTTTCCAAAAAATCCACTTTCATGATTTTTCCTATTTTCTCACGGTACACTTTTTTGCCTCTAAGTCAAATTGGGGCAAATTGGGGCAAAAATTTAGTTTAAATCCTATTAGTATACAGATCAAGGAACGTTATAGTAGTCGTAACTCCTTGTCGGGAGACAGCGGTAAATACGAAAACTCAATTTGAATTTTCAAATCTGAAAAAATAGGAGGGCTTTCAAAAATTGACTGTAAAAGCTAATTTTCTTATCCATATAAGGATATACTTGAATAAGGTGGAAAGTATTAAGTACCGCGCTTTTAATGATGTATAATAAGTAATAGTTTATCAACAAATATTTGTAAAAAAATCGATCTGAAAGTGGAGAATCACAATTTTTCCTACATCAATCAATTTACTTCCTTACATTCAAGTTCAAGCTATCGCTATTAAAATATGTTATTATACCATATTTTTTGTGGTATATGATATTTCAATCATCCTACTTCATATATTCACTGAGAAAAATGTAGAAATCTAACTTTTGTCAAAGTGATTTTTGGCACGATAATTACGCTGCTGACCCATAGTGCGGCGCGGCGGCGACTCATAACTCAATATCTGCGCTTTAGACCGGTTAAAGATCGAAAAGTACCGGGTGTCATTTTCTAGCTAGCTTGACTGACAATTTTTTTTCTAGTAAATTATTCAATTCTATTTATTTTATTATGGTTATTCACCATAATTTATGTTAGTTATAATTTATAGACATTATGCCTCCCCTAATGAGCGCCATAGCGCCCTGTCTTCAGCTTGCCGCACCCAGCATCTGCCAGCTGCAGTCTTTCGCAAATCGTCATCCCACCTGGTCGGAGGGCGTCTTACAATACGTTTGCCGAGTCGCGGTCTCCACTTAAGAACACGTTTCCAAATATTCGAATAATTTCAAATAATCATTATTTTCAGGCGTGCTGGTTCAAATGCCCTCTAAAGAAGAATCCCGAAAGTTTTGATTATTGTAGCAAGCTATAGGAACGTTTTGCGTGTCAAATTAAAAGTAGGTTACAAGTCGTTAGACGCGTTCTTTTACGACAGTTATCCTGTTACGCCCTGTACGTTATCAGCACTATCAATTACGGAACCCCGATGCGCTAGATTCTCTGGCACGCTCACAACGCGCTGTTAGCTTTCGGGGGGCACACGTCTTAGTCGTGTTTACTCGTACTAGTGTGCTGTGTTCCTATTCACGACCACCGAGTGTAGGTACGACGTGTGCTTTTTGTTTCTGATTTCTTTTTGCTTTCTGATTTCGGGATAGTTAATTATTTAACTGGGGAATTCTAGGTGATGTAACCTTTGGCATAGAAAATTTAGGTGATTGTGTCTTTACTCGCTCTTAGCCGTTACTTTCAATTTAAAGTGCAAATGGCTTAGCGATGATGAAGTGAGTAGGTAGTTTGAATTTAAATGAAATTTAAAAGTCGAAGTGTAAACAAATAGCGGATACTTAAGCCACTTTGTATTTACAAATGTTAAGAGATTGGTTCGGTGTCGTAAAAAACAACAAATAAGTACCTATTAAGTTGTTTATTTAGTGCTTTTATAATGTGGATTCTGTGTTTGTGTCTGACATTTGTGTTGAGTGATGCTACTCCGCCGAATGTTGTGTTCTTTTTGGCAGATGATTTGGTGAGTACCTACATACGTTTTATATTAACCGTACCTACTTACATATACATATACTAAATTTTTATCTAGTGGTATAATAATATAACAGTGAATGATTTGATTTTGTTGAAACTTTAAATGAATTAGTAGATTGTGATAGCCCTCTTAAACCTACCGACGCTACACCCAACGCCGGACCTAACTTAAGACCGATAAATTTTAGCAGTCTTGAGCTTTACGCATCGCATTTGACGTTTACTTATCTTGTTAAACATACATAACTAGCTGATGCCTTCGGCTTCGCTCGCGCTTTTCAAGTAGCCTATATCCGTCCCCGGGATACCCTTTACCTCCCTACGAAATTTCATTAAGATCCGTTTAACCCTTTAGGCGTGAAAAGGTAACAGACAGAATAATTTTCGAATACATACCTTATGCTAATATCAATATAGTTTTTTTTAAATGTCGTTAGAATGTATAGTCGTGATTTTAATCAAGTTTATCGAAAGCGAGATGTATCTAATCCCAATTGGTTTTCTAGGGATGGAACGACGTCGGCTTCCACGGGTCCAACGCGATGCGAACTCCCAACATAGACGCGTTAGCTTACTCAGGGATAATCCTGCAGAACTACTACGTGCCTCCGATCTGTACCCCGTCGCGCGCCGCGCTCATGACGGGCAAATACCCGATACATAATGGTTTGTATAATACGTTCTTAATCAACGCTTAAAATATGTACTTAGTATGTATCAAATATACAGTCACAACGCTCAATAAAATCGATGCCAAAGCCAATTTTAGCCAATTTGACATACTGAAATAAATAATGCTGGACAATTCACACAGCATTTTCTAGCCCCAAGCTAAGCAGAGCTTGTGTTATGGGTACTAGATCTTTTTTTAATGCATCGATAACGTTCTTAAAACATGGTGGGATGTAGGTACCTTCTCTACCCTGCCTAGCGAAAGGAATGAAAGAGAGAGAGGCAAAAAATCAATTGTATTGTCGCTTTTTTGTCTGATTGACTGAATTCCTAGATGAAGGATATGCCCAAAATAACCAGTAGTTCACCATAGGACCCCCGAAATCTTTGTAATACTTATAATATGATGTGAACCCTCAGGTATGCAACACGGGACCATATACGGCATGGAGCCGCGAGGTCTCCCCCTAACCGAGAAGATATTACCGCAGTACCTCAAGGAACTGGGCTACAAGACACATCTCGTGGGCAAGTGGCATCTCGGCTCTTACAAGAAAGAGTATCTACCTATGAACAGAGGGTAAAATTCGTAAGATAATAGTATCCTAATATTGTAAGAGGTTTTCGCCAAGACAACGTGAATACTGAACGGATTGAGCTGAAATTTTGTACACTTCTGGACCATTTATTCCGAAAAACCGTGGGCAAAAGCTAGTTTGTTTGTTATTTATAAGCTTCTTCAAGTCTACATGCTTGTGCACTCGCTACAGTCCAGCGCTGGTCAAACGAAGGACCATAACCAGTAAAATGAAACTGGACGTCTGTATGTCTACCTGTAGGTACATTCATGTGGGATAAGATACCACCGAGTGGGCCTCACAAAGTACACGTGGGCCAGGCCACACGGCCGACGCCGACGTATTTTAGTAGGTATTTGTTGTTATAGCGGCAACAGAAATACATCATCTGTGAAAATTTCAACTGTCTAACTATCACGGTTCGTGAGATACAGCCTGGTGACAGACGGACAGCGAAGTCTTAGTAATAGGGTCCCGCTTTTACCCTTTGGGTACGGAACCCTAAAAATTCAAAATATTTATCGGAAAAATGGCTTACAATTAAATGAAACGAATGGGATAGAAAAATACGACATTAACCTTTCAATAAATAATCATGTAGCATCAATTTACCGCTAAGAGTTAATAGCTGCATAATAAATTTTGTTGTTACACAGGTTTGATTCACATTTCGGGTTTTGGACCGGTAAAATCGACATGTTCGAGCACACTAACGCGGAATATGGAACTTGGGGCTTCGATTTCAGAAGAGGTAATTATTTTACGCTATTTATTCCATTGAAATGGCGTGCAAGAAGCATTATATCTACGCAGCACTGACAGTAAACGGGCTTAGATGATACATAAAATAAATAATTGTGGATAACTCACACAGCTTGGTTCCGCAATTCTGAAATGTATACAAGAATACCAAAGCATGTACGTATCGAATAGGGTATATTATAGGCGAGCTTAACCCTGAAAAAGAGTTTTCTTCCAGAAAATCATCAGATGTACATTATGATATCTTTGAGTTAGATGTCATTATATCTTGTTTAAGTTAAACTTAAAAGCCTAATAATTAAATGATTTCCATAGGAACAACGTGCGAAGCCGCATATTTTTTTTTTAAATATGAAAGTTTGTATGTTTGTTAACCTCTTCAGTCTGAAAGATAAGGCGGAAATTTTTCATAGATGTATTTCAAGACTCGGATTAACATTATAGGCAATATACTTTCTACTCAGTATTGATTTTTATCTCGTTAACGCATTCACCGCTCAGCCTCCACGCGCTGGTGCAGACGGACATGTGCGTCGTGACCATTAAAGTGTTAAAACGCGTGCGAAGCCGTAGTAAAATCTAGCTACTCCATAGATCAGCGACCAAAAGAGTTTTGGATATAAGACTTCTCCAGGCATCTAGGTTCTAAGCCCCTCGCTAAATAATTGTTTTTTTATCGTCAATAGTCCTTCGCTTGACCACAATCTCACCTGATGGAAACTGACGATGTGGCTGACGACGACGGTCATGACGTTCGTGATACAGAAGGCCAAGAAGATGTTAAGATACCTAAACACTTTGTCTTAAAAAGACGCAGGTTGTAATCAAATGTGATATTTTCCAGGTTACGAAGTAGCGCACGACCTCTATGGTCAGTACGCCACTGATGTTTACGCTGACGAAGCCGTTCGTGTGAGTTGAATATTAATTACCTAGATTACTAAATTAAAAGATGAATCATTCTACAGAGCACAGACTACTTACTAAAATTTATGTATAAGTGATTACTATCATTGTTAGTACATAGGTACCTACTTTAAAACAAATAATTTTGAAGTTTTTACTGACTTATAATCACCACAATAGTTGTATAGAGGTAAGCGAAGAGGGAGGGGTTAGCTTAATAAAAATTTCTTGAATAATTTTAGTTCTAGCACCTGCCCCCCTAGCACGGGGATTGTTGTCTAGGGTAGAAAAGAGAAAAATTACGTCACTTCGTCATCCAATGCGTAAATAATTTGAAATGCATTCCTTCAACTTCAATAATGTACGCAATGTATGTCGATGCAATGTCATTATTGTCTATTCTACCCTAGACAACAATCCCCGTGCTAGGGGGGCTGTATACATTCAATGATCTTCTCTTGTACCTAATCTGTAGATGCCTAGAATAATGCCGACAAATCAACAGCCTTCAATTAGGATTAAATTTAATTAGGGGCGGACATAGCGAGTTTGTTTGTTATACTAGGCCTAGATGTCAGTACTCATGCGACCCCCGTGGTAAAGAACTTAATTTACATAATTTCTTCGGTTTCTTCATCCATGTGAAAAGACGATTGAGAAAAAAAATACAATAAAAAAACATGAAAGTGCACTGTTTTTCAGATAAATTGTTAAATATCTCAGGAATCCTGCGGTCTATTGAACTTATGTTTTGATTCGTAGGTTATTAGTGTATTAGGTACTAATTTTATGGTTCCTTCAACCATTTTCTTCATAAGTTGTTTTGTAGTTTTGTAATTTTTGCGCTTACGCCGTTCTAAAACCTATGCTCGGTTCCGCTCCTAATAACGCGAAAACCTATACCTATCCTTTTCACAAAATGGCGCGTATTGCGCCATTAATCTATCTCTTAAGAACAAATTGTTTAAGATTTCGAAATAAATATTGAATGAAGAACAAACTATAATATTTTGAAGTGGATAATGATATAACTAATTCCAGATAATAAACAATCACAACGCGAGTGATCCTCTGTTTCTGATGGTGGCGCACTCTGCCGTGCACTCCGGGAACCCGCACGAGCCGATACGAGCGCCTGACAAGGACATTGAGAGGTTCAAGTACATCAATAACACGCAGAGGATGAAGTTCGCTGGTAAGAATATTAGTTAGAAATAGTTATATAGGTATAATAGAGTAATTAGCTGAAGTCGTGGCGGTCACGACGTAGAATCAAACACAGAAGATGAAATTCGTTGGTGAGAATATTGAAAATAATTATAATAGAGTAATAACCTGAAGTCGTGGCTGTCACGACGACACGTAGATTGACGTAGAATCAAGAATCGACGTAGATGAATTTCGCTGGTAAGAATGATTTGAAATTGTTATAAACTGAAGTAATAATAATGCTGGACAATTCACACAGTCATGGCGGGTACGACGCCGACGTAGAATCAAGTACATCAATAACACACTGAGGATGAAGTTCGCTTGTAAGAATGGTTAGAAATAATTATAAAAGAGAAATAAGCTGAAGTCTTGCATGACGGTCACGACGCTGAAGTTGTGCCTGTCGCGACGTAGTATCGACTCCTCCAACTCAGCCCTTGGGTGTCGTACGTAACAGTCGACTAAGTGGCCCGGACCCAACCTGTTATTACATAGTCTAGGTCCTAATTAAAAAGTGACATTTTTGAATAGCTTTTGGTTTATTGTTAATAATTTACAGCTGTACTATCAAAGTTGGATGAATCAATCGGGCAAGTTTTCAAGGCATTAAATTCCAAGGAATTGCTCCAGAACTCGATCGTGATATTCAGCACCGACAACGGAGGGGCGGCGTCTGGCTTCAATGACAACGCAGCTTCCAACTTCCCTTTGAAGGGGGTAAGTTTTTATTCCCGAAATTTTATAAGGTCGATGGTCGCTTAGCAAGTTGCTTCGATATAGCTAGGCGTATACAGTTTCTTAGACTGGCCGCACTGATGGCTGTCAGAATTTCGACGGTAAATCCGTACCGGTGCAACGACTTGAAGTGAGCGAAGGTTCTTCACTTCATTCTTCCTCGGGCCAGAGTAGGTACACATTTTATGTAGTTAAAGTTAAACGATTGAGTGCGAGAATTAATTTATCTCTCTAAAAACATATGCTGGCAAATAATAGAATCAGGCGTTACTTTGCAGAAACCCATTGCAAAATATAAGGATGAAAATATTTAGTAACAACTCCGCGAAAAAAACCTTCTCCGATAAGTTCTCATCTTTCGTTTTCATCCTTATTATTTTATAAACCATTTATGCTATTTTCAGGTTAAAAACACGCTCTGGGAGGGCGGAGTGCGCGGAGCTGGCTTGCTTTGGAGTCCACTGCTGGAGAAGAACATGCGCGTGGCCACACAGCGGCTACACATCAGCGACTGGCTGCCCACGATACTTGGCGCAGCCGGGGCGGATACTACGTCAGTATCTACATTATGTAATCGCTTATATTATACTTAGTGTTACTTACTTACGGCCAGCTAAGAATTTGCTCCTCCCCAAACTATTCCCGCAGGTCTCGTAAGAGGTGATGATGGGCTATTCACCGGGGAATTATTCAGTAGCACTTTGCAGGACAGATCCACTACCCAATTGCGATTTCCAGACCGATTATGGCGATACCCTTTAAAGATAAGAGCCAGCGCTTTTCAGGCATATCTTTAAAATTCTTTAGATTTATAAGCTCATTTGGTAATAATAATAATAGACAAAGTTTTCTGATTTTCGTTTAGATACACAAAGAATCAGAAAGCCTTTGGGTTGTCTGTAACTTTGAAAATATCGCTACAAATAAGTTCACTAGTTGTAAGAAATTAATAAATCCCAAAAATTTACGATCTTCACTAGTTGTACAAATTAATCTGTGTTTTTGTCTTCAGTATTTTCTCTATTTTTAATAGGATTCCGTACCCAAAGTGTAAATCGGGACCCTATTACTAAGACTCCGCTGTCCGTCTGTTACCAAGCTCAATTACCGTGATAGTTATACAGTTCGGACTCGCACTTGGCCAGTTTTATTTTAGATAACTAAGTAGCGGTTCCCCGCGGTTTCACCCGTGTTATCTTCGAATTTCCGATTTTTAGGGGGATTATTCCCGTAAATCTCCCATGGGAATTTGATGTTTTACCGACAAAAAGTAGCCTATGTTACTCTCCATCCTTTCAACGAACTCTTTACAAAAAATCAAGTCGATTGTTTGTTTAGTTAGGGCGCGAAGGAAAGACAAACAAACACACTTTCACATTTTTAATATTAGTTAGGATGGTACGGAACCCTTCGTGCGCGAGTCCGACTCGCACTTAGCCGGTTTTATTTGAGAATCATGAATATACCTAATTTAAATTGTATTGGCCTGCAATCAGTTAGGCTTAGGCCACTACGCAATGATCTCTCATGCAGTCTTGTCAATATTACAGCACACTAGAAAATTTAGATGGCATCAACCAATGGGAATGTCTATCGAAGGATCTGCCGACGAAGAGAAGCAGCGTTCTACACAACATTGACGATATCTTCGGAAGTTCTGCCATTACTGTCGGCAAGTGGAAACTAGTTAAAGGTAACCTTTTTTCATCTACTAACTTCGCGTCTTCGCACGTGTTTTTTCGAAGTACTAGAAGACGTAGCAAACACCTATTCAAACCAAGTACCTAATAGTGTGAAGAGTGATTCATTCTACATTTGTCACGTATGGTCAAATATGAAAACTAAACAGCGCGGCAGTGTCACGTGTATGCATACCCTCAAGGCCTCAAGAAAACCTAACAATGAGTTTGTTTTTCACTTTTCTTACCTATTAGACGAAAGTTTCTTACATATTCTCTCTTTGCACTAGGTATAAGTACCTATTTCTGATCATTTTCGTACCTTCGTACGTCCACGCCCAAAAAACTTATCCCATTGTCTAGATATTTTTTCAGTTGGAATTACTGTATGTTCATCATCATCATCATCATCAGCCTATATCAGTCCACGTCTAGATATTTTTTCAGTTGGAATTACTGTATGTTCATCATCATCAGCCTATATCAGTCCACTTCTAGATATTTTTTCAGTTGGAATTACTGTATGTTCATCATCATCATCATCATCAGCCTATATCAGTCCACTGCTGGACATAGGCCTCCCCCAATGAGCGCCATAGCGCCCTGTCTTCAGCTTACCGCATCCAGCATCTGCCAGCAGTCTTTCGCAAATCGTCATCCCACTGTATGTTACTAATGTTTATTTATACCTATTAAGTTTGTTGTTATATCAGGAACAAACTACAAAGGCCAGTGGGACAATTGGTACGGGCCTGCGGAACGCGAGGGGCAGTATGATTCCTCTTTGGTGTATTCGGATGTCGTCGGCTCTATTCTACAGAAACTGGGGATGTTGCCCGATGATCTAGTTATCAATGATTTAAGGTACCTATTACATACTTGCATTTATATGTATGTTCTACTCACCTCACCACACTTATAATGGCGAAATAGGAGCCCAGCAGATATAACAACCTACAGTAAACCACTTACGGTATTAAGGGTAATATTTCCAAGGCTGTTCTTTATAATGAGTAATCTCTGAAACTAGTAGGTTGAATAAATATTTTAAAGTACCTTCCCAGTTTCCCACTGATATGACGAAGATGGTAATGGTGATACGTTTCCCACGTAATTTAAGGTAATGAATCGAAATGTGCAAAAATCGGCAATGAATAAACATGGGGTCATTGTTCAGCTATTTTTGACTGTACCGATCCTGTGCCTTGTTCCAGAAATACAGCGATAATAAATTGTACAAGCGGAAACTCCACGTCTTGTGCACCGCTGGCCGCGCCGTGCCTATTCGACATCGAGGCTGATCCCTGTGAATACAATAACCTGGCAGACTCGTAAGTTTCTTTTGCAGCTCTATGCTATTTAAAATTGTATAAATACTACTATAGGGGTAACTTACAATTTAGTAGAGTTCTAAAGTAAAAATTGGAATGAATCAAAAAACTAAAAAGCTCTCAAAAAATAAATATCAATCTTGTGAAATTTGACATAAATTTTTGACTAATTAAACACGTCAAATAAATAAATGCTAGACAACTCACACAGCATCATCTAGCCCTAAACTAAACAGAGCTAGCTTGTGTTCATTATGAGTACTAGATAACTGAAAGGTATACTAAATACAAAAAATATTCATAGATATCATTTTCATTATGCATAGAACACACCCGGAACAAATATCTACAGATCGATTGTGCGTTTACGATTCCCGCCTCGGGAAACATTTGTCCCGAGGCGGGAATCGAACCCGCATCCTCCTGCGTCGCAGGTGGACCTTCGCCCGCCTCACCATATCGGACGTCAAATCTTCTAATAAAACACTTTTTGTCCTAGAAATCCGGAAATGCTTCAAACACTACTGTCAGAATTGGCTACACAGAACGCGACGGCAGTTCCTCCTACCAACAAGCGCATTGATAAAATGGGAAACCCGAAGTACTGGGGCAGAGTGTGGACGGACTTTGCTGATTTTAATAGTTATAGTAAGTTGTAACTTTTTTCCCTTCAGTTTCTCGAGAGTATCTAGGTTTGTGGTCGGTTGAGTTGAGAGTTGAGACCCTTGCTTACCTCAAAGCAAAAGAACGGTATACACCGATTTTGGTAATAAATGAGGTTTCAGAAGAATGTTTTGATAATGCTTTGATTTATTTTTTGATTGATTGATTCCGGGAGTATTCTAAGCTACGTTACCGTCGCCTTAAATCTTGGCACGTCGAGAGGGCGTTTTACAGCGTGGACGAGTTTATGCAAAATATAGAATAATATTTGAATTATGTATTTTATTGATATCGTAATAAGATTCAAAATTATATTAATTATATACTTAGCTATAATAATATTTTTTTTCTGACATGTAATATTATTACCAATAAATTGATTATTCTTATTATTCTGACATTATAATTTAGTAGGTTACTCTAAGAACTCTAGTTACTCTAAGAATTCACTAAAAGACCAATTTTTAAAATCAAGTTTATTCAGTGTATTATTATTTATTTAACATAAATTTTTAATCTTTTCAGGGATACAATTCTCAAACGACAACGGTGTTTCCGATACAGACACTAATTTGTGATCAATTAGCTAAGTATATTAGGTTTAAAAATTATTGTACAATCTTAATAAACTATAATATAAATGGTTTTTCAAATACAAAATCTTTTAAAATTAGTACTTAATAAGAAAATACTTCTTTATTAATCAGATAGGTACCGCATACTTTTCCGTAACCAATTTTCTTCTGGAAAGTAGTCTGCGAAGTTTAAATCGAGGATGTTAATCAAGTGACAATCAAAAGCTGTATACGTTTACTTAGCTTTGTTCTTCTTGGTCTTTACTCCGATATCATTTTTATTTTCTTTATCAGAAACTCTTTTACGACTCTTCCTACCAATAAAGCTCATATCTTTGACCGGATTGTGGTTTCCGCTGAGCGGCAAGTCCTCCTCCATGTTCTGGCTGGATCGTATAGCTTCTTTATATTGCTGCAAGGTCTTATCTTCAACGACTTGATGTGTTGGTGGCTCGATCATTTTACCTGAAAATATAATTCGTGCTTAGATGGGAAAATAGAAAACTGCGTTAGAAATACCAAAGACTCTAATCACCGTTCTTAACTATTAAAATTTTAGTTCTTATTAAAATTTAAATAATCGTTGAGGCGTTCTAACGGCGACCTAATGGTCGCCATATTGTATATCTGAGCGATAGAATCTTAGGAAGTACCAGGGGTACATAAAATAGGTTTCGAGATGACGGTCGCTTTATGCGTTTAAAACTAACTTCTGAATTATGCCGCAAAATTCGATCTCGCGACATTATTAAAAAAGTGCTCCAAAAGTACCTCCCCACCATTGAATCGAAGTTAGTTTTATCATGGGTTCATAAAAAATGTCTTACGATTTGCAGCAAATAACTTATTGAAAGTTTTATCACTTCAAGAACACAAAATCCATACTATACTAATATTATAAACTCGGAAGTAGCTCTGTCTGTCTGTTACCTTTTCACGCCTAAACGGGTGAACGGATCTGAATGAAATGTGGCAGGGTGTTACACGATATCCCAGCTATCCCAAGAACGGACATAGGTTACTTTTATCCCGGAAAAGCGCGAGCGAAACTGCGAGCAGAAGTTAATTTATAAATAAAATAACAAATGCTCGATACCCACACAGAACGACGAAGAACGAGCACCATTTAGCTCCAAAGTAAGCAGAGCTAAACTGAGCCTACATTTGTAAGTTAGGTAGTAACGAAGGCAGTACACACAGGTGCAAAAGAAATTAACTTCAAGTCAATGTGAAGCGAATAAAATTAATCACAATACCCTTACCCAGAACAGTAGCGTCCTGCAGATTGGCTCTCTCCATGGGGCCCAGCACGGCACCCACGGGGTCGCGCTGCCCTGGCGCCTGCTCCGAGAGGCCTTCGGCCTCCAACCGGTCCACCAGCTCGGACTCCTCAAAGTAGAACAGCTTTCTCATCTGCGCTTTAAGTTGCTCCTGGACTATCTTTCTAGGCTGCATGATGCTGTGGAAATGTACAAATTTGTTGTTAACAGATGTTGCTTAAGAGCTGCTCCATTACAACTAAATTAGATACATTAAGTCAACTAAGGGAACCTACATGGCAGAGCAGCAGCTTTCTCCGGTTTACTGTAACACCTCCACTGTCACCATTCACCTGCCAAGCTTGGTGATTAAGGCAAACCCCTGCTTGTTTGGGGTGGGGGGGCATATTCACAGCAGTAGCACAGATAATAATATATAAGACAGGGAGGCCTAGGTCCAGCAGTGGGCTAGTTATGATGATAATGGGTAAACTATAAATATTTATTACTGAATCTCACCCTTGTTCGGAATTCTCGAGCACGCCTAGGGATACGAGAAGCCTGACCAACTTTGCTGCCTTCTCTTGCGAGATGAGGAACTGGTCGCGCAGCTCACAACAGTCCACGGATGCGCGACGCGCGCAGAAACACAGCGAGCGGCGCAGCACGCACAGAGACTGGAGACCATTTATTTAAGTTTATTAAGGTGGGTGACGATGAGTGAAAAAGACTTGGTTTTTACATTTAATTTTAATAGTTTATACTAATATTTTTTCTAGCTGATTAGTATTTATGCAATTACTGAATAAAGGTCGGATTTAAAGCGAGGGCCATAAATGAATCACGAGCAAGTGAAGAATTTTACCGACTGAATCACGACCGTAGGGAGTGAATGTGATGATAAAGAGAATGATATAAAGATGTTTTGCGCACATTGCAAGTAAACCATTTGCTTATGAATCTTTGCTAAATCAAATTTTGAATCAATTTCGTAGTTTTGGAGTCGATCGACACAATGTTGATTTCAGTAATATTATGTACCTTCCTACATCTCATTATGTGGGTGCCTTCTTACCTTCATCATCATCAGTTGCTACGGTATAGATATTTTTTTAAATTCTGGCGTAATTCTTTTTGTTTTTCGTATGGGCACAGATTAATTAATGTTACTTAGAAATAGGTCCTGGAGGCCTGACGTAAGAGTCAATCGAGCCAGCTTTAAAAATGTATGTATACCGCGTATTACTATGGGCTGGGCTGTTGTATAACTCAAAGTACCTCTCGTTTCCTATCACTGAGCGCCAGCAGTCGTGCATCGGCGCCGGGCGCGGGCCCGCAGAGCGCGCAGGCGTGCTGGCGCGGAGCGTGCACGCGCCCGAAGCACGCGCCGTGCTGGAGGAAGCCGCAGATGCTGGAACAGCACACAGGTACATGAGATAGTACTCAAGTAGGTAGGAACCTTGTTTTAATTACATTCGGATTTTATATATCCGATGCTGGGTGTAATATAAAGGCCAATGATGGAAGTAAATAAAAGAAAGTATGTTTTCAAAAAACTAAAAACTGGCTTCAAATTCACGTTGCATTTGCAAAGATCTAATTTCGCCTATGCGATTGAACGCAACAAACATAAGATAAGCTTAGTTCAGAGTTCAACACATTGCGCACGTTGATCCAGTTCAAGCTGAACTTAGTTTAACAAACGGTGAAATTGAACTCAACTAGTTGAGTCCAACTGTGTACTTAAATATTGATTAAGGTTTGTGGGATAAATCTTTCGATTTTTTCCCAATTCTCTATACACTAGTAAAAGAATCATTAAAATCGGTCGGAAAATTTACGAAAAATTCGGTGAAAATACATTAAAAATAAACATACATTCCGAACATAGAACCTTTTCCTTTTTTTGATGTCAGGAGGTTAAAAATACTTCTATAGTTTGCTGCCGTTATTTCTTTGTACAAGATACAAAAGTAACGTTTTCGCCAACCACCAAGAAAAGTCTTACCTACTTAATTGCGTCTAGCTCTGACCATAGAATAAATTATTCTTTGCTGATGACCCAGAGCCTCCAAGATCAAGAAAATTTCAAAGTCTTGCTCTACCAAAAAACCTAAAGAAGTTTAATTAAATAACTCACTCGCAGGTTAGCATCAGCCCTCCGTCGTCGTCTTCCTTCAAGCAAGGACAGCGCACGGCGGCGCGGCCCGCAGAACTAGCCGCTTGACCCTCGCTGCCTTGCTCGCTCACATTCATATTAGAACCTACAATACACGAATACAGTGTATTAAACAAATATAGTATAGTAAGATAACAATATAAGTAAAGTTTACAGATATAATAAAATAGTACCTACCTCGGTAGAAAAAATAATTTAAAATCTATTTAAATGCTGGACAGCTGAGCTTGAAGTGTTGGGTATACCTAGGTACCTATGCGGTCTTATATGTATTATTTTTGAGGACTGTTGACGAGAACTCTGTGGCTCAGCGGGCGAAGGTCCGCCTAAGCGCTTGTGACGCAGGAGGTTGCTGGTTCGATTCCCGCCTCGGGACATAATGTTTGTACGATCTGCAGATATTTTGTTCTGGGTGTTTTCATGTTTAATATAAAATATTTATCTATGTACTACACAAAAATATTGTCTGTGTACTAGGAAACTTACAATGACGAAGCCAAAGAGTACCTACCTATACCTAAGCCAAACGCCTTGTAGAATGTTTGTAATCAAACCACAGAACAAATAATTAAATTCGCTTACTTGGCCTATATCTACGAAGTAACATTATTTCTTCTGTGGCTTGACTAAGGCCACCTAAGGCTCTACATATTCTATAGTGAGTAATGTGGGTATCCAGTAGATAGGTATATGATCTAAGGTCGATTTTACTGAGAATGCTGCCTTATTATTAGGTATTAGTAGGTAATTAAATCATAGGGTATTAGGAGTTCTTGAACAAAGTCAATAGTACCAATAGTACCTACTCACCGTCAAAATCATCCATTTGCGTCATCATCGGTACGTTTTGAGAAGGCTGAAAAATATGTCGAAAACTATAATAGTTTTTAGGGTATTTAAATAATTAAAATACCCAACTCAGTCACCTGGGTCTGTCTGGGTCTTACCTGTAAGTATGAACCTACACGTTTACTTTTATGTACATCCACTGCAACACGAACCATGCTGAACATACATCCCACAAACTAGGGGGATTTTTCCATAATGACCACGATTAGCGGGCGAATTGGTGATCGCAGTGGAGGTGTTAAAGTACACAAAAGGATGCTGCTGCCCTTCTGCGCCTTGGGGGGGTCGATTCTTACGCTGCGACTGCCACTGGGTGGTGTCGTCGCTATCTGCTGACATCTGGTAGGTATATCATTTATTTTTTTCCATTTCAGAGATTATTATAATATCATGTATTTATTTTTGGCCATTGCTTTCCCACTGCTGGGCAAAGGCCTCTCTTTTCTCCCTCCACTCCTTGCGGTCCAACGCTGCGACAGACATTTCGGAGATTAGGTACTAATCCAAAAAGTCCGTTTATGTACTTCTACAGGCATTGAGAAAACGCTGTTGTTTTGTTTGGCAAAACAAACCAACAGCGTTTTCTCAATGCCTGTCCACCGTAACGCACGGAGGCTGTGTGTCTAGCTTCGCTTTGCAAGTAAATGTATGCACGTCCACTGCAAGTACCTACTGCAACCCACGCACACGCTAGCCACGAATACAAGATTGTCAAACAAACGAACCTAGGCCACGCAGCTAACATGCCCCGCGTGGCCGTGCACAGCCAGTGTGGCGGTGGTGTTGGGACAGAGGTATTTATTTGTAGGTACCTACTATAGATTGGTTAAGTGCATTGCACTGCCTAGCTTCGAAGCTTCTTACCTCAGCGTGATTACTTGAAGGCATCACTTGCCTTGTGTAGGAGTGGGCGACGAAGCGATGGAACGGCGTTTGGACACAGCCCAGTTGGTCCGGACGGCCATATTTGATCACACTCATCTCGAGGTGGTCGTCTACTTCCGAGACAGGAAGAAATCCAGGAGGCTGATAGCCTTCTGGGGCCGCTGTAAGATAAAACTATTGGTTTTAAGGACCCTATCTAATTAATTAGGACACCATGGGTAGCGCTAACGGTCGCGCCATCGCCATCGTGGGCGAGAATCACCAAAACAAACACTGGAGGAGTGAGACGCCAATAGCTCTATAGTACCTACATGTTAATGGTTGCGCCACCAGCGGGTGATTTAGTTGCCGGCAACAAATTTGGTTGCGCAACCAAGCTGATACGGCAGAATCTAGTCAAGTTCGACGACCGATGTGGTGCGGTGGGCGAAGGTCTGCCTGCGACGCAAGAGGTTGCGGGTTCGATTCCCGCCGCCGACAAGTGTGTACGATCTGCAGACATTTGTTCAGGGTGTTCTGGTCGTTTTCTATGTATAATAAAAAATATCTATCTATGTATTGTATTGTATTATGTATATAAGTTATCTGGTACCCATAACACAAGCTCTGCTTAGCTTGGGGCTAGATAATGCTGTGTGCATTGTCCAAAAAAAGTGTAAGTTCTTACCATCGTTGTAATAGAGCCTCAAGCTGATATCGTAAATCTCAGGGAGCTGAAACTGAGTTTGCGTCATCAAAACGCATCTTCGTATCATCTGGGTCATCGAATCTCGCACGTGTTCGAATGTGTACTGAGACTTGCCGCTGCCCCGGGACTTGGAAGTGACGTCCATTCTCACTCCAGTTTGGGTGTACGAATATTCAAAGACTAAGTAATCTATAAGGTTCTCTGCGTCGGAAGCTTCCTCTTCGTAGAAACATAGTGCTAGTTTGTGGAGCTGAAATAGTGAGGATGTCATGGGCGGGTGGCGTAGCCTTGGTGATCAAGATGTTTTTCATGATTTTTTGTTCTTATTTTATTGTTATAAGTACAATATCTTTATTAACAAAGAAAATTACAATCAAATAATAGAATTAAATTAAAACTAGTATTTACAATTGAAACAATTGAGCTAACTGCAGACTGTTGCAAACAATCTACAATTAGCTCAACTGATCCATATCAATACCAGTCGGAAGCGTGCCCAAGACGCTAGCAGCCTTGCCCCGCTGTATAGCAATGCTGATTGATTACTTGTTATAAGTAGGTACCTACCTAAGAAAAAATTATGTAAAAAAATTAGCGCAACCATAAAAACAATAAAATAGGTACGTGAAGTATCTTCACGGGTTTTTGTTGTCGTACCTTACCTACCCATTAACTTGCGAAATTTTGTCCGACCCCATAAAAACACCCTGTATCTTTTAAATTGGTAGGTAGGATATGTAAGTGAGTTGGTATGAGGTTTGGATAGATAAGATTCAAAATAAAACTCACATATTTTTTATCGAAGGCGTCAAATGCTTGCGTGAGCGCTGTGCTCACAAATTGGGCGAGTTCATCTTTGCAGTTCTCCTTCAGAATTTTCATTCGCACTCCATTTATGTGTTCACTTTTGAAGTTATCTTCGTCAAACGCGTTTATTATGTATGTGACAGTACTTATGGCGATCGTGGTTAGTTGCTTCATTAACAAGACTGAACCAGCGTAGGTCTTGGTAGCTTGTATCGTTAAAGCTTCTAAGGACTGCTCCTAAAATAAAACGGAATGAGTACCTTTATTGGTACTTTCTTGAAGGAATCAAGGGCTAGATCAGAATGCTATTGAGACAAAATCTACGTGTGATTTTATGTTAAGTACCGTACTTTAAGTAGGTACCACTTTTGAAAATATCATGGTTTTGTAATAACGAAAATACCGTTCTAAAGCGATTAGAGTACTTTAATACCTGAACTGCAGCCATCATTTTCACTCTGAGAAAAAAATTAAAATTTTACTGCATGAAAATAATGTAGGTACTGTGCTTTCCCGCTAAACAATAAAAAAATTGGTAGATGGTGATTGGTTGTCTTGCGCGCCATAGACAAGGCGGCCATGACATCATTATCCGTTTCCGTAAACCTACGATTAAAGGGGGTCGATTTCCTCCGTCCACGCCGTAAGCAGAGCCCGTGATATTGATCAATAAAACTCGTTTTGAAGCTAAGGTTTTTTAACTCCTTACTTAAGAAGGTACTGGTTGAAATCAGTTTGGTTACTTTTCACCGTTGACATTTAGTACGAACAAATGAATGAAGGTAATGTCAATAAAGTACATATATTTCAAAATAATTTAGACGTGCAATTTATAAAAAACAATATTTTTGAAAAACAATCAAAATGCTGTGTCCTGATGGTGAGCAATTCGAGAACGAAATAGATGATAAAGAAGATGACGAAATATATGGAAGAACGCCCAAAAAGATGCCAACTGAAGGAAGCGGTGGACCAGAAAGTATGAATTCATTCAAACACTTGAAGACATGGAAAAAGTCGATATCTAACTTCTTTCGAAATCAGCTTCGCTCAACAAAATCCAACGATGTAAGTTGACGTAGGTACTACAAGTAGATATTAATAGGAACCTATATCATCCAGTCTAACTGTAAACAACCGGTTGAATAATAGTACTGATATTTAATTTTTAAATTACGAAAGTACCTAATACTGTCTGTGGACTGAACAAATCTCAATCTATTTAAGATTAATAAGGCAAAGAGTATCCTAGGTATTATAGAGATAGATATAAATCCCGAGGAAAGACAGGCTCATGCGATGCCACGGGCGCGGCGGAAAGAAGCTTGTGCTCTATAGATTTCGATGCGGGTTTGAATTTCCAACAAAATAGTCTCTGTAAATATGAAAAGTTTATTAAGTATAAACTTTTTATACTTACAATTTTTTATATTAGGTAATAATTTTTTTTATATAAAATTTTTACAGGGAGAGCCCTCTGGCAGCAAAGATAACTTTGAGGAGAAAGAGATGAGTCCAGACCAGAAGTGGCAGTCATTAGGGAAAATCTTTAAGCGTCAAAGCTTAGCAGAGTACTTACCCAAGGGATCAACTCAAGAAGACCCTTCATCACATAGTAAACGTTTGGCTGTAAGAAAAGTTCTTTCCAGCTATTTTGGTAAAGCTCAAAAAGTACCACCAGCTCCTAGAGAGGAATAAACTATTGTTTTTTGAATAAACTGCTTGTTATTATTCACCACTCATATAATAGGTACTTATGTAATCCGCCCGGGGTTTTGCACAGGAAGATTTTATTCGATCCAATCAAAACTTCACTTTATACCCTAAGCTTAGCCCCAAACCTGAAATTTATAGACAAGTCTTCGCTTTGCCTCTTAGAATCTCCGATTATGGATGAGTCTGCCTGATTTTATAAATGAAAAAAAACAATATTTCCTTTTTCTGATATATTGCAAAACATCAATATTCACTTTTTTGGTTAGTTAAAATTTTCAAAATACCTTTAGATGACGGAGCGTGACACCAGGCCACTCTTCCTATTAGATTAGGGGTCTAGGTGTTCGCGAAATTTCTAGTGTTTCACTCCCAGCTTTTTTGTCTTCTCGTGTGTATTGCCTGAAAACTCCAACTATAGGTAGACGGGAACCATAGACACATAAAATGACGTTGACAAAAGTGATGGCAAGTGAACATGACACTCATGACAATTGAGTTGACTGACAATACGATTTCTTTCTTTTTCACTCCGGGCTAAAAGCTTGCTTGCTTTTGTGCAAAGAGCCTCATTTTCACGAATTTTAGTATACAATAACTTTCATTTCAAGCATTTTACAAAAGAAATCACGTTGGTCTTTAAACGCGTGAAAAAGTTGTACATCCTAATTATGTGTTACTGGTGAGGCATGCGCTTGTATACGCCCTTGAAACTGTAAAATCTGCATAGCAACAGTGCTTCGATCTGTGTTACTGGCTGCTATTTCAACGAGTTTCGGTTGATGTTCTATAGAGCAGTGCCTTTGTACAGTAAGTAAGAGAGTCTAGTCAGAAAGCATTATTTACTTATGTAGCTATTACTTCAGAAGTATTTGATTATCCATGTTACCCAATGACTTTACTTTAAGTAGGTACCTACCTACTTTATGGGCTGTCCACCTTTGTTTGCTAAGTAATTAACTAGGTGCTGAATGTAGTAACATTTACTAGGGTAGAATTTATAAATCGTGGGCATATTCAGTCTTAAATAAGTAGCTGAAAACTTGCATTAGTAATGCTGCAAGAATATTGCCTTATTTTTCCATTTCTTTAATATGTTATATATAATTATAATATGCATGTAGACAGGCATTCCCAAAATTGACAATTACGGTATACAGGGTGGTCCAACTACGAGAGTCATCCCTCGATTTATAAGAAAACAATAACTGCATATTTATTTTTTTCAAAAATCTTACTGTTGACGGAAATGGAAACGAATAATTTAAAAAAAAATTACATGTACACAATGTTCATTTTTCCAATTGTACATTTCGTTATTTGAGAAATTTGCTATTTCCTTTCATTTTTAATAAAACATTTATTTGCAAAGATTGATCCTTATCAGCAACAGAATCCATTGGTTCAATAATACAGGATGTAATTTTTTTTTAAAAATCATTCAGGTTTCGTGTGCACCAGCACACTTGACGCACCTATATGGTCTCATGCAATAGTTTTTGCTGTGCCCATATTGCTGGCATCTTTTGCACTGGACTACTGAAGTTTTTCTTTTGGGGTCTTCTGAAAGTATACTCAAGTAAAATCCAATAGTATTCATGTGTTAATTTAGAAAGTAGTAAAACTGAAACCTAATTGTAATTTAGAACATAAATTCCTTGCAAAGGAAATGTGATGCAACCTTGGTGAAGGTCCATTGATCATAGAGCCCTCAACCTTGTCAGTATGGTAATTTACTGTATTATAATTTACTACAGTAAAGGCTATAAATAAGCTCACTTTATGAGCCCAGCAATGAGTAAAAAGCTAACATTATGTATTGTTTAATGATGCATCTTAAAATGTCTTGTATGAGTTGATTTCTCTTTACATGTGCCGTGTCCTACACAAGGCATTTTTTAATGTCGTAGGGTCCCATTCCCTAGAAAATGTCAATCCAATGCATTAATATTCTTGTCACTTCTCCATCGACAATTTTTTTTCCCGATGCTATTGTCGCTTTCACTGATAATTTACTAACGATTTTATAAAATTTTATACTAGCGGTCTAGATGTCGACTCATATGCGTTATTAATATTATTAACGCATATGAGTCGACATCTAGTTGTGGAAAGTTGCAGGCTAAGTCTAGAAAACTCAAAACGATTACTTGGCCCGCACAAATCTCGTCTGAAGAACGTCACATTTTTAAGGTTCCGTACCCAAAGGGGAACATGCAGTAAAAAGGGGCCCTATTACTAAGACTCCGCTGTTCATCTGTCACCAGGCTGAACCATGATAGTTAGACAGTTGAAATTTTCACAGATAATGTATTTCTGTTGCCGCTATAACAACAAATACTAAAAAATAGTATAAAATATATATTAAAGGGGGTTCCCATACAACAGATATGTTTTTTTTTGCCGTTTTTATATATAATGGTACGGAACCCTTCGTACGCGAGTCTGACTCGCACTTGGTCGGTTTTTTTTTAGTTGAGGCATCTGTACTAGTATAGTATTATCATATCTACGACGTACTAGTATAGTATTATGTTATCATATCTGTATAAATAGTATAAAATTTGACTTGTCTATGTGCTTATTTTGTAAGCCTAAAGAAATAAACGTTATTGAGTATTGAGTAGGTACGTATTGTAGATGTTAAATACTATGGCAAATAGTGCAATTTAAAATAGGGGTTCATTTGTTACAGATGCTTCAGGAGAATATGTGGCAGTCCATTAAAGCAAGAACATAGAGGTAGATATAGACATAAGTGTAACTAGGTGGTGCTTTTTAGTGTTAAGATGATCACAAGAAGATGGTTTCATCCCTCCCTCACAGGAGTTGAGGCGGAGAAGTTGTTATTAGAGCGAGGACAAGATGGGTACTTTCTAGCGCGGCCCAGTATGAGCAATAAGGGGGACTTCACACTGTCCGTGCGAAGATGCAGTGAAATCACGCACATCAAGATACAAAACAATGGCGAATATCTCGATCTGTATGGAGGGGAGAAATTCGCGACACTCTCTGAGCTTGTGCAATATTACATGGAGAATCAATGTCAGCTTCGCGAGAAAAACGGCAATATTATAAAGCTTAAAACACCCCTCAACTGTGACGACCCAACGACAGAACGATGGTATCATGGACAGCTCACTGCGAAAGAGGCCGAAAAGCTTATGCTGGAAAACGGAAAAAATGGCTCCTTCTTAGTCCGGGAATCACAGCGGCAACCAGGCGACTTCGTGCTATCGGTGCGGACCCGCGACCGCACCACGCACGTCATCATCCGGCGAGAAGACGACAAGTACGACGTCGGCGGCGGAGAACAATTCTCAGATCTCGTATCCCTGATTGAACACTACAGAAACTTCCCCATGGTGGAGACCACGGGTGAGGTGTTGCGACTCATCCAGCCGTTCAACGCCACCCGCATCCAAGTGAGACATTTCCACAGACGCGTTAAACAACTACAAAAGGAGAACGAAGGACCTATTGAAAGTATGGCCTACAAACAAGGCTTCTGGGAAGAATTCGAAACGCTCCAAATGATGGAAAATTTACAACTCTTTGACAGAATGGAGGGTTCTAAACCGGAAAATATTCGGAAGAACAGGTACAAGAATATCATACCTTTCGACCACACGCGTATCATTCTGAGGGACGTACCGCCGGACGCGCCAGCCGGATCGGATTACATCAATGCAAATTACATTCGCTGCGATAGCATCGATAACAGCGACAAAGACAACGGCATAGACGAGAACGGATCGCCGCCAAAAAGAGAGTCAAAAAAGTCCTCACCGAACCACAGCGTCGTTGTAACAGAGGAGAAAGTCATCAGGAACGGCACGCAAAAGCTTTCGGCTACGGCCACGTTTGAACCGAGCGTGCTAGGATCCAACCCTAACTACGTTAATACGACGATACCAAAATCTACCGAAGAAACTGACGAACCAACGGGACGCGTCTACAATAAAGTTTACATCGCTACTCAAGGCTGTCTCACGAACACAATCTACCAGTTCTGGTCCATGATTTGGCAGGAAAACGTTTGCATCATAATAATGACGACGAAGGAGATAGAACGCGGGAAAGTCAAATGCGAAAGGTACTGGCCCGACCTAAACAAAACGGACGCTATTAAAAAGTTCACCATCTACAACGAATCTGAGTCTGCGACTCCAGATTACACCCTGCGACGTTTCCTGGTAACTAAGAAAGATGAGCCGAACGTGAAACGCACGATATACCACTTCCATTTTACAGCGTGGCCGGACCACGGCGTGCCTTCGGAGCCGGGGCGGGTGTTAAACATTTTGCTGGACGTGAACTACCGCCTGCAGCAAATCATGATGGGCGCCACGCCCCCGCCGCAGGCCGTCGTCTGCGTTCACTGCTCGGCCGGCATCGGCCGCACGGGGACTTTCATCGTCATCGACATGATCCTCGATCAGATCAGGAAAGAAGGATTCGATTGCGAAATCGACATTCACCGCACGGTGCAGATGGTCAGAGACCATAGATCCGGTATGGTGCAAAACGAAGCCCAGTATAAGTTTATTTACATGGCGGTTTTAGAGTTCATCGAGACAGAGAAGCAGAGGGTCGGTCTGGTCACTGAGCCCAGTCTGGACTCTCCGCGGGTCCGGTCGCTTCCTATGCCCTTTTTATGAAGTAAAATACTACGGTTTGTAACTTGTAGTTGTGAACCGAGATCACTTTTATCTAGGTTCATAAGTACGCAACTGTTTTTAATGACTATCTGCCCATTTCTTATGAAAAGATAAGTATCGATTTTATAAAAGGAACACTTAGATGTAGTAATTTGAGGCCTTAGGCCGCTGGTCCACTAAACTGAATTATTTTCTGTTGTTTAAGTAAATATCTATGCATTTTTTTCACCCATTTGTTATTTTTATTGAGAACAGCTATCTGTTTCTACGAAAACTTTTTAATAATATCCCGAAAATTTTCGATTTCGGCAGGATTCGAACCCTAGAAGTTATCTGTTTTTCTAATTTTACGTCACTAGCTTGCTCAGCTTCTGTATGTATTTTAATAGATAAGCTGTTTATTATTATTACGTATCAATCACAAGATTAGTGAAACAACCTTCCCTGTTTTTGCAAAACAACCTATTCCAATTATTTACACTAATTTAACTGCAATAGACTAGCTAATAGTTCGGTATGTTTGATTAAAGTCCCTATTAATGATATAAGTAACCTACTTATTTCCTGCCTGTATGTTGCTGCATAGCAAGTTTTATACGCAGAATTCAGAAATGCAGTAAAGGGAAGGGTCTTCTAGATAAAAGGACACATAATCTAGACTAATTTTATAAAGAGGAAGGATTTGTATTTTTATATGTAACGAATAAACTTACTAAACTTAAAAACTAGGTACTGGACCGATTTCAAAAATTCTTTTGGCTTTGTTAGGAAGCTACATTATCACTGAGTATAGGAACATAGGCTATAGAATATACCTGTGCGAAGCCGGGGCGGACCGCTAGTGGAATTATAAATTATGTTAAGTAAATCCCAACTTTTTCGAGTTACTTGGTTTATATTATTTATATATCGAGAACAAATGTCGGTAAAAACTGTACTGAAGAATTTTTGTGGTTGTCTACATTCAAGTTAATATTAGGTATTTTAACGATATAAAAATAACGGCGACCTGATTCTATTATTGCTTTAAGTACGACAAAAAGTCGAGAGTATGACTTCTATGTGATCTCGAATTGGATTTTTAATAAAATTAATGTTTTATATTTTATGGTGATACCTATTACCTACCTACATTTTCAGAATTTTTGAGTGAGTTGTTGTTCAAATATAAGTGTTTTGTCTGTAGTAGGTACAGCAATGTTGTATGTAATGCCTATAGATTTCGAAAATCATAGAATTTTATTTGTTTTTAATTAATTTTACTACTGACATGTGTTTTAAGAGCCTAAGTAATCATTAATAAAAAGCAATCATTGGGTCAAATGTAATTTGAATTGATGATTTATTATTGTTAAAGAAATGTTGTGTTAACATTTTTATAATGCTCTTAAATGCTAGACAAGTAAACTACATTTGGTACACTCTATGTTGGTAAATGCCTGTTTAACAATGTTTCAAGAGCACCTATGTTGGTTTCTTGGCAATGTTAAATTGGGTGATCCAATTCAAGAAATCACTAAGTCCGTTTTTTACGGTTTTGAGTTAGCAGCACTGGCTTGTTAATTTTTTCATTCTCTTTCAAATGGTCTATTCGAGGTTCTTGGGAAAAATCTCTAAGTGCCTTTTGCAAATTGAAAAAAAAAAAAAAAAAAAAAGTTTTTCCATTCATAAAATCCCTATGTCCTAAGAAATCTCTAAGTCCTTTAGTTTTTAATTCTTTTCTAATTCTAGACCATTGGGCTCAATCTGTTCTGCATATTCCCGTGACATGATAGTATAAGAGCAGCCGGAATTTACCTCAAACTTTACTGATTTCTTGTTCAGTTGAACTTCAGTCCATATTGCAGGTTCCCGGTTTATTCCACCCACACAATATAAACCATCTTCTGATCCTGAATCTCTTTGACTTCCCCAGTTTCCTTATTTTTCTTGCACATGTTTGGTATATGGTTTGTATGACTGTAGTTCCGGGTACTGCAATAATATCTCTAAGTCCCCTATTTATCACTGTAATATCTCTAAGTCCAGTGATTAGAAATAAGTCCCATTTTTTTGATATTTTATTATGAGACTCCTGTTACTTCTATTTTTTTGATTCTTTCAATAAAGAAAACTACTTAGGTTGCGCTATAATGTACTTTTTTATTGATTTTTTTTACCAACGCATATTATTTCAACTGACATTTAAAACATAAAATTATAAATATCTCAAAAGTCACTTTTAGGACTTAGTGATTTCTTGAATTGGGCCACCCAATTGGAGGTGCTTTTTATTCTGACGTTTTTTTTTATGGTTTGATGGTGCGATATTTTTACTATTTGTTTGTATGATAGATGATGTTGATATCCAAAATGTTTGTTTACCAAGGTTTATCAGGCAGTGAATATTTTATGACTACATAGCTATTAACTATCCAATGCCCCCTCAAATGATTTTCCTGTTGCACAATTACCTACAAAATAGACTCAAATCAACATGAAAATGAAATAACTGTCTAAAAATGAAAATACTAACTTTATTTAGAATAATAAAATAAACCACACAAAATTCACCACACTGCTTGATCAGTCTTATGTTGTTGGCATTTTAATTTAAAATAAATATTCCAATTTTTAAAGCCGAGTTGAAAATAATCACAATGACATAAAATTATGTTATCTGATAAAGATAGGTATATGTTGTGTTATAATGATATAAATAATGAATAAAATGTGATATTGTATCTCTTGACTATTTATTTAACCCTCCAATTGTGTAATAATTGTTACTTGTTGCCATCAAGTCTTAAAATCATAATAAAATACAATTTACCTGACAATTTAACTACAATTTACTTGAACCTATGCCCAAAACAAAAAGAATTTAAAACACAAAAAAAACCTGCTTTGCAACTGAAACTAGTCCTGTTACCAAATATTCTTTAGACTTCCACATAGGTGGCATTCACACAATGTTTTACTCATTAGAAACTTCCTTGAATATATTTTGAAAAGCTCTTGGTAAAGTCTCATTTTAACATTGGTAATCAGAATAGAGCTGATTGGCGAGATTTCATCTCTCAAATTGTACAAGGCAGGTCCTGAACCTAGAAAGCTCTTGAGCATTTTGCTAGGAAAGATTTCACACTACGCGTCCAATGTGGAAGTCAACCAAAGTGTCAGATTTATTCCTCTGCATTCCCTGGATGTTCCTCAAGCCCATCGCTTTCTGTGACAAGGGCTCTTTCCAGGATAACACGGCCTTCCTTGTATCTGGAAAGAATATGGGCTACATTTAACATTTTAGTAGTAAATAATAAGCTAGAGGTATCGTAAAAAAATACCTAAATTAATTTAAAATAAGTGTTTTTTATATGAAAGTTTCTTAACAAACCTTTGATTCTCTTCAGTAGCAAACTCGTACACCCATCCAAGTTTAGTGCCGCAGTTCTTGCAGGACACATCGCGCACCATGTGGCGCCCGGTCAGCATGACACGGTCCTGGACTTCGGAATACACTAGGTTCACTACCTTGTGGAACAGGAACGCTCGGCCTAAAGGGAAAGACAAGGGTTGGTTGAAAGTAAAAGTTTGTTACATTTCAATTTGTACTTTGGTAGATGTAGTTCTACCACTTAGTAGTAGAGCTACCATCTATAATCAAATCACACTAATTTTATAAATGTGAACATTTGGATGGATGTTGGTTACCTCTTCATGCCATGGCGACTGAACTGATTGGGCTAAAATTTAGTAAAGATGTAGCTCTAAGCCTGCCTATCAAACATAGGCTACTTTATGTTTCCTTATATACAACAGAAAATAGAAAAAGATAAGCTTGGGTAAAGTTCAGGGCTAGTAACTTATTGAGTAAAATGATAATGTAAGGATGAAAATATTTAGTAACAATTCCGCGAAAAAAACCTCTCCGATAAGTTCTAACAAAATGTAGTCCTCGTTGTAGAAGGAAACGACACCAACTACAAAATGAAAAAATACCAATCAAAGCAAGACGTCAACTAGTTTCGTCTCTCCACGAGACATCATCAGGACACCACAATACTCGACCAGAACACTGAGAGCGCCAAGCAACAACGGCAGAGTCACACCAGAGATTTTGCCACTCCGAGCTCCGGAGTGGCAACGTATTGTGGTGTCCTGATGATGTCTCGTGGAGTAGGTAGTTGGTGTCGTTTTTCTTCTGCAACGCAGAGTACATTTTGTTAGAACATAACGGAGAAGGTTTTTTCGCGAAATTGTTACAAAATATTTTCATCCATGAATTTTGCAATGGATTTCCGCAAACTAACGCCTGAATCTATTATTAAACAAAATGATAATTACTAACCAGTAGCCCCCGTGAATCTCGTGCTGATGAGCTCAGAACGGTTAGTCAAGTTCACATCGCAGGATGCACAGGAGAACAAACGCATCCCACCAATATGATCAAGGAAGATTTTTCCCATTTTTTTCGTGAATTTATTCTTTGTTTCCAAACAAAAAGCAAACAAACAAACAAAGCCCTCTTACGGTAGTGTAGTATTAAATTCTCTTTGCTCTTACGTAGTTGTTGTATACTCTTTGTTAATGTATACTCTTTGCTTTGCAAAGCAAGCACCAACCAAAGAGTAGTAAGAGCAATAACTACGTAAAACAACATTTAGCTCTTGTCCCTTTCCCTTTATTAGTAGGTATTCATATATGCTCGTCCCTGCGTTCATCGCTCGGTTAATCGCGTAGCATTTATATTCTCTTCGTGCGTTAGTATCATCCATCTACCTCGTCTGTGACTACAACAAAACAAAGCACATTCAACGCAGCCCAATGAAAAAAGAGATCCCCTTCGACGCAGCCAGCTCAGTTGACGAATTTTGTTTCATTGACGCGTACTTTAACTCTATGATTGGCGCTCACGCTCTAACTCAAGAAAACCATCGCAGCCAATCGGCTACCGAACCGACCGAACAGCTATTGAGAGGCCTGCAGGCATGCTAGTACTATAATAACTCTATGCCTGCAGTATAATAAAATAACTCTATGCCTGCAGGACTCCAAGGCAGTAACACAAGACTCGAGTGACGTCTCGCTCGACGTTGAAGCAAGAAGAAAGAATCTTGAATTTTGTTTTGACCTTAGAGTATAGGTATATAGAGACGGCGTATTGTTCTATAGGAACTTTCGGTTATACAAATATGATCTAAATCGATATTGTACTCATAAACTTATAGCTATCTCGTTTTATCTTACCTACAATAACCAATGTAAAAAGAGACATCAATATAATGTGCGAAACCTATTTTTGGCAACATTGAAACGTGACGTCATAGCAAAGCATGATTGAGGCCGGTTCGCCATTTAACTTTCAGGTATGTAAACTGTCAACGAGAGTTGCATTTACAGTAAAAATGCTAAAATTATTTGAGTTCGGGACTTTTTCATGTGAATACTTATATAGTAAGCGAAAGAAAGCTAATAGGAAGATGCCAAACAGCAGTTTGGTAGGTTGCGGCTTAAAAACAAGTGAAAATCGTCCAAACATAACATTACACCGGTACGTATTCTTATTTTGCTAAATTACCAAATAATACAATAAATACCTTATGTGTTGGCTTTCATAGGAATAGTTTACATAAAATTCATACCGAATGTAGCTTATTTTTGTAAGTTTTAAGTGTAATTAAAGAAAACATGAAACTGTTTGTTTGGCGATAGTGTTGTCCTTCAAGGCATTTTTCATAGGTATCGATGTTTTCAAGTGTAAATTGTAGTGTATTAATTTTCAACTGGTTTTTTACGTTCTAGGTTACCCGAAAATTACGGTAAAAGAAAAAGTGGCTGGACTCAATTGGAGTAGAAAATTTGAAGTTTGGTACGAAAGATATTTTCGTTCGTTCTCTTCATTTTGAAGAAACTTGCTTCAATCGAACTTTAAATAACAAGACTGCGAGAGGATGCCGTACCGTCACGAATCTTTTTAGTAAGTATTTTACTTGACCTTACTCCCACAAACTTCTATTGCAAAGTAATGCATATATGCATTAACAAACTTGACTACCTTTATTTTTCCAAAGGGCTTAAATTTTGATATTAATGAATATTAAGTTTTAAGTAAATAAATCTGACCCAAAGTAATATTAAAGCCTACCATACTTCAAATCCCCTCTAAAATGTACATTTCCATAAATCCTCCCTTAGCAAATAATTTCCATGCAAAATAAAGTTATTTCGCAAACGATGTGGCACGGTGGCACACCTTTTTTTTAGAATTTCTTTAAGATTTTAGTTTTTTTTTCAAAGTTGAACTACTCAGTACCTTTCTAGAGTCTATAATTGTAGGCTGACAAATAATGTTGCATTATAAATTTATTCTTCATGTTTGTTTCAGCCACTAGTGCCAGCGCGATCCAGTACTTTAATAGAAATAATGTAAATTTGAGATTTATACTGTAAATGAATGAGACTGATTACATTAGGTACTTGTAAAATTGAAAATTTAGGTGTAGTATTAGTTGAATTTTTGAATTAGGTAGGTATATTGCAAATGTGTAAATGAATGAGACTGTTGCATTGCTTCTACAATCGAAAATACAGGTGGCGTCTGTGTTAAATTTTTGATTTATACTGTAAATGAATAAGACGGATTACGGATTACATTGCTTGTTTAATTAAAAATGTAGGAGTCTGTGTTAAATTTGTGATATAATATAATAAATGAATGAGACTTGTTGAATTGCTTATAAAATGTGGTGTCTATCTTTTTGTGATTTATATTATAATAATAAATAATACTAGCTGTTCCCCGCGGTTTCATCCCCGTTAAATTCGAATTTCATATAATATCTAGGGGGATATTCCTGTAACTCTACCATGGGAGTTTGTTATTTTACTAAGACAAAAAGTAGCCTATGTTACTCTCCATCCTTTCTTAGTTAGGTTCCAGTTTCTTAGTTAAGCCGTGACTGAATGACAAACAAATACACTTTCGCATTTATAATATAAGCATAGATAGCGTCTACGCTAAAGATACAGATTACACATTGTTATATAAATATACTATCTCACAAATCACTGTTGCATACAAACAATATATTTTGCAATTAAGTAGCTTGTTGTTTCATTTCAGTAGGTACCCTTTTTTCTTAAATGAACACAACGTTTATTAACAAAGAAAATTTGAATCAAATAGTATAAACAAATTAGAACTAGTATTTACCTACAATTGAAACAAATGAGCTAACTGCAGACTGTTCAATAAACTGGTTTGGTGAACTTTGATCTATAATTCTAAGGAGGTCTGGCACGTGTCTAAACGCATGAGTCTTGACTCGGAAAATACATGAAAAAATTACCATTGTTATAATAGCTCATTTTCTTAACTTCTCAGTGGTTGCGTCTCATGAGCGCGGTCGAGCCATAGTTGGGTACGTGCATTCACATACTTTGTATCTCTAATTAAAGCATTCTATGACTATATGATTATAGAATTCTGTTTCATAATCGTGGTGAAAACAATAAAATCACTACGAAACTGCTAAAATATCGTCACAAAAATACTTGTTTCGATAAAAATATCGAGGTACAAAAGGGCAGCACTACGGAAAGGAGCCATTTTAGTTTATAGGTAAGTTTAGGTATACACGTTTTTTTCGTAGGTATGCCGTCTCTAGGTATACTCTAAGGTTTTGACATTGATGCATCAGCTGGTAAGTGGTAATGCTCATTGACAGCCAGCTGTTTTTGTTGCTGTCTTGCTTGGCTGCGTTCCGTTTATAGATAAAATCGATTTGAGCGCTCACAACAGCGGTCCGTTTATCCCTTAGAGGTGTAACACTTGTCATTCGATCGAGATAATCTTTACTATTCATATCTCCGAATTAGCTGCCACAAACGTAAACATAGGGGATACCAGTAAAAAATTTACCTCCTTTGTAGAAGGTAACTACGACAGTATTACGTTTTGTCGTAAAAAAATCTAGGAATTTTAATTTTAACCAAAACTTGTCAACTGGTCAATAAATTAAGGTCCTGGCATATTTTTAATCTAGTACTTTAGTTTCTTACAAAGATAATAAATGATAAACATGTTTTATGGGTAATTATTTTGTGCCACTGGGTCATATTCTGAGGAATGGGGAATAGTTCTGTCGATGTGCATTGGTACTGCACATTGGGTACAAAATGTAATGAAATGTTGCCGTTGCGGATGTTTTTGGCCTATATTGGACTTTTTTCTACCTCTGCGGATCTTTTGCGGACCGTGACGTTCTACGGGTCTTTTCGGACCAAAACGCGTATCGGAACGGCATATACTACAATAGCATACACCATATTCATGCATAGTGGCCACTGTACTAGCAGAGAATATTATAATAATACCTAACGTACCACTTTAATAGGATATTAAAATACTTATAATGTAGATATTACAACATTTTTATATTGCCGTCGTATTTTATTCAGTGCCTCAAAGAAAGAGATTTAGAAAAAATCGGCCTACTCCGCTCGCCGTTGCCCTTTTGTATATTTTCCAACAGTCAGTTGTTCAAATTCAAAGAAATAAACATAATGACAGTCAATATATTTATGAAAACTTATTGTACACATAAAAATATCAAAAGCTTTCCTAAAAATAGCGATATACATAATATAAATACTAGAAATAAACATTAACTCGATGTGCCCACAACCAGGCTTCACAAGATTAATGTATCTTTTAAAGGGCAATGTATAAACTTCTACAACAAAACTCCTAGTGAGTTGCAAAATCTATCAATAAATAAATTCAAACAAATTGTCAAAACCTTTCTGTGCAAAAAAGCTTACTACAAAATATCAGATTATTTAGGGGATAAAAAACCTTTTGACGGGTTTTGCTCCAACTCGAAAAATAACACAGGTAACTGGTTACCTGTGTTACTGGCTAACAGGTTTCTTAGTCGCTTCTTTACTTTAGTCTACATACCGAAGCGACAGAAATCAAAAGTATTTCCGTTATTTCCGTGTCAGTTTTTTATTTTAAGGATTTCACCTTTTCTAAGGGTACATTTTTGTAATTATGGAAATAAAGAATTTTTGATTTTGATTTTGTTATCTTCATTATATTCGCCAGTTTAACCTCATGAGCTCATTTTCTTTTCCTTGTCATCTGAATTAATTTTTTTAGGCAAGCTGTAACTTATGTAATGTTACTACTTACTGTTTATATTGTTGTTAAAAATAAATGTATTTCTATTTCATTCTATTCTTACTACCTGCAATTTGGGGAGTCACGTCTGGTGAGGCCTTATGTGCTCTTTCTTGTGATTTATTATGTAGGTATCCTGCGTTGGTATGAACGTTTTTTATCTACGTATGTTGAGCTGAATTGGATCATTCCACTTTTCAGGGATTGTAGCCAATGGATAATCCATGTTAGATAAGCTACCCTGGTACCATCCTGGTTTCATTCAAACAAATCCGTTCAGTCTTAGAGCATGAGGGCGTCACAAACACACTACATTTTTTACGTAATTTGTGCCTAGTGATATTAGTTTTATAGGTGATTACTCTTTCTATTTTCAGCTTGCAATACAAGGTGTATCATAATATGTGTACTATGCGAAAGGGGGGGAATTTGCACCCCCCCGGGGAACAACTTTTGTTCAACAACTTTTCGAATTTCGATTGGTATCTGTGAAAAAAGCTGCATCAAAGTTTCAACATGGACAGCTGATTTTTTACGAAGTGACAACCCTAAGGTCAGCTGTTTCTTGCACTTGTGACAATGACCTCAGTATGGTCACAGATGAGTGAGTGACAGATTCATAATTCTTAAAAGTGAAAAACGCCTTTAGCATCACAGAGGCAAATTGTCCTAAGTTGTCACAAAATTATGGCTAGGATCACATTTCAATTTAAAGGTTGAAGTAACGTGAAGTTAAACATACGAAATAAACTTTACACTGTTTGTTTGATGATAACACAGTCATGTCTTTTTCCAACTGTTTGTTATTTCTTGTGTTGATCTAATAACCTATTGACTGACTACACAGCCCATTGATGTCCACTTCTGGACAAAGCTTTGAATCTGGCGTGTATTGCCATAATCACTTGGCCCCCTGCTAATTGCTGATCGAAGAATAGGTACCTAATACACAGAAGGAAACTGCTGCCTTTCTTTTGGCGAAGTCCTTTAGTCGACTTTTACGACATCCGCAGGCTGAGTTGCAAGGGTCAATTCTTAAGCCGCGACCACTACACCTGACTTACCTGAAAACTTTACCAAATGAGTCTTTCCGTTATTAAATGTAGTTAGTCTGTCCGGTCTGTCCAGAAATCTTTGGCACTTGCATTTCGTCAAAGGCATGCGCCTCAATTTGATTGGCGGGCGCACTTTGTCAAACGGTTGTAAATCGCCTATCATAGAACAAATTGTACCTTTGAGACCCACCCCCTTTCGCTAATTGGCTGTCGGCATCTATCAAACATACACGGCGCTCTCTTTGTCATAATAATGCGCCGAAATAATTTTTAAACCACGGGTTCCGTAATTTTTTCAAGTACCAATTTTTTTTAAATTCGCGCGTTCATAAGAATAGGTTAAATCTTTCCGTTTCCTTCTTTTTGAACAGATAGGTATAAAAATAAGAAAATTCGTGAATGTCGTGGGAGACCCGACTGAAGCGAATCTTATTACACGTAGGTACCGTCCAATCCTACTAAACTTACATAAGTTACAAGGTACCTACTAGGATTTTTTTTATGAAACTTGAGTTACCAGCAAAGATGCAGGATTTTGTAGTAGGTACACCAACTATCTGAATTCACGCAAAGTGTATGTGTTTGTGAAATACCTATGTAAAATAAGACCAGGTACCTACCTACTTATTCATACAATTTTCTACCAGCTACTTAGGTAGGTATCTATTATTTCACGACTGTAATCCTAATAGGTACCTACCTAATTATGTTACCATCCTGGGGTTTATTGAAATTGAAAAAGATCCCTAAAATTTTCCATCTTTTCGGCGAAATCAAAAGAATGAACTAGTGATGTACTTACATCCCTACATGTCGCCCTACTTTTGTTCGTAATATCGATTAATAAAATTAACAAACACAAAAATAAAATGTTATCAAATGATACGCGATTTAATTTAGCAAGTTTGTGGTGAGTACCAAGGTAGTTACTTGGTGTAGGTATTTTAGCAAGTTTGTGGTGAGAAGCTAGGCAGTTACTTGGTATAGGTACTTATTTCATCATCATCATCCGCAGCCGGATTTTACCCACTGCTGGGTATAGGCCTCCCGAAGTTCGTGCCATCCACCACGGTCCTGTGCTAACCGCCTCCATTGACGCCCCCCGACGCGTACTATGTCATCGACCCACCTTGTAACCGGGCGTCCGACGTTTCTTTTGCCCATAATTGGCCACCAATCAGTTACTGTTTGGGTCCACCTATACCACTACCACCTCGCCTTGCAATCCGTGGAGTTGGGTACTTATTTAAATACCAAAAAATCCTTTCTCTCAGTGTAGATTACAACGTATGTTTGAGAGTTACCTACATGTAAAAAAGAAATCACGTCTTTTTCCCCTTCGAGGATTCACCACAGAACATTACAGAGCGTGGATCATTTTTAAGGATCAACTACTAGGGGGTCGTCAGAGCCACGTCCTAAACAGGTAAGTATTTAAAAATAAACATAAAATCGATGATGGGTAAATCGATGATAATCTAAGTACCTACACATCACTAGCTACGTAGGTACCTACCAACCAACTTTACCTATTTAGATTTTAGTTTCACTTTCTTCGTTGTGCGGGGTAGTGCTTTTACTAGTTTTAATTTTCGTGCCTAAATTAAATCAGCAGGACTTAAGAACAATGGCGACTTACAGCAATGCTGATTACTACAATATGATACTGTGTGTGGGTGCAGCTCCGAATCACGACCTGATGGCTGCGCGGAGACTGTATGGTGAAAGACACCCGGACACGCCGCTTCCCTCATACCGCTGCTTTCGTGAGCTTGTAGGAAGGCTCTACTCTACAGGAACCTTCCACAGGAGTGACAGCGGAGGGCGTCCAAATACTTTCTCGGTACGCGACGAGGAGGCGATTTTGGATTTCTTCGATGAAGACCCTCGAAGAAGTACTCGTAGAGCAGCGGCTCAATTCCGCGTGCCTCACATGAGAGTATGGCGGGTCTTAAATGAGGATGGTCAGCACCCATACCACTACCGTAGGACCCAGGAACTGACTGCAGCTGACTACGGCCCGCGCGTTCAGTTCTCCAGATGGCTAGTAGAAAGGGCAGAGGCGGACCGAAGCTGGATCAGCACGGTGCTGTGGAGTGACGAGGCCACGTTTACCCGAAACGGAATATCGAACATCCACAACTGGGCGCACGTCAACCCACACGCGTCGAGCCAATCCTCCTTCCAACATCGGTGGTCCGTCAACGTCTGGGCTGGCGTTGTTGGAGACCGTCTTATCGGTCCAATTTTTTTGCCTAATCGCTTAGACGGGGAAACCTATCTCCAGGTCCTGTCTGAACAGGTAGAAGACATGCTAGAGGAGCTGCCGCTGCGAGTCTACCGGGACCTGGTCTTCCAGCAAGACGGAGCACCAGCTCACTACTCACGCGCAGTGAGGAGCTACCTGGACCGGCGGTTCAGTATGTGGATCGGCCGCGGAGGTACGATTGCCTGGCCACCGCGCTCCCCTGACCTCACCCCGCTTGACTTCTTTTTGTGGGGCTACCTTAAGGGTGTGGTGTATGCATCGGAGTGTCACACAGCTGAAGAGATGAGGAGGCGTGTGGTAGAAGCGTGTGCCGCTCTTGCTCCGATAAAGATAGGCAATGCCACAGCATCAGTGGTTGGCCGCGCTCGTCTGTGTTGCTTAGAAGAAGGGAGGCATATCGAGCCCTACTAACGTGCATAGGACATTTTATTCAATAAAATCTTGTGTAAATGTACCTAACTAGTGCTAAAGTGAGTGAGACATGTTTATGACTAAAAAGATACCTAGTGCTGAAGTGAGTGAATTACTTGTCTGTGATTGTGTACCTACGAGTGACCTACGAAAACATACGGTTGAAGTGGAAGCCGTTAGACAGCTGACAAGCGAGAAAATGTATGTACCTACACTTAATACTTTCCTAACTCTTCTTTAGATTTTAAAATTTTCTCAATACTACCCATAGGTACCTACTAGCATCTTATTATTATTACGCATTTACTAAATCGTCTAATAATCTCCCGCCATAGCTGAAATCTACGAAGATAAATACCTACCTACCTGCAGAGGTTAGTAGGTACCTATAGGCTACCCGGATAGGGTTGTCACTTTATTTAGGCACTAGGAAATAAAAAAAAATTGTATGGGAAACTGAAAATAGGAATTTTTCATAATCTCCCCCCCACAACTGATCACCATTGGGGTCTGAAACCCCCCCCTTCGGCATAGTACACATATTATAATACACCTTGTATATCATTTTGCAGTTTTTCTCATATATTACGAAACTAATCATTTTGTCATATTTCGGACAAAATTTGGGTTCGGTCTGGAGCTTTTTAATTTTGACTGCGGCAACACTACTTTCGTTTCCTGTCTCGGAGAAAACAAAATAATTTCAAGATTTTCTTCAAGTTCTTAGAGGTTTCCCGTCCTTCGCCCGTTCTGGAATCGAATGTTCCTTCTCTGGCTGCGCCGCCGCGCCGCCGGTTTTTGCTGTTGGTGAAGTTATATGCTACCCCACAGAACTGTTCTGTGTGCTACCCGTTAAAGTGATCTTGCTGTGTTAGAGTTATTGTTATTACCTGGTTGTGTGTGTTTGCTGATAATGATAAAGAGCCTGACTCTGAGCCAATGAAAAACTGATGGTAATAATTGTGTACAAGCAGACGTACATGAACTATTGGTCGCGTGTGTCAACAAAACAGCCGAGCTCTTGGGAATATCGCAAAGAACATGGAATGGTTGTAAAAGAACACAAATCAACAGGAAGGGTTTCTTCGCCCACGAAAAAAGGTAGCAAAACCAATTTTGACGAAGTATTGACCAATTCACCTATTCTGCTATATGAAGAATCGTCCGTCAGTTTTTTCGCCGAAATTAATTATCTGTTCTAACGAAGGTAAGAATTGATTTAGGTATCTACCTCAATTTCAAAGAAAAGTCTATGTCTTTATTTTAAAAAAGTAAAAGGATAAAAAGTAGCCTATGTGTTTTCCAGACTATAATCTATCGTTATGCCAAATTTCATACGGACCCTTTCCGTCCGTTTGCTGTTTTGCCGTAATTGAGTAACAAACATCCATCAATCCAAACTAATATTAGTGGGATGAAAAGCATTCCTACTGCTTCTGAGAAATGACTTATATCACTCATGCATTATTGCTTCCTGTGATCTGCATATTAAATATATCCTATTTTGTTGCAGGCCATACAGTAATAAAAACAAGGGTGGATACTGAGGTCAAGAGACATCGAAACAAGCTTTCTTGGAAGGCTTAACAACAGGCTTGAATACTCCAACGGGATAAAGACTATAATTGATAATCAGCTGTAATTATAGGCAACGAAGAAATAAAAAAACAAGAAAAGTATTTGTTTATATTTATTTCTGAGGTCAAATAATGCTACGCCTTTGTAGGACTAGGATATTAGTAATTTAGGCAGTGAAAACTAATGTACTTATGAATAAACCTTCCTTAAAATGTAGTTCTCTATGAAAAAAACACCTATTTGTTTGTTTTATTTACTCTCAGAGGGCATAACCAAATGTTGCTTTGCTTTGTTGTTAGGTACAAGCATAGTGAAGGGTGGTGCGTGAGCCTAGGATTACTATGACTCGCAGAAAAGAACACCAGCAGCGCAGCGTGTGTAGTTTTACGGCGGGAGGCCCCGCGCCTTGTGAGATGAATGTATTTAGTAAAATAATTCTAGCTTTATGAAAATTTCCTGCTCAAGCAAAGCCGAGGGCAAGAACTATACCTAATGATCTATAAAAATTCAAGGGTTTGCTCTGCTGTCCTGTCACTTTCATAGTGACATTGATTTGTGTACATTATTGGCAGGATTAAAAAAAACGAGGTATAAGCAGAAAGATTTTAAATCAGAGTCTAACGTATCTAAAAGTGTTTGAAGAAGTTGCTGATCTATTTATTTTCCAATTATTCGACTACAAAACGAAAATTTTTACGTGAGCGATGTAAGCGCGTCTACAGCCGGTCCGTTTATCATAGCCCGCTATCAGTCGTTATCGCGCTAAAAGAATTCGGAACGACTTTGAGCGCTTTTAGCGCTGATAGTCTTGTGAACGATAAACGGACCGCAGCCCTTGATTTGTGGGTGGTGGTAGAGAATCGCGTTTCGATTGGCTATCGTTACTCTTCATGGGACATGCGCCAAGACCAAAAAGCCGGGAAAATTTAAAAAATATTTTGTTGAGAAGTATCTTTTGGAGATTTTATTCGCTTATTTTGTGCGAAAATATCAGATTATTTAATTTTAAAGCAAAGAAACCAAAATTCCCTGCGGTAACGTGATGAATATTTGCCCAAATTTGCTTAGGCAACTGTCTGAAAATTGTTTATCAGTTACCAGAGCAACTGTGTCATTTCAATCATCATCCATTGTGAACAATGAAATTTCCTAAAAATAGTAAACACAGTTGCTTCTGTTATTTTATTTTTACAAAATTGGCTTAGAATTTTTCACTGGTTATGGAAGATATAAAGGAAGACGCGATCCATCAAACTGCGGTAAAATTAGCCGAAGAAATAAAAAACCTGTCAATCTATAAATCGTTTTACAGTGATGTGCAGGCAAGTTGTTTAGTTACAATTAATTTCTTTTGAATGAGCTTATTTTATATGATTATCTTCATTCATTATTCTTATTTTAGAAGCTAGTCTCTTCACCAAATGTTAAGAAGGAGGATTTCAGGCAAACACTGCAACAAGCAATGAAAGAAAAGGGTTTGGACACAAAACTGAGAAACACAGTATTTCATTGGGTCAGGACACAAAATAAACATAATGTAAGGAAGTTTTACTGTTCCTAGAATTTAATTTCATATAAAGTTACTTGAGTTAAGGTTTATTTGACGCGTTTTCGAACATCTCCGATTATTTGCATTAGTTTCGCCAACATAAATCACAGCCCAGTAGGTAGGTAGTATGATGATGTGGTGAATCCAAGATATGGCTTTCCTTACAGAAACTAGATCCAATAACGTCTCTGCTGAAAGCCAGCGCGCAATGGGAGAAAAGGATCCACAAATCATTGAACTCGATGTGCTCAGACTTGGAGACGTCTTTAGCGAAAATCAGATTACAGAGTGAACACGAGGAGTTGGCAGAAAAATGGAATGAACTTAGCACGTACAGTATAGGTAAGTATTAGGAGTATTTATTATCAGCCTGCTAGATCCCACTGATGGGCAAAGGCCCTTCCACTCGCTTACCTAGGTGGCTATCTAACTTACCAAGTGGTTTTCCTATCATAACTCAAATAGGTAGGTATCTACCTACTCCAATCATTCCATAAAAACCACTGCAGCGTGTAAACCGGTTGAAACGTCGCCGGTATAGTAAAAATAATAATAATATGAATAATAATATTACTTAGTGAAAGGACTATGGGCAATTAGTATGGAGAATGGGCCCCGTTTTCAAAGTTGGGCCAACAGCAATCCAACGGTGATCAAACAAATGTCATTTGAAAGCTCTTGGCGCGTACTATATTTCATTCTATGGCAGCCATCGAGCACATACCCTGAATATGTGCTTGATGATGGCAGCTTAGTTAAAATTAAGAGCGAAAAACATGTTTTAGTTAGTGCTTTTAAGAAAAAAAACTTAAGTCTTGATAAAAATATATACCTATATGAAAATGTCTACTCGCGAAAATGTCCACCCACGCGCGAATGTCTTTTGCGCGCAATGTGCACCTCGAAAGTACCTCTCTAGGAATTTTTTTTCGCGAAAATGTCTAATACTGTCACGCACAAAATACGCACAGCGAGGCTCGCTTCGCTCGCTACGTTATTGCGTGAAGGGAGTGCGGCTCACTTCGCTCGCCACGCTGTAGGAAGGTGTTTAGCATGTCTAATAAGACCTATTTACAATTATAGCTACTGAGTGACAGCTATTTATATTTTTTAACAAGACAACTTTTTATCATAAATGCATACACACTATTTTCGGTCTTTATTTGAATTTAGCTGCCATGTAATGAAATAAAGTAGTATATTACGCTCCAAGATCTTTCAAAGTTGGACAAACTTTGAATATGGGCCCCAAAATGGCCATGGTAAAATAAGTTCATTGATTCCGCGATTTTTTTCAGATTTAACAAAATACAGACCAGTTTACGCGCCCAAGGACTTCCTAGAAGTTCTACTAACGTTATCTGGCTACCTTCCCTTCACGAAGCCGTAAGTTTTTAATTGCTCTCTAGAAAATGGAGGACATTTTCTTTCTGATTATTAGTCTAATACTATATCTATTTCTGTGTAGTCTCAACAAATTTGATGTTTTAGGGACGAACCTAAATGGGAATTTGCACATTTGCCTCTACAGGTCAAGAATTTGGAAGATTTGGTAAGATGTGCTTGAGTTCGTTCTTCAGCTAGCTATACTTACTACGATTTAGAAACCTAGATATTTTATGTCAACAAAGATATTTATGAATGAAAATATAACAAAAACTGATAACAATAACAGAAAACAACAAGGTAACATATCTATAACAGTGACTTTATCACTAAAAACTAAAACATAAAATTCGACAACGGATAATCTCACATGTGCAGCGAAAAATGTTAAAATTTGAATGCGAAAACGAACGAGAGATCAATCAAATGATGAATGAAAGCATTCAAAAGGAAAACTGTTTCGAACTAATGTGCTTTGCTTCGATGAACCAATGTCGTTAAATATTTTTCATCAATATTCCTTGGGTTTTATTAATATTTAGGTTTTTGAATCGGGGTATAGTGTTATTATAAACTAAACTAAACAGTTAGGTTATGTACCTACCTATAGGTAAACTCCTTTACTAATGTACGCAAAAAACGAGAAATCTGAAATGGCGCTCAATTTTAGAATATTGTACCTATGGTATTTTTTTTTTCGACAAATTTTCGATTAAGTATATTTTTTATCTCTCGTGTAGTTAGGTAGGTAGTAGGTACCTAGATACCACATGCATCCTTCATCTTTCTTATCTGTCATGTCATGCATCATGGTTCCCAGTGTTTTACATATTCTTTCTGATATAGCAAGGTAGGTAGGTACGTCATCTACCTAGAACCTAGATACCTATCAGAACCCCTCGATAACGTTTAACTTTTTCCAGAGGAAAATCTACCCAGAATGGAGCAGCGGTGAAGCCCTCCTAGGAGTCAACCCTTCTCTCAGCGGAGCCACCACCTCTCTAGAATCCGAGAGAGTGGCTCTCGGTATGAGAGTGGCTGCGCTAGGCTACGCGCCCGTGGTGCAAGAGTTCCTGAAGAGAGGCAGCCCTCAGGCGCTGCGAGCCACCTTGTGGTCGCATGTACTGGGGTCGCAAGTGGAGGCACAGGTATATAATGTAGCTGCTACTGGAGAGAGTGGTCGGGCTGGGAGTGGTTGCGCTTGGCTACGCTCCCGTGGTGCAAGAGTTCCTGAAGAAAGACAGCTCTCAGGCGCTGCGAGCCACCTCGTACCTAGTCGCTGTACTGGGGTCGCAAGTGGAGGCACAGGTAGTAGCAACATTAGCCACTACTGGCACACAGGCAGACAGGAAGGTTCACAGTAATAATAAGTAGGTACATATAATATCCGCCATCTTGAACCGACGCAACGTACTTGGGTGCAATCAAGATAATAAAATGAGTGGTAGCGTTGCGCCCAATTTTTCGCTCATTATTTTATGAAAAAAAAAATTGCTAAAACTTGGAAAAGATACCTCTAGAAATTAAAGCGGGATGGACGGACGGACTGACAGACAGTTGGACAGAACGAAACTCTAAGAACCTGGTGGGTTCCTCCTACCTACCAAAACCATAAAAAATCTAGCAGTGTTTGTCCCCTTACCTAAGTATTTATTTGCAGAAAATTTCCTACTTCAACCAGCTGAAGAAAAGCGTCCTCGACGTGGACCTCATGATAGATAAGCTAATCTTCAAGGACGTGCAGCTAACGGCCTCAAATGACGACCAGTATTTCGTGTTTGAAGATCTACTGTATCAGGTAATGTACCTATTTTCTATGGAAACTTGAGTGGAGGATTTCTGTAGCCTCATGTCAAACGAAATTTCCTACGCATGTAATCCAAATGTTTATAAATGTAAGTAGTTAAAAATATTGCTTTGAAACTCTAAAATTAGGTTAATCAGTGGTTCCACGATCATGGCGATTGTAAATGCTCCAAATTAAAGGCCAAAGCAACAAAAACCTTGATGAGATAAGAGGAAAAAAAAGAATCTGGGATATTAAAATCTGGTTATGGTTTGATAAGTCGAATCCTATACCGTGACGAAAAGCAAAAATTTCCCAGCGACATCTAGTAGGTGTTAATATTCCCATGACAAACTAGGTACTATTTTTTACAGGTCATGCTATGTTTCTCCCGCGACTGTGAGATACTCCAACAGCTACAAGGTAGCATCGGTAACCCGCTTACAGTCGCGGTGAAGGGAAAACACCAGACTACTGAGGTGTCCACTGTGTTCCCGCCTAGTGGAGTCATACCCTTCCACGGGTTTACTATGTATGGTGAGAGTTACAACCATGTCTGTAGGTACTGTGTGTATTTACGTGTCGTGGCGATGTGGCCTATGATGTATATCACGCTTACGCTATAAAATAGCGTTACCAGTGCATACGGATAGATGGCGTGACTAACTTTTTGTGCGTATTTTTTTCAGCGACACCGTTCTGCTATCTGTACGACGATCCAGTCCAGCTTTACTACACTTTCAGAGCGTTTTACATCAGATACTGGCATCGACTGCATTACATATCTACACATCCACAGGTACATAATTATAGATACCTTAATAAAACACTGTTTTAACAGGATTGATCGCGTATATTTTATATTTTGTTTATAACCTGACGTTTCGGAAAAATACCGCCGAACCGCCGCCGTCGCGAAAATAACCTTAGAATATACTATAGATACCTTATTCAAAAATGTGTGCCACTTTCACTTTTTACCAACGGACGAGCGAGGGTTATGTATGAGTTTATGAGGTTGGCACTCTATGTATGTATGTTTGCATGTAGCTGATTTTCATGCTCCGCGTAACGCTGAAATTACATGTCCGCTTTCAACAAATGAGGTATCGATTGATTCGCTTCACCTTAATGCCCCTGTGGTTATAGGCTATAGACGTCAGACGAAATTGGGAGTCTAACGAGATTGGGAGAGAGAGGGTCTAGGTAAGGGTCTAAATTTTAGACTCTTTGAACTTTTAGACTAAAAGTTCATGTTAGTGAATATGATCGTGTGGGGCGTCGTTGCAAAAGCGTTTGTTTGTACTTTCCAAAACCGTTTCAGAACAAAATTGTTAAAACTGAAACTAAGTATCAAAAGAAAATGCTATGGACAATCCGATAGATTGTATTTTTATGTATAATCGGGTTTTAGTTTATAACTATATTTTTAACTTAGAAGGAATGAGATCACGGTCAGTTTTTTGCTTGAAAAGATTTTGGAAAATTAGTTTATCTGAATGGAAATAGATGGCGTTACTTGTATGTTTTGTTTCAGGGTATAGTTTCACTGTGCCTTTTGTACGAAAGGCTTTTAGAAGCGAACGAGCCCTTACTGTGGATACACTTCAGAAACATCAATATAAACCCGTAAGTTCCTCTTTATGTACCTATTAAAATATGTTTTGTTACTACATTTTTGCAAAGGTCTTCTCGAAGACGGTGATTTTTCCCTGTCTGTGTGTTCATTTTATGCTCAGCGTTATTATATTATATTTATGACCCGGTTTTGTAGGAAAATGATGGTTAGCTTGAAAAAAAAATGTTGTTATAAACACTGTTTTCGCCGTAGCGTAATTTTTAATACACAGATCGAAAGAGCGTAAAAAATTATGTAAGGTTGCATCAAAAGACATTTTGGCCTAAGTGGTCTGTACGCCCTTTATCGGAAGCAGTCGATGTGACACCTGATTTCTAACAAAGTATTATTTTAAGTTTTAGTAGAAAATAACGCAGAAATTAGTTGCTTATTGCAGACCTAGATGGCGCTGTTAAAAATCGCTAACAGACTACTTTATTTTTTTATTATAACTTTCAGAGTGCGCGTAGTGTTCAAATGGCTGATGCGCGCGTTCAGCGGCCACCTGCCTCCGGACCAGCTGCTGCTACTGTGGGACGCCATCCTCGGGTACGACTGCCTCGAGATACTGCCTCTCTTGGCGCTCGCAATACTCAGCTTCAGGAAGGAGAATATATTTCAGGTAACTTAGATATAAATTATGCTGGAAATTTCAAGAGCATCTTGTATTTATGTTTGTGAATCATTGGGCAGCACTAAAATAATGCGGCCCCGTTCCCGCGTCCGCCATCGTATCGATCGAAATAAAACAAAACGATAGCATCATTCTGTGTTCGTAGAAGTTAGTTAGGGTAATGTTTAGTATTAATATGTCCATGAGTAGAATAGAGAAAAATAACGTAATTTTTGTCTATACACCTTCCCTAGACAATAATCCCTGTGCTTGCGCTTGGCATACAGAAGAGGGGTTGCCTCTATCGCATAACCAAGACGACGATTGAAGATAACAGCACCGTTACCGTGTCTTATAAGGACACCATGGTGGCGCCACCGGTTGCGCCACCAACTAGATACCTCACCTGGGCTACCAGCTTGGTTGCACAATCAAATTTATTGCCGGCAACCAAATCACCCGCCACCAGTTGCTGTGTTTTTTGTATGGTGTTTGTTTTGGTGTTTCTCGCTTGGTAGCTCAAACACTACGGGGTGGCGCGACCGATGGCGCCACCACGGTATCCTATTGTGATAGAGCCCGTAGATACGCTGTCGTTCTGAACTAAAGTCAATAACAAATGATTAAATCTAGAGTTTGTTCTCAGGTGAACACCTTACAAAACGTGGACGCAGTGTTAGCGGATCTGTCAACAATATCTGTAATTCCGTTGCTGCAGCTTGCACTGATAAAGCCGTAACTGGCGACATTTCTACTGCTGACAAATGATTGCTGACGTGGACATACTGCTTCTGAGCCAAGTGATATCACAATCCACACCAGTGATGAGACGGCACGCTTTCTTCGGCCAGCATGCAGTGATAATTTATTGAATAAGAAAAACATTATTTTTGTTGTTTTTATATTTTTTTGGAAAGATCTACGTGATTTATTTTGATCATGTTTGTTCAAGACCTTCTTTGTTTTTTCTATAGTTTTATAATTTTGTAGGCAACTTGTGATGTCAAATTGAAAAAAAGAGTACAAATCTGTTACTTAAATAGCTACCTACTTATTATTTTTTACCGTGCTTTGATAAAATGTAAAAAAATGTTGTGTTTGTAATTTCAAAAATATAAAATATTATGTAACAAAATATATATTTGTATAAGTTAAAATTATTTCTATGTACAAATTACGATTTCTTACATATAACACACCAGTTTCCCTCCTCGTAGAAGGTTTCCTCTATAACAAATCCTACCACTTCACATAACTCATCCAGTTCACCCTCTTCAAACACGTGATAGAATCTTAGTAATGTGTTCTCTACATGAACACTTTTCGGCAGGTTATTATCACTTTTTGCCACACTTTCATCACTATGTTTAATTTTACTATCACTCTTTGATAGATCATCATTAATTTTACTCACTTTATCATCACTTTTCATTACCCTACCACTACTTTTTGACTGTTTATCACTAACCTTTCCATCACTTTTACTCTTGCATTTAGTATTCAATTTCCACGGCACAAGCAAGTCCTTATGTTGAAACTGAGTTCTATTCTCGTGTACATAAAGCTTAAGTCCGTTAACATTGTGTTGTGGGTTTGGGCTGGCCACTTTGTTCTTTGCTAGATAGTTAGAGCGCGATTGGTCCTTCGCCCATACTGTGATTAGGGCTTTGCCTGATGGTCTCAGGAGGCGGTGGATGGTAGATACGGCTTGGACTCTTCTGGCCTGTAAAGAGATAATAAAGTAAAACAAACAATAAATAAAACTCAATAAGTAAAGTATTACTTATTGAGTGAAATATGTACATAGGTGTTTTAGATATAAATGTGATTCAATGTATTTGTACCGATACGTGTTGTAATTATCATTGTTTTACGATAGTTCGCAAGACCCAATAAGGTTTTGATTTATTTTTTCGTGTTCGAGTGCTAGTAGCGCAGTAACACGATTTTGTGAAAACTTGAACTCTACAGTTATTCTGTGACTCTACATTTATTATATTTCTAGAGATATAGTGTGATGGTCCGAGAGACACACAGACACATGGTTTAGGTTTAGGAAAAGGGTCTCGTTAGACGGAACCCTAACAGGCACTAGCCGTTAGAATGGAACGTTCTGTACAGCATGGCATGGACCGTAAAGTTACGCGTCCATTGGATCGGTAATCGGTGTTGATTCAGATGTCGACAAAACTGAACTAATTTGACAGCACTAAAAATGTTGCTGTCCCTTTCACAACGATCGAAATAACGTTTTTTTAAAATTAATTTAGGAACACTTATGAGCGCGCTCACGAGTCACGGTGTCAATGTCATTACAATATCATATTCTGGGTATGCTAAAAGCGATATCATCGCGCTCACACGTGTTCCAAATTACCGTGAGCGCGACAAAGAACTTCCCGTTAGAGGTCTACTATTCATCAATAAAGCCAAACGTCACTTTTGAGAGAGGCGCTCAGTGTCTACGATTTGTAACATGGTCATTATAGCATATCGATTTTAGCGTAATTCGGAATGTACCGATGGATGACATCTATTTTAGTGCTGTCAATTGATGGAGACAAGGTCGGAGATCCGAAACGGAAGGTTACTGACGCGTCCGAAGATACTTGGTGTTAAGGTTGCAAGGTGTTTCCAAGTAGACCTCCACCAAGTGTTGAGGAGGTTACTGTCCCAGCTTAAAATATAAGTAGAGCATACCTTAGTACTCATATGGTGTATCACCGCGATGCATATGACGGCGTCTGCACAGCCATCCCTCAGCGGCGCATTCAGCAGATCGAGTCGCACGCAGGCCGCCGCCGATACACACCGAGTGTGCGCTGCACATTCTGTCAGAAGGCCCATGCTGCGCTCGCCTGCTATCTGGAATCACAGTTTTATTGTATTAGCAACTTTATTTTCAAAATGTTTAACATTTTGTGAAATTCATGTTTATCCTCCGACCACATGGGATGACGATTTGCGAAAGACTGCTGCAGATGCGGCAAACTGAAGACATCGCGCTATGGCGCTCATTAGGGGAGTCCCATATCCAGCAGTGGACAAATCAATCAATCATCCATCATTCACCATCACCAATAAAAAAATAAATAGGCTGATGATGATGTTTATCGGGTTTTGGTACATTAAAAATCAAGGTATACGAGAGTACGAGAAAATGAATTGGGGATTACGTGGTTTCTAAATTACAACTAGATGGCGCCACGAGCAAATTTTACAGTCACAGTCAATTATAACCGCATATAGTCTTGCGACCAACATTACGTAGACCTTCGTGATATATCGTCACTTACCGCGAAGTAAGATTGTGGTCATACTACTATTGTGGTCACGAGGAAAGGTGCTATAGCTTTCACCAACCTGTAGTATATCAGTCCGCGCCTGCACGTTCTTGCCATTGCCCGCCCCCAGGTCTAAGAGCACGGTCCCCGCGGGCACGTCACGTGAGAACTGCACCACGCGCGGCCACGCCGTGTGACGAGTGCTGCTGAAGTGGCCCGCTATTTGCTCGTACACCTGTATAAATAATTCATTTTACTAATCTCGACATAATTAGTACTATTGTTTGATTATTGTGTAGATTCTAATTTTTATGTAACCCTGGACCCATGAAGTCTGAAATAAAGAATCTAATTTAATTTAATAATATGGTGAGAAAAGGTCTAGCTTTCGTGATACACCAGACACCTAGGTATTTAGTTTTCAGAAAAGTTCAAGCCTTCGTGATACACAAGACATCTATTTAAAATCAGCCACATGGCCACTAGTCATCAGGTGAAATTTTGGTCAGAGTGGTCAAACGAAAGTTTTTTAAGAAATACGATTTTGCGAGTTTGTGCGATTGAAAAGGCATGCAATGTGAGCACGGCACCGCCACCGGTTCTACGGTAAGGTGGCAGTGATACCTATTACTGTCAGTTTGGTATTCAAATGTAGGAAATTTCTGAAAGCTATGCTTACTTGATGCACATGCAACTCCTCTAGGTTAGAAGCCACACTGTCGTCCAGTTCTGTTTGCGTGGTCCCGCCGGTGTCGCACAGGGCTTTAAACCCGCACCCACAGGGCTCTTTTCTAGTCCATCTGCAAATTATAACGAAAACAACTATTATTTCTAGAAACTTAGTCCGCTGTGGCTTAGCGACTCATACGAAGTGGGTCTTGGCCTTGGATACGTCGCCATTTGTTCTGTTTCGTGTAGTTTCCCGTGCGCCAATAACTACACGGGTATTGTCACCTTAATAACTGCTATGCAACAACTAATTAAGGCGTATACTAAGGCAAAAACACGAAAATTAGGTGTTTTTGAACCCATTTTCTGACGAAAATATTGACTGGAGCTTTGGAATTTATAAATCCTGTAACACATATCTTGAAAGGTTTTTTGGAGGTCCCAAATGCTTGCCGTTAATTATAGTGTAGTTGTTATACATCTAGCTACATCAGAGCAATATGGAACGAACGTACCGATTGTCAAATCCCAATCGTTTGCATTCGCTCGCTCTCGCTCGTTTGGTCTGTGCCCACCATAATGCTCGCAGCGAATGGTACATCTCGCACCATAACATCGGTCAGTACCCACCCACCTTTACTAACGATTAATTTAATGCGAAATAATGTCACCAAAATTTGTGCCACGAAATTTGACTATGAAAATAAAATAGTATTTCAATAAAGCCGGCCAAGTGCGAATCAGCTCGCACACGGGAGGTACCATGCCCCCGTACATAACTATTTCGCAAACGGAACCCTAAAATATATAAGTTAGTGAATAAAAATAAGACACCAAAAAGCCATCATGACGCGGTCACCCATCCAAGTACTGACCGCGCCCGACGTTGCTTAACTTCAGTGATCGGTACTCAACTTGGTATTTATTTTTAATTTTATTTGTTTTTAAAGCAGCAATAGTAATCTACACCCTGACAGAATGTCAACTATCTATCTAGGTACCTATTACAATTCAAGAGATACAGCCTCGACAAAAGTAGAGCTAAAATAGCGAAATATTTTTATTATAGGTACCCTTCGATCAAAAATAAGGAGTTCGCGGCCTCCCCCGTAGATACCTAGATCCTTACAAAAATGTCACTCAAAATTGGGTTCGTTTTGTTTTGACGCAGACAGTTTGCGCAGAGCCTGACAAGTTTTTTCCATACGGAACAAGAGATTGGTGGAGTCGAATTCATTTTATTTTATTTTGTAAGTAGGTAGGTACCTACCTGAGAATTATATACCTACCTACTCAGTTTATTTTCTATAAGGATTAATTAACAGAATTCAGGTAAACATAACGAATCATTTATTGATGAAACTATAAATTGGTGTCTCAACAGTAGGTATTTATACAAAAGGGTCATTTCAGACATACAATAATTTAAACTTACAATACAATTTCAGGCAGGCACTCTAGATTAAAAAGAACTGGTTCCTGTCTGCGGCTTTGCACGAGTTTTTTTTACGGGAAAAAAATTAACGTTTTATAAATTCATACTTCTGGTAGGTAGGTAAGAACCTAGTCTTTCTTTTATTAGAGAGTCTACGCAAATGAAATTTTAGGGCGGGCCAACTAATTATTTTAAAAATCATCAACTAGTAATATTAAACTTATTTTTATGAAAAATATATTAATACATACTATAAATGAAAAAAAAAATTTAGAAGAAATAGCCTCTCCATTTATCAATTTAGAACAAAATTAATATTTTAACATAGGCAAACCAAACAACAATATTTTATGCTGATTTCACAAGTATATGACTCACATCTCAATATACGGGTAAAAAATATATATAAACTTACTGAAAATAAGAAATTCCATCCTTTTTCAGCACTTTGGACGAGTGATTCTTGCATTTTTTGTACCCATGCTTTTTGTCTGAACGCTAAAATGACACTAGTTGAAAAGCTTTCCTAACATGTCAAAATGTATCTCTTTTGCTACTGAAGGTTGTGGGTGTGGCGTGCATTGTGAATCTAAGGGGGGCCGGCAAAGCCGGACATTTTTGATCGATGTAGGTACCTGACAAAAGTAGAGCTAGAATAGCGAAATATTTTGATATAGGTTCATAGGTACCTACTTGTTGATATAGTGGCAAGAGAAATATGTACATATTCTGTGAAAATTTCAACTGTACCTTTCACGGTTCATGAGATATAGCTCGCCGACGGACAGACGGGCATACAGCGCAGGCTTAGTAATAGGATCCCGTTTTCACCCTTTGGGTACGGAACCCTTTAAATTATGTCAATATAGTTTACGGTTTCGAAAATGATTTTAGTTAAATACCTGAAAGTGAGTGATATTCTGGTTTGCCTTGGCTGTGTGTCATTGGTGATGACTTTGACTGGCTTTCGAGTCTGTTCATCCATTCGCTGCTCTATCACAGGGTCGGTGGCGGCGGGCTGGATGCCGTGTTGCCAGTCATACCTGGAGAAACAGACATTTTTAACGGCTTATGGATAAAAAATAGTATATCTAGGTACTAAGATGACGGCACCTTAGTACCTAGATAGTGTTTTTTTTTTGTAAACTTATTAATGTTATTAGGTAGTATCTAGTAATTTCTGGGTAAGATAGACATTAATGCAGACCTGGCTTCCCCCTGCATGATAAGTAAGGACCTAGCCGGCAAGACAGTAGGTACACTCTTTCCACTGTGGTGTTTCCAATCCATGACTACTGAGGATCCCAGGGACAGGGACAGTATGGTGTCTCCGAATGGGCTGTGTCGGTCTACGTGAGATGGTATTCCTGTAAAAAAGAAGTAAAAGTTTATACCGAGTTTGATCAGAGTCATGGTACAGAAAACGTTAAAGCTTCGGCCAAACCTGCGGGACGCGAAGCGGTATTTATTATATACTAGAAGTCCGCCCCGGCTTCGCACGGGTATATTCTATAGCCTATGTTACTCAGTGATAAGTGATAACGCAACTTTCTACCGGCAAAAGAATTTTTGAAATCGATCCAGTAGTTTTTAAGTTTATTCGTTACATACAAAAATACAAATCTTTTCTTTTTGAAATATTAGTGTAGATAATTATACGGAACCCTTGGTGCGCGAGTCTGACTTGAACTTGACTTATTATTTTTTATTTACCACAGCATACATACGTCAGCAATATAGGACTTTCGTGAGGGTTGGTGCGGCGGCAGATTTGGCCGAAGATCTCAAGAGGCGCAAATATGCCGGTCTCGACAGAGCCTACGTATTGGTTCCTCTTGGAGTCAAGACCCTAGGTCCGTGGGGTACCGAGGTTCTCGGGTTTTTCAAAAAATTATCTGGTTGAAGCGACACCCGAGAGCTTGTGAGTATCTGGCACAGCGCATTATTTCCACAGTGGGGCAATGCAGCCACCTCCTTGGGCACGCTTCCAACTGGTATTGATATGGATCAGTTGAGTTACCTGTAGATTGTTTGCAACAGTCTGCAGTTAGCTCAATTGCTTCAATTGTAAATACTAGTTTTGATTAAAGTCTATTATTTGATTTTAATTTTCTTTGTTAAAGTTTTCAGCAATTAAATGTCTAGATATTGACTGAAGAACAGTCTGAGGTTAGCTCAATTGTTTTATTTTGTAAATATTCGTTCTAATTTGTTTCTATTATTTGATTATAATTTTCTTTGTCTAGATAGAATACATAACATCCTGTTATGAGTGTTGTTAAATGCTGCCATGGCCTAAATTAAATTATGGCACTCTGACTACACCAATAAAATTACACATTCCACAGAATCTGTAGAATGTGTAATTTTAAACATTTTTAACATCTGATGTTATAGGTACCTTTTTTTCCTCATTATTACTGTGGCTTAATTTTTTTTTTAACAATATGTAATTAACTTCTAAGAATTATTTCTTACCATGCCCAGGGCTATATTTATTCACAGTCAGCTGATCAGGCCGTCCCAAATCGAGACCATGTTTTTCCAGTCTTTTCCACAAAATATCACATTCAGGAGGAATCTTTTCCGACAATGGATTCTCCAAGTCAACATTGTTAGTTCCATATCTGAAGGCAAACCCATAGTGTCTCACTTGCCGGTTCTTTAGGATTCCTGCATCTGCTTCGGTCCAATCAAAGAGTTGCAAGAAGATAGTCTCTTCTTCTGGTGTTATGAAGTTGTTAAGAATAGTCAAACCTTTAGGATCCTCGTGATGGCACATTACTTCTGTATTTGGAACTGATTCTGGAAAAGAATACAATGTTGAATTGTTTGAAAATGATTTCTAGTGATGCAACGAATACGAATATTCGTATTCGCTCAATAAATAATTACGAATAATATAAAAAACTTTTGTACGCATCTCCGTTTGGTTGTACTGTATGTCACACTTGTGTGTGTAAAACTTTTAAGCCCCTTATAATTTTAACTCATTAAAATTTATCGCCATCTGTTGATCCATTGGTCATCTGGAGAGATGACCAATGGATCAACCCAATACACATTTCCCAAGGCTGAAAAAACTCGCGAAATAATATTTTCATATAATGTACAGTCGCCTCGGAGAGGCTTTTTTCAAAGGCTGGTAACATTCAGACTAAAAAACAATACAAAAACGACAAAAATTGATAGTCACCAGCAAATCTACAGTTGTTGTCTTTAACAACAAAGATTTCAACGAAAATTTCTAAATATTAATTACAAGTGCAATGAAAAAACTTGATTTTTTAAAAATAAATGAGTGTTGTATTACTCTTCAGAGTTATTCATATTTGCCGGATAGTAGGTTTGATATTCGTATTCGTGGTATTAGTTGCATCACTAATTATTTCATTAGGTAACAGAAAGTTACATTAGCCTTGAGCGTTTTATCCAGGTATTTTGTAAGTAAAGCCACGGCTTTGCATCTGCTCACAAGCAGAAGCTAATATTTTAATATCTATCTGATCTGTACCTGTACTAAGTTAATTAAGAATTAATTAATCACCTTTATCAACAAAGTTCAAATACAATGGAGTCCCGGACTTGCCAATCAGGGTTTTCCCGTTGCACGCGTTGAAGAAAGACACAGCATGTTCAGTTCTTTGGAACATAAGAAAAGAGTAAGTTTCTGTCTTCTCCGCTATAAACTTGGGGATTTCATCATCTGGGTTTGTTGCTTTAATGATATCCAGAATATCGTTTTTCTCATAACCTGTGGCTCGACCGGCATTGCAGAGGATTATATTCTGAATGAAATTATAAAAATGATTCCATGTAAAACAGAAAAAAAACATGTTAATACGCAGATTTCAGTTTCAGTTCAAAGAATTTATTTCTCAAAAGAACATAAGTGTTGTGTGTGTTAAGTGTTCACTTAAATGAGACATTATTCTTAAGCTTATATACTATCTTAACTAATTATTATTATAATTGTAATAGGTACCTATGTAGTTAGCTAGTAGGTTAAGTTTTAGTTTTTAATAATGTTTTTAGATTTTAGTTAGTTAGTTGATTTAAATCGTTGATAGCAGGTTGATAGACAAAGTTTTGCAAATAACCTACCGGTCCAGGAGTATCAGTGCAGATAATGCCTCTGGAACTTTTAAGGCGTGCAGTAAAGCGTTTTCTTTTACGTTCTGTCTTCTTTTCGTTATCCATTTCTACATACACACCAAGCAGCATAGCAGCAGCCAGCAGCCAAAAAGAATACAACAATTAATTAAACCAGAAGCACTGAAGCACAACAAAATCAAAACAAACAATTTATTATAATATTTACTTCCGTTAAGTAGGAGCTTAGAGTATAGGTATACTCTAAGAGTAGGAGTAAGTTTGTTTTCTGTGGTGAAGTAACTTCAACTTCTTTTCTTTTATATGGCTCTGCATCTGATTGATACAATGGTCAAGTAACTTTAAAGGATAGGTCTGGTCTGAGTGTCTGAGCGAGCCAAAAATAAGAAGTTGAAAATTGAAAACAAAACATGATTCTTTCCACAGATTTATAAGTATAGTAATTCTTTCTTCGTTTCAGTGTAAACGAAATAATTTTTTCTAGTTTTGTACATATATTTCTGTATGAAAACTGTAAGGACTTGAGTATCTTTTCGTGTCGCAAATGAATACGCTTACCGTAAGCTACACCTAATATAGTATTCATTGATTTTCATTGCTTTTTCCTTGTTTACAATAAAATTACATTTTCAGGGATTAGGAAAAAAGAAAAAGAGGCATGTAATCTGCATGGCTTCAGACTTCTTTTATCCCAATACTGGAGGTGTTGAAGAGCATATCTACAATCTCTCACAATGCCTGATCAAGAGAGGGCACAAAGTCGTTGTTATTACTCACTCGTACGGCCAGCGGGTCGGTATTCGGTACCTCACAGCAGGACTTAAAGTTTACTACCTACCTATAAGAGTTTTCTATGCCCAATGTGTACTACCTACCATGATTTGCAATATAGCTTTGATCCGCTACATCCTGTTAAGAGAAGGTGTAGAAATTGTCCATGGCCACTCTGCATTCAGTGTTTTATGTCATGAGGTTTCAGTTATAGGGAAACTATTAGGTCTCAAGACTGTCTTTACAGATCATAGTTTATTTGGATTTGCAGATACATCAGCAGTCCTTACTAACAAATTTCTACAAATAAGCCTTTGTGAATGTGATCACTGCCTATGTGTGTCTCATACGGGAAAGGAAAACACAGTCCTTAGAGCAAAAGTCAAAGCTCACAAAGTTTCTGTGATTCCCAACGCAGTAGATGCATACAGTTTTACTCCAGACCCTAGTAAAAGAGATTCCAATGTGATAACTATAGTAATTGTGTCGAGATTAGTCTACAGAAAAGGAGTTGATCTAATGGCTGCAGTGATTGCAGAGATGTGTCCAAAATACCCAAAACTAAGATTTATTATTGGTGGAGATGGCCCTAAGATGTGGCTTCTACAAGAAGTCAGAGAGAAGTTTGGTTTACAAGACTGTGTCACACTACTAGGCAGTCTCAAGCATTCAGAAGTCAGAGATGTACTTGTAAAAGGAGATATATTTCTCAACACTTCACTAACAGAGGCATATTGCATGGCAATAGTCGAAGCTGCTTCATGTGGCTTGAAAGTTGTATCTACTAAAGTTGGTGGTATACCGGAGGTCTTACCAGAGAGTATGATTTACCTAACTGAGCCTAATGTAAGTAGTTTGATGGAGGGAATAGAGAAAGCCATGGATGACATCAACAAAGGGAATGTCCTTTGCCCTTTTGAATGTAATCTTATGGTAAGGAAGATGTACAATTGGATGGATGTCACAAGAAGAACAGAGATTGTTTACAATAAGATAATTACCAATAAAAACAAATGCTTAGGAGAACAGTTGAGAAGCTATCTAAATTGTGGTGTTTGGCCATTTCTTTTAGTTATAAGCCTTATGTATTTGCTATTGCAATTATGTGAAAGAATACATAAAAGAAAACACATTGATATTGCTAGGGATTTAAAAATGCCAGCTTCATGAGGTTAGCCTTCTATCATAGAAAATAAATTGTGATTAATACTTTTGTGTATGTAGGAACAGAATTATATTTTTCTGCTAAATAAATGTATAGCTAGGTTAAACCAAAGTATAAGTACAAAGATTTTATAATGGAATGATATATTTTAATATTAAAGATAATATTACAGAAAATAAAAAACTAACTACAAAAAAATTGTTTATCTGTTAGGTAGCCATAACATTATAAATACAAACAATAATTATAATAAATAATACTTCCATTATATAGTTGCTATTATATTCCAGTATTATAACAGTTTAATATAATGTATTATTTTCTACTTTAAATAATAATGTGATTATTCAAAATTTCAAGACTGATGATAACATTATTATGTGCCCATCAATCCAGTGGAGTAACAATTAAATTACCAAATTTTCTTGATTCATTCATGCTCTGTGGACAAAGAGAAATTTTGATATTATTTCTAATCAGGTTAATACATTTCTTATGAAATAACTGACATAAAATTAACTGACTACCTAACTACATCTTGTAGGTCCGCAGCAAAAAATTTCCTCGCCAAGAAATCATAGCAGCGAAAAAGCAAAGCGCGTAACTACATTTATCTAATATCCATAACACAAGCTCTGCTTAGCTTCGGGCTTGATAATGCTGAGTAAATGGTCCATTATCTTGTGGCAGTCTACAACTAGAACGGCGACAATTAATAATAAATTATTATTAATATTTGTCGCCGTTCGAGTAGCGGAATATAAATTGTAGACACAGGAAACAAACGCGATACTGACACAAAATGCTGGAACGAGAGCGGTGATGTAGATGGCATGGCGTCCGAGAAGATCGGCAGAATCGCAAGTGAAAGAGAGATAGAATCAGTCAAATCTAGGCGTTAGAACACGCAAGTTTCGCCTCTGTTTCGCTTGTCGTACAACGGACAAGTCATGGCGTGGTGCTACGGGCGTCATTCACTAGTTGAACTGGCAGTGGCGGTGGTTTTTGATTAGTAAACCAATCACAAAACCACAGAGACAACCAAAATAATAGTTAGGTACTTCGAGGAAGTGGCAAAGTTACTGAGGTTCATTAAAGTTGGCCTCTGCTTTTCACTTTTTTAAATGAGGGGGCGCTAAGGCCTATAAAATGTATATATATGAAAGAACATTTCCTTAGGCAAGTGTTTAGATGCCTCATATCTAATATAATCCCTCGCCATTTTCTTGCTTTGATGAAATAAAGATTTCCATATCCCAGCTAACTACACAATTAAACATGTGGTTTAATTGTGTAGCGCGAATAACATAAATAAATTGCAGATAAAAGATGAAAAAATCAAACAATGTGCAAGAATTCGTCTAAGTCCAGTGTTGTAACAATTCAACCAATGGAGGGTAAATACAACATTTAACCTACACTTTAGTCTGCCTTGGTGGATGTTGAGGCCGCACGCCTGACTGCTTGAGCTGCAGAACGATGGACCGCAGCCTTGCTACGTCTCGACCGCGCCTCGGCCCGAAGTCGCAGAGAGAAGCGACGCGCGCCCACTCGTTACCTTCTTCTACGCCGTCTTCAGAGCCTTTAGCCAGCGCGCGTTCTGCGTTCCTGATACACACACAGTTGACATAAATAAATGTGTCAAAAATAGGGACTAGTGAATACGACTCAACACAAATTGGTAGTCATGACTGTGAACTAGCATTGGAGTTAATTCAGATGTTGCCAAAACTTAACTGATTTGACAGGACCCAAAATCCCAATGGAATTATCAATTTAAATTGTTGTTTGGTTTTTGCAACATCTAAATTGAGACCACTGTGTTTCTGTGTAGTGGGTATTAGAAACAAAGAGTAGGTAGGCCTGTGTTAGGCACAGATAAGAATGAATTCTTGCAAATTTCAGTAAATAGAAAACTTGAAACTGCAGTTCACATTCAGGTGGAAGAGCAACTCAAAGGGAAGATTTACATACCAGATATAATAACAGCTCATAATGAGGACACACCACCCACAATTGATTTGCATACTCTTTTCATATTGCCTAAGCTATCTGTAGATGTGGCTAGTCTTTTATGAAGGTGATTATTAATTGAAACATGGCCTCAACAAATGAAATCTTAATAAAGTCTTAAATCTTTTTAGTAACAAAACCCAGTTACGAATTGAAAAGTCTCTGCAATTCAGCACAGTGACTTACAAGATACCAATGAGACAGTGACTTGATTACATGATTAATAATTTTTGTAAAGCCAGGTTTAGCGGTTAGTAAACACAACCTTAATTTATCATACAAATAAATAGCCTTGACATCTTACCAGCACCAAATCCAATTTGTTAGTACTAAGTTCTACTTATTATAAAAACTTACTTAGCAGACTCCCTGACAGCGTTGGAAAGAAAATATAGCACATTAGTTGATTACAGTAAGCATGCAAAATATTTATAATAAACAACCTGAGAGATAAGAATTATCAAAATAATTCAGGCAAAAATACTACAATACTAAGCAGCTTTAGATACCTTAAAGCTATAGGTAAGGAATTGAACTTTGAACTACTAAAGTTTTATAGGAACTTTGAACCTTTTTACATAGAATAGTATGTTTGAGAAAAAATAGAAATCAATATCCATGCTATTTCTAAAGCTAAGAATACAGAAGAAAACAAGTGTATTTTTTTAGATAAATACCTGTTTGCAGCTTTAGTTTTAGCGATCTGCTCCTCATGTGTCTTATACCAATCTTCCAGTTCCTTTTTGGCTACTTTCAGCATCTCTTCTTTCTTTCTCTCCTCTTCAGCATCTGAGGAATGAGCATCAGCATATTGACTGCATAAAAATCATGAAATTTTTGGTAAAGCCATATCTTTATCAGCCTGAGCCTAGACTAAATACTGGAGATTTCGCACAGCGTTGTCCATCCTCAAAGAATGAAGGATAAACAAGCATCATTTCACATTTTTATGGTAATTTTAGGCAAAAAGGAATGCGAGGAGGGATTGAGTTGATATTAACATCAAATACTCAGGTCTATTACCTCTTGGATGGAGTCATGACATAACTCAAAATTCTAAGTCAAAGTAATCAAAAATTACAGCCAAGCCAAGCAGCAGATACTTTCCATTGATCTAGGATCATGACATTTGGCAAGAAACAAGGTCTTACAATTATACAGAATCCTCTGTGCGCGAGTCCGGCTAGCACTTGATGTTTTATTTAATAATCAGAAAGATAACAGCTATCTAAATCCAATTGTCATTTTACAGGGAATTCATTGTTCATCACCAGCCTTCTTTAACCAGCCCGACTCCCTCAGGTGGTGGAGTAATCATTTTGGTGCTTGTGACAGGTATTTTCCAGAAAGCATAATTAGAATAAGTCTTCTGGTATGTGACAGCTGTTTACAATATACCATGGAATAGTTAAAATATTATACCTTTCTCTTCTAACCTCTTCTTCTGTTCCTCCCTCCAGATCTTTATCTTCTCAGGCTCCTCACGCTCCTGACGGAATACACTCGGCTGTGGCTCGTCATCCAGGAGTTCACTGGACTCAAATGCAGAGGCACTTGGCACTTCTTAAATATAACATGATAAAAAGGATAAATATAGTTCGTTGGAAAGTTCTAACAGACAGTTCAATGTAGAACAGTGGAGTTTAAGGTATAAGGAGTAGGATCAGATAGGGGGTGAATCATCACAATTTTTAAATTGAGCAAGTAATCTTGAGTGCTTTAATTGATTTTTGGTATGTTATGGTCAATGGTCCGGTAAGATTTATGGCGTTATGAACCGATATGAAACTCACCAACAAAATCATTACCAACGAAATCGTCTACCAATCCGTTTGTAGATGAAACAGGGGGTGGAGCAGAGGTTTCCAGTTCATCTTCAAGCCCTGCAAGGTTGTTCTGTTCGCGCGCGAGGAATTCTGCTGCGGGGTCAACTTCTGGCTGCACGAAATCATCTCCGAAGCCGTCCATGTCGAAGAATTTAGCAAATTTTCAGGAAAACGGGAACAATTCATCCACAATCGAAAAATCAAAACTAAAACGTCGCAAACAAACCATAGACTAGCAGTGCTGCCAATCAAAGAGAATAAAACAGCTGCCAATAGTGCCAATGTCCATGGTCTGAATTAGAATTACCCAATCATCGGACTGAAAATCCCCACTTTTGGGGGTAATAAAATCAATATTCCATTTCATTTATTACATGAAAAGGTTGTTTTTGAAAGAATATTTTTTTGGTGGTTTTTACAAACAAGCATATTTCCAATATGTAAATTCCAGTTAAAGTTAAAATATTATTGTCTTTAAAAATGTTACGGAGAGATTCTGTGCTTTGCATGTAAAAAATAGCTCGTAAGCACTTTTTTGCATGATGAAAGTAGACTATATCTACCGAGTTCCCCCAGAAAATTATTCCATAGCAAAGGTGGGGAAATACATGCCCATAATATGCATTTATTGCAATTTGTTTTGAGCAATTATTTGATAGTGTTGAAACTAGGTAGTATTTCATCAATAGATTTATCCAAACAAAATCAATAACATAAAAATTATGTCAAGTCTCGTCTCGTACCTAACTCGTTCGCTTCGCCGTAAAAAGTATTCATATGACGAGACGAGCCAAGTCAGCCATTTAATACCTTGAACTTGAATATAATATGTATCGTATTAATTTATTGCACCATCAATCAATACAGACAACAACAAACCTAATACTAACTATTAGTTACCTACTACTAAATAAAATAAAATATATGTAAGTAGTTAAGGATAATTTTCGTATAGGTAGTTTGCCAACTTCATAGTGGAAAGTATTAAAATGACTTGTGTGGCTCTCCTCTTGATAGCAGCACTTTTACGGTGGAAGTACGAGGCGAGACTTAATTTTTATATTAGGTAATGATTTTGTTCGGATCTCACCACTTTTTGTTCGTAATTACTAATTACGCACTCAGAGCAGAATCCTTAAGAATTATTTTTTTACTACGGCGCGGCGCGGCACCCTAAATTACGTAATATTAAAATTCCTCGATAGAAAATTTATTTCAAATTTATAGTCTGTAGATATGCTAGAGCTAGGAGTAGGTATAAACGAGGAAGAAGCTTTGGTGCTATTTTTTGTTTGGTTGCTATTTATATCGATATTATTTCCTCGATATATTAAAGTCAATGTTGTTATTTTTTTAGATATCGAAGTATCTAAATTTTTTCTCGCTTCCGACATCCCGACGCTAAGTATGGTGAGCTCACCTTAATTAAGGCCCCAGTACACAATGGCCTGTGATGGGCCATGCTTTGCATTGCACAACTGTAGGCCACGATCACTGGGTGTCGAGCGATTAACAAACGACCACCACTATATACCATTATACCCCTGTACACAATGGCGATGGCCTGAAGTGGGCCAGCATACGCCATTGTGTACTGGAGCCTTTACTTATGCCACGCGTGCCACGCCCACATCGCTCCTCCATTTTAGGAACTAATTTTTTTTTGCTCTATGGTTTCACTCTTCAAAGAGTCTAACATCGTAGTTATTAGTATACGCTTTGGGGAAAATTCTCTTCGATAACCTCAAATTATCATCTGTTTGTTTGTTTTTATTTAGTAATTCCAAAACTAAGAAATGAATTTGTGCGTAAAAGTTCGGGGCTTGCGGTCCAATTTTATAGGGTCCTTCTATCGGCTTTCAACTGCGCCGTCTGAGATCACCGAGGCAACTGAAACGGTGCTAATCGACGACAGTGATGAAGCCCGGGTTAGAGAGGAAGAAATCGAGAAGAAACGCAATGTATCTCGTCTCAACGAGGCGCATTACAATATAATAAATGACCGAAGACCATACACTGAGCCGAAATCATTAGCTCACTTGACAGTCAAGTATAGTAGGAAGATGTATGGGAAATATGGAGCTGCTAGTGGGGTCAATCCTAGTAAGTCAACAAATTTCTATTCACAGACTACTGTATCTTGTGTAGTATTCTCCAACAACCTATCATATACTATGTTTCAGGTTTATGCTGGCCATCTACACAAGATATTCAAGAAACCCTTGAATATGAATCTGTTGCGCACCCTTTCACAGTCAAAGAGATGATGGAAAATGCAAAAAAGAAGAGATTAGAAGAACAACATAAGATATTAGAGAGGGACAGAGATGTAGCTGCCAAGTATGCAAAGCTTGCTCAGTGGACAAAGGACTTAGATGATAAAATTGCAAAGAAGACAGCTGATGCTCGGGCAGCTAAAGTAATTATCTTCTAATTATCATAATTTCAGGGGCCTATGGCCAGTGGGGCTGTAGTTGATTGATTAGGTACTCAGTAAAATAAAACATTTTAGTTAAAGTTTAAGTATCTTATGTTGATTAGTGTTGTATGTTGAAAAATCACAATGAAGTACATTTTTGTCTTATAGGAAAAGAAAGAGCGTCTGGTAGAAGAAGTTAGAAGGCACTTTGGCTTCAAGCTAGACCCTCGTGATGAACGCTTCCAAGAAATGCTGGTCAAGCGTGAAAAAGAACAGAAGAAGAAAGAAAAAATTGCTAAGAAGGAAGCTAAAGAAAAGATGATGATTGCAAAGCTCCAGCAGAAAAATGTAGAAATCAGTGATGGAAATATTGTTGAAAATAAATAATTTATTTTAGTTTGAATGGTGTATAGTTTTAATAAAATAATTTAGTTGTTAATAACAGTTGTTTGATTTAACTGAATTAATTTTTTACCTTGATCTTTCACCACTACCCATTTCCTTAACCTCATCATCATATCAGCCCATACACATCCACGGCTGGACATAGGCCGACCCCATATGACCCCACAAAGAGCAATCCTGAGCCGATGTCAGAGTTGATAGTCTCTCTACTCTGTTTTGTGTTGCATCGTGGCCGGAGAGAACTTTACTCCCCAGCGGTTATCAGTTCTGCAAGCTATATATGACCTGCCTACTACCACTTCAGCTAACTAATTCTGAGCTATGTCGGCCTATAAGAGAGCATAAAGCAGCAGGTGCATGTAAATATTTTTTTTTTTTAAATTTTAGGTGATGGTTAGAGAATTATCTATCTATCTATAAAAAAGTTATTGTCCATTCATTTCTTCTCACAATCCCAGGATGTTAGTTGACTTCTAGACCTCAAGGTTGCCGACTACCTTGATACACTAAAAATAAAAAAAATAAACCGAATTGATCTTACAATATAGTTTATTTTTATGCTACAAACTCGTAGGGGATGGGCGCAAGTAGCACTGGCTTCTCCAATCCACTGACAATATGAGCAGGCTTGGGGGGAGCAGGCTGTCTCTTCAGGTTGACGGTCTTGTTGGCAGCACGGGCTTCAGTCAACAGCCTCTCGTTTTCCTTCACTCGCTTGAGGAAATCTTGTCTGCACTTAGAGTGCTTGACATGCTCGATGCGGATGTTGATGCGCTTGGGTAGGATTCTGCCACGGACGCGCTTGTTGACAATAACACCGAGAGCGTGAGCTGTGACATTGTAGACGCGACCAGTCTTTCCATGGTACACTTTGTGTGGCATACCCTTTTGAACTGCTCCATTACCCTGAAATAGAAGATATTTGATGAGCGAATGTTATAGTAGTGTTAGTATGAATACCGAAGAGCAGATGGCCCGTTTTAGTATTTCTACAATTTAAGAGAAGCTATGCCATGAATAATCCATTTCTTTACTATCAGTTACACTTACTGGGTTGTTATGTTTCAAACTTCATTATAAAAAATTGTGTTCATAGTTATGCGCTTTCCATCAAGTTGGTACAATAAATTTGTAGTATCATAGGTTGGTTAACTGAATTACCTTGATGTCGACAATATCTCCAACTTTGTACACTTTCATGTACGTGGAAAGGGGGATAGTTCCATGTGTGCGGAATCTGCGGGCGAACAAATCCCTAGTTCCGCGACGGTAACCCTTGGAGTTCGTCATTTTAGCGCCTGAAAATCAAAGCAATGCTTCGTTACAGGCGCCGAAAGCACAACACGTGGACTACTCGCTAAAAACACACACTGCACAAAAATCCTCCAACTACTTCATTATGAACGATTCGAACAATGAAAATGTTCTGGTTGTCAGGAATTTGGTTCAGTTAATACGATATTTTTGACGATAATCAAAATTTTACGAAATTCACCTTGCGATACAAAGCTTGACGGATGAAGAAAGAGAGGTTATGTTGTCTATGACCAAATCGAAGATTATTGTCATAGACTACAGAAAGCTGTTATATTGACAGCGAAAAGCTATTATTGCTCGTCTGAAATTAGCCTTATCCATAGACTAAATACTTGTAGTATCGATCTATAGAGCTAGATTTTAGTGGTCGAATCATGACGCGGGAAAAATTCTAATGAAAAGCTTCTTCTGCTTTTATTTCTTTTCGATATTTATTTAGGTATATATTATGCGGGCGTACGATTTAGTAACCTTCAGATCGTCTACGTACGCCTTTCTTATATACCTATACTCTAAGACGCCTTTGAGTTACGTTATGCGTTCACTGGGTCGGAATCGGAGCGTAGGTACGCAGGCAGCTTGCGTACGAGGCATCGAGCATATTCTACTAATACCGACCGACGAGGTCGGTATTAGTAGAATATGCTGAAAGTGCGGCGCGTCTACTGCTTTCGGATTTTGCAGCGGCATTATAGATATTTTCAAAGGTCTAGATTTTGTCGATGACGTCATCGGCCACAATATCCTCGGTGCGATGAGTTAGGTATTGTTGCAGATGACGTCATAATTTTTTAGAATAATTTAGAATCATTTATTCATTTGTTACATGTTGTTGTGTGACAAGGATCTTAGGACAATTTCTACTAGTATCAAACATGTCGGGGTACATGTTTGATACTACTGGGGCGCTACAAAATAACTTAAAACTAAAGATATATCTAATTGAAAGAGTTAACTTAAATAAGTTTTAACTTATAGTAGGTATAGGTATACTTACTATAGTACCTATTTATATAATGTGTCTTAATTATCATGTATTACAATTTACAAAAAGGCAAAGATTATTAGGCTTTGTAAGTAGTAAATTATTAAGTGTAGTAAATTAGTAGTAAAGTAGTAGTAAATTATTATTATCAATCTATTACAATTTACATAAAGGCAGAAAGATACATACATTATTAGGCTTTGTAAGTAGTAAATTATTAAGTGTAGTAAATTAGTAGTAAAGTAGTAGTAAATTATTATTATCAATCTATTACAATTTACATAAAGGCAGAAAGATACATACATTATTAGGCTTTGTAAGTAGTAAATTATTAAGTGTAGTAAATTAGTAGTAAAGTAGTAGTAAATTATTATTATCAATCTATTACAATTTACATAAAGGCAGAAAGATACATACATTATTAGGCTTTGTAAGTAGTAAATTATTAAGTGAATGATCACTTAACCTTTATCATCAAAATATTCTTGTAGGTAATTAATAGCATTTTTGAAATAATTATTCTTTAAGTTTTAAAAAAAAAGTTGAGTCTGTTTCTATTGTTTTTATTTGAGGGGGTAATTTATTAAATATCTTTATAGCCATATGGTGTGTTGCAGATCTTACTATTTGGAATTTTGTCTAGGGGAGAGATAATTCGTTTTTGTTTCTAAGGTTATGAGATCTTTGGTGTCGGCAGAATTACCAGTCTTTGGTGTGCATTGGTATCGGCAGACACTTATGCCGATCCTAAGCACGCTGTGTGATGAATTGTAGGTACCATAGAAATCAATAAATAGCAACAAATCCTTACGCTCCTATCCGATTTCCATTCAGTGGAAGCGAAACTTTGGGCCGTTCTTTGGCTCTACCATTATTAGAAAAAGGCAATAGGCAATGTTACTTGCTCTACTTCACTTCTTTCCTAGTACCTACCTTCTTTATTTTAAGTTTTAATTAATTAATTTATTTATTAAATAGGACATCGAACATGAGATCACTTATGGCTAGTTAGTAACAAGTAACAGTTCTTAAATCGATGTGTTTGATTTACAAGAGGTATCGAGATTCCTATATAATAAATAACTCTACGGTTTCATGAAATAAAATTCTATTAGTATCAGAATCTCCGGAACTACCTACAGGTTCGATTTTGTAACTTCTTTTCACGTAGGTAGGTATAACATTTGACAGGTAAAGATCAACAACCTCATTGCCATTTTTGTTTTTATTTTTTATACCTACGTAATAATAGAACAAAATTGGGAAACATTAATAACTTTTTAAGACACCTACCTACTACTTATACCTATGTATACGAGACGAAAGAGAATAAGGTAAGTCAGACCAAGTCAAATTTTAAACTAAATTATTATCAAATATGTAGGTACCAAAACAGTCTACCTACATTATTCCTGAGTGGCTTCGTGTTGTGTTCGTACTGGGTACCTAATGTCTACAGTTTTACAAAAAAGGATTACGTCGATAGCCACAGAATAACTAGGTTTATACACCAACATTACTGCATCATCACGGCTTAACCGTTATGGTACCTACGTGGATAAAAACAATCGGTAACCCCACGATTACTAACCTACTGGTATGATACTAAGTAATAGGTAGGTACGCAAATATCTACCGCCACAAAGAAAAACAGTAGGTTTAACAGTTTCAAATACATTTAATCAAATAAAAAACAAAGAAAATCACTAACGAATTTGTTTTCAAACTACCCACACGGTTCAACGGCACTTCGCGAAGCGGCTCCTCATAAGGGGCCTCAGCTACGGTCGTTACAAGCTCCGTAGTCAATTCAACAGTTGTAGTTTCAAGATCCGTAGTCAACACAACAGCCGTAGTTTCAACAGGATGGCACAAATAGTCCGTGTTATTCACACAACCGGTCTCTGGGCTAAAGACATGATCCACTGGGCAGTCGATCCTTCTGGCAGTCACGACACCATCAAGCCCCATCACGCAAGAAACAAAAGAAGAGCAGTTTTCGATGTCGTCGAAAGTTCCTGGTTCAAAACAGGTGTAGTTAGCGAAGCACTGGTAGGTAGTAGAAGTAGTGCATTGTTGTTCTATGTGGCTGTAAACGGAGCCTAGGGGGCAGGTCAGCTTGTAGTGGACGAAGGCGCCCCCTGCCCCCGGAAGACACATGGTGTAGCCCCGGCAGTCGGCCTCGTCGTTGTTCGGGAACCTGCCTCGCGAGGTACACTCGGCCTTGCTCGCGTCGAGGCATAAGCCCTGCAATATTGAATGTTTGTTTTGATTATGTAGAGCAGTTTCTGGGAAATTGTTTTATTGATGGTTGTTATGTTGTAATGCATTCGAGATTATGAAGTCAGTGGAAAGTTCGGCTTGTATTGCATATTGTATTCGTATAATATATTGCTTCTTACTTACAAATATATTGCATTGTAAGAAGTATTGAAATATATTTTCGTAACTAGGGATACATTCTTTTTTGGGGTGTGATAATGTCAGCAATATTAGTGACCAATGGTCAGTAGGTATAGGTAGGTAGATACCTAATTTAAAAAGGAAAGTAAAAAAATACTCACCAGAAACAAGGAAAGCAAACAAATGCGCATTTTAATATGCAACAAATCTAGAGACAACTCTACTCCCAAAGCGACTGAAATTGTGTGAACAGTATAATTAATACATAATGAAGTTAACCGTGTTACAGACTACTGTTTTTAATATAATAAGTTTTATTGCTCTCAACACTGATATCAACCGGAGATAGCGGAAACTGAGGGATTCTTTCGTGGTGCGACATAGAGTAAGAGTGGTCTCTTGAACTCTTCGCTTATCGATAAAATGCGAATATCGAAATATAAATTCTACAAAACAACAACTTTTTATAAAATAAGGAATCGAATACAGATCTAGCACCTACATTTTAATAAAAAAAATCCTGTTAGCAAAACGAGATAGCAATTATGTTGACTTGAGAACTTCCTTTGACGTCTAAGGATGATAAAAACAATATAAGGATGTAAAAAATTCTACATCTCTTAAAGAAAAGTACACTTACATACGAACAGTATTGAACCCACTTCTTGGGATTCAGTGCCGCGGGTTATTCAATGATCCGTCACCGATAGTACCTTGGTATAATTGTATCTGTACCATAGATAGGTGTTATTCAAGTTGGAAGTTCTTACAGTATTTAGGTACATCGAAACTAATGCTCAAACAGGAAAACAGGTGCAATACATCCATCTTCATCGATAACTCTTTCACAGCACTAATTGATGTTTGAGCTAGATAAGGAAGATACACTTATTTGGCCACGCCTAAGCCTTACCTAGATTCCCTTTCTCTATTTTTTGTTTAACACACAGGTGGCGTAAACAAAATTCTTCCATTTCTTCGGCTTACTGCAATAAGTCATCACTGGCAAGAAGTCACTAACTAGGTACTACGTTTGATACACAGGAGTTCTCGATGAGCATTACCCTACATAATATATATTTTGAAAAAAAAAACATTAATTTGCAGCTCTTCAAATTTGGACGTTATGGCTTTGTAATAAAGTAGATAACTTCGTTTTTGGATCTAACATACTAGATTTTTGAAGCCCCAGCCAAGTAACATAATTTCATCGGTGCCCCAGCTATGCCACCGCAATAGTGTATTTTTTACAAGGGACTTAATGACCCCATTATATCCGAGGGTAACAAGACCGAGTACTAAACTTGTTTCACTTCTCAACTTCACTAATTTCTCGTAAGTCTAAATTTTTTTCCTCGTGATTTCGATATCAACTTTTCCACCATTCAATTAATAGATAGGTTTATTGGTTTATTATGGCTAGGAAAAAGAAAACACATAACATTCTGTTATCCCTGGTCTCTCAAGAAATGCATAATTATTTAACGAAGTAATTAAAAACAAACAAACAAAAGTCACGCACTTAACGATTATAGCCACTATATTCATTACAATAGAGATTAGCGAATAATCTGGATAGCAGGTAATCTTGTTGATATCAGATAGATAGCTCTTGGAAGGCTCTTGGTATAAAACCTTACAGTGGTGATCAAGAGCGTCAGAGCTTAGAGATGGATCCTAGAGTCTGCAGTTACGTGGTTCTTGTGAGTATATTTTGATCATTAGTTGAGGTTTCCACCGAAGCGGATAAGAGATGGTATAAATCAACCAATATAGTCTCGTATAGAAGAGTTGATGCTTTAGTTAGTGGTTTTACACATCTCTCCCCTCCGTTGTTTACCCTAACAAAATGCTATATCATTTTCTAAGTTTAAATTGTTCTCCATTAATTAATAGGTTTTTTATCCCCCCATCTCGTAAAGACTATTTTTGCTCTTCGATATCCGATTGCAAAATTTTGCCATTTTTATCCGCTAGAGGATAACGAGGAGTACGATTATGTGGGACTCCAACTCACTAAAACCCTCAGGGTGTTTCCGCCTCTGCCGCTTGTGGTGGGAACATGGAGACGATTTCGCTTTCTTCCACGAACCCAACCAGAAAATAAATAAATTTGTAGTCTAAACACAAAAAAAAATACTCTCGCCATGGACCAAAACCTTTGGGGTACTTAAGTTCTTTCCGTTGAACTAGAATCATGATATTTAGCAAGAGACAAGGTCTTATGATTATCACTCGTTGCACGAGTCCTGGACTTGAGACTCGCACTTGAAGTTTTATTTCAACGTATTATTCTAGAGTTCGTCTCTAGCTTTCTCAATTGCAAGATTTTTGTTTAAATATCCTTTTACTCTCCCCTTAGGTGCTTTGCGTCGCTTACCAACTATGGCAGGTCGAAGTGGACGCGCAGTGCACCGCCGCTGGCCGCTTCGCCAACACGTCGGACACCACCTGCCAGACCTACACCTACTGCGTCTACGTCACTGCTAACACCAGCTATATCTCCTACAACTACACGTGTCCGACCACCAGTGTCTTCAATCCTACCACCTCCCTGTGCACCGCTGCCACCAATTACAACTGCACCAACACGGCTACCACCACTACTACCAACGACTGCACCGCTGAAGGCTTCTTCGCTGATCCGAACGTTACCGACTGCTCTTCATATATCCAGTGCGTTGATCTCAACAATGGAACATATTCTGAGACTACCCTGTCCTGCCCCACGAATACTTACTACGATCCATCTACGACGCTATGCGAGTCTAATTACGCATGTTCTTTCACTTGTACTACAGCGGGCAGATTCGCTGACACCACCGATAGCACTTGCCAGAGCTATTACTATTGTGTTCTGACGGCCACTGGCAGTTTTGTCCAGTATAACTATACTTGTCCTACGACGTCGGTATTCAACCCTGCTACTAGTGTTTGTACTACTAGCTACACTTGTACGAGTTCTGGCTAAAGGCGGTAAAAAGAGCTTCTTAAGTTTTGTCCCCCTGCGGAAACTATTGGCAAGAATTTTTATGTTGATTGTACGAATGTTTAGTAGAATAGAATCACGTTGTATCCCAAATTTGTATCCTAGATAAAGATGCTTTTTTGCCAATATGAAATTTATTGCGTTATGGAATTCTTCGCAATTATAGTATAGCGAAATACATAGGTATCTATCGTTGACCTAGCCTATGAAAGTTTTCAAGGTTTCGTTTACAATGTTCGTAGAATTAAGGTAGGGTTACTTAAGGAACGTATCTTTGTATAATGTCATATTGATTGGCAGGATAATGGTTCATTCCAAATATTTACTCTCGGAAATATCATACAATGCAATATCATGGTAAATCATATTATAGGTACAAACATATAAGGCACCTAGTTTAAATTTAACGCTGGGAGCTGGTGAAAGTGATAGTTCATTTGGAAATCTTACTCCATATGGGCCGTAGTAACTCATGAGGACACCATGGTAGCGCCACCAGTCGCGTCACCAACAAAATATGTACAGTTGTTTGCAGAGTACTTCGCGTGGTGGTATCAGCTTGGTTCGCAACCAAATCGGACAGCCGACCTCCAGACTATCTTTGATCTCCAAAAAGGGTACATACGCGCAATTTATGAATTAAAGCCATGCGATTCTTTGAGGGATCTATTTAAAGACATAAATATTTTGACAGTAATATCGCAATACATCTATGAAAATCTAATGTATACGCACAAAAATAGAGATAGCTTTTTGGAAAAATGTGATGTTCACAACAGAAATAGAAATACAAGAAACAAGAACAAACTACACATTCCATCATAAGATTACGAATGGTAGGCAAATCATTAATGGGAAATGGCGTACGCTTCTATAACAAGCTTCCATCTGAAGCAACTGAGCTCCCTATTCGTAAATTTAAACAGTACAAAACGAAACTTTTTACACAGAACTACAGCACATAACTACTGGGAATAAGCGAACAGGGAGGGTTATGTAAGCCTAAAGAAATAAAGTTATCGACTTTTTGTTGAAAATAAATTTGTTGCCGGTAACCAAATCACCCGCTGGTGGCGCAACCGTTCATATGCGTCTCACTCTCTTCACAAACAAACACCACCACCAGTTGGTGGTGGTGTTTGTTTTGGTGTTTCTCGCTTGGTAGCTCAAAATACCACGGTGGCGCCACCATGGCGTCCTTATGAGACTTATTTCATTATTGTTTCTCTATCATCGTGTTATTCTGTACCCTTTTAGGGTCCTAGACATACCTACCGGGTCCTTATGAGGCTGCCAAGATACTGCAGTGTGTCAACCATGTGTTCTGCGGCGGGATTTCCGAGTTTTTTGCTATAAGACAGACAAGGAAAGCAGCCCTCTGGAATCGACTGGGTCGCTACAACAACACCACCCTGAGGGCTGTTTCTGACTATCTGGACAATCCCATTTACAGACACTGGACTTCTTTCCGGATGGAAATACAAAATCTGTAACCTATCTTACCTATGTAAACATTAATCTATTATCGGTATTCTATTGTGTGAACTATTTTTTTGTATTTTTATGTGTTATGTGCCTGCAATAAACGGATTTTATATTTATTATACAGGGCGTCCCACGGACATACCACATGGAGGGAAAGTACCTTGAATATTGTAGATGGAACATTTTACTGAAAGAAGACATTATTTGAATTTAAAAAATAATTTAAACTGCATTCATAGATATTTAAATAATTACATGGTTGAACCGGGAATCGAACTCGTTACACGAGAAAAATATTCACCCTGTAGTTTTATCATACCGATCGAAAGGCTTCATCAGGATTATTTTTAGTAGGTACGTATGCAACATTTTGATTCAACAGCAACATTATGACTCATTTTGATAAATTGATTGATTTTGTAATAAAAAATGTTTAAATTCATGGTTTTCCTTTTATTTCTGTCACTATGTTATTCAGCAAAAAATAATCCTGATGAAGCCTTTCGATCGGTATGATAAAACTACAGGTGATTATTTTTCTCGTGTAACGGGTTCGATTCCCGGTTCAACCATGTAATTATTTAAATATCTATGAATGCAGTTTTAAATTGCTTTTTATATTCAAATAATGTTCTTTCAGTAAAATGTTCCATCTACAATATTCAATGTACTTTCCCTCCATGTGGCATGTCCGTGGGGCGCCCTGTATTTGTACATTAAAATTATTAATATGTTGCTTATTATTTTTTAAGTGCTTTTACTAAAATAAAATTAATGCAATCACCTCTGTATTTTCAAATTATTTTTCTTTTGGTAACGCCTAATCCTATAAACCTTTTGTTTTCTTGCTGCTCGTACTTTGGGCATCCTCTCCAACATCAGCATGGTCGCAAGTCTTCTTGCCAAGTCCAAGTTTTTATGAGCTCTCTCATCTATCAGTTCTTTTTCACCTTCGGTGTCCTTTAACACAGTAGGAGTCAGCAGTTGTGGATGGGCTTGTTTTCTAGAATATACCGATTGAAAGTATTTCTGCCTCAATTTGTCTATCTCTGCAGCCGTGAGTGTGTTATTCAGACTACGCTCTGTAATTGTTATTTTTGTCGTTGTTCGCAGGGAGTTTTCTTTATCATTGATCATGGAAATTACCTCTTCCTTTTTATTATTATTATATTTATTTTCTTGGTTGATGTCATTGGCCGCGTAATTATCGTCTAATTCACTTGTCACGAGGTAGGCAGAACTATTTATACGTCGAACCTGATAGTTTCGAATACTATCTGTGGGTGTGGCAAAAGTAACTAGAAATATATAACTTCGTAGCAAAATAATAAATAGAACAAATTGATCGCTCATCAGAATCTTTCAGCATCTTTTATTTTGATTTTTGGTGTTTAAAATTACCATAGACATTGATGTCATAGATAAGTTTATAGATTTTTTGAGGTTAAAAACCGCTTTGGTGTGAAAAGAAGACATCTAAAGTTAAAAAACGATAAAGTTCATTTTTTTTTAACAAAGATTTTGTTTAGCTGTGGTTCTACCGCATCGGAATCGGAGCGGAGGAGGTACGCATCGTACAGGGCATAGAGTTTATTATTAGTACTATATTAACTCTATGGTACAGGGTATGGTTTGGTCCTGGGAATTCCCGTTCCTCAGATTTTCCCGGGAATCCGAATTTTTGCCCAAATTGAGCATCGGTAAATATAATTAATAATTTGTCAGTACATTTCATACAATTATGGCATAAGGCGTGTAGGATTTTTGAGGAAACAATTATAAATCATTAAACCAGTCCGTTAATTCATCAAAACTATGGGGTGATTGCTCAATCAACCACTTTTTGAGCTTGTTTTTGAAAAAAATATTTTATTTAAATTTTTAAATATTGTTTTGGCAATTTTTGCTGTACTTTTGTCAAAACTAAACTCAAAATGTTTTTTTTCCTGTAGCCCTTACAGGACTCTTGGACTCGCTGTCGAGACTGTATCTCTTGTAGTAGATCGGTAACCGCGTCATGATTTAAGTTTTTTCATTATCTGTTTTAAGGGTTCCTTTTGTGAAATAGTTATGTACGTCTGAACGGTACCTTCCGTGTGCTAGCCGACTCGCACTTGGCCGGTTTTATTTATTTTAGTTTTACCTCGTTTGTCTCTACTGCATTCCTAAGCCTCAGAATGATTCTATGTCCAGCGCGTAGTCCAGCGTAGTCAAGTCCAAAATCAAAGAAAACACAACAACAATAAGTTGTAGGTACAAAAATTCAAATGTTTACCCGTGATCTCAAACCGTTGTAAAAAGTGAATGAAAATCACACAATGGGCGTGGAGAGTGGCTCCCACACACCAGAATCAAGGTCAAATTGGTCTAGCAAATCATCCAAATACATTTTGCATTTTCTTCCAGCAACATACTGCAAACTAAACTTTATTCCCCAGTTGTTAGAGTTGAGAAATGGCATAAATTAGTTGGGAGTACGTCAAGGTAAGAGCCTGGGACCGTTCTCGGAGTGTTATTGTCTTATTGCACGCTTATTGAGTAAACTGCTTTAATTGCAACTTCCGCAAAAGAAAGCTGCGAATGGGATACCACGTCGGGTGTGTATTGGATTATCGGTCGATTTTATCAGACACTTTTATGGAATAGGCATCAAAAAGTCCGTATTATGAATGCTTGCTCAGTCATACTCGTAGCTATGACATAAAAACAAATTTGACGGATTGCGGATCACCCTTAAAACTACTTCCAAGCCCATTTTGATTATTTAGCCGATTTATAGTTTACTAGCAGCGCCTTGCGGTTTCACCCGCGTAGTTCCCGTTCCCGTAGGAATTCCGAGATAAAAAGTAGCCTATGTACTATTCCAGACTATAATCTATCTCTGTGCCAAATTTCATCCAGATCCGTTCAGCCGTTCTGGCGTGATTGAGTAACAAACATCCATCCATCTATCTATCCATCCATCCATCCAAACTTTGACATTTATAATATTAGTGGGATAGTGGGATTTATACCACAACAAATTATTAGATTAAGACTTACCTCGGCTCACTGTTGGCTCACTGTCATCGGTATCATTGTCAATGGCCTCCGCCAGTGTTCCTTCAATCTCCTCATATGGGTGTTGGGCTGGTCGTATCCAGGTTTTGTTGGGATTCTACGCAATATCATTAAACATCTAATTTTTTCATTGCATTACGTATTTACAATAAAATTATACGCAATTTAAGAAACATATAATTACAAAAGGTATAAATTATGCCATAGAAAAGCGTACCTACTCAAGCATAGATGGAGCACTGAGCAAGCTTTCATGATACGGACCTTAGATTCCGATAGAAGAATGGCCATTTGGTTATGAATTCGAATTCTGAAGTTTTGTTCTACTATGAGAAATCTTTAACAATATGATTTTAATCAAAGAAAGCAGCGCCGTGGCAAGTGGCCAAGTGAAAAGGTCTTGCTTTTAGGACCTTGTGAAAATTGTCTTACCGTTTTGTACCTCATCTTAATCTTACTACAGAGCGTTTTGATGACTGCGTTATGTAATCATAACGCAGTCATAGTATAGTAGTATAGTAGCTTATATTTTTATTTATCTACTTTAAGACTGCGTTATAATTAATTATTAATATTTGACGACCTCTGTAACGCGGTGGGCGAAGGTCCGCCTGCGACGCAGGAGGTTGCGGGTTCGATTCCCGCCTTGGGACAAATGTTTGTACGATCTGCAGATATTTGTTCCAGGTATTCTGGTGGTTTTCTATGTAGGTATAATAAAAAATATCTATCTATGCATTCTATTGTATTATGTTTACGAGCACAGTGCTCGTAGTATTATGTGTATCAGTTATCTAGTACCCATAACACAAGCTCTGCTTACCATGGACTAGATAATGCTGTGTGCATTGTCCAGAATTATTTATTTATTTAATAGATAAGGACATTACCTCGTCATAGGATTTCGCCACGCACCTAGCTCAAAAATACTCGTAAGATGCAACAAAGGAAAACTTGCGTAATATTTGGAAGTCGATGCATCTTTGGAGTGCAACCTGAATTTATATTAGCTCTTATAAACTTTAACGTTACAACTATTCAGCGCATTCTTTTGCTTGACCCCGTTATTTCAACAAAATTATTGCCAAATAAAAATTTGTAGGTTACAATCCGGAGTCTAGAACAATAAATAAATAAATAATGCTGGACAATTCACACAGCATTACCTAACCCCAAGGTAAGCAGAGTTTGTGTTATGGGTACTAGATAACTGATATACAGTGATCGGAAATTCGGGCGCTTATTTACCTAAAGTTGGTGTAAGACACAACATGGAGCAGTTAAAACCATCTTTCTCGGGAATACTTTCCCGTAAATTCCCGGGATTTCAGAACATTCTAAAATAATGATTTTTTCACCGGAACCTTATTTAAAGACGAAATATAAGACACTTTTATTCTGACGCGAAAATCGATTTTTGTAAAAAAACGCGTTCAAAAAAGGTGTCTAATAATTCGTCTATAAATAAGATTTCAGTGAAAATACATTCTAGAAAATTCCAAAATTCCCATTTGGAATAAAACAAGTTTGGGTTCATCTCACAAAACAGACAATTATATACTTATATTTTTTTTATAATATTTGTTTCTATTATTCTTACGCAATTATCAAACAAATTATAAATGCGTATGAATAAGTGTTTTAAATTTCGTGTAGAAAAAGGATTTTGGCATAAAATCATAAATATAATTAAAAATGTTTTTTTTTTCAGAAATATTGACTTTAGTGAAAAACACGTCAGAATAAAAGTGTCTTATATTTCGTCTATAAATAAGATTCCGGTGAAAAATCATCATTTTAGAATATTCTGAAATCCCAGGAATTTACGGGAAAGTATTCCCGAGAAAGATGGTTTTAACTGCTCCATGTTGTGTCTTACACCAACTTTAGGTAAATAAGCGCCCGAATTTCCGATCACTGCTGATATAATATGATACAATACATTATATACATATTTTTTATTATAGATAGAAAACGACCAGACCACCCGGAACCAATTTCTGCAGATCGTACAAACATTTGTCCCAACGCGGAAATCGAACCCGCAACCTCTGGCGTCGCAGGTGTACATTCGCCCACCGAGCCACAGAGTTCGTCATAATAGCGTTCAGATAGATAGACAGATAGATAACTCTGTATTATACCACACAAACACATAATACAATACACAAGGAAATGCTGAGAATCGAGGAAGTACAAAGGGTGGCCTAATTGCTTTGAGCGATCTCTTCCAGGCAACCTTGGGATGGACTGGACATCAAAGAATGACGGTGGCGTTTGAGTAATAGGAATAAAACCGACCAAGTGCGAGTCGACTCGCGCACGAAGGGTTTCGTACTATTATCTATAAAAACGGCAAAAAATTACGTTTGTTGTATGGGAGACCCCTTAAATATCTATTTCATTCTGTTTTTTAGTATTTGTTGTTATAGCGGCAACAGAAATACATCATCTGTGAAAATTTCAACTGTCTAACTATCACGGTTCATGAGATACAGCCTGGTGACAGACGGACAGACGGACAGACGGGCAGACGGGCAGACGGACAGACGGACAGCGAAGTCTTAGTAATAGGGTCCCGTTTTTACCCTTTGGGTACGGAACCCTAAAAATGACAGTATATATATTACAGTACATACACGACTTACTATACATACCTACCTAACATGCATTTTATTATACTTATGATAAGCTTACATACACATAAAAGTCAAATAGTTTATATTGTTTCACGGATAAATAATACAGATGAAGCAGTTTTTTGAATATAGGGAGTGATTTTGTACGTCTGATATCCAGAAGAAGAGTATTCCATAGACGGTGCAACAGTGTAGGATTTTTCATAAAATGTAGTAGAGTGGCAGGAACTTTTAAGAAGAGAGTTTCAGATGAACGCAAAGGGAGAGAGTGAGAGTTAGACAGGAATTCAAAGCACTCCTTGAGATAGGAAGGGCTCGGAAGATAGAATAAGATAAGAGATACAAGAGACATAGTATTCCTGTGAAGTCGGGTGGGCAAACACTTGAGTTTAGCGCGATATTCGGACACGTGGTCATATTTGCGAAGGCCAAATATAAACCAATAGGGTAATTGCTAGTCTTTTTGAGGTTCTCCCACAAACTTCTCGATTGTACCAGAATCATGAAAAAAGGGAAATTAAAATATTCCTTTGATAAATGAAGTTATTGACCGTATTACATAATTACGCAGTACGGAACTGTCTTATGCATACAAACAATGTGTAATATAGTACAGTTACGTGCACTTGATGTGGCACATTGTAGACATTATTATCTGTTTACCAATCACCTGTTAACCGTATGGTGCGCGGTGGGGCGCTGGTCTATTTCTAAATACCAAAGGCATATCCATAGCAATAGGCATTATGACCAGTGATCGGAAATTCGGGCGCTTATTTACCTAAAGTTGGTGTAAGACACAACATGGAGCAGTTAAAACCATCTTTCTCGGGAATACTTTCCCGTAAATTCCTGGGATTTCAGAATATTCTGAAATAATGATTTTTCACCGGAATCTTATTTATAGACGAAATATAAGACACTTTTATTCTGACGTGTTTTTCACTAAAGTCAATATTTCTGAAAAAAAAAACATTTTTAATTATATTTATGATTTTATGCCAAAATCCTTTTTCTACACGAAATTTAAAACACTTATTCATACGCATTTATAATTTGTTTGATAATTGCGTAAGAATAATAGAAACAAATATTATAAAAAAAAATATAGGTATATAATTGTCTGTTTTGTGAGATGAACCCAAACTTGTTTTATTCCAAATGGGAATTTTCGAATTTTCTAGAATGTATTTTCACTGAAATCTTATTTATAGACGAATTATAAGACACCTTTTTTGAACGCGTTTTTTTACAAAAATAGATTTTCGCGTCGGAATAAAAGTGTCTTATATTTCGTCTTTAAATAAGGTTCCGGTGAAAAAATCATTATTTTAGAATGTTCTGAAATCCCGGGAATTTACGGGAAAGTATTCCCGTGAAAGATGGTTTTAACTGCTCCATGTTGTGTCTTACACCAACTTTAGGTAAATAAGCGCCCGAAATTCCGATCACTGATTATGACTGATGTTGAGAAACTATTCCAAGATGTTTTTAGACATCTACTGACCAAAACACAGTTAAAATAAGCATTTGAAATATGAAGTAGTATTTGGAAATATACAATAAACAAATTGTTAATATCGCCGTCGCAAATAGAATCACTCTGTATATCAAAAATACCTTGTAGAAGACTTTGTCCCCTAACAAAATTAACAGAACTTACAAGCAGGATACAGTTATTTATCTTTTAAATTCAATCCATAAAAAAACCTTACATATGTATAGCATAGTCTCACTAATATTATAAACGTGAAAGTTTAGATAGATGGATGGATGTTTGTTCCTTTATCACGCCAGAACGGCTGAACGGATCTGAATGAAATTTGGCACAGAGATATATTATAGTCTGGAATAGGACATAGGCTTCTTTATCCCGAAATTCCTACGGGAACGGGAACTACGCGGGTGAAACCGCGAGGCGCTGCTAGTATAGTAAGTATATAGCATATTACTCAAATGTGCCACATTCATATCCGACTGTTTTAAATAAAGTACCTAGTCAACTTCCACGATCAACGTGTGTAGAATAACTTTATTATTTACGAAAGCCTCTTGGCAAATAATGTGCGTGCATGAAATTGTATAATTTCTACATTTCTACTGGACCAGAATCGGACTGCATACCAAAATATATCTGCTAAGAATGGCGATGATTTGCGAAATTCGCAGTTTTTTGATGCAGATTTTCTTCGTACGTTTGAGACTTACGAAGAGATAGTTTCAGCCGCCGACTTTGATTTCATGGTCTTTGAGAATTATTAGGAGAGTAGATGGTTTTTTTTATTTTTCTACAGGCCAATATAAGTACCTATTCGTTAGAAAGGGGTAGCTAGTATTCTCCCAAATATTGTTCATTAGCACGTAAATTTTTCTTCTTCCTGGATTTTATTTAAAAAACAAGGGCTATGGCATCGAACCTTAGCCTAAAGTCAAAGCTTAAAAAGTGTTGGGACAGATAGCGATAGACATCGAAATAATACATCACATTTTTACAACCAACGGAGGAGGGAGGTGGGTTACAAGGAATCGTTCCCACCACGCCGATTCTCTTAGAGTCGATTCCCGCAACGTCGACTCTCGTAAAGTAAGTGGTAGATTCGCACTAGGCAATGTTTAGCTATATGTAATGAGTATGCTTAAGTACTTCCGTACACAGGTAGGAATTTGCGGAAATTACAATCATTAGCTATTCGTGCGAATCGTGAAGACAGTGATCTATTGCTTTGCTGAAAGAGTAACGAACACTACTGACATTGCTTACCTTACTTGTTTATGTAATGTACTGATATATTATTATTATTTTTAGACCTACGTTTAACCACAATCAAACCTTATGGAAAGTGAAGAGGTGGCCAACGTTGTATCACAAAGGTCTAGAAGATGCCTATTCTCTCTTGTCTTGAAGAGACCCAGGTTGTAATTGACCGGAAAAACAGTAGTAGGAAGAGTGTTCCAAACCCCAGCGGTACTAATGATGCAGGTGGAGGAAAAGTAACGGTGTATCGACCATGTAGGGGTGGTAATGCGCTGTACGTCTGCTTGTCCTGGAGTGGAAGGGGGATGGTAGTTCTTTTATTACTATTATTTTGCACAATTCATAGGATTCCTTTCACTGATCTTTTCTTACTCACTTAACTCTATGTAACTCCATGATTAGCATCCAGACGTCCGTTTGAAGGACTCTGCTGGTGTTGCTGTAGAAGCGGCCTTACTGATGTCCCTGCAAAATGTGAAGGCACTAGCGTATCTACACACGTGGCATCCCTAACAAAAGGCTGATTCATCTTCCAGGGAATCTGTCACACCATCTTTTACCATCATCATAAAACTACGTGGTTCGGCCACACTGACGCTGGTTTTTATGTGTATCCGTATGGGGTTTTACTTATGTAGATTTTCAATTCTTAATTTTTATCCCGCGTCAATCAAACAACAGTCGTTCTCCGCTGCGCATCAAAACGGGCCTATCATGTTCACATAATCATGATGATGACTTGATATCCGGTTCCGGTTATGACGGCTGGATGACTGACCAAATCAACAATATTCATCATCAACAACAAACTTCAAATGAGGTAGAGTTACGTGCCATCTTTCTTGAACTATTTCATATCACTAGTTTTGCGTACCTCTTCGTTGCATACTCATGTTAACGATCTATCAGTCATCGACTTCAGGAAGTTGTTACATAGCTTTTAAAAGAATATTGATCTCGGTTTTATACATATATTTTCTATGCATTTATTTATGTATGTTGGTATTGGTACCTACGCAAAACTTCATTATCTCTGACTTTGGGTGGAGGTACGCCTACCTATGAATCAGTTAGGTATAATAATAATGATAAATAATTTATTTTCTCTTAAAGTTTTTGGTATCAATTAAGTTTGCCTACAGTTAGACAACTTTAAATAGCACCATAGCATAGCATACCATGTCTGTAGGTACGAATTCGGGCTAATTATGTTGCGTTGCGTCACACAGTGGACACTTTGTCCAGCATTATTAACCTTATCCGATATATTATTTTATAACTCTAACGAATCATAAACACAAAGATTTTTTATCTATCAAAAAAATTTATTTCAGATAAAATATATTTTTTATAGGTACCTATCCTAATAAATTACTACGCCCATCGTAGCGGCGCGTGCGCTACAACTTACACTTCGCTGATACAAAAGACTTCAACGCGTACGCGCACTTTGCTCTCCTCGCAAAATCATTTTTGTTAGGTTTTATTTTTGACATCAATTATTTTAGGTTATTTCCAACGTCTCACGTAAGACGTTCCTATTCCCAACGTCTCACGTGAGACGTTGCCTATTCTCAGCGTCTCACGAAAAGTCAGAGAGCTTCTTATTATAATTTATAATATGACCTACAAGGTACAAAATTAATGAAGAGTACATTTTTGTACTTACTTATCCTGTCTGTAGTTTCCAATTTAGCTCTTATCTTGAATTCTCATATATTTTTTACTTCTGTGCCTAACAAAGAATTTTCTATTTTACAATATTAGTAAGATGATCAAAAGCTACATTTAATATAACACAACATAACACAAAAAACAAACCCAAACCGGTAGACAGGGTTAAAATAAAATTCCGATCAACCCAAATGGGTCAGACAGGTATATGGGGGGTGGATGCGAGCGCGCTTCGCTTTTTGCTTACCTTTCGACTCTTGCGCATTGTTCAGTCGCATTTCTCCGGCGTGGGAATCAAGACTGGCGTGCCTTACGTAGCTTTATTCACCTCGCGATCAGCGGCGCATCAGTACCATGAACTCGTAGACAAGGCGAGATAAAACTGGATAAATTTAGATAATTACTGTGAAACTATAGATAAACAAGGAAATTGGCGAGATTAATATGAACGAACTTTTTGGTGATTGTCGTGATGAGTAGGATTATTGTGTTGTGATGGTTATACAGTGAGTGGATCCTGAAAATCAAATATGGCGGCGCGGGTAAGCCTTCAGTAGTTTTTTTGCAAACTGCATTATTCGATTTTACTAACACTACACTACTACAAGTTCTATTTTTTTCAGCCTCATTGAAAATTTCATTTTTGGAAATTTAGGGCAAAGAAGTATTATTGTTACTGCAATTTTAGGGCATGTTTCCCTAGAAACTATCTTAAATTTATAAAGATTTTTCCTTTTATCAAAATATTAACTGTCACGTCAAAATAAACAGATGAACAGATAAACAATATATTCATAATTTATAAAATTATACTTCACTATTCACAGTTAATTATCATAAATGTAGATAAGTTATCTAGTTATCCTAGTATTCAATACTATTCAATACCAAAAAGTATCACCTAATCTATAAATTCAACTGCAAACTGCAAGTAGCTTATCTGGTTGATCAAGAGATTAACCAACAGCTTAACATATCCGTTTGTCAGTATTAAATGACCCTGTATATTACATATAACTGGATATAATTAGAATTAATTGTTTCAACTTCATTTATCTAAATCATGTACACTACTAAAGTTAATGAGAGCCATTTATTCCAACATCTTAGGACTCACGAAGACTTTTTTTATAATGGCATCAGTAACTTTTTTACTATGTTATTAAAATAAAATACTTTGAAAACAAAAAGCTTAGTAAAGCTATCATCATTATAAGCTACAAGCATTTAAAATAACTTAAATGCATGTATCTTTAATAGCCCAATGCTTGGACGAGAAGATAATTCCAAAACTCATAAATCTTTTTATTCACTGGCGGCAACCATCGTGGTATATATAAATCTGTATACAAAATAAAGGCATATAAGGTAAGATGTATATAAAATAAAGATCAGCTTTCATTTTGAGTAATTGACTCTGTTTCCGAACAACGTGCGTCATTGATGTGAGATGGAACTTTTAAATATTATAGTTAAATAGGTACCTACTTCATTTGTCATATATGTGTGAAGCATTGAATTAAGTCTTAGAAACCTTAAGGTACCCAATTTTTAATTTTTAAATTGAAATAACGCGCACTTTTAGCAGTAATTTTAACAATTGATTATCTGTGTATACAAATTGTAAGTTAGATAAAGTTATATTACCTTCATTCTGATCTATAAAATCATTACAATGGAATCCCTATTTCCAAACAATCTAACATGATGAAACACCCTGTATTAATCATTTCGAATGGCGCTCGCGCTTATGATTGGTTTGTCTATAATTTCATTGATGGATAGGTCCATTTTCCGAGACTAGCCTATACTAGATTGAAAAATAAAGGAATTCCGTGAAAACTTACGGAGCAATATGTTATAAACGTCTTGATTCTTGATACCTTAGGGTCCGTTTTCGGTGTCCAGCTAGTATACTTTAACGGATGATACCATAGGGTTTTTTGAGTTCGTCTATATCTCAAATGACTTCACTCTAAGATAAGCCTCGTCTACAATCTCGGTAACTTGTCACATTTCACGGCTCCCCGTGAAAAGGCTGGAGATAAGGCTCGACCGCCATGAGTCATGTTTGTGGAGCACTTTCAAGTCTTTGCTTGGCTTAAGTAAACTTCGAGGAACGAAATACCCTACGTATTTCGTTGCCGAATTTTCTAGAGCACGTTTTGCCTGAGTGGTGGAAAAAAAGAGTCCTTTTACACCCTATACACCTCGTGTCTAAACGATATTTACTCTATTTTGTTTGAAGTAGTAAACTCTTTATGGCGGATGCATTTTGACGGAATTTTAAAAGGATGCGATAAGCCGTAGTTATCGTCATGTTGACGTAACGACTCGACTGGATTGCTCGTAAACCAGCTTTTAAGCTGTTTAAGCTTAAGTTTGGGAAAATGTATGTCTTTATGAGCTTCTGGTAGATACAGTTTTTTGGACATTTTCAAGTTAAGTAGAATTTACCTACTAGCAACATTTTATAAAATATTTAAAAAAAAACCTACTATCTCACTGGTAAAAACCTTTCCCCTCTAAGCTAAAAGTGAACATCTGGCTAGAATTTGCCTGCTTAAGCATTTGAACATCTTCGCAGCGCTCGGACATCCTCGATTATACAGGATGAGTTTTCACGGGCATTGAGAGGAAGTCTGAAACTGTGAGAGTTCTCGAAAAGTAATGTTAGTTACGTGTTCGATTTTGAAAATAATAAGTCAAAGGGAATAGGAGACGTTTTAAATAGATCTGAAGTAAAGAACATGACGAAACTGGCCTTCATCTGTCTCCAATCGTACTAACATGCTTCAGAGAAGAAGGGCACCCACAAAAGGACGAAAAATCTTTACAAGTTTTTCTCTCTATGGTTGGAATCAAATTACCAGTATTAATATAGTAGAGTAGTATTAAGTTATAGCCATGATTATAATATAAATTATCTACATATAAAATATCATATATTCACAACCGGGTTAAACGGTCAAGTTCGCCAGAGAAATCTGCAACCTAACCGGTTCTATTAGCAAACAAAATGGAATGCAAATACTAAAATAAATAGTCGCATTTCGTACGCTTTCGATATCGTACGTAGTTTAATGTGTAACAGATCAGAAGAATAGAAAACATTAGCATTTGTGAAAACATGTTCTGATCAAATACTTTCACGGTGTTTGAAAAGGTGTGAGGAAGGTTCGGTAGAGTGTGATGGCACGCTCGCAGACGAACCCTCTCATCCAGATTGTTTCATTTCATTTCATTTCATTTATTTATTGCATCATATTATGGTACATAAAATTTGTCAGAACTTATTGACTATAATTAAAAGGTAATACACACAATATGTACCCATTAAGGGTGTTGCAATGGGAGACGGCCAGATAATTTATACTAGTTTAATAATATGATATAAAATATATGTCAAAAATTATGGAAAATTTCAATTACATTTCACCAAATGTATCACTTAAAAATTCATTTAATTCGTAGTAGCATTTTTTCAAAAGCATCTCTTTCAATCTTGTTTCAAAAATATTATTATTTTCTTGGCTTTTTATTTTGTCTGGAATTTTATTATATATTTTTTCTTTGTCTTTGTTTCTTCATTGTCAGCATTTATTTAGTTGATGATGTCCTCCAAACCGACGTGGCTGATGTCTTCGGCCACGGCGGCGCGGCGGTCAGGCATTTTTGACATAATATGACGTATTATATAGTGGCCAAGTGTGCGCGCAAACACAGATGTACTCACTATTCCCCCACTTTCATAATCTCATGGATATATTCCCAACCATCCCATTAACCTCCCCATCAATGGGGCGGTGGGACGGCAGACCGAACGACCAGGAGAGGTAAAATTATTCAGTACATAAAAAAAGTGTACATCGTAGTGAAAGTGTAAGTTCATGTATACTTGCAAAACCAAGGAGCCTCGTATCGTACCTCCTTAGTACACATGCGACCGCGTAAAAATATTACAGTCAAAAGTATATCAAAAATACAAAATGTATAGAGATTCAGCAACTACCTTTCACCCTTTTAGGAAATGCATATCTAGAGGCCGTAAGTGGCTAAAATTTGTTTACCACTGCGTAGATTATGTATTTCTGAAAACAAAAATGCACGACACTCATTTTTCAAAAAAGTGTGGGTTAGCTCTTTTTACCACAAAAGCAACGATATCCTTATCTTCACACCTTACGAATGGTACAACAGTCGACCAATTAAAGGCAACAATTTTTAAAAGGCTTTGCTATGCATTCGGAGACTAGAGTTCAGGCATTGCTAACTCAAAGCACGACCAGGGTGGATAAAAAGGGCAGCATAGTGCATGTCAATCTATCGATGATTCTTCGATGCATTAATTTGCGTAATTTTGAGATAAATGCTGTTATGATTCGATGATATTTACCTGTGGTTCCTAGGTGTTCTAAATACTTATTCTATCTATTCAATTTTCCAAACGTGCTTAAGTGGGCAGATAATTGCTTAAAGTAAATAGAGTGGGTTAATTTGTCAGCTACTTGTCAACAAATCTGCTAATAGGTTCGAATGTGTATCAGTTACATTTAAGCTCTCGTCATACGAATCAAATGGAACTTTGGTCGTTGAGCAGGTTTGGTTAAACTGTAATGTTACCCCTGTAGGTGGAGCCACCGGCCCTATAGTCCGTAAGAGGTCCCAAAGATTTTCGGTAGAACTGACTAAGCGTTTCGTGGCTTTCGTTGGTTAGAGCACACCCGTACTGAGGGTGGGGCGCGGGTTCGAGTCCCGCCGAAACCGAAAAATTTTGGGAACTTATTTCATTTCTTACAGTTACATTTCTCTTTGCTTCTCAACGGTATGAAATCCCATTATGGCCACATAATTTCTATTATCTCAGATATTCAAACCCTTTAGGTTTATAATAATAATAATATTTAATAATATTTTTATTTATTTATAAAAGTATACATAGTTTAGTAAATATTGCACCATTAAACCAACGTTGGTTGAATAGGTCTATGCGTCGTCGTCGAAGCTAAAAGCATAATGCATTTATGGATGAATAGACGTTCTTGAAACGTATAGGTATCCATTACGGATGTACGCGGGTTAACTAAGAACCTCCTTCAGGTTGGAAGAACACGAACGTTTCTAGGTAACGTATATATCGTAGGTATCGTTAGAAATTCGGTAAGTCTGGTCTTCTTTTGCGAACACGCTGCCTAATACCTCGATGAATTTGTCTTGCCTTCATCTATTTACAATCGTACCTACATGTTTCAGAGAATTAGGGTCCCACAAAACGACGAAAAATCTTTATAAGTTTTTCTCTCTAAGTTGGAATCAGATTACCAATATTATTGAAGAATAGTATAAGCGGCAGACGATTGACCGGTTATAACAATGATTAATGTGGCCACACACAAATTGAGGATTAAGCTATTTTAAAAAATATATGAATTGTCAACTAAAAGGTTAGGTATTACAAAATAATAATGATAACACCCAAAAAATCGCAGAGGTTTGTAACGGAGCGCTATTAGTGAGCCAATCTTGCGATATAACAAAGTGTGATTTTTTGTATTACAGAAAAATAAATACATTAAAACGACAGGTAGGTATTTACTCTTACACTCTTGATCCTTGTATGGTTTCGGGCTTATACTCGTACTAGAGTTGGCTCGCATAATACGGCTCTCAGGGCACGCACTAGGTCACAACAACTTTTCCGAAACCCGTCTAGCAACAAACTTCCGATCGCTCACTCGGATTCTCATGTTTCATTCATAGATCAATTATCAAATAGGTAGTGCCGCGCACGCGTGCATGTACTTTCCATTTCTACATTCTCGGAGGAAATGCAGGAAACGACTCACTTTTTTGCGTAAGTGTAGTTTTAATGAGTAAACACCAGTTTTTAGGGTTCTGTACCTCAAAAGGAAAAAAAGAACCCTTATAGGATCACTTTGTTGTCCGTCTGTCAAACCTCTTTTCTCAGGAACGCGTGGTATATCGAGTTGCAATTGAGCGTAGTGAAAAATTCTAAGTCTATGGTTGCAATTCACATCATATACTCAGGTTCGTAACCTCTTGGAGCTGCGATATAAATCAAACTTCCATAATCAACGCAATCAGATAGAGCCGTTTCTGCCCAATTTTTTTATGTTTTCAAGGGAATCACATGCACATATAGGGTACTTTCCGTTGACCCAGAATCATGAAATTGGCAAGAAGTAAGGTCTAGTAGCACAAGAAAAGGAAATAATCTTGTTTATTTGATTATTAATTATTAAAAAAACCCGCAGTTACTTACGAGTACAAGTTTGTACGGAACCCTTTGATGCGCAACTCCAACTACCACTTGACGTTTTATTTTAAACCATCAGGAATATAAAGTTATAACTGCCGCGTTTCAGTTATATCAATTAACTGCAGAAACGTCGCGTCGAGTAAAGCAGATGCATAAAACATCATTACAATATGACGTATTCTCCATAGCATGATGAGAGGTAGATAAAAAATTGCGAAAAGTACATTGTATTTTATATTATTATTGACTTTTACGTACTTTAAACTTTAGTGGTTTAATCTTGGTCAAAGTTAGAGTAAAGAGTAAAGACCCTACTAGGTACAGTTTCTTCGCATATAATTTGTATCTTTTACATAAATCACCATTTATGAATAAAAAAGCTTTAAAACTTTGAACAATACAATCAAAGTAAACTCTGCTGTGTTGTTATCTCAGTGTATCTTACACAGAGTAAAGCTAGTTAGTGTTACAATAAAGCACAGAAGCAGTCAGTGCTCTTGACTTTGCCATTGTTCTGTGGGAATTCCATGAGAAAGCGCCTTTCCACAGCCAATGATAATGTACATTTATAAAAATAACGTTCACATGCTAACTTGTAATATATAATTGTTAGATACCATCTTTTTGTGGCGCCAAATGCGTGTCGGAAACCCTTTCATGGTTACACATGTCACTTTTAGAGAATTCCTACATCCTATCTCGTTATGAAAGCTCGCAGATGCAATGCAGTGTTTTTCTTTTAAATATTATTATCAAAATTGTGTTTAATATCGTGTCCGATTGCTAGGAAAAAACCATTTGATCTCTCCATGTATTTTAATATCAACTTATTATTATTGTGAGGTTGTCGACATAGCTCAAAGGATTAGCAAGCTGAAGTGGCAGTGGGCTGGCCATATCGCGAGAAGAACCGACAACCACTGGGGTAAACGTGTTCTTGAGTGGAGACCGCGACTCGGCAAACGAAGTGTAGGACGCCCTCCGACCAGGTGGGATGACGATTTGCGAAAGACTGCTGGTAGATGCTGGATGCGGCAAGCTGAAGACAAGGCGCTATGGCGCTCATTAGCGGAGGCCTATGTCCAGCAGTGGACTGATATAGGCTGATGATGATTAAGACCGCTGGACCCATGCTTTATTACAGGTGACTAGTTCGTCACGCTAAAACTTCCTCGTTCTTCCGCGTTTATAAATTGCATTCACTTAGCAAAATAGTATGCACCTAGTTACATTAAATTGAAGTACTTTACCTTGTTATAAGTTAGATAATCGTCAGTTAACTTCGTCAATTGAATCTTAGTTCTGATAAAAATGGAACCAGAGTAAAATCTAGGAAATAAAAAGTAGTGAGATTACAACTTGAACATGCAGATGGACCATGGGCAATTGACGTCAAAAATACTTACTAATGAATTTACAACCTTTTCTTTAAGCCGAGTAGTATTATATAAAAAATTAAGAAATGGCTTTCGGACCAGGAAGGTATGTGATTCCGCCGCGCGCGGCTTCCGGAAATTATGGCAGAAAAAGCAAATTTAAACATATAAGTGACATTGTTCATTTACTGAAACGACACTGAAATAGTGTAATTTGACCATTGCTCATAGTTGGTTTGCGGAATTCTACGGGTCGAACCAATAACATTATTTGGTCTGTAGTTTTACCAATAGGACTACAGGCCAATGAAATTAATCGTAGTTCTTTCGAGATACTAACTATGATCACGTTATAACTAAATCCTCCATGAGAAATTCACCCGGAAAAGAAAACAATAGATGGGCAACACACGTATTAGACAGTTAAATAAATAAATATAATAAAATTTGAATCGAATAGAGTTCAGTGATCTCGAACAAAGGGTCTATTAACTTTTCAGCTGAATGTCTAGACTAGACATTCCTCCCTAGGTAGGCACTTCTATTAGCTAGTCTAGACAAAGGTGAACAAACTTTTTAGTATATTTGCGATGGACGTTAGCGTGAGCGGATTTTTGTCAGGTCTTAAAAGAATTGTAGTACTAAGCGAACCTAGAAAACATTTTAAAATTCACTCGCGCTCCCTACAAAAATACATTTTTTTTCTACCTCCACCCACTCCAAATACTAGTACCAAAAAACCTATAAAGCCTATATTTCAATTCTATATAATATACTTCTATTCTAAGAAATGTAATAAGTTCCCAAAAATTTTAGATTTCGGCGGGACTCGTACCCGCGCCCCACCCTCAGTACGGGTGTGCTCTAGCCAACTAAGCCACAAATCCTTAGTCGGTTCAAACGAAAATCTTTGAGAATCATTCGAATTTCTTAGAGATACCCAAAGTGCGGGTAAGCACTATAACAAAAAAAAAACTCTACTCTAATAAACTTAAACCATTTTTGCGATATAATTTAACAGCCATGGACTCACTCGATGGACTGACGACATTGTAGAGGTCGCATGGAATCGATACATGGAGGAAGCTCAAGCCCGCTATTGGTGACGTCTTATGGGGGAGGTCTATGTCCAACAGTGGACGTTAGTGGGCTGATATGATAATGACGGTTATCATCATCATCATCATTGTCAGCATCTATTACCTACTTCAGTAGCGGATATATGCATCACCTATATTCTCCATTTTTTCTGCGCCTGGTTTCACCACTCCTCTGCCAGCTAAACTTTTAATGTGATCGACCGATGACATAAAAAGTTTTCCATTTTTTTAAAGTTTAAAAGTTGTTTAGGTTTCCCTGGTTTCCTCGTGGCTTCCTATGCGAGGATGACGTCAATGGTACACCCAAACTCTGCAATGTTTTACATGAAGGTGACCGATTAAAATCAATTTGAATTCCAGCAGCTAATCGGTGTAATAAAGTGCGGAACAGAGATAATCACAGCTCGTGACCAGCCACCGTAAAATACTGTAATAGTCGGCGCATTAGGTGTCCGTAACATATTCCATTATACACGTTGTACTTCTGGTGCCTAATTATCATTATTGACAGGTGATAATTGCAGTGGAAGTAGGTACCGAGAACCATTTCAATCTAAACACTTCTTCTAAACATGGTTTTTTATTTAACTTACATTGTACTTGTGTTAAAATAAAAGATTTTTTCATACGATTTTACTAATTCTGTATTAACAAAGAGAATTACATTCAAATAATAGAAACAAATTAGAAAAAGTGCTTACAATTGAAACTTACTGCATCTACAGGTCATAATATCAATAGCAGACGCAATTCTGCAAACACAGATATGCAATATTTTTACTTGGTTTTAAAATTTGGTATCATCAACCTTTTGGTATAGGTGAGATTGAAATTGCAATCAAGATTGTCCTTTTGTTTTCTCTGGCTCTGTACAAACTTGTACTCGTAAGTAATCAATATTTTTTTGTGAATTAACAACAAATTTGGTCTTTTTCGTTTTTTTCCTTTACTTGTGCTATACGACCTAGCTTCTTGCCGAATTTCATGATTCTAGGTCAACGGGAAGTACCCTACAGGTTTTGTGTGCATGTGATTCCCTTGGAAAAATCCAAAAAATTGGGCATAAACCGCTGTAACTTTTGATTGCGTTGACTTAGAAGTTTGATTTATATCGCAGCTCCAAGAGATTACAAAACTGAGTATAAAAATATGATGTGAATTTCAACTCGATACCCTTCACGTTCTGAGAAAAGAGGGTTGACAGACGGACAGACAGCAAAGTGATCTTAGAAGGGTTTAAAGGTTTTTCTTTCCTATGGAAATTGATTTATGACATAAAAAGAGCCCACCTACGTATTTAGCTAAGGAGGACCTACATCTACTCCAAATCAGCCAGATACAAATAGTTTTGGCGCGTGAAGAAATAACAAACATACATACATCCATCCATTTATACAAACTTTCGCATTTTTACAATACAATACAATACAAAAACACTTTATTGTACACCAGAAAAAGAACATTACATTTTTAATATTAAGTGTGATAAGATATGTCGCTTATTCCGTCTCAGTTAATCGCTTAACACCCAAAGTAAATGGTGCATGGCAATAGTTTTTAGGGTTCCGTACCCAAAGGGTAAAACGGGACCCTATTACTAAGACTCCACTGTCCGTATGTCACCAGGCTGTATCTCTTGAACCGTGATAGTTAGACAGTTGAAATTTTTACAGGATGATGTATTTCTGTTGCCGCTATAACACCAAATACAAATAAATATTTAAGGGGGTTCCCATGCAATAAACGTGATATTTTTGCTCGATATTGGTAACGGTAACAGACGCTTGAAATATTCACAGGTTATTTAGTATATACACTTTAACAATAAATCATTAAAATAACATAAAACAAATATTTAAGGGCTCCCATACAACATACATGATTTTTTTTTGCCGTTTTTATAAATAATGGTATGGAACCCTTCGTGCGCGAGTCCGACTCGCACTTGGCCGGTTTTATTGTTGATTATCATCGTAGATCGTCTGAAGAATGCTTCAATACACGCATGATTATGCAATACGACCTTTCACCTTACAAGCATCATCACATCAATATGTTTCTGATGAGCATTCCCATTCCCTACACGACTCCATTTCTTTTCATAATTGCGATCATTTATCTGATGTTGTACAGCATTTGTATGAATGTCATTGGTGGTCGTGTATTTAATGTTATGGTTAGTTTTATTATAGTAGGTACTTTGTATAGTTTGTCTTTCGGTGGTTGTTCTGACAATGTTATTAATTGCTTTCCTATTGCTAAAGTTTAATTTATTACTTTGTTAGACAGAATCATCATCATAGTTAAGCAAGTCATGAAAATATATTTCACAGGGTCTTTTCAATTCTGGTTGCCTGTTGCGGTAATTTACCTATAAAATAGCTGACTTGACTCATCTCGTGATTTCAACACTTTTTACGGCGGAAGTATTGCGAGACAAAACGTAACGAACACATCCGACAGAGAACCAAGATCATCGACATGTCAAATATCAAATATCAACGTGCTTTATTTCCTTTAGACCTTACAGGACTCTTGGACACGTCACAAAATACAAATTACATACGTAAAACTAGGAGATAAAGTGATCACATTGATTTTTTGTTCACTTCAATCTTTTTAAGGTAAAGTAAAGAAGCGAACAAGAAACCTTTACCTTGTTAGAATGTTAGTTTTCGAGTTGGAGCAAAAGTCGTCCCAAGATTTTTTATCGTCTAGATAATCTGATATTTTGTAGTAAGCCTTTTTACAAAGGACATGTTTGACAATTTGTTTGAATTTATTCATTGATAGTTTTTGCAACTCACTTGGAGTTTTGTTGTAGAAGCGTATACACTGCCCTTTGAAAGATACATTAATCTTGTGTAGCCTAGTTGCCTATGTCATGACTATGTCCTGCAGTGGACCAATAAAGGCTGATGATGATGGAGATGATGATGATTAAACTAAATATGTATTAAAATCTCTTACTTTTAAAGTTATAACTTCAAATGTAGATGAATTTTGTATTATCCCAACAACCCTATCGCTCAGTCTAACCTCTTCATGAGAACTTCACCTGACGTCACGAATGAGCTTTCGCTTCCCATCTAATTATTCACGACAACACGATAAGGGATCTTCCATTATTGTAATAGTTACTTTAGACTCTTCTCTATAAAGACTATTATCTTCTAAAGTATTATGAAAGATCACGATGGTTGCTTTGTATGGTACAACAATATTTTGAATGATTGTGTTCAGACCAAGTTTAAGATGATCGAGTTGACCATTGTCTTTGTTTGAAGAATCGTGATTATAGTCTTAAATCATCGTCCGTTTGAGTTGTCCGCTACTTACACTTTCTTCATCGTCGATAAAAAATGCTTAAAAATGTTGAAAATCATCAAACTGATTTTATTTGTTGGCGGCCAGGATTACAAATACTTACATACATAAAAACGCGATCGCGCGGGCCTTACAAGAATGAGGTGGGTAGGTATCTTCTAGACCTTCGTGATAGTGGAGGTGAAATTGCAGTCTAACGAAGGCCTATAGATTGACTATAAAAAATAATGAAGTTAGTCAATACAGATTTCCGAAGTATAACTTACATAATTTTACTGGAAAGTCACACTCAATTACATACAAATTATAACGGAAAAAAGAGTTGCATATAAGTACATAATTGTAATAAAAATAACTTGAATATTAATTACCTTCTTCAAAGTGATAACAGTCTACTTATTTAAATCAAAGACGACATTTATTTCAAATTCTAGACGAAAGTAGGTACTTCCTCTTTTCCCTCACAATTACTAACAATTTGTAGTAATCGATAACTACCATCTGTTTTCCTTAATAAAACTGTCATCTGATGCCCGTATGAATAATTAAGAAGGGAATAATTATTAGTATTAAGAAGCAGATAAAAACGATCTTATTAAGATTGAGAAAGGTGAATGTGACGGGATATATAGGTACCCAGTAGCATATATCAGAAACACGGTCATAAAACGCATCCTGTATCAACAAGATTTTGTAAAAATAAACTGGAAGATCTCACTGTATGGAACTTTCAAATATAATTATTTCTGTTGTATATCAATAAATACATTCAAATGAGCTAGCTATAACTAGTCGTTATTATTGTAGGTAAGAGAAATAATTTATTAGTAAATTGTCATGAAAACGAGAATCAACCGAAAGTTAGGATAGTAAGCGAAGTGAAGAACGTAAGCTTGCGAAAACCACTTCCTCTCCTAATACGAAACCCATGTAAATGCAAAGCAACTGCATGAACTTGTGACGAAATGCCATGGGTAATACATGAGAGCTTTATCTGCTTTCGATTCGTTTTGTTCTGTAGCAGTGCGTGACATGGCAGTGTCCAAGACTTTCCCCTTCGAGTCCTCGTTACACCAATCAATGATGTAAAAACCTTTGTAAAGTCAATAATTGTCGAAACGGATAAACAGGTTTAAGGAGTACCTCAGGGTTATTCATTCATTACTTATGTAACTTTCATTCAAAATGTACGCTCCTGTTTTCTGTTGTTATAATCCTTTCTGCAATCGCCTTATTGTAATCATGCTTTTATAATTTTTTTTAAATTATCAACATAGGTTTGTGTATAACATTACAGAGTTTTTCAAAAGTGCTGCATAAATTGTTCCTATGGCAAAATAAATTAACTGAACTTTCATCTTTGGTCATATTTGCTCAACGGTGACCGCAGGTTAATGTAATTAAAAACGTTTTCCATTAAAATCACAGAATAACCGAGCTGTAACAAAATAATTAAACATCCATAAATTCAAAACCTCGAGTCCATTGTTGAATCATATCAATGAAGTATGAAGATGAGTTTATTTGAAAAGAAAGTCACGTACGTTTGTCTGTCGAACCGACAACTCAATTACTGTTTGTATTGTGTGATCTGTGAGTACCTAGTCACGGGAAATAGTTCCAGAATTTTGATCATCATCCTTTTCAAGAAATCGTGATCTGTGAAATGACCATGAGTCAGTACCTACTCAGTAGATTTTCTGCACAGTGCTCAGTGAATTTCTCTGCCTGACTTGGACCCGCTCTTTCTCTGAACTATTGACCTTTGTTATATACAATGGAACTTGTTCGCTTGCACTTTGGCTGTTGAATCATGTCACTAGCTTTTTTAATGAATATATTAATGTCTTAAATCTATTTTATAAAAATCTAAGCCGTCACCAGAAGGCAGAGTGCCCAGAATGCTGGCAGCATTGCCACGTTGAATGGCAATGCTAATTCGTTGAGCGAAATAAAAGCAAGCATTCCAATCACCTGTGGACCCTATTAGCAGTTTTGTTAGATTTTTGTATATATTTTTAGAAAATAAATTTAAGTGTAAATATTAGTTGTGATTATTTTACTCTGTTGTTGTAATTTTCTTTGTTAAGCGTTTCATTGTCATATTATTCATTTGGTCATTGAATTCTCAGCTGAAGTCTAAGACGTCTCAATCTAAGTAAAATATTTGATTATGTATAAAATAACGTTATAGCTTGATGATGATGGCCTAAGCTAAGCGTAAGTAGGCATCACTATTTTGTCATGAATCATCCGAAAGTATCGACACATCAGACAACTCGCACGTGGTCGAAATGAATTCTCGATAAACACCGGTGATACCTACAAAGTAATTAAAAAACTGGCTATCACGGATTCCGAAATCAGAATTTTTCTTCACCTAGTATCACTTTTACTTATGAGAAGATCTTATGTCACGAAGAAAGCATTGTTGGATTTAGCCACCAATTAAGTAAAAGTTCTTTTTGAAGAGCGTGTGAAATCCTAGAGGCTAGCGTTTGTCGTAATGACCTCTTGAGTAACTGTTTGTTTAGCTCATAATAGGCTATTATCTAGTAATTCATAATGCCTTTGGCAGGTCTGTTCAGGAGTAAATGTATGAGTGTCTCCATTCGAATGATGTGTCTCGTTATGCATATCATTCGCTATACTAATGCTGTCATACTTATGTTGCTTCAGGTGTTGACTTGTAGGAATAGATTGATTTAGATTTTTATTGCTCACGTCATGTACTTTTATACAACTGAGGTCTTCATGTTAGCTTGGTCAAGTAAAGTCAAGGGTTAGTTCAACCTGTGGGGCACTGCAAAATCTCACTAATCTCACTAATATTATAAACGTGAAAGTTTAGATGGATGGATGGATAGATAGATGGATGGATGTTTGTTCCTTTATCACGCCAGAACGGCTAAACGGATCTGGATGAAATTTGGCACAGAGATAGATTATAGTCTGGAATAGGACATAGGCTACTTTTTATCCCAAAATTCCTACGGGAACGGGAACTACGCGGGTGAAACCGCGAGGCGCTGCTAGTAATTTATAAATGACAAAAACCGAGTTTAAATTAAAAAAGATAGACCTGGTATCAAATAGTTATTTCAAGTTCATGCGTGTCAATCTTCATAATCCTAGATGCAATGTCAAAACTTCAAAAGCGAAGATTTTTTTATGGCTGTACGCAAAGTCGCAATGGTGAGGTAAGGTATCGAGCTCAGAAAGTCAAATAGGAAATTGTCAACCGAGTAATGTCAATGTCATTTTTTAGATTGCTAAAGTTGTTCTTTTAGATAAATAGGAAACAAATAGTGGTATTTTTCAGCCACCTTGCTGATATAAAAAATGTGGTTCCCTAGCCGGGCCCATATTTGTAACAAAACCTTTTAAAAAACAACATGGTTTCAATAAATATTTCAACTTATATTGAACTTGCCTCCGGTTATGTTCAAAAATGAATCTGACCTAGCAATTTTTTTATGCAAAGACCCGTCGATATGACATTGCTTAATACATTTTTATATAACAAATTTCACGAATTACCACATTACTTGTATTTTCCCTTTCCAAAAGCACCTATTTATTTAATGATGATGCGCCCGAATATTACATTTGTGAGGTGAGATTGACCTAAAGTTTCCAGTCCATCACGCGTAGCATCGCTTGCCTTGCATTTTCTCCAGACTTATTTTAAATTTCATAAATTAGCTACGAGTGCTGATAGTACACAATTATGTGACTAGTAGGGGCTATTTGACGATAATCGAGTCGTAATCGTCGTCTCATTTTTCCATAGGTTTTGGTACAGCGCCTCTATCGTGCGGACAGAGAACTACGCAAATCCCAAACAAATATGAGACGTCACGATCACGTCTCGTTACTATCGTCAAACAGACGCCCCTCTGTTACCTAGTAGGAACAATCATAATATAGTACTATCAATCCAAGTGAGCTTATGCTGCCATTATCAACTTTAGATTTTTTATGATGCCTTTTGGTTTTAAATATGCCTTCTCCATCATAGCAACTTAACAAATTGTATGGCATAAAGCGAATTTTCACGTTACTGCCATCCAAGCAACTAATATGCGTATGAATTTACTCTACCAGTGAACATCAGGCCTTTGTTTCGAAACCGTGCACGAGCTTTGAATGCACATTGCTGTTTTGCCGAATGCCAGTCATTTCGACTTCACTTTCGATGTTGTCTCGTGAAATTTGTCAAACAAACAGGTTTTATGTAATGCTTTGTATTCGTTTATATCGTGGATGTAATCGATTGGGCATTTGTATTCGATGTGTTGGAATCAATCGAATGTGAAGAACGTTGATGCTTTCTGAAGTTAATCGATACGCGCTGCTTAAGCTTAGGCACATTATAGGTCTTCCGGAGATAAAAATTCCGATTCTTTCTTAGAACCTCTTAGAGTTCACAAACTCTCGAAACAATAACAGCGATAGAGCTCAGGTTCGAAGCAGTTAGGCTATTTAATGTAGGTCATTCACCGTCCACAAGTTTCTATATCTAGATTCTGATTGAATCGAACATGGCGTTCCGATCGTGAATCGACGGAATATTATGAGAAAAGAGAAAAGTGTAAAGAATAGCTGTCGTGGGAATCCCTTACAATAGCTCGGGTACGCCACACTGTTTCACCGTATTTTCTAAGCAATTATGAAATTCGTTGTAAAATCATTTATCTCATTCATCAAAGAAATTACGACAATGCAATGTAACTTTTAGAAAAAATCTAAGTAATTGGTTCAGTAATCAAACTCAAAACAAAAGGTTCAGTTTAATGGCACACAATTAAACGTTGCAAAGGTCCTATCAAATATCAAAGTGCTTTATTTCCTTTAGACCTTACATGACTCTTGGACACGTCACAAAATACAAATTACATATGTAAAACTAGGAAATAAAGTGACCACTTTGATTTTTGGTCCACTTCAATCTTTTTAAGGTAAAGTAAAGAAGCGAAAAAGAAACCTTTACCTTGTTAGAATGTTAGTTTTCGAGTTGGAGCAAAAGTCGTCCCAAGATTTTTTATCGACTAGATAATCTGATATTTTGTAGTAAGCCTTTTTACAAAGGACATGTTTGACAATTTGTTTAAATTTATTCATTGATAGTTTTTGCAACTCACTTGGAGTTTTGTTGTAGAAGCGTATACACTGCCCTTTGAAAGATACATTAATCTTGTGTAGCCTAGTTATGGGCACAGCGAGTTTATTTTATATATCGCTGAAATAAACCGCACCATCTATTTTTCTCTCTAGTTATACTAAATTGCAATAAACATGCAATAAACTAGTTTTTCTGTCTTTTCAGGTGTACCTGATCTACCTGTTGGCGTTAGCGAGGTGCCGGTGTGAGCTCTCCACGGCTTACAGCAGTACCGTCGGCAGCGGCCAGTATGGCAATCTGCTGAAGCCGCCCCCGCCTCCGCTGCAGCCCGTGCCGTTCCATGGGCCACGAAACCAGCGACAAAACCTCGACGTTGGCTACCAATACCAGCCACCACCTCCACCACCCCCGACGCAAATAGCCCAGATCCCTTACCCAGCGGACTTCAAATTCCCAGCGCCTTTCTACAAACAATACAACTTTAACTTCGTCCCGCCCCCTCAACCATTCACAACGACACCCTCCCCGACGTTGTTTCAGAAAGTCTCCACCTGGCTGTTTCCATCGCAACAGACGAGCTACGACGGAGGGTTCGATAATAACATAGGTCAGATAAAGAAAGATTGCAATCCCTGCAATTTAGTGCCATGGATACCAGTAATAAGATACAATTTAGGAGCTAAAAGTAATCAATATAGTAGTAATAGCCCACCTTACGGCCCACCGAGTCCAACTGCTCTGCCAGAAAATGTTATCAAGTACCAGGCGCAACCATTTCAGCAACAAAATATAGATCAAAGACCACCACAGCTATTGCCAGGAATACCTCACGCTGTGTATGGACCACCGACTTCGACTTTTAACAGTTTCGCTCCTGGAGGACCTTTGAGCTCTACATACGGCCCTCCAAGTCCGACGCATACCATTCCATCCCAAAACCCCATAAGCTCGACCTTCACTGCCTCCAGTTCTCCGTACTCTGTTCCGAGTTCGAGTTATGGGGTGCCTAGTTCTTCTATAAGACAACCAAGTTCTTCATACCTCCCTTCGTATTCCCAAGGAGTATCAGTAACAGCTTACACCTCTCCTACTTCAACGTATCGACCTCCCACGTTATTGTATACGACGCCAATAGCATCATACCAATCACCGTTTCCGGTTACTACTTATGGACCTCCAGTAACTCCTCTCTATGAACCAGGCACGTTGAATAATGATCTGCCGCAGCAAAATGACATCGAACTTTTGGACGATAGTGGACCCGGAGGAGAACAACAGCTGCCTAAGGTGGCTGCGCCTGTCGGCTTTAGGAATTCTTATGGAGAACTAATCGCTAATCCCTACAGCCAAGACAGCCTGTATCCTGTGTCAGCTACAGCCGCAGAGTCAACTAAAGTAAAGACTCAGGTTCTACCAAATGATTACTCAAGAACTCCAAATCAGTCATTATCTTTAGCGAATCCAGCACCATTCACCTTAAACAGAGGTAGAAATATTCATACGCTACAACCAGTTGCATTACCAAATTTAAGTGTATCTCCACTGCCGCCCATATTCAATGCTCGTCCGTTTAGACCAGTTGCGTCTCCTTTCCCACCTAGTATACTGCATAGTCTAAACCAAATGCAGCAAAAACCGAATAACGTTGACGTCTCTAAAAGTGTCCCGCTAGCAGAGTTCACGCATTCTGTTGACTATCCAACGACTTTCTCCCAATCACCTGTCATTGATATTGAGTCCCTACGACTGAATCAAACGAAGGCGTACAGAAATATTCCTAATCACTTCGTCATAGATGAAAGCAGAGACATATCTTCACAGGCTTCCGAAGATCACGTTCAAGCTACGAAAACTATCCCAGAAGCTAGTTTTGAAAGCACGGGAGGAGACGTTGGAAATGATATTTATGATACTGGGCTACCATCAGAATTTAATCCAAGTTCTTATGTACCACAAAATCATAAAACAAACCAAAACTTTGGAGACCTTAGAGGATACAAAGATGAAGATATAGATAAATATAGAACTGAAAGTAATTTACAAAATATTGATTCACCGTTACTGTACTTGAAACCAAGTGCACCGCACAAAAGCTTCGGTAACTTTGTTTTTGCCGTATCAACTCCGGTAAATGATAACGAATATGAAATATATGACGATAGTTCAAAAAGTACTCCATCTCCACATTCTCCAACAATTACTGCTTGGGATGAGAGCAGAAATGAATACAGCGAAACTGTGTCTCCTTCACACGTACAAAGTAACACATATCAACCGAAAATTGTCCAGATTATTGTTCCGTACACTACTGGCAATAAACAATCTCAAAATAATGGCCATGAAGAACAGCAATCTTGGACGGATGATTCTGATGAAGGACACCAAGCTCGTAAAATACCAACTAACACTGATTCTCCGTATTTAACTTTCCAAGAAAATTACGTCACCATTCCTACAACAACGGAAGATCCTATAGCACAGACAGTAACAGAGTATGATGAAAAACTAACTTCAGCCGCTATTCTTAACGATCTTTATGATATAAAAGAACCACCTTTTGATATTGTTAAACTACAACATACTATTGATGACTGGACAGAGCAAGAATATTCCAAATATAGACCTCCACAGCGGACTCGCAGTAGTGAAAAATATGCAAAGAAAATACCCGACGAATATTTCACAACAACTATACCAACTACTTATTCAACTGAATCAGATAATTACTACGATTTGTATGACCACGAAGGATCAAGCAGTAACCATCACTCTGTAACTGATAAAAATGACAAGGATTACAGACCTCGAAAAGAATACAACACTATCGAAAGAGTTAAGAGCAAACACAACAGTGCAAAGAATGAAGAGCAAGAAGAGATACAAAAGCTTCATATTTATACTGCAGCTTCTTCTTTCCGAGCTGCTACTACTAGAGGTACATCAATGACAACAACCCCTGCTCCTTGGGGGAAAATACAGACCTCAATATCTCCTTTAACGAAAGAAAAAGTGTACGTGGTTACATCGAAGCCATGGCGGGAACGAAACACCACAAAAGACTGGTACGAGGTAGAATTCGAATCGAGAAAAACGAAAGGGCCTGATCCTGATACATCTGCCTCCGAGCTGGCATTCAAGTCTCCAAGGTTTATGCAAAGGCCGTCATTTGGCTTCACATCAGGAGGAAAGGTCGAATCTGCAAAATCAGATTCAGCGTACAGTTTCTCAAGAAGCTGGTACCAAAGCAGTAAGTTGAACTTTATGAAATTTATGCTAAATACTCACTTTCTGAAATCATCACCGAGTGAGCCGAAGGAATAAAATATTTAGAATCCGTTGTAATAAATCAATCGTGGGTATTGTATGAAAATTAGCAATTAACAATTAGTTAAAATTTTCATAGGCTCGGAACGGTGTGCCTTAAGCTATAAGATTCATAATCAGATTACGATAGCTTTAATCTATTTTTTCGTTTCAGTAAACGAACTGGAGAAAAATAGTACAGCAGTACCAGAAGATTCCAGACGAGGAGTTACCTCGAGCTCAGATGAGGTTCAGTTTTATTAAACTAAGTATCTCAACTCAAGTCACTGTCATCTTTCTTATGTACCTACTCTGTTTTCATTCTACTTCAGCACTACTTCTCACCTTCTAGTTCAATGTAAGTATTTTTCACTCGTTATTTTGTAACAGAAAAATAATTTTTTTTTCAGTAGTTATTCTCCGAAAGAGCCGGTTTTCACCATTGGCTTGGACACGGAACACATCACAATATAATGTTACATGTTTATGCTTAAAACCTTTATAAACTTTCACGATTTACTAGCATATTAAAGATTTATTTATCGCGTACCTTTTGCTTGATAACTTTTTTTTATATGCGAAGCGATAGAAACGTAGATGTAAATAAAACAAAAGATACGCGATAAAAGCTAATTTTTTAATATAATAACTGGACTGGCATCAACCCCGCGGGGATCGAGGTTTTTCAATTCTCTGCTCTCTGGTTCTCCGCTGTTCTTTTCAGTTTTCATATTAGCAATTTGTTTTAACCATTCTCTTTACTAAATACACCATTCGTATTTCCCTTCGATTAAAAATTTCCGGCTTTGCCAGCCCCCCCGCGAACTACTTATTTTTGATCGAAGGTATTTCCATAGATTCAGCGGTTTGTTCCACCCAAACAACCAATCAAGAGATCTACACTGGCCTGCAAAACTTAGTACCTATCACACCTAATAACATTTTTTTTCTTAACTATAGAAGTTTGAGATTTAAAATAGAACACGAATTATAGCAAATTTTATCAGCTTTCTTTGAAACTATAGTAAACTATACATTATTAACGTTTTAACTTACAAAATGATAAAATAATTATGACAGTATTCCCCAAACGCGGCCCCGAAACCTCGTGTTCAGTATGCCAAACCGGCTCGAAGCTGTAATCAGAGCCCGAGGAGGCAATACCAGTTATTAAAAATTAAACAACATGTAAAACATACTTATAAAAATTTGGTAGTTGAGTTTTTGGACGCTAAGCAAAAAATTGCTATTTTATTGTTCTTTAAATGTTACTAATGTATAGTTTACTATAGTCTGATAAAATTTGCTATATACGTTTTTATTTTAAATCTGTAACTTATATAGTTGGGAAAAAAAAGTGTGATACTTAGTTTTGCAGGCCAGTGTAGTTGTCTACGTGGAAAGAGTTTTCCACTGGAATTTTATTTCCTTCTATACAACTGTTTGGTAACTAGGTACCTAGTTGTCTCGGTGGAATACTATTTCCCGGAGACAACCGAATGGCCAATAGCTACATAGCTGTGCGCGATAACTAGTAGTCAATGAATGTAACCTTTGTACATACATTTTACTCTATTAACCTAATTTAGAGGCAAAAAAAATATGTTCCCACAACCGTTCAAATAATAATTCCAATTTGTTAATTTCAGGAAATGGACACTTCAAATCGACATCGATATAAATAAAAGTGACTTTGAAACCCAGTGCGTAAAGCATGCAAGACTTCCTAGTGAGTGATCATGGTCACGCAAGGGAAGAGAAAGTCCTCACAGTAGGCAGTTATAAAATATAAACTAACTAACGTTAACTTATTGTGAAGCATTCTAGTGCAGTGCATGAAATGAAAAACTGTATAGATCAGTGAATGTGATCTTTATTCGTGTAGCAAAACATTTATGGCAGTTGAATTTTAAGAAACTATATTTTTAGATTTAAGGAGAGCAAATTAGGAAGAATACAAAGTACAAGATTGTTCTTTTTAATTTGATCAAACATATAAATTTAGTACTGTAAGTTAGATTTTAGAATACCAAAGCAGAAATTGTCTGGCATTTTGTTGAACTGAAATACAATTTGTTTTAATCATAAATTAAGTATTACTAGAACAAGTTATAGTGTTTTCTATTATTCAACAATGTATCTTGACGATGATAATTGAATCTTCGATATACATATTACACAACCATAAGACTTAATTATTTTAGCAATTTGTAAATATCGTTTTGTAAATAAAAATGACTTTGTAATCCATGTTGTAGTTTTGAATCAATGTGTTTTCTATGTTTTGTATAACACAGATACCTAGTACCAAAGATTTGATCTTAGATGAAGTCCTTACAATATTTTTTTCATCCCCCCGTCTCGGAAAGAGTATTTTTGCTCTTCGTTAAGAGATGTGCACGATGTTCTAAATTCAATATACTTTATCCTCTAGCGGATAAAAACAGCTTTTGCACTCAGATATCGAAAAGCAAAAATACTCTTTCCTCGCTGAGGTGGGATAAAGAGTTACGTGTTGCATTTGAGTGCAAAGAGTTTTTACCTCGTGCGCTTTTGATTCCCTCGTTATCGCTCAGGATTCTAATTTTTGAATCCTTCGCTTGCTCGGTCATCAAAATTGAGCACGCGGTTAAAAAGCAACTTTGCACTCTTGTATAACAAATAACTATTTTAACATCTACTGAATTTTTGGTACAATATTCTTATGCATTAATAGTTTCTGCATCTTCAGCCTTTACGTTTCTCTTCATCTTGAAGTAAATGAACTCTCCGGTCCATAACACCACAGTGACCATTGTGACTGCATTCAGTACTTTAACGGGCATTTCGTAAGACCCTGACGTTTCACGAATACGACCTGAAATTGAGTAAGGAATGTTTGAGTCTTAAATTCGAAAAAAAATACCTACTGTAGTCATATAGTAGGTAATATCTTTTTTAATGGTTTAAAAAAATCGAAAACCCCCGACAATCATTTAGATTTTTTGTTATAGTGCTAACCCGCACTCTGGGTATCTCTAAGAAATGAAATAAGTCCCAAAATTATCGGTCCCAAAAATGTTCCCGCCGAAACCGATAATTTTTGGGACTTATTTCATTTCTTAATCATTTAGATTGTAACCATTATAACGGCTATTCTGACTTTCTTAAAACAGCTTAAATCTAGGTATTTATCTACAAACACCTGGAGTGTTTATAGATATAAGTCAATATTACCATCTAAAAACCAAATAAGCTGAATTCAAATTGTGTCATCCGTTTGTGATTTAGGTACTATGTCACAGACAGGTCGCAAAAGCACATACTCAAGCTTATAATAACTCTCTTCTTTTTGGTCACTCAGAAGAATAACAAATTAACAATTACGATTATGTTCTCACCTAAAAGAGATCCAATAGTGAATATAGTGATGCCATTGAAGAACATCTGAATGCCGGAGGCGAAGGCAAGTCTGTCGATCGGCACGTAGCTCGGGATGATGACGTTCATGTAGACAGTGCGGACGCCCTTGGTGATCCCGATGGCTAGGGTTACGAAGCACATGCCGAGGTAAGTGGTCGTATATAGCATTACTGGAATAAACAGATTTGTAATAAGTAAACAGATTTCTTTAAAAAAAAACCAACTACATTTAAACTGGACGAATAAAAAAACTCTAAATTGAAAAGGTTTAAGATGAAATACACCATAAATAATATTAAGGCAAAATGCGAAAATATGTGTCAATATCATCATCATCAGCCTATAATAGTCCACTGATGGACATTAGGCCTCCCCTAATGAGCGCCCTGTCTTCAGCCTCGGCAAAATGTATGTGTTTCATTAAAAATAGTTGAACTAGATTTTTCTATTAAGAGGCGATATAATGACGCCATTTTGTTAAAAGGATAGGCATAGGATATCGCGTTTATAGGAGCGGGACAGAGCAGAGCGGCGTAAGCGCAAAAAACAGTTTTTGCTGATTATATTCACTATGACATTTATTTGCAAAAATAAGGTTCCCTTGGTGTTTTATTATTTAATACGGTGATGACAAATCTTGTGATTCATAGTTTAGGATAAAAACGGTATTAACTAAACAACAGATGCTACTTTGCACAATTATTTCTGATATTTAAAGTAGTTTTTTTTTGTTTTTGAAACGAAAACGTTCTACCTTTTACCCCATAAATTATTATGTATTTTTTTCGAAGCGTTTTCGGAAAAGATAACGTAGAAAAAATGTTTTAACGTAAACCAAATCACACCTTCAATCCATATCCATGCCTTAAAACAAAAATTTATGGATTAAAATCTCAATAAGTACTCGCGGACTGTGGAGAATACTGTATTATTTAAGTTATACTTATCAGTTGATGATAGTGCACCTAAATTATTGGTTAGCAAACAATGAAACATTACGTGATGGTGCTATCTCTATTATCTATCGATATTCAAGTCTTTAAATACTTATATCCTTGTATGAATATCGTACGCGATTATTTCTGTGTCATTGAACTGTTGAGCTAAAACTATACTTTAATATAATAGACAGACGGCCATTCGACACCACACGTGTAGGCAGTCAAGTTGCTATGGATTTTTATACATTTATAGTTTTGTTATGAGTCAGAGCTAACGATTTCAGCGTGAGTAGTCATATAAATTTAAGTATAACTGCACTAGTAATGCGGTCAAGCAGAGCTAAGCTTACTTACTTAGCATTGGTAGCTACCAATGCTAAAATGGATGTAGGTACCTAAGTGTATAAATGTAGGACGAACCGCAAGCATACATTCTTATCAGTAGACGCCTGTGCTTTGTAAACAATTGATTTAAAACGTTTAACGCTATAGCGATTAAATTAACTTGTGTTATTTTATAAGCCACAGAATTACTAGAAATTACTACGCTCTACTGTAACGATTTGACATAATTATGTTCCAATACTTAAAAAAACTTACCAGTCCTTATAATAACGATTAATATTAACGCCCCCACGTACATAACTCGTGGAGGTTTTTTCATCCATTCTCCAAGAAACGGTGCCACCAGCCGGAACATCGTATCCGACAGTCCAACAACTGCCATTAGCGTCCCTATATCCAATGTGTCGAACTGCATCAAGTCCTTCAGAATGATAGGGAATAGAAGGGAAAAGTTCGTCTCCACACACGCAGCTATCGACATACCAAACAGCATGTTCACAAAAACTGGATCTTTTAATAACGTGAGATCAAAGAACGTAACTATTTTTTGACATATCGTTTGGTTCTCTTTCTTTTCTTCAATCTTATCTTCTTTTTCGATAACTTTTTTAGCTTCTTCATTAAATATGTTTATAGAGCTTCCTAGATTAATCTCTTGGGATTCCCACCATTTGTATCTCGACTCCGTTAGTGAGGTTTCTGCCGATTTATTTCGTACATCGGGGTGGGATATTGCATTTCTTGCCTGGAGACTAGAACTACTGTACAGTGATCTCATTGATGCACTTTTTGCTGGGAGCACTCCATTTCTCTCTACTTCACTTGGCAAAGACGGAACTCCTGAAAAGAGAACAGACTGAATGATTATAATATTGTGGAATTTTAGAACTTTAGCTTAAAGCTGCAGTTACATGTTGGCTGAGCCACTACGAGCTTTGGCATTCCCAATTAAAACTATCAAATCTGCCAAAGCAAACCGAGATTGTGCCTATGTCAACATGAAATGTACCAAAGCACTATGGAAATAATTACCATTTTTAGAGGACCCATTCAGGCTTTCATTGATAAGTTGTACCTCGGTTTCTTTTAGAGGTATCATTTCTTCCGCGGCAGCAGCAGCTGGGACCCAGTACCATTTCGCCGGCCTCAGCAATAGTGCGCCCACTAGGGAATGCAGGCAGATGGCACCAAGAATCAGTACTGCGGATCTCCACCCATAAGTGGACATCAGAAGACTCATGAGAAGCGGCATCAGGATTGCCCCAAGACCGGTTATGGACATGCCAACGCCTATTGCTCTGCTCCTCTTCTCTTTGAAAAATGAATTGATTGCTAGAGTGAAGGCTGACATCACTGATGCAACGCCCATAGCTGAAAATTTTTCATTTCATTTATTTATTGCATCATATTATGGTACATAAAATTTGTCAGAACTTATTGACTATAACTAAAAGATAATACACACATTACGTACCTATTCAGGGTGTTGCAATGGGAGACGGTCAGATAACTTATACTAGTTTAACAATATGATATGAAAGGTATGTCAAAAATTATGGAAAATTTCAATTACATGTCAACAAATGTATCACTTAAAAATTCATTTAGTTCGTAGTAGTATTTATTCAAAAGCATCTCTTTCAATCTTATTTTAAAAATATTATTATTTTATTATTTGGCTTTTTATTTTGTCTGGAATTTTATTATATATTTTTACTGCGCCGTTTTTTTATTTAATTAATGTAGTTAGTTGTAGGTATTAGATAATTGGCGAGTATCTGGTGGGCACATGTGGGTATAGCATGATAGTGATAATGTTGAGGTACTGGGTTCCTAGCATCTTTGTTGGACCTCTATGATAAGGTGTACGTAGGTATTCTGGTCAGCAAAATAATGCATTTCACAATAACAAAGCGGTCGACCTGACCTCTGTTTCGGGTTCTGCAATGTTTGTTCCGGGGCCAAGTGTTTCTAAGTAACCTATCATCAAAATAGGTATGTAACTTAAGTATTAAAAAAAATATGTACTGTAGTATCTCTGTCATCTGGTTCCCATTCCCATAGCTCTGCTTATTTGAGGGCTAGTTGATTCTGTATAAAATATCAAACATTGTTTTAAAAAACTATTGATCGGACATAACATGAAATACTTACTTATACTAATTTCAGTCATTTAAATGATTCTGGATCCTCAAATTAACCAAGGTAGATAGAACATTCACAAAATATTATCATCATCATCATCAGTCTATATCAGTCCACTGCTGGACATAGGCCTCCTCTAATAAGCGCCATAGCGCCTTGTCTTCAGCTTGCCGCATCCAGCAACTGCCAGTAGTCTTTCGTAAATCGTCATCCCACCTGGTCGGTGGGCGTCCTACACTACGTTTGCCGAGTCGCGGTCTCCACTCAAGAACACGTTTACCCCAGCTGTTGTTGGTTCTTCTCGAGATATGGCCAGCCCACTGCCACTTCAGCTTGCTAATCCTTGGTTGTCTGTCGGATGTATTCGTTACGTATTCTATTCTAGGAAACTCCGAGCATAGCTCTCTCCATAGCTCGCTGGGCGACTTCAAACTGGTGGATCAGCCCTCCTGTGAGTGTCCACGTCTCAGATCCGTATTTGCAATTTTCGTATTCAAGCATTGCGGTATGGATGACGAAAAGACTCGACGGAGTTTCCCAAACGCTGCCCAACCTAGCTGGATCCTCTTCCTTCTCGAAATTGTTTTTACCCAACTGCAGAATTTGCCCAAGGTAAATGTACTCGGAAACAGTTTCGAGAAGGTGGCCATGTAACACGACCGGTTCCGGATCAATGTGGATATTGATCATGACCTTGGTTTTATCCAAGTTAATGCCAAGACCGATGCGTCGCGAGCCTGAAGCTAGGTCGTCCAGCATCCGGTTTAGCTCCTCAAAATAGATATAAATAATAGTCAGTCCACAAAATAGTACTCACAATTAATAATACTGTATGACACTATAAACTGCCAAAAGCTTGTACACTGCGATGTGAGAATCAGACCAGCTGATATGAAGATGGCTCCAACAACCGCCACCTTCCTGTACCCGAACGTTCTGAGGAGTGGACCTCCGAAGAAGGACAGGAGCATCCCTATGCTGTGATTCAGGATGATGACCTGGGTCCCCTGCGTGGCTGATAAATTGGTCTCATCGAAGGCCTCTTGGAAAATGAGGCCGAAGCCAGCAATGAGGGGTAGGACCACCACCTGGAATGGTTAAGAGTAATTTATAGATTGTTCTATATTTTTTATATTGTTCAATAATATCTTTGTAGGACTGGCGGGAAACTCCACAAGACAGGAAAAAATGGCAACTTCTCTTATCGGAGGCCAATACAGTTTTTGGATCACTGAGCCATAGGGGTAAGGAAGTGACCATTATCATCATTGATAATTTGATTTTAACCACCGCTGGGTATTTGTCTCCACATTCATGTGCCACTTTCTACAGTCATGTGGTCAAGTGGTCATCTCATTCAGTAAGAGCTATATTATTTAGAACATCCGAGGCATTAAATGATAGCCAGTTAAAATATAAAATAAAATGTAAAATAATAATGTTGTTGAAGCCGTTCTAAATACCAAATGTTTCATGATAATGGAGGTTGTGTAACCGATCAGTCATTCAGGTTAGTACATGCTGTAAGATTGTTATATTTGAAATACACCTCCTAACTGTAGTATTTAGAGCTCAGGAATTGTTATCTTATCATAACGTTCTCTAACAAGCTAAAATCGTAAAATCTCTAGATAGAGGGGAAGTTTTACCAAGAACTACGTAATGTATTGTACGGTAGGTATAGTAAAGAACTACCTTCCGCCCGCGCAGCATGCCAGGGTATTTCAAGAATAAAATCTAGATTTTTACCTATCTATCCAAAATTTTAGTTCAATCCAAAAGAAAAAAATTGTGTTCAAAAGTCACACGCATCCACTCATATTTTCGCATTTGTATATTATTATTTATTAGTGAGGAAAAAAAATTGTGCTGCATTCTTCAAGGTTCTAGCTAGACCCAAAGTACCTACGTTAGTATTATTAAACATAATTATATTCTCAGCCAAAAGTGAGCAGAACTTATGTTCAAAATATAAGTGAAATTAAAGCTTAGGAGAAGTAACGAAGCATATATTGGAAACATATAAATACATAGTTGTAAAGGCAGACGATGAACTGCAATATGGAAACGCTATGCAAACAGACACAAGATTGGGTAAACAGTAAATAACCGATAACCCAGATGTTACATCATTTGAAGCAATTTTAGAGACTTTTTAATGTAGGTGAAGTGAAAATAACAATGGTAGGTAGTAGTACGCTTAACAAAGAACAAATATCGAATCGCATAACGTACCTAAGTTACCTGAAGAATTCTCAGAAAACATGGTCATGTTTTCTGAGAACTCTAACGACAGATATAAAATTTCAAATGGTATGGAAGGTCATATCACTAAATGTACACTTTTGTGTACGACAATAGTTGACGCTCATGTTTAGGGTTCAGATTATGTTATTCAATAAATAATATAATTTGACTCGACTGTCAATTTTATAAATTAAGAAGACAATACTTAGATTAAAACTTGTAAATAAATAAAACGAGCAACTTTCTTAATGAATTAATTTTGCTAATGAATACTAGGGAATATGTAATGTAATGATGCACGGTGTACAAACTGATCATACTTCGGAACTATTTTATACAAGTTCTGCTCAAAATACTGTATAACTTTATTAGTTATAAATTTAGTAATTGTTAGTTATTATAAACTAGCTGGCTGGTATAATAAACGAGATGGCGTTACAAACGAAAAATGTATGAAAAAACGATTTCTATTTATGATTTTTCGTTGTAAAGTCGTACACCTGTCAGTTATTATCACTTATCAATCATTTAGGTGCCTAAATTACAAATAGTAACTTGATATTTCATTTTAAATAACGCTTCCGCTAGTTTGCTTTGTAGTAGGTATGTAGGTAAGCATTTAGCAAATGAGATTCATAACAGGGATATCGTCATATTCGTCCTCATCAGCATTATACATCCACTTTACCGTTTAATGTAATCATTATGCATTCAATCGGATAAGAAATATCTATGTTTGTATCGTTTTAGTGTTTCAAAATATAAAATCATCAATAAATGAGAGCGTAAGTAATAAAATTGCTTGAAAATGGGTGAAAATGAATTTCGCTCTCACATAATGATAATTATGTATTTTGAGAAACTTAAACGATATCTCTTATATATACTTATAACGATAATCGGATAATTTCTTCTATCCGATTATGAGTGCATAATTTCATTGCAATAAACGGTTTAGCGGCGGTATATATTATTTGTACCTACCTATAAAATGGGACGAGTCAAGAACGTTTTTAGCATAAAATTTCAGTTTCTTGACTCGTCCCACTGGATTCGGCCCAAAGGACGAGTCGAGAACAACTCCAATTTTCAGAGTTTCATCCATACCCGCACGAAAGAGGCGGCACGAGAGAGTGTACCAAACAAACATTATGGAAAAATGAGACGAGTACGTATACTATCGTCAAAGTGGACTCGGGGCTCAGATGGGCACAACATTTTATAAGGACATTATTCAATTCTCTTACCTTTTATATCTAAATTAAAATCTTAACCAAGGATTATAAATAAGGCTTCTTGAATTTATTCTTCAGCTTCATAAAACAATTGAGGTTAAGCCTGCAGCAATTTTAAAACGTATGACTTTGTTTATCAGGTCATGTGCATTGGAATTTTATCAACAATATGAAAGGCAAATGACAATGACAAATGGCAATGATCAAAAACAAAACTTACATTGTTTAGAGCATAGGCCAGAGTCACGATCCATCCGTACCCTCCGTCGGGAGGCACTTTGTCCACTTTTGCCATTCTGTACTATCACATCACAGAACTACAGGTATCGTCGGATATTGTCAACAAACTGGCAAACAATACAACGTCCACATGTTGCTATCAATGCTTTCCGGTTCTAACGCAAGGATTAATGACCTCGTATAGTTGACTGTAGTGTTATAGAGATATTCGCTCTTAGTTGTGGACAAGCCGGTTGTTGGTAACCTTCGTTATCACTTCCAGACTTTTTATACCTTGTTATCATTTGTGATGCCGATTGCTACAATCTGTAAATGTAAAACACTTATATGAGTTGGTTACGAATTTACATGACATAGTTCAATCACTAAATCTAGCTCATTACAATTTTAAATTGCAGTTTGTTGCCCGTTTTGAATGTTCGTTTCGTCTATTGTTGCTTGTGTAGAATTTATAATTAGATTTAACATATGTGATGATAGGATGGTTCTTTGTTTGATAGTGGCGTTGTTGTGGTGCTAATAATTTCAACACTTTTGCCAAGATATAGTACAAAAAATACGTAAAAGAACAAATGAAACGATAAAAGTGATAAGCCAGGAATAAGTAGAGGAAGGATGTAAATCTATGAAATTAACGCAGTGACCCTGTTAAATTTCAAAATTAACGTGAACGTGGTGATTACATGTTGATATTCTGATATCAAATGATAAATTTGTCACGCAGAGTTTAATATGATAAGTTTTATTGTTATGATTACGAAACATTTGTCTGATAGGTACCTACCGATAAATATTTACTTTTGTGTTTCTAGGATGATTGCAAAAACATTAGTTTAATCCCTACGTGTTTGTTAGGTATCAACAAGTAGTTGAATATGTAGACCTCTCTTGACGTAAAGACATAGGTACCTAACATAACATCTACGAATTTTATGGACATTGAGGTCATGGACAAACATTTGCCTAGGTCTACATTTATTTTCTGATTGCTTAAAATTATTATTAATAATCATAACAAAATTTGACTTAGTAAGTATTCATTACCTACTGATTCTATTCGTATTAAAACCTGCTTGGTATCTGTTGTGAATTTATAGAATTCTTTGACACGGTGTATAATGAAGTTTTACCTTGATTTGTACATTCAACTCGCTGCTTACATAATTTACGTTTCTCGTTTTCCATAAATATCTTAGCCATGCAAGCGCTGTTTACTAAAGATCAACATTATTAAACAAAGAGCTTATTCTGAATTTCTTTTAATGTCTACTACTCTGTTGTGTTTACCTAACATAGAAGTGTTTTATTTACTCCTTCTGTTATCATCAGAATTAAACGGTCTTCAATCTTATCATAAATTCTTAGAAAAGGGCACATAAATCCTAGTCACCTAGTCAAAACCGGTACAAAGCTAACAAAAGTATCAAAACTATAAAAAAATTGGGGACAGCTTCTACCAAACACGCGTCGTTGGGCGCTTGGCAGGTACAGAAAACATTTCTAACTATCTCCAATAACGACGATGACTAATTTCCTACAGCACGCTTACTAATGTTACAGTATTCCGTATTTTTTAATCTTACCTTTTCTTTAGCATCTTCTATGATCTATCAACAGTTTTTAAATCAAATTTACACTCAATAAAGTTTACTTATAACTTTGAATGAACACAACACGTCACCGCCGGCGTAGATGCGCCGGAGTACTGAGCAACTTCATTATTTTGACCCTACTGGGTGTGCAGCTGCCGTCGTGCCTGGCGTGGCTAGCGGTAAATATTCTCTACGCTGCGGGCATTGCTATGGAGATAATTATAGTAGCTGTTTACGGAGGGCATTTTTCTTAGGAACGATGCATGAGGCTTGATATCCACTGATCCACTAGACTGGCTTGGTTGCTCCTGATCTAATAACTAGTTGTCAAGGAGTAGGTTATTTATCCTGACGATGCGCGATGACACATGTCGGATGGAATCAATATTTTCATCTCGGTTTATTAATTTCTAGTCAATAGTTTTTTTTTTTTTTATCTTTATTTATTTTTATGGAGTTTTGTCACAAAGTGACTATGTCACTCCCATAGGAGATCAGTTCAATATAAATAAACATGGCAAAACACTATACAACTCGCAAATAAAGCTTGACTAGCATCTTGGCTTCCTCGGAGTACCTACGGGGAAGACAAGATGCTATTACAAACACCTACGCTAAAATCGCAGAAACATCTAGTCTTGTCGTTGTGCCTCGTTACGGACACATTCCGTCAAAACATGATGCACATCTTCTGTCAATAGTTTATAATGTATAATTATTATTAATAGGTACATATAGAATTATCTACCTAGCTAATTGCTTCTACCCGCGGCAAATTGATTACCAGTGCACTGCAGGAAATAGGCCTAACCTGATAGTCCTCACTCCGGGCATGCGGGCTGGGGATCCGTTCTGCAGGGGGCACTGCTGGCTACCCCTTTGTATGCCTTAGTTAGACACCTCTTACGACGACGCCCGCAAGAAGAGTTGGGGTGTTGCAAATTAGAGTTTGGTTAGATTAATATTGGATTCTATATTTAAGTTTACTAGTGTTTCTTTATTATCAAACAAATTACAAGAAAACGACAACAGACTCTTGTAATCATTACCAATTGGAATCGTCGTTGTCATGTCGCTCGTCCCCAAGATGCTGCAGCGCTGGCTGCAATACTACCCCGCTGTACCTACCTATGGCAATGCTGATGCGCTACGCCAGATACCACTAGCTCTCGGGTCCCGCCGACGACGACGACGGGACGTCCAGTTTCGTTGACCACGCTTTGATGAATTTTTGAAAACTCATCGAGTTTCGGTACCTCCTTATCTACTGGGTCTCGATACCAAAAGCAAATGCGTAGGATCCGTCGAGTTGATAGTTATATTAGTTTTCTATGCCTACTTACGTATAACTTCTAACACCGTTCATGTTTGTTCCCTTTACTGCCATGGTCCAAATTATGGAACAAATCTAATTAAGTACCTAGGAACTAGTTGTGAGGCGTGTGTCGGGTGTAATTTGGTCCGTGTCGGATGTTCTGAATTACGACTTTTATTGAATGGCTCTCTAGTTTGGAAGCGTGTGTTCGACATTTTGGATGATCTTGCCATTAGTGCCTGGTTCATGCCTCATAAGTTCCTTCATGTCATCGATCATTTGAATCTACCTGAACAGAAAATTTTAGTGGGCACATCATAATGGTGCTCACTTAAATTACTTCATCCTAAAACTTTGTCATCCAAGACTCATCAATTGATGCATAAAATTGCGAGCCCGTGCGGGCAGACGAGGTTAGGTACACAAATGAGGAGTAAGGCTCGGTGTTAGAGGTCTGGTTTGTGCCAGTCGATTCCTTGATTTGATTAGGTAGGTACTGTTCCATTGCATTGTATGCATTGCTACTTGCATTTTGTGCCATAATTATTGTGATAATTAATTTAATTTGCAGTTATAATCAACTCTGGCATGGCTTTAAGCTGTTATTTACCTACTACCTAGAACTATATTAGTTATTTTACTAATCTTAGATAGGAAAGTCCTACTATAAAAATATGATACTGAAATAAGAATAATTCTGATTCATTTATCGATGCTTATCCTGTTTAATTAAGATATCGGGCGTCTAACGGAAAGTAGTTAGTTTTAATAATAAAATTAAACTATAATCTTTCTATATAACAACTATTTATATCATTAAATCTTATAACTACATAAGAATAAAAAACCTATTTTATAAACGCAGGAGCTTTTGTTTTATATTGAGTTCTGTCGTGTAATGTTACTGAAATCGGTCGCAGCTATTCGTTAAAAATGGCTTAGCATTTTCATTTGTATGTAACAAGCACAATTTTGGAATAAGATCAGTATTTTTTAAAATTACGAAGTTGACTCAGGGTCACATTTATCGACGCCGAATCATCAATGCTCTTTTTCCACACTGGGTGGGGACTTAAGAAATGAAGGTACTTATCCCTATTAAATATGTATTAGGAATTTACTATAGTGTAGGTATCGTATACAACTATAAAAGTTCGTAGTCGCACATATTTTCGTCATTTCGGCGCATAGGTCTCAAATATCATAATGACCTAAATAATCCGCGATGCTTACTAAAAACACATGTAAGTAAATTACATTAACCTTAAAAATTAAATTATAATTTATCATAGACTACGCTTTATCGATGACAATATCGACAGTCGACTGCGCTTGTTGCCGCGACCGTATGAACTTCTCCAAGCCCCACGACAGTGCGGTCAACCATGTGAAGATGTTGAGAGAGTAGAGGGTAACAGCTGTTGATGCGTTGTCTTTCACCCACCCTGCAGAAACAAAACTTATTGAAATTAGCAATGACAACCTAGTCTCCTCTATATATAGAGTCTACTAAAGCCCAAAGTGCTAGGGGGTAGCACGGGGATTGTTGTCTAGGGAAGAATAGAGAAAAATTACGTCACTTCGTCATCCAATGCGTAAATTATTTGAAATGCATTCCTTCAACATCAATAATGTACGCAATGTATGGCGATGCAATGTCATTATTGTCTATTCTACCCTAGACAACAATCCCCGTGCTAGGGGGGGCTTTAGTAGACTGATGGTAGAACAAATGACAGCTGCTGGACCACGCCGTCATAACTATGCATCGTTTTCTCTTGAACTGCGTTTCAACTCTAATAAATGTTCTCATTCGTGAAAGAGATTCAATAAGGTTATGGTTATTGATGTTTATTCTAACAATAGGGGAGGCATTGGCCTTCCTGTCATGGATAGGCTGATGATGATAACAATTCTAACAATCCTTCCTTTTATTCGATACAAAATATTACACTGACCACAGGCACCAAACAGACATAAACCCCACCGGCTGTGACCACCAGCAAGCCCGAAGCTGCGGGCGGAATTAATGACGAGGCACGTAAGTAGGAATCACGATGGCCTTTGTCAGAGTTAACAGCAACTTTGGACTTACCAACAACAGGCCCCAAACTGACATAGACCACACCAGCTGTAATTAGCTGCAACCCCGATGCTCCGGGCAGCTTGTGTAAAGGCACGTGAGTAGGGATGACGAGTGCCATGAACACCGTGCGTAGGCCTTTGCCGAAGCCGATGACTACGGCCACGAAGATTATTGTCCAGTAGGATTGGTTGTATGCCAGCACTGGAAGCAAAATTATAATAAACTTTTCTGCATCTATTGATTTAACTATTATAACAAGTAATGAAGTAAATATGTCTAAAATATTTTTTGCAGACTTAACAAAATTAACAGCAATTTGCTCGGAACTTAATTGAGGGGTCTCATTACAAAAGCTCAGTAATGCTCCGTTTCCACTAAAACAGAGACCGGAAAATATGTGTGGAAGAACTCAATAATGTCATGTGACGCTATTTTATAATCAATTTTATTTTTGTGGATTTTCTCTCCTTTCCGTTTCAGTGGAAACTGAGAATTACTATCAAACGATAACAAGGGAGGGAGGTGCCGATTAACGCATTCCCTATCATGCCTCAGCACTCCGCTGTAGCTGGTGGAAGTCTTCCATGTGCGTCGGTGACAATGACAGTGTTAGTTTAAGTAAGTAAGTAATAATGGCAATTACCCATTCTCCCCGTAGCCATTATCATAACGCCAAATAAGAAGAACGTATTGTTGTGCCATCCAATCTTCCCAGCCAGAAAAGGAACGCAGAACCGAATGCTAACATCTACTCCACCCAAAATCGATAGAAACAGAGCCACCTCAGACTTGGTTTTGCCATAATCCCCGAGAATGAATGGAGTCAGTAACGAAAAGTTAAGCTCACTGAAGCAAGCTAACGTAAGCCCCAACATAAGGTTTATGAATGTGAAATCTTTAAGTAAATCTAGATCAAAGAATATTTGAATCTTTTCCCATAGTGTTAAGTCTTCGTCTTCTTCTTCATCCTCATCCTTGATGGGATCAACTTTCTTTATTTCGAAGACATCGTCATCTTCTGACTCATTTATCTTGTCTATCAGTAGTTTCATTTTCTCTGTCTGTTCTACTTCCTTTTCTTTTAAGTACTCCTCTAATTTAAGAGATGCCTGCTTAAGTACTTCACTTTCATAGTTGAAGTTGTTCGATTTCCTTCTTTGCTTTGCTGTTCTTTGCGACTGGTTGCTGTGGTTGTCTTTTAGGTACTTTTTTTCGTCCAAATCCTCCAGATTTTTATTTGATTTCTGTGAGATATTACTATGATTGTCTTTATTATATTTTGCACCGTCCTGATTATCAATTTTAAGTGATTTGAGACTTTTACTACCAGCTATATGTTTTTCAGCTCTTTCCGAGATGTCTTTTGCCTCAGTTGGGTCAATTTTTTCGACCACATCTTTTTCTTCCGCTTTTAAATCTTGAGGAGCTTTAAGCGTCGGACAATCTTCTATTTCGGATTCAGGAATTTGCGTTTCGATAGTTATTGAAGTTTTGCGTTTTGGTTTGATTGGTTCTCGCTCTTGAGCTAGAGCTTTGAGGTTACCGGATGAGCTTTTCTTAGATTTATCACGATCTTGTGCGAGTGCACCGAGATTTGTTGAAGAATTTCTTTTAGATCTGTCTAGGGCTCCTAGATTAGCTGACGAGTTTTTCTTCGACTCATTTAAATACAGCGTTGAAGATTTGCGAGATCTATTTTCCAACAAATTCGTCATCGAAGGCTTCTTTGAGTTCAGCCTTGATGTCTTCGCTGAGCCATCTCTCGATGATATTTTGCTTTTAGATTGCCTCGACTGACTGAAGTAGCCATCATTAGCCCGCAGCATCATTGGCACTCCAGGGTCGGTGATCTCATAACCTGTGTTTACAGGGTCATCTTCGTTATACAAATACTGACTACCAAACGAACTGAGGTTCTTTAGTTTTGTACTGAAATATCCACTCTCTGCTTTCTTTTCCGGCTCTGCATTGTCTGCTTTTAGAAGTTTTTCTGTGTCTTGTTCTTTTGGTGGGGTTTTGGAGTGCCATTCCACTGGTTGTAGGAGTAGTGCACATGCGATGGCGTGCAGGGAGATTCCGCTTAGGATAAGAATGGCACCGTCTTCTCCGAAGGCCGCGAAGAGAGCCGTGATGATTTGAGGCCACACAATTGGCCCGAGGCCTGTGGTGGTCCACGAGAGGCCGGTGGCCAGTCTTCGCCTCTCTTTCCAATATGTGTTTAAGGCTAGAGCATTTGCAGAACTGCTGATGCCGTAACCGGCGCCTGAAATAAAAAAATAAACTTTTGAGAAACAGTTACTTTCTTCTTTTTTTATGAATAAATAAATAAATAAAAAAATAAAACTTTTAGACATAAATTTTACGAATAAGCAAACAAGGCCACCCTTGTATACTTGGAATATAAGAATTTCTTACCATAGAGCAGACCGAAGCATATAAGATAAGATGTGAAGTCATTCGCAAAGGTGTTTAGCATCAACGAGATGAAAACCAGCGTAGCTCCAGCGAAAGAGACCTGGCGGTACGTGAACGTTCTGAATACTGGACCGTTGGCTAGGCCTGTAACAATAACATTTAGTTAGGTTACAGTTTGACCTTGATTCCTCATCGGCCAGCACGGAGTGGACGTATGTCACTGCTGAATATGCCTCCTCCAAACAAATTACCACTAGCTAGCACTAGCACTCGAATTCTAACTAGATGTCGCCACTTGAAAAAAGTACATCTTGCTATCCAAGTGTTCTTTCTAAACCCATTTTCAGTTTTCACACACACACACAACACAAAACACGACAAATTATAACCACTTCAATAACATTTTCATTACTTATTTGATAGTTATAGAGTTTTATACAAATGACATCTCAGGTATCCGGCATCGCGCATCGTTATGACACTGGTCCTTGATGGCACGGCACTAATATTTAAGTACATACCTATGTTAAGTTAAGTCAAGAACCACCTATAACATTCTACATGCTTGAGTTTTTTATGATTTATTTATTTATCCTCTAGTTGCCAGGCTTGCCACTGGTATCAGTGCGGGCGCGGCTGTATTTGTTTACCTTTATATACCTGGTACTTAGTAAACGGTGTCACTTATGCACACGATGTCTCCTTCTGATTCTAATCAGAAAATGATAAAGACGAGTGATCTAATGGGCCTATGTATATTTTCTTCGATATTTAGTTTGGTTAATCTCCTAATCATTATTGTTATACTTAGATAAGTGTAATTGTTATTTGTGGTATTGTGGGATTTTATCAACCGATGATCGGACGGTGAATGATACAGTCACCATCATTGATGAAAGTATCGGCATTCTCTTGGACTTATTGGAATTATAACGTTATTATTACCTATATAGTTTTATACGTTCTTCTAATTTTCCATATAACTCAATGAAACTTGAAATAATTTAAAGTTGATTGTAGTTTTAGTCGACAGATTCGCCTATTTTTCTCAAAAGTACCTAACGGTGTTTATATTTTGTCATTCAGTCTTCATTCACGCTCAATTACACAAGTATCTAATGGGGACTACCCTATGGGTGTCAACGGAAGTCTTTGCCATTATATTCACGGTTCGCAAACCGTGATAAATAAACACGAGTACCTAGAGCAACTAGCCTCACTTAATACATTCGATTATTGGTGTGTTGAAACACTTTGGGGGGTTTTAAGCACCTGAAAATAATAGTCTTGACCCCCTTGAGAACGAACTCAAGGTGGGTCAACAGGCCATGATGATAAAAATGGGCAGTTGATATTGCGAGCATGACGAACCTGAATGGAACAAACGCAGGACCGCTGGGACAGCTGGCTGGCCAACACTGGTTGAAGGCCGTTATACCCATCATGGGTGCAGTCGGATGGAGGGTGATGATGATGATGATGATAGTGATGATGGTATTAGTTACCATGCTTACGCGTCACGCACCGACGACGGAGTTGAGGGCAGAGTGCATGTTGATGACCGTCGTGGTCTTAGAGCTGGAAATACCGAGACGCTCGAATCTGTCTCGGAATATCAGACCGAACTGCTGGAAGATCGGGAGGGCGGATAGCTAGAAACACAAATTAATTTTTATGATTTTCGGTCCCAAGAGAATAGCAAAAACCAAAGGTTTTCCTTTGTACAACTTTGCTGAGATGTGGATTGAATTTTCCATAGCGGAAAATTGATCTATGTTAGAAATATAGGCTAGCAACCACCACCATTATGAGAATTTATTACGTAGGTAGGTAGCAGCGGTGCATAGAGGATTTAAACGTTGTTACAAAGGTATTATATGTTTTTATTTTCCTAGGTTCTTACAGTGATCATGATGTCACAGTTTTAGTTTGGAGCTAGATCATGCTGTCCAGCATTATTTATTTATTTATTTTATTTTAATTCCTTATATAATATCCTTATATAATCTTCGTGCAAAGTTCATCTACAGGATGCCTTACAACATACTTATACGTTTTTGGTGTCTATGTAGCTCTTTTTAGTATAGAATTAAATGAAAAATGTATGGTACATAATTTGACTTGCCTGAGTGCTTATTTTGTAAGCCTAAAGAAATAAAGTTATTGCTTTTATTTAATTTTTTATTTTGTAGTGTACTGAACAATGGAGAAATCTTGCAGGTACCTATTTGTATTCGTTAAAATGTACATAGTTTGTTAACTCTTAAAAAAATGAGCACTTACGTTAAAATTTACATACCTAGTAAAAACTTTTAAAAAATGAATACTTGAACTAGGCTTAGGTAATTATATTATCTGCGTGTGTAGGCTGATGCATGCGAGGCGATCGTGCGTAAATTTGGTAACAGTTGCTATTTGAGATAACCTTAATTATCATTTACTTTGTTTTTATGTTTGTACTGTACAAAGAGTAGTTTTGCGAAATGAAGCTTAACACTTTCAATGTCCATGACGCACATCTCTATCTTCCAGCTAGTAGAGCTATGACGCATCCGCAGCTGTGGGTCGCACTGCTGATGCTGAGCAGTGAATGGGTTCAGGCATTCGCTGCCCAGCTTCTGCAGTGCGAACTGAAAGGACGCGCAGCGGCTACAATAAAACGCTATTCGACATAATGCGTCGTGAGCAATGAAAGTGTTAAACCAATCAATCTCACTGTTTTCAGAGATATAAAAAAAATATAAACATACTGTGTTTACATATTTTTTATATCTCTCTAAAGATGAAATGAGAAAGACTGTTAACTAGGAAACTAAATTTTCGCAGAACTTTCATGAAACTGTAAAGTTACTGAAAACTGAATGATTCATATTCGACATGTCATCTAAAACTACGCTACGTCATACGGCTATATAATAAACTTCCATCCAAATGATATGAAAAAACTGAGAAATAATGAATTAAAATTTAATTGTAAGTATACCTATTTTAAAAAAAAATTTTTTTTTTAGTTATGAAATTTACAAAATCTGTAGTCTAACTTTGACTTTCATGTGTTTAATATATTTTGTATAACTTAATTTACTATAATTATAATATAACCTTACAGCTAGTTGCTTAAAGCAAATAATTATATACCTACAAAGTAAATATTTGCACGACAACAAGTCCAACATGTGATACGTACTTAAATTTTAAGACCACCAATGTATATTCTATATTCATAGAAGTAAATAGTATCATTCATTCATTTAAATAACTGCAAATAAATTGCATAATGGTATTAGGTACATTGCTCTGAAAGGGGCTCAAGAAGAAAAAAAACTTTTTCCTGTTTGAGGGTAAAGATTTGACAATATCATTTTATCGTGTGTTATGTTATTTATTATACTTAATTCAAGATAAGTCAAGTTTGTAATCGTTAATAATAAAAATCAGTGGTAAGCTATAATATCGCTTTACTTTTCCGTGAGATGTATTACTGTCTGTTTCTTATTTCTGTCTTTTTCTGCATACAATCCCTTATGGTGCTTCTTTCCTTTACAAAAACCTTATGTAATATTAATAAGCGATAGTAAATTAGATTATAACTACAACAAGTGTTCCTTCGAAATAAAATAAAATAGACACCTAACATAATCTTTAGTAAATAAATTTACGGATAATTTTTGTAATTTATGGGTAATTATAGTTTTCGTTGGTGCTGCGATATATGGAATAATATGGTAATATGCGAAGATATACTTACATTAGAAAATCCAGCAGCAACCACAATCATCCACCCCCAGCCTCCGTCCGGGGGGGTGAAGTCTCCATCTTTTCTCACTTTCAACTTAGTCTTCACCATTTTCTGAAATAAAAAAATACAGATTTATAAAACAATACGTGGCCTTTTTTCGATTTTCTTATCAAAATTTGTTTGTTTGTTGATATAATTTTTACCTCAGCAACCTGATACATAGTATCAACGACAAAAATAAGATAATTATGTAGACATCACACAAACCTTTTTTTGAAATTCCCACACTTAGGTATCCTCAAAATGTGTAATGTATAAAAATATCATAAATATTTCGCTAACGGGACCATTTAAATTCATTAAAATTTTAAACACATTTAAACAAAATAATGTTGAACAAATTTCCTGTTAAAGATTGTTTTCTAATAATGAATTATTATTATAAGTTACCTACTATTTTGTAAAAACTTAATTTTCATAACCAACACTACAGTCTTTGAGAGAGGTAATAACAACACTGAGACTGATTGCTTGTCACATGCCTGCTTACTGCGGTGCTATGTTGATTCATACCTATATGTATTTACTAGTTTAATAAACGTTTAGGTATAGGGAAGTCCGTGTAGATATGCTGTTTAATACAATGATGAGTCTGTTAATGCAATTTTCCATTCCAGGAATTTGCTAAGTGAAAGGACTGATAAATCATTAAAAGGTTTTTTCCTAAGAACGCCCACATTTCCATCACATCACACAGGTCATGTATTATTGGCAATTTTTTTGGTTTAGAGTTCAGATTCTGCGGTAGGTACTTAAACTGAAATAAAAGGAAATAAAATCCCTCAACGCTTCAAACTTTTATGGATAAATATAATTGTAATTAATTATATTTTATTTCTTAAAAATCCAGACAATAAAGGTTGATCGACCCACTTACCGACTGCAGTTCAGGGGTTATCAAATTGTCTTTCTCAATTAGGTATTCCGTATTTTATAGTCTCATAAAATACGTAAGATTACAATGTGATGAATATCTTTCTTAGAAACGCAAAATTTCCTCTTTTTATCAGGATAAATATTTTTTGTTGTCTTTATTGCTAATCTGTAACAAAACACAAGGACCGTCTGTAAAAAATACTTTCTAAATGGGACAGAGACCATAATTTTATCAGCTTATCGTTATCAAAAGATTGAGTAAAGCCCTTCGTAAGGCTATTAAATTAACACGTTTACTGCGTCGGTAATTGACTTTTGGTATCACACAAACAGAAAACTGTTTTTAACACGCAGAACCGCCATTTTTGCATAGTTTTAGACCTTCATTTACAGTGAATTCTCAAATAAATTGTACGTAACGAAAATGTTGTTTCGAAGTTGTTGCACCGAAATAGTAAATTAAAAATTGTGATTGTGAAAGAAACCAACCCATTATAGTTCAATCTTTATTATTATGAGCCCTGGTCTTCCCACTGCTGGACAAAGAAGGTTCAATTTCGTTTGCAAAAAAATATGCGTTGAACAGACTTCCCTATTTGTCATGATGTGACGTATTTACCCATGACGAATCGCCCCAACTCAAAACAGCAAAAGCGATACCAACCTAGCTCTAAGAATTGGAAAAAAGGGTTTAATACTTTTCCGATGGACCTTTCGAAAGAGGGATTATGTCTTCTATCTAGTACATGATAAACAAACACACCCAAAGAAAATCACAAAATTTCCAATTAAAATGCTAACGAATTGTCTATTTTTCCGACACTGACTGACCTGATTTCGGGAAATTTTAAAACATTCACGTCCGACGTAGTAGAGTTATTTGTAGAGCTAACGTGTTTATTCTATGGTAGAGCTCGCAATTAAAATAAAACGTGTCTAGAGTATGACTGACACGCGTATAGAACGTGTTAGTTCAAATTTGTAATGAATGGAGTAAAATCCTTGGACTGTAGTGCTCTAGGTATCTTCTTCTCCGTATTTGTGCTGCAGAAGAGGGCTGTTCGTGCAATCTATAATATGGGTCCCAGAGAATCCCTGCGTGATAAATTCAAAGAAATAAACATAATGACAAGTTAAGTTAAGTTTAAGTTCTTTCCTGTCTTATGTATTCTTTTTAATTTGGTGTGCAATAAAGTGTTATTGTATTGTATTGTATTGTATTGTATTGACAGACAATGTAGGTAGCCCTCAGGACGACTTTGTCCACTTCCTAACTTGACCACTTCCAAAGTTGACCACTTCCTTAGGTACACTCATAGAAATATCAATCGGTTCCTTAAAAATAGCGACATACCTACATAATTTAAATACGAGAAATAAGAATAAACTAGCTGTGCCCATAACTAGGCTACACAAGATTAATGTACCTATCTTTCAAAGGGCAATCTAATATCTACAACAAAAATCCAAGTGAATTGCAAAAATTATCAATGAATAAATTCAAACAAATTGTCAAGCATGTCCTTTGTAAAAAGGCTTAGGTACCACCAAATATCAAATTATCTAGACGATAAAAAATCTTAGGACGACTTTTGCTCCAACTCGAAAACTAACATGTTAACTAGGTAAAGGTTTCTTGTTAGCTTCTTTACTTTAATTTAAAAAGATTGAAGTTATAACGTAGTTGTTTTAATGTCTTTGATTGAAGTGAACAAAAATCGAAGTGATCACTTTATTTCCTAGTTTTACATATGTAATTTGAATTTTTGTGACGTGTCCAAGAGTCCTGTAAGGTCTAAAGGAAATAAAGCACTTTGATGTTGATGTTGTAGCGCTGCGAAGTAGGTAGAGTTCATAGAGTGATTACTAGTAGGTACTTTAATAACTCTATCTACCATAGAGTTATATAGTCCATAACTTTTAGTTTGGAATGAATGCATTTTTAATGGGATTTTTCAACCAACGATACGAAAAATTTAGTTTAAGAGAATTTTGAAATTGAAATTGATAAAATTCAAAGTAAGTATAAAATTTTACTTGTTTAAGTGCTTATTTCGTATGCCCAGAGAAATACAGTTTTTGAAATCTGAAATCTAAAAACAAAGGAGATTCTATCTTCAGCTGCAGCTATGTATTGTTTTATTAGGTATTTGAATAGATATCCACCAAAGTTTTTATGAGTATTGAGTCGATCCGATATTTATTTATTACGTACGCCTAAGTCGGCTGATAGTATTCATCAAGAGGAAACAAATGCTCTTACGACGGTAAGCCATCGTTGGTATCCTTATTCCGATTTTCCTACACTTAAAATTACCGTGTATACAGGGTGGTTTTTTGAGAAGGGCGGTGATGGCCAAGTCCGAAACCACGAGAGTTAGGGAAAAGTCGGGAAACTCCTTTCACGACTTTTCCCTAACTCTAGGAAAAAGTCGTGAAAGGTCGTGCCCTCGATTTCTATGAAAACAATAAGTAACTGCATAGTTATTTTTTTCGAAAATCTTCTACTTTTGACGGAAATGGACACAAATGATCTTAAAAAAAAGTTACTTACATCCTGTATTATTGAACCAAGGTTATTTCCATTTATTTTTAGTAAAACATTTATTTGCAAAGATGGATCCTTATCAGCAACAGATTCCATTGGTTCAATAACATGGGATGTATTTTTTTTTAAATCATACGTGTGCATATCCGTCAAAAGTAAAAGATTTTTGAAAAAAATAAATATGCAGTTATTGTTTTCTTATAAATCGAGGGCATGACTCCTTTCACGACTTTTTCCTAACTCTCGTGGAATCGGACTTGGCCATCACCCCGCCCTGCTCTAAAAACTACCCTGTATAGCTTCTTGGCTAATTGTATTTAGTTAGATAGTCAAAGATGGCGCAATAATTCATAAGACCTCTGCTGCTCTATATGTAAGTAGATAGGAGGAGTACCTACTCAGTAGAACCTAGTTTAAGTTTACGTAACTAGGCTACCTCTGTTTGTACAGCAATGTTTATTATTTTATAGCAACTTTACCTATAAGTATCGGGGCTTATCAGATATAATATTGTAGTAAACACACACGCTCGTCATAAATAGATTATGCTCACTCCTCAACAGTAATCTATCTCTAAGGAACTCTATTATCAAGCAGGTACGTAGGTACCCATACCCACTTACCAGGTCGTAGTCATCATAATAGCTATGATACGACCGATGTGGCGCGGCGGGCGGAGGTCCGCCCGCCTGCGACGCAAGAGGTTGCGGGTTCGATTCCCGCCTTGGGACAATTGTACGATCTGCAAATATTTATTCCGCGAGTTTTTGGTATTTTCTATGTATAATAAAAATATCTATCTATTTAATGTAGGTATTCTATTTATCAGTCATCTATAGTACCAATAACACAAGATCTGCTTAGCTTGGGGCTAGATGATGCTGTGTGAATTATCCAGCATTATTTATTTATTACGAACGTAAAGATTTATTTACTATTCGACCTGTTTTATTTGTTTAAAATTGAAAATGTTTTTTTAAAGTCAGATTTTTCAGCATACGTTTACGTTCAACTTTAAGTAGCTACAAAATTATAACATACCATTAAAATTTAACGTGTATAATTTGTTACCCATGTGAGGAAACTCACCTATAGGTACTTGGAATTTTCTGAAAGCTGTTTCTTCCGTTCCCTTTACTTGGTCTTTATTTTAAATAAACACTCTTGATTCACTGTTTCTATAGGCAGTCGAGCGTGCGAGTTCTTTTTCATATACCGTCGCTGCACACAATATCTTTATGGTAAAGTTATTTGAGTTTAATATGAATAAATTACGTACGACACTCATTCAGCGATAAATAGGTGTGAAAACTACTAAACACGATTTTATACTGACTTTAAGCCAAAGTCCACTATCGTGGTGTTAATGTGGTATTTCAAACATTCGGATGGTGTTTTGGGTCGCCTGCCAAGTTTTGGCGATAAGAATGTTGGACGCAATTTAATGATTTGTGTTATTACGAAAGTTCTTACCTACTTCTCTCCTGCTACTTGTTCGTACCAACCTAGTAAGTATGTTATGTTTAGGAATGGTGTGTGTAATGTAAATTGACTTTATTGTTAATTTTAAATTGAAAGATAGGTCTAGACAGGAAAGAAAATGCACCGATTATGTGAGAACTCGCCGAGTGCTCTGATGTTTTTTTCCCGCCGTTGCGACGACGACGGAAGTACGTAATCGGAAATTGCGACAGATCTTCGATGACTTGACTTTACTTCTTTGTATGGCAACATGGCATGGCATGGCATGTTCGATGAAACACTTTACTGTCACTACTACTCACTACTGTCACTGTCAACGTCATCTTATTCACTGTCTAGTGACAATTGTCTTTTTTGTTAACCCAAACGGCTATTTCATTCCTTCGTCTCAGCCGTAAATTGAGCTGTTTCATGTGCTGCCATGTTGTCAATTATTTTTGCTAGTTATCGCGTATATTACGACATCTTAACGAAGAACAATAAGTAATTTATTATTTGATATACTAAGTCTTATTTGTAACGATCATACGCGGTTATAATATAAAAAACACTCAGGCAGGTTTCGAAAAATTTCCTTCCTGTTATGACCATTTTTAAAATAGTTTTAAATTAACAGATTTCTCTATATTTTTCCTGTAAAATATAGAAAGACCTAGAAAGACCCTTTCATCTATAAAGTTTTTTACTGCTCTTATACCCAAGTTTTGTTTTCACGATTGGCAAATATTATCATCCATATTAATGTTATAAATTCGATAGTAACTCTGTCTGTCTGTTACCTTTTCACGCTTAAATGGCTTAACGGATCTCACTGAAATTTGACAGGGAGATAAATGATATACCGGGTCAGACAAAGGCTTCTTGAAAAGCGGGTGCGAAGCCGCAGGTAGCAGCTAGTATTTCCCTTAAGTCTGCTTACTTTAGAACTAGATGATGTTAAGTGTATCCAGGCAAGACACGCAAAGAAAGCTGCAAAAGGTTTCGAAAATTCTGGAGGATTTACTGGATTAATAACATTTAAATTGATTTACCTTGATCAGTTAAACGCAACCTCCTGGAAACGCCTCCTGAATGCACACGGCATTCTCCCCATCCTCATAATACGGAGCGTAGACTTGATCTTTGACTGCTCACTGGTGGTCCGCACGTGAGGTTTGACAACGATCCATGAATCAAGCGTAATCTTCTTGGCGTTCGCTTTAACGAGAGAATAAGTACGTACGTAACACCATAATAAATACCTTCTGCACTCCAAAACACAAATATCGACTGTTACTCAGAAAGCTGTCAGACTAAATTAGGACTGGGCCAAGTGGTTTGGATGCATTTTCATGGAATTGGTCCTCATCACAAGACCGTAATAAATTCATAATTATTTTTAGAAACTGGGGTACCTAGCTTTTATGGCTTAGCAAGAGCTGGCCACACCAAATACCATGTCACTAATGTCATTGTCAATGTCACACTTCACGCGTTTGTACGTTCGTTCACAGTTCATTCGTTCTCGTTCGTGAATTGAATTAAATTTATTCATCAATCGCGCGCGGGCAGTACACACACGGCCAGTGATACTTTTTATTTTGCTGCACTTTTCTTTCTCTGCTAAATAATTATATTGTGCTATAGCTAAAAGTGAACAGATATTTAATTGGAAATTTACAGAATTTCTGAAACCGTTGTACCCAGTTTTTGCTATATGTGAAAGAAACTTCTTTGTTACGCTCGCAACTAGAAAGTTATAAAATCGGCAGTTTTCGGTGCTATGCAGTTTTATTAGCTGAAGAAACTTTATGGGACACATCTTTGCACAGGTGAGTTTTGAGAACCTTAAGAACTGGGTTATTATCACTTTTGTACACATACATATTGTTTCTCTGTTTTTTTTCAAATTATTTTATTTTTAGGTAAATTTGTCAAAATACTGTGGTGTATTTTACATAAGATTTGATTGACTTCTAACATACACAAACACACCCAAGGTCTTGTTATTTATGTATTATTATTAAATTTATTCAATGTTTCAATGCATATAATTAATTAATTAATTAATTAATATGGGCCCCAAGCTCTGCTAAACTTGGTTGGGGCCAGATAATGTTGTGTGGATTGTATATAGTATAATATTATATTTTTGTACAACCAATTCTACAGATATCACATTCATAAATGTTCTAAATGTACTTTCTACCTATATTTATTCAAATGAATATTAAAGTAATAGAGTAGTGAGTTTTTTAGAGTTAGGTGATTGGTTTGTTTCTGGACTGGTTTTCGCAACTAGGCCACACTTGTTCCCTTTTTGCGTGTCAGGTGGAGGGCTGCTAGTCTAACCACCTGTTCATAAATCTGTTCTAGTGTAGAAGAAGTTATTGTCCCTAGCATATGTTTTTTTATGTACTATTGTTAAAACTTTGTTTATAGACTGAAGTTAGTAGTCTAAAAATAAAGTTTTAACGCTGTACAGATACCCAACTGTGAACATATATTTTACTAGCTGCTGCCTGCTGCTTCGCATATGCTCAAGTAGCCCATGTGCGGCCGGGGACAGCCCCAGAATACCATTTACCTCCATACCAAATTTCATTAAGATCAGTTCAGCTATTAAGGCATGAAAAGGTAACAAACAGACAGACAGAGTTACTTTCGAATTTATAATTATGTACTAGTATGTATTACAATGAACAAAGAATGATTACTCATGTTAGTGGAAACAAAAGTTTTTTCATTGTACAACTGATAAAGAAAAGCTGTGCCCAATAGGAAATTACATACCTACTCTTGATAATATTCTGAGTACAGGTATATAAAATGATTGTTTTATGATTTAATCCAACTTGACGTTTTTATTATCATTACTATCTATGATGCTGATGCCCCAGCATAAGAGACAGTGAATATTTTTAAATTATTCTATTGTATTCAGTAAATCGAGCTCTAGGCACATACTAACATACTTCAAGTTAAACCTAATACACTCAATATTGTCCAAATATTTATACAGTATATGGGTTACTTTAAAATGATTCTATTTTCTATCAACCACAAATTAACATCAATAAAGAACATTAATTTAAATATTTCTAGTTTTAGTTTCAATAAAAAAAACATTTTAAAACACATGATAACATGACAATACAAATACTTGCTGCCTTTAAAATGCCCACCAAGAGAAATACAAAAACACAGGAAAACAACAAAATAAACCTACAACATTGCCAAGTAAATACATTTTATTATTATTATTAATTTACTTCGACAATATGGGCTGAAAGATACCATTCACATAAGGTACCTAAGCTGATAAAACCAAACCAGACCAATAAACTGCAGTGATGTGAACTGTGTGTCATCAAATTGTGATTATCACAGTGATAAATGCAAAACAATGTATTGTTTAAATTGTGCACCTAAATTGAGTTTTTAAATGACTACATACCTATTTAGTAGTATATTTTATACTGGGTTGTGTGAATACTAAAGAAGAATCTTCTTTCACCCTTAACTAATCGTTCATGAAGAATAGTTTGTCTGTGGAATAATAAAGACATTTTTAAAAAGTTCCATTAACCTAAAAAACACAAAAATGCTTAGATCTATGTTATATTTTGTTTATGGGTTTAAGATATGCAAAGAACATGTAAACTAAATCTGATTCTTGGAATCCAAATGGGGAAAAGGGAGTCAATACTAATATCACAGCTATATAATGTAATTTCTGGCGCGGCGCAGTGACCCGGTGAGGAGCTTGGCCTCAGACCTCGGAGTTCTCCGTTTGTCCCTTACCTTTATAGCCTAGTCGAGATGTCACAAAGATTTTGTTGGTCTTTCTCAAATTCGTTGAGTCTCAACAATTTGGTTTCTCCTATGATGTCCTAGCTAGATCTTCTTTTTCTGGAATTTTGCGCAGTCTCCAGCTTCTACATCTTCCTTTCGGGCACCAGCGGTTTATGTTCGTCTAGCAAAGGTAAAAAAAAATATCTGCCTGTGTTACCCTGCAGTAGGACACTCCTGGCTCCAATAGCATGGGCTACTTTTTGTCCAGGTACCGCGTGAGGGAGCAGTCGCGAGCAGCGGCTAGTTATCTATAAAAGCGCGTAGCATCGTGAACTAGATAAACATTGTGAAAGCAGTCAGCTGGCAGAACCATTAACCTTTGTTATCAGAACAACTGGGTTGTTACTTACCTCAGTGCAGTTTATAGCATTGGGTCACACGGATCTTCTATCGGTTGAGATCAAATATGTTTTACCTATATTTATCCAAGGTTTTTGATTGTAGAAGAACCAACTTTTTCTTGCCAAAGTCAACTTACCCCTCTTTTATTTTACCGACTTCAAGGAGGTTAGCCTGTATGTATTTTTTATGTACCTATGTTCGTCGATGACTCCTTCAATTATGGACCAATCAAAAAAAATATTAGGTACGCTATTGTTATAGAAAATGACCACGAAATGGTCCCAAAAAAATATTGAAAAAATTTAATCTTCACCGTCACTGGAAACACACTTTTCCATGGCAACGCGCGTAGACTAACGGAATTAGATAAGACTCGAAGTTTAATAAGATATCGCCACTTGAAATAATCGATCATGCTATCGAAGTGTCCCGTGTTTAAAACTACTTTCAAACCCATTTTCACGATTCGGGAATAATTAGTCGTTAGTATACCTTTTTAAAACACCGAATTATTGCATTCGCAGTTTATCAATCGTCACTTAACTCGGTTGAGTTTGACGAAGTAAAACACTATTCAAGAGAGTTTATACGGAACCCTCTTGGTACGCAAGTCAGAATCGTACTTGTCCGATTTTTATTGTTTTATGAACACGACATGTCTATGAACGATGTCAGCCTGTAAAGTTTTATTGACGTGGACTTTGGACCTAATCAGCATTCTTTTTCATGATAAATCCGCATAGCATTTTATTTGTAGTTTCCACTGTATCACTATGGCCAGAACAATAAATGAAATAAATAAATAATGCTGGACAATCAATTTTGGGATAGGTAGTGCTTCATAGATCTGAATTGTAATTCCACAACCATTTTGCAATAGACAACGTATTTAGGTATTTATTCAACTATACCTAACGAAGAGTTCGTTAGTAGGTACTTACTCTTATGCATAGGAAAAAAAACTAAATGAATATCACGAACGACATTTCGCGTGCAGGTAAATGTCGCCAAATGATACAAAGTTGCTCGCGTCGTCGCGTCGTAGTCGTCGTGGCGGCGGCGCGGGCGGCGCGGCATGCTCGCAAGCGCATCGCTTTGAAATCGCTCGCAAATCACCAGTGTGATGATAAGGCTATTTGTTGTTATTCGTGGGGAACTGCGGTCAGCACTGAAGTCCCACATAGGTACGAACTATTCACTAACCCTATCCTATTCGATTACTTAGTCCTATCCAGGTCTCATCAAAATTTCCGAAGGTAACATTCTGATCATCATTTCAGCTCATGATTGATAACTCGATAACCTACTCTTCTTTACCTGCAATGTTATCAACACAATACCTCGTGATAGATAGAGACTACCGCTTGTGCAAGTAATGAGTGATTTGATAACGACAATACGTAGGTACATATTTGTTTGAAGATAAGGCCGTGAGTGGGCAGTTGACCGCGATTCAGCTTTTCTATCTGCAAATAGGATATCTCTAGGCAAACTTGTTGAACGTGACTTTGAATATTATGTAAAGACCATATAGATAAACTGCTATGTAAAAAAGCATGAATAAGTCCTTGAAATGTTCTTTGCTAAGTACAAGTAAAACATTGGAAATTCGATCATCCGTTTTCTAGTACATTCAACACCAAAATCAGAGATTGATTCGGTTCACATTGCTTATATCACAGAATAACTAAACATAATAAGTACCACCTTATATTGAGTCTCTTGACGTAGTCTATCTAAGGTTTTTTTTGTTATAGTCTATCTTATATCACTGAAATGACCACAGTGTTTTTGTTATTATTCTATGAATTTTCAAGAATCGTTAGCGATGCGAGTGTCTGAAATTCAATACCTAAGTATACTGATTTCAGACAATTTCCACTATAACCGACAATCTAGTACTTGCTAGTTTCTTAAACTTTCTCTGAACGACTGCCAAAGAAACGCAAAGAATTATTTACTGAGTAAGGTGCACAATGCACATGTCCGTTACTTATTACCTAGTTAAGTTCCTACCTAGATTAGATTTACCTGGTTAGGTACATTAGATACCGTTTAGTGTAGTGGTGCTAACTTCGGCAATAATAACCAGGCCTTGTGGCAATACAAGCTGCACTCAATTGAAGTCATTTATCGTATCGTGTTCAAGTTGGTCTAGATATAATCTCAAGACAAAGATTAAAAAAAAATCATTTGCAGGCTTAGTTCAAACGTAAGTAATTAGTACTTAATTTTGGGATTATCTTAAGCCTCTTGAATTGTGCTTATTAGCTTTAAGATAAGCCCATTGATTTAATCCTTTAGTATGCTGAAAATAAATGTGATTATATTTATTAAACTTATTACAAAAGTTGTTCACCCTATAATATTTTTTATTATCTGCCATTTTTAGAAGATTCATCTGTCTCTTGTCGAGCTTTTTGTATTGTTAGGTAACTAAAATAGACATTGAGTGTGTTATCTAAGATCGTAAGTGTTTTATAAAAATGGTTAAATTCAGTTACATGGGTGTATTTGCGTACGTTTTATCAATTGCATAAATCAGTAGGAAAGATCACGAGGAAACTCGCACGTAGGACTTTTTCAATCAAAATCACGTGGTCGAGGCGTACTTTGACCGCGAACAAATTAGTACCAGAAGCGATTTGTTCGAATCATTGTTTTTTCTCTAGCTAATGGTTCTCTAGATTTGTAGAGATCAAAAGCTGCTAGATATTTTTATGGAGATATTTTAAATAATGAAAAGCCCATTAAATCCTAAAGGCCTTCGTGCCCTCTTTCTATGAGGTTATTATTTTTACGAATCGCCGCTTAGTTGAGTAATATTTATTTTCCTGTAACTGGGTTATCTATGGATATTAAGTAAAGAAATAAACTACAGTAGTCACGTTCGGGATACAGAAGCTTAATTTTTATGACTATTAAGGGAAGGTTCTAATTAATTTATGCGGTAGTAAAAATCTTGCTTACATTTATATGGGCTGTTAACCTACATTTGGAGTCCAAATGACGTCTGAAATGCCGGTGAAAAAAATTATGACCGAGTTACAACAGCGTCGTCGTCAGCGTTGTTTTCGTTTATTAATTTCTCCAATAACAACATCGAGTTTATACTTTCGTCCCGCGTTTCACTTACTATGTGGTGTTTCGTAAAGAGCTTCCGTTATATATAGGGTTTGACATTTTTTGTACACTTGTAAACTTAATTGGACGCAGAATAGGTGAACTTCAACATAGTTATAAATTAGAGATATTGGCGTTCCAAAGCACGTTCGAACATCAACTTAGGTACTCATAAAGTATAGAGCAAACTCATTATAGAAATCACCTACAGTGATAGCGTTTATTGTTTAACAATGGTCTTCAATTAACTTTAACTCGAGCGATTCGAATCGAATGGTTTCGGAGCACGAGGTACATTTATCGAGTGGTCGAGCGGTTTCTTTATGGCTTCGTCTTATAATTGCATTTGGGTTTCTTGCTAAAATGTTTCTAGTATTTAGAGTTGTATCGATAGAATGTAAAATATCTGACGAATGTTAGCGAAATTTAACGGTATTTAGATGTGTTGTGCACGTGGAAATCGATGAATGTAGAATAATAACATACCTGTCTGTGCAGTACAATAGATTGATGGGAGATCACACGGTTCCTCTGTAGGTTTAGTTTCTCTGAAACTTCATGACATGACCAATCGAAGGGTTTCAATTTGAGTCCGGAACATCGAACATAATCATATGTCGTATTTCGATGGTTATTATTATGTAAATCTCTCTAATCTGAAAACCATTTTAATTTGACTTGAAAGCAAAATAACTCATGCAATAGTATAATGTACTTCTGGTTCCCCTGTTACTGACTAGTACAGTTATAAAAAACCGCACTCGACTGTTTTGTTGACTCTGACATCATCATGGGTGATCGTCCGGGAGCTGATTGATTTGGTTGCTGCGAGTTGTTTTTTGCGGCTTTGGATACCAGTAGCTGTACAATAAATGTGTTCGATAATCTAAAAAACAGATTGGTTACAGAGGCTGACTTCCTAGCAACGTTTTTTTAGTCGTAAATAAAGAAAAATGACAAACAATTTGATTTGTTGTTATTATTTATTTATTATTATTATTAGCCTTAGTCATCCCACTGCTGAGCAAAGGCCTCCCACCACTCCTTCCAGACATCACGATTGATTTGTAGTAATGATTTTCATTTATCAGGTATGACATTCATAAAGTTTGTAATAGTTGGCAATTTTGTAATTGGCCAAATATCTACTGGGACATGCTTTTGGTCATTCGTCTTTTTTGTCATGTTTCTATTTAGACATTAGTCGTGCGGAGGATAAATATGACTGAAGAAAAAAACCTGCCCTATTTTTTTAAATTAAAAATATCTTTATTGAAACAAAGTACCTACACAGAAACAAATAACTGGTGAAAACGATAAAACGCGCAGTAGTTGGTCTCCGAATGAAAATATTTCTAACTTACGTAACGTATACGTACGACACTTCAGGTAGCGCTATCCCCTAGGCAATCGCATTGCAAAAGTTGGATACAGAACTCATACAATATTTACCTACCAAACGAAAAATCTTGTGAGTTTGTACGGAATCCGCTCCAACGTCGTCGAGTGTCTAACTTTCTGCGTTAGTGTATGGAAAATTATCAATAATTTGATTTCTCGATTGCTTTTTGCTGTCCAAAGAATAAGTATTTATATACTTAGAAATTTACTAAGTATTTTATTACTGGATCATACATAACATATGTCTAGACAGACACCTAATATGGACGAATTGACGTTTTATTTACGGCTGAACACATTCATATGACAGTTGACTGTATTAATCTCATTTCCCATGTATATTAAATTCCAGCTGGCGGCATTCAGTCAAAGAATTGGTAGACGTGACTTGTGACAGTCCTCTAGGTTTAGTGTTGTTCAAGTAACCTTATCTTAAAAGACACACTTAAAACGAAGCTTACAGAGAAAGCTTGATAAAATTATTTGCGATATAACAGAGTTTGTTGAATTTTAGCATAATATAAAGAGGAACTAGAGATTTGTGGCGTCCGCCTTCAAGATGGGTTGACGACAACGTCAAAGTCTCACGACAAATTTTACTGTAAAACGGGTAAATCTGCGCGCCCTAGAAGCCCGAAGAAGGCCCTCGGTAAAGGATGAAACGTTGGTGTTCTTCCAACACAACTAGAATCGTAGTTAACCCGCTTAAATTCATAATGGTTCGCAGGGTACTTTTAAATAAACACCCTATAATAGTAGAGCATACCATCTGGCATAGCAGTTACTTTAGTTTGTTGTAGTCTGGAATTGTACAGTACAACCAACCTCGGCATACAATATCCAATGAGCATATTCAGGAAAGCCAATTGGTCCGCCGGTGTAGTTCTAAATGTGTATCATTTAAGCAGTAAGCACTAATAAGTAATAAGTTACTATACAGGGCGTCCCACAGCCATGCCACGTGGAAGTAAAGTACCATAAATATTGCAGAAAGAAATTTTTACTGAAAGAAGACTTTAAATACAATTTAAACGGCATTCAAAGATTTTTGAATAATCGCCTCATTGAACCGGGAATCGAACCCGCTAAATTGTAAAAAATAAACACACCTAATTTAACAATGCCGATCAAAAGGCTCAATCGTAATTATTTTTTTTTTCTAAGTAACAAAGCAGGTGTGGCATGGCTGTGGGACGCCCTGTATATATAACGTTCATGGTAAACTGTTTACATGTTTGTTGCGGTCACCTCCAATTACTTTTAATTGTTCATGAGAATTAGCGCGGAAATTATTAATTATGGTGACTCTTTTTTTAATTACCTTACAATGAGTGCGTACTCATTGTTTTACTAAGTATCAGTTACGTAAATTATTATACCGTAAGTCGGAAATGTTGGAATTACGGAAAGGCAAATTCTCTAAATTCCTAAGTTTTTTTACTTTACGTTGAAAGACATGCCATGAGTCTGCGAAACTGACCCACCTACATCATTTTTCGTAGATGTTCAATGGCCAATGGGTGGATGGATACCTAGCTAGTAGTAATTTCGGCCTATTGTGGCTTGGCGAATTTGGCTATCCAATCAAGCTTGGCTACACAAGCTTGGCGTCTTGGCGTTCCAAGAATTTCCAGGCATCTCGTTCGGAGCAATCTCTAAATAAATAATGCACGACTTTCTAGTACAACGTCGTACTATTTCAGCTAATATAGATCAGTATCTAAATAGCTAAATAGACGGGAATGAGGCATGTTTAAAGGTTTTTGATGCTGTCATCAAAAACCTTTAAACATGTAATACCATTTATGTGGAGAAGGAAATGGACATGTTTGTCCTTATAACATTACAGAACATGTACATTTGGACTGCCATTGAGTTGCAAATGTTACAATGCTGTGAAAATTACAATGCCGTTTGAAAAGGCCAAAAGTAGTAGTGTACAAATGCCCTTGTACGAGAATACGAGTAGGTACAATGGGTTCAACATCAATGTTATTTAAATGAGGTCGTTTAAAATTAACTAACAATGTTAAAATTTAAAAAAAAAACAATATAGGGCCAATTTCCAGGAATGCGGAGCGGAGATGTGTAAAATCGATGAATAAGATCTCGACGTACTCGTACCTTGTCGTAACGCTACTTTGACATTGACACCAGCTTTTGGTTATTTTTACCCGCGTGGGTTATCTTTTTCTGTGTTTCTTTGTGGTTACCGGAGTCTTTAGGTTGTCGCAATCAGAGGCGCAATGCTACCACGCTATACTAAAATCTATATTCAAACATGGGCTTTAACTCCTTACATATAGACAGCTCGCGGACCTCTCGTTTGAAGCTTGTGGGATGTCATTTTGTCACTGTAAAATGTACCTATCTAAAGATAACGAGTTAGGCCCATATTTTTGTGCCCAACCATCAATACGGCTAAAGTACTTGAAATGAAGTACTTATCCAAGTACGTATCTGGGGTTACTATTGATGGTTCTTAGCTCCAAATCGTAGATATTTGCCTTCTCATTTCGCGAAAAATGTTAAAAATCGGTTACGGAGTCAGGTTTTGTATGGTTTTCAATGAGGTACTTGTTACACAACTCTTTCGCTTTGGTTTGATGGAAACTTACCAACGCCATCTGATTGTGTAAGCTGTATGTATTTATAAATATGTTTGTACCTTTTGACGTGTAAGAAATAATTCTTATAAATAAAGAACTGAACTAAGTGTCTATCTCTAATCTACGCAGGTATCTGTCTTATTCTAATGTTTAGGTAATAGTTTCAGATAGTTTAGTTTATTAGTACTAGATGGTCAGATCAAAAGTAGGTCAGCGTAATGTCCCCCAGGACTATAAGTAACTGTAGGTTAAAGCGATACTTTATCATTTTTAAGAGCTCATTAGAAGATGTTATTTGCTAACTGGCTTTTGCCCTCGGCAATTCGATACAAAGTAGCGACCACTAATCCTCAGGAATTTAGATTCCTGGAGATTATTGGTTACTTTGTACTTATCAGTCAAAGAGTTCAGAATTCGACCAACCATATTTCCAATTATAAAATGGTTAACAATATTTAGACACATTTCATACTTACTAATAGGTAACGGAATCGTTTGCGACTGCCAATACTTTTCCACGTTGTCTTGTGACCCACCTTTCGTGGGGAATGAGGGTATCATTTCCACGGCTTATAAATTATTACTTGCTCGAATGAATGAAGAATCACAGAATTACAAGGCTATTGAGAAAACGTACTTATTTTAGGGTAAAATTACAACCTGCATAAATTGTTTTTCTCTACTAGCCATCTAGAGCAGTCTCTAATTTCTTGTAGGTTTTTCTAATCATTAGTATGCGGAGACGGAGATGCAGAGCCCAACTTTAATAAAAAGTGATTAAAAAGAACCATGACATTAAGATATTCTAAGGTTTTCCTGTAAACCATCAAGGCTGCTGGAACCGTCTTCCACGAAGTAACGGACAGACTTCCGTCTGGACATACCTACACATGTTCATGTTACAGCTACAGCGTTTTAAACTTTAGTAGTTTTTTTAGTACTACAAATTTTTGTAGTACTAAAAACGTGGGTCCGATTTATAAATGTTTGTCTTTTAAATCTGTAGGGAAAGGATAGCAGATGGTTCTCTTGAAAAAATCAATATCAGATACATTTATTATTTACAGTGTCTTAAAAGTAGTAGGTAGTGTAAATTCAAATAGGAAAATAACTTAAAATGTTTAGCGTGTCTAATTTAGAGTGACTAGTACAAAGAACACCTACGTGAGAAACGAATTACGGGAGTAGTATTTGTATGAGATGGACAATATAGACATTATTGGAGGTTATATTGTTATACATAGGTAATATTCATGAGATGGCATCGATGGCAATCTAGCGGCACCATTCGAGGTCACATGATGGTGTGCGGTGCATGGCTAGAGCTATCTTTAGAACGTATTACTTGAGTGCAGGAAAGGAGGATATGTTTTTACTGCAGCTCGTGCCTAGATGAACCATGGTGAGTGGTGACCTGGCGAATATAGACTTGGTAACAAGGTATTTTCAGCTTAGATTACCAAGATCCGCCGTACTGAAGAAAACACATTATTTTTAAACGATTTTAGGACGAGGTTCTATGTTCGGCGGTATGTATTTTTTATGTACATTATGTGCCTACGTCGATTTCTCCGTTAATTATGGACCGATTTGAGAACATATTTTGGTCTTGTAGAGAGAATGATCCCGAAATGGTCGAATAAAAACCCGAGGGATAAGCTAATATTTATACCGTCAAGCTTAAAAACCAACATAATACCTTGGAAACACCACGACTAGCTACAACAATTTTGGTTATATCTTTGCCAATTCTTAATAAGTAGGAACATCGTTTTTTATGATCCTTTCTTTGTTGTATAAAGGTTGATTTTAAGGTGGTTTCATAAAGTTAATCATGGAAAAGATAAAATGGTGGAATTTACATATGCGCCGTAAAACGTATCTAAAACATCATCACAACATGATATTTTTCAACAACAACAGGTTGCATTTGTAAATTGTTTCCAAGGCAACGGGCGTAAACAAACGAAATTAGACTCGAATTTTAACTAGATGTCACCATGCCGCGCCGCGACTTTAAAATTAGATCGCGCTTTTGAAGGACGAACCACGTTATTCGAGATTTTCAAAGTGGCTGACAACTCTGACAAGGCATGGATATTACTGCAAAGGAACCTACTCCAACTTCAACTTCCTTCATTTTCTTTTCAAACAAACTTTTACGCTTGAGCAATTTTCACCTGCTTTTAATAAATTCTCTACGAACGGGGTCCAAAGTCCGTGACTCGAGACATTTAAATCTTTGTTATTGCGACATTGAATGTTCGAGTGAAATAAATAAAAAAGCCCAGGCAATTCACACAGCATTAACTAACCCCAAGCTAAGCAGAGCTTGTGTTGTAGGTACTAGTTAAGTGTTATACATAATACAATACACAGACAGATATTTTTTTTACTATACATATAAAACCACCAGAACACCCTGAACAAATATCTGCAGATCGTACAAACATTTGTCCTGAAGCGGGAATCGAACCCGCAACCTCCTGCGTCGCAGGCGGACCTTCGCCCACCGCGCCACAGAGGTCGTCATATACTATGACCGTATTCTGTAGCCTGAGGCCCCAACATGTCCTGCCTGCTGTTCAAACAATAACTCAGTACAAATGGCATTCGATTCGCGTACCTATATTTAGGCACACATCTTGTTTAATAAAACCGGTCGGGTCGCCAAGCGAAGCCGCAAGCGCACGTGTGACCGGCATCATTCAACCACGTGGTGTCTGCATGCATCGCGATAACCCGTCCTTTTCTTACGCACATGACCTCGCGTCTATCTAACCTCTTTTTAGGCCGGCCGGTAACCGAATCAAAACAACGCTATCGTTATTGATTGATATGATAACGCATCTTGGTTAGTTGCTATTTAATCGATTATCACGTGACTCGGTAATAGGTAATTAGTTATGCATGAGATGATGTCGTGATGACGTCAATCAAGTTAGTATTTTTATTCGCATGCGAGATTTTATGGTCACGCTTTGCGACGAATGCAGTTGCGTAAGAGCTGGTATGAAATTCCTTTGTTTTATGACCGAATAAAAGATGACCCGAGTAAATAATAAAATAGAAATAATAATATAATAATAATATATAATAATATAAATAATAATGCTGGACAATTCTTACAGCATTAAATAACCTCGACTTAAGCAGAGCTTGTATTATGGGTACTTAATATGATAACTGATATACGTACTTAATATATTACAATAGAAATTTATTTTTTATCATACATAGAAAACACCCAGAACAACAAATATCTGCAAAACGTCCAAACATTTGTCCCGAGCGGGAATCCAACCCGCAACCTCCTGCGTCGCAGGTAATTTTTGCCGTCTGTCTATTGCAAATCGACCGAAACGCAATATTTCACCAACTCTAAAATCTAGAGTCCCTGGTAGACTAGCAGCTGTAAGATTTTTATCTATCCTGAAACGTTAAGTTCTAAGAATCGAAATCAACACGTGGTCTCAATGAGGTTCACAACAAGCTAGATCCCGGGCAAGTTGATATACCCGTCTTACTCTTAATATGGTCTTCAAAAAGACTGCGACTAAAAAGGCAACATCGCTAAAAAGAGTCTGATGTTGGCAATATGTTAACGTTACTCGATTTTTAAAAACTGTCGGTAAAATTGCTGCAGATTCTCAAAACCTTTCTATTGTTGCAGACATTGAGGTGACAAAGGCTGAAAATGACGGTGGAGAAGAGCAAAGGTCATGACGCGAAGATCCCGGCGACGAGGAAGGTCGCCCCGGACGGAGGCTGGGCCTGGATGGTCTGCCTCGGAGTCAGCTTAGTTAATGTGAGTACCAGCTAGTTTTAAAGGCTTTAAAATGACACGGTAGCACGTTAATACTTGCTGAAACGTCGGTAAAATCAAAGATTGTGGTAAAAATAACCATGAATAGTTAAATAATAACTGGCATGTCCGGCATTCTTGTTTCTTTACTATTAAACTAGCTTCTGCCTGTTCATTCTCATGGATATACATTATGTATATAATATATAACACAACATAATAAAGCCATCAGGGATAACGTAGAGAAAGAGTAATTAAATAATTGTTATTCCGAGTACCTAGTTCCGGAGATTCGGGATACGTTACAAACTAACTTACAAACTGATATGTATACAAAAACTAGTTTCAGTTGAAATGATGTAAGATATATATAGGACTGAGGTTAATGTTTTGAGGAATAACCCGTATGTGCTCTTCTTTTAGGCAATGCAAAAGTAGAGTTCTAATCTTCTTGGTTCAAATCATCCATCTGGGTGAACGCGTTTTTGTGAAATTCACGACCAAATGCAGCAACGCTTTTTAATTTTGTACTAGTTTTGTTCAAATTTGTGTTTCTAGATACAAATTCCACAAAATGCACTACAAATCGCTTATCTGATAATTTGCGAGCCCAGTTTAGCAGAATCCCGTCTTGTGGGAGACTTTTCAAGGTTTCTTGGTCCTTAAAATCAGCAATGTCCATTTGGTAATGCCAGCTGAGGTTGTTTATACCTTTTGAATCTCTTGAGTGGGCTGGTAATGTAGGCTTGAGTAAGCATTTATTTTTAAAATTTCCGCTCACATGAGCATTTCTGCAGCGGAAATTTTTATTAAAACCTGATTTGTCCTTAGGGTGGTGTTCTCTGTAAGGCTCCGTCGATTATCTTGTGTCATGTTTGATAACTTCTTTCTGAAACGTTATTCAAATTGCAACCGACTGATTATCTGGAGAGATGATATGTTTTTTAAATTATTAATATAAAAGTTGTTATGAGTGGGCATAATATAGAATCAATCAGTTTATCACCTGTTACTAATAATTTCATAATCACAACATAATACTAATCAATTAATCCAATGCGATTGTTTCGTGAAGTTTATGTTATTTTGTATGCCTAATTTGCTTCGAATCATATGATGTACCTAATGTAAATGTAACTAACGACGCGTATCACCGTAGTAGGTATGTAACTTTGTATGTAATACATTTTGCAACGGGTCACTGAACTTGGTATCAGCAAAATTTGTCGTTGAAAGTGTAAATAAGAAAACCGTCAATACACGGTATAGTACTAAATTGGTATTTAGTATTTCTGTTGAATTTTCGTCCCAAAACAATGGACCTTGTAAAGCTTAGCACGCCTTGTAAAAGGTCTTATGTATATGCTTGAACTCTGACCTAATAAGACCTGCCGAAAATGGCTTTGCTGTAAACATTGCATAATCTTTTTTGAAAGGACAAAGTCTTGTTTAAATTCTATGAGGATAACATTCTACGATGGCAAATGCTTTGCGTGTTAAAGTGTAGGTAAATAATCTATTTTCATAGACTAGCTCTGTTGTTGTGTTTACAAAGCTCCTGTTCTAAAATTTGATGCTATAGTATCAGGTTTTATAACTTCGTTGGCCAGGGACAGTCACTTGTAGAATGTGATATAGGATGCCTTATTGCGCTTCAGCACCGATAGCACGCACGCTAGCCCTAAACAAGCTTGTCTATAAAATGTCATGCAATGCAAATCAATATATCAGATATCTAGTCCTTCCCATAACAGAAGCTCTGCTTAGATTGATGACACAGTGTGAATTGTCGTGAGTTACAATTTGCATCTAGCACCTACGTAGACAAACCGTTATCTAGAATGATCAATGTGATCATGCTAAGCCTGTAGCTAGAGTGTTTTTCACGAAAGAAGTCCCGTTGATGCAACGCTGCAGCGTAGGCAATGCGACCGAGTGAATTTAGCGTTGTCTTAGATCAGCTTATTGCCGCAGGACATCTTTCATGAAAAGCACTTTGTTTGGTTGGCTACGGGAATTATTGTATCGTAGCGTTTGCATAATACACTGCACTGAGGTGCCGTTTAAGTACTATGTGGCTATATAAACATCACAAAACTCGACGTCATCGAACATTGCGCAGAAACAAACTCAAACTACATATACAGGACCCTTATTTCACTAAATTTATCGCTTGACCATAACAATGGTACCTATGTCTCAAAATGACAAATTTTGGAATTTTATCTTTGATGAAAGAAACTGCAGATGGAAGGACACGTGTCTAAAGTGTCAAGGTTGAAATTGCAACCATTCTATCAATAAATCTCTCCGTGCAAATATCACGCACTAGAGTTTCTTTCATCTATGGACCATTCTGCAACGATAATGTCAAAGTAAAGTGATTGGTAGCAGAATTCGATCCCAGATGATAGGTCAAAAACCACACACAAGGCAGCGAAAAACGGAGCAAGCTCAGCATAATAAAATAAAATAATATGCTAACAGTAGCAATGTCATATCGCTACTGCGCGCTGGTTTTATGTAACACTGGTCACCATGCACATCGCAATATCAATAAAGTGTCATATTAATCAATATTATGGTTTCACAACAACCACATAACATTTATGTATGTGGATATGCTTATTGAACTAAAGCTGGTAGGTACAATATAAACAAAGAGCTTGCTTCTTCAGCGCATTTTATTACAATACAATTTTCCATTGAAAACAACTTTGACGATGAGGTTGCCATTTCAAGGGAATATTGCTATGACAATGTTTACATGTTATGCTTATTGCACGTCAAAATTAAAGTAAAAACGGTAAAGTTGTCCATCACACGAACCAGATTCGAAGAAATGAAAGCATTTGTTGTTCTCTTTAGCCTTGTAGATAAGCACTAAGAGATGCCTGGTAACAGTAGGTGGAGTAGTGGGAAAACAAACACAGCACTAGTAGACCGCCATCCACATTGGTAGATAGCAGCTCTCAGATCGCCAAATAAGACCTGGATGCGAACAGCCCAAGACGCAAAGAGTGACACTAAATAAACAAACAGAAATGACACAAAAGTCATATAAAACGGAATATTGAGGGGCGGTATACTTAATTCACCTGGGGTAATTCACCCAGGTGCACTAAGTACACTTTTAGTAGACTTGATTCACCCTGATCATTTCCGGGTGCATTAAGTACACTATTTAGTAGATATAAATCACCTTGATAAATCAATTAATTATCTCTACCAAATCAGAGTATACTTTATGCACCTACAAAACCTCCTTGAAAGAGAAAATAATTAGGGAGTGGCATGTCGGCTTCAAAGAAATAGGAGTTATTCCTGTTTGGTCCCACTAGCTACTAACCCATTTGGGACCTAACAAAAATCGCAATTTTAATAATATTTTCAATCCTCTTTCGTCCTGATTTTTTTTCATGCTAAATGCTACCTCGTTTACTGTAAGCGACAAGATTGTGTCAATTGTGTTAAGAACCATGATTGTTTTAAAAGTTTTACCTAGAAATGAATTGACTTAGCAACCATTGAGATAGTATAATCATTTTCGCCTTCCCTGTAACTTGCCCGAATAATACGGACATGCTATTACATAATGCATAGCATTTTCAAATTGCAAAGTTTCACGCGTTTCGTTCGTGAATTCAACAAACTACTTACTATATCGAACAAAGCATGTTTTAACAGCTGGCTTCACAATTAAAGCGTTTTTATGCTAATTAAAGTCGGTAGAGTCGTAAGAATATCTGTTAGTTACTGCCTACCTACTGTTATAAAAGTCATTGCCCTCCCGCTTTGATTTTTCGCTCTGCCAAGAATGAGAAATAGACATTTTTATTTTATGCTATGTTTAGATTAGGTTTGAGTAGACTGTTTTCTAACATCGTGTATAACACTTTCATTGGCCACGACGACACATTATTTCTTGGAGCCCAAGTAGCTGCGGCGCGTTCTTTCGGGTTGTACCGCAGAGATCAGCAGATGCTGGGTGCGGCAAGCTGAAGACAGGGCGCTATGGCGCTCATTAGAGGAGGCTTTTCTCCAGCTGTGGACAAATATATGATGATGATGCCGCAGAGGCTGTGGATGCGATATACTAAACTAATGTTCCTTAGCATGAAAATGCCTACCAGGTTAAGTTTAGGCACAGATTTCTCTACTTCTTTATGAGTGTAAGAACAGGAGTAATATAATAACAATATTTAATGACTACTAAATCTCGAGGACCAAGCTAAAGTTAGAATTACTATGTTCATCAAAGACCAGTGGTAGTAATTTTCTATGTGTTTAATGTTCTTGTTTACTTCCTACAATTCTCATGACCCACTTTACGACTCTGTCTTTGCAGGAATGTGGTCATGTGATATTGTTAAAGTTAATTAGCTATACCGCGTCAGGGGAATGCGTCAAAATTATCAGTCTGTACATCATATAGCACTTTGAACCAAAGGCAGAAATAGATCGATTTAGATAATAAAAAAAAACAAAGATTTGCATCGTATGGCGACATCACACTATTCCTACATAATGAAAATGTGTTTGAAAGAAACATTTCGACTGGTACCGCGATCAAAGTGGCGCCATCTAGTTAAAATTCATGTCTAATTTACTACAGGAAGATGGAATTACTCACGTGATACTATTTTTATTTGTAAAGGAAAATAACGCTGCAAAACACACGATAAACTCGTGCAATAATATTACTATATTATGTACATTTTACTTCCTTCAGTAGCCAGTTTTACGGATGCTAGACTGCACATATGTCTTACGTAATTTCCTTCAACTTCAATTTAAAGAAGGACCGTACTTGACTGTAGTGTTGTAACAATTTTTACCCGACTACCAACAGGGGAGGGTTATGAGGTTAGCACCCTATGTTTGTATGTTTGTATGTATGTGGCCGATTTCTTTGTTCCCACGTAGCGCTGAAACTACTGGTTCGATTTCAACAAATTATGTATCGATTGATTCGTCTCAATACCCCGATGGTTATAGGATTTAGGGCTCCGACCCCGAATAAGCCTTCAAAACGCGTATTAAAGTTTAGGTAGCCGCAGGCTGCAGGCCCCATAGAGAAAAATTACAATACCTACGACCTATTTTCATTTTCAACTCTATGCATCAAATATGACCGATACGTCATTCTATTTTGTCAATGTAAATCTTTCAAACTTTTATAACTTTCACGTAGTCGGGTTGTAGTTTTTAACTTTATCTTGTGTATATCCTCATTAATCTTAACATGAAGCATGTTCAACAAAGGTGAACTTCCGAGTAATCGATCATTCATTAATGACTAATTCCACCTACAAATCATTGTTATTGGCCCATTAACTGACTATAGTTCAATTATAATAAAACAAAGCTGTTCTGTTATTAACTGTGTAGCAGTATATGTATATATGTAAAAAAATAGTGAACTCATCTAATAAAATAAAAGCAACATGGAGACTAATAAATAACGAAACTGGTAAATCCAAACCACGTAATAGAGAAATAAGGTTAAAAATTAATAATTCAATACTTATTCATGATAAAGATATTGCCGATGCTTTTGATGCATTCTTTTCTGATATTTCAAAAGTTGTTACATGTTCTCTAAACTCATCACCTTCAATGGCGGTTAAATTATTAGAATCATCTGTTGAAAAATGTAAGGAGGTTTTTACCTTTAGTCATGTTAATGCTTATTATATAGTGAAAACATTAAAGTCTGTTAACATAAAAAACACTGAGGATCTTTGGGGTATTTCAACCAAAGTTCTGAGTTCAATTATTAAGGAAGTTGCTCCTTGTTTGGCCTACATTTTCAATAGTTGTGTCGATGCAGGAGTTTTTCCTGATCTCATGAAATATAGTAAACTTGTCCCTCTTTATAAATCTGGTAGCCACACTGATCCGGCCAATTACAGGCCAATTTCAATACTCCCTGCAATAAGTAAAATTTTTGAAAAAATTATTCTAACTCAGTTGTCCTCTCATTTTAACCTTAATAGGCTACTTCATAAAAATCAATTTGGCTTCACCAAGGGTAGATCAACAACTGATGCTGGTACAGCCCTATTAAAGCATATATTGGATGCCTGGGAGAAAGCGAAAAACGCTATCGGTATATTTTGTGACCTTTCTAAGGCTTTTGATTGTGTAGATCATGATACACTAATTAGAAAATTGAAACACTATGGAATTGGCAACAAGGCACTGGACCTTATGCAATCTTATTTATCCGATAGAGTCCAAAAAGTAGATATTGGTAAAGAAAGATCTAGGGGCTCAAAAATTGAATTAGGCGTCCCACAGGGATCAATATTAGGACCCTTTTTATTTTTAGTATATGTAAATGATCTCCCTTTTTTAGCAAAAGATCTCTGTGATATAGTCTTATTTGCTGCTAGCTTCGCTTTCACAAGTACTAGATTGGTTCACCGCCAATAACCTCTTACTCAATGCTAAAAAAACCAAGTGCATAAAATTCATGTTACCAAATGTAAGAGAACACCCAACTAAGATAATGCTAAAGGATGAGATAGTTGACCTTGTAGACTCAACTGTTTTCCTAGGGTTACATATTGATTCCTCTCTTCAATGGGGACCGCAAATTGATGCCCTTGCAGGTAGACTTAGTTCAGCAGCCTATGCTGTTCGAACAATTAGATATATTACCGATGTAGATACAGCTAGGTTAGTTTATTTTAGTTACTTCCATAGTATAATGTCTTATGGTATCTTGCTTTGGGGACGGGCAGCCGACATTCAGACTATCTTTGTTCTTCAAAAAAGGGCTGTACGCGCAATTTATAAATTAAAGCCACGCGATTCTTTGAGGGATCTATTTAAAGACATAAATATTTTGACAGTAATATCGCAATACATCTATGAAAATCTAATGTATACGCACAAAAATAAAGATAGCTTTTTGAAAAAATGTGATGTTCACAACAGAAATACAAGAAACAAGAACAAGCTACACATTCCATCATATAGATTACGTAAGGTAAGCAAATCATTTATGGGAAATTGCGTAAGCTTCTATAATAAGCTTCCATCTGAAGCAACTGAGCTCCCTATTCGTAAATTTAAACAGTACATTAAACGAAATCTTATCAAGAAAGCCTTTTACTCCATAGATGATTATATCAATGATGTTAATGCTTGGCCAGATGTCGCCCAGTTCCGCACCGACAATAGTATTATAGGAGAACAATCTTAAGCTTAGTTTTATATAAATATTGACCTGTATCTAAATCCCATTGTATTTAGACTTAGATAGGCGAATAACATTGTATTAAATTTTTAAGCGTTATACACTTACTAGTGGTTTATTTTTCGCTTCTTCCACTAGTGGACAAAAAATTGAAGCGAACAAAATCAATAACATTTTGTTTCTTATTTGATAATAATTACTATTATTAAGCTGTTTATGTATAAAATTTGACTTGTCTAAGTGCTTATTTTGTAAGCCTAAAGAAATAAAGTTATTGAATTTTGAATTTTGAATTTTTGTATGTACCTATGTATAATTTACACATTACACACAGACAGTAAAATGACAGGCTCACGTCTATGGATGCTCAAAACGCCTTTGTCTGAAAATATCATCCATCACAATCAGAAGATTAGTACCCTACCCACTGCATAGGTTCCACATTTGCCATTCTTTCCACGCCAGTATTTTTTATTATTATTTACTAGCTGTTCTCCGCGGTTTTACCCGCGTTGAATTCGAATTTTATATTTCTAGGGCAGGTCAAAAACGCCTCTGTTACTCTCCATCCTTTCAACTAACTCTATACCAAAAATCAAGTCGATTGGTTGTTTAGTTAGGGCAAGAAGGAAGGACGAACAAACAAACACACTTTCGCATTTATAATATTAGCTAGGACTAGTTAGGATTATTTTGTTTCATATAAAACCCAGACTAATGTATGCCGTTGACCCACCAGATCAGTCTCCGTCATCTATTTCCAAACATCTGTCTTTTTGCACCTGTCGTCACTACGTTTATTTATTCATGCATCTTGCCAGGAATACGTTTTACACAATAGTCAATTAAATCTGACACTGATGTAACAAACGTCCCTAGACTCCGGTAGCCGCTTCCGCAAGCTTGCTTGCCACCTGTGTAGCAAAAAGTTCTTACTCAATGATGTTTCATCAAATGTATACCTGATTTTCTTTCATTCTTTTTCAGTTTTCCACACGTTCCCTGGAGCCATCATTCGGGCTCCTATTCAAAGACTTATTAGACGACCTCGGCGTCAAGACCACGGGTGCTTCTGTCATAGCCAGCACTCTGGACTCCGTGGTGAATTTCTCCGGGTTCTTCGTGGGGCCGGTGATAAAGACGTTTTCGTATAGAAAGGTCTGCGTGGTTGGGTCTACAGTGTGTGCACTGGGCTTGCTGTTCACTGCACCAGCTAACAGCATGGGGCATATATTGGCTACATACAGTATTATAGGAGGTGAGTGGTTTAATTACATTCTTTTTATTAGGAGATGAATGACATACACATAGAGAAGCTCAACAGTGGGTTGTAAAAGGCTGGTGATGTTGAAAGAAGGTTGATAAAGATGGTCAATAAAAAATATAAGGGTCCTGTATTGCGAAAGTTTTCTTGTTCAGTTTTCAGTGCTGTTTCTCAATTCTCCTAAGTTGTTGTTCCTATGTCATCCAGGTTTAGTAACTCATCTCTATTGTGCTAAAATAGTTACCTATTGATGTAAATAATGTTGGTTAAAGGTTTTTGGCAACATAGCTAACAGCAACTCCATTCTTACATGAAGTGGCCATCGACCATTCGCATACACATCATACGTACAAAGTAACACCTTATCAAAACCCTGACATGAAACAGGTTCTATCTAGTAGGTTAGTAGGAACTGTTCTAGTTTGTTCTAAGGCCGCGGGTCGTCTCTAACCTGACCTATCCAATGAGTCATGCCACAAGTACTACTTATTTACGTAACAGTCTCTGATTGAGAACGGAATCGAAAACATGCGAAACAATAAATTGTTTCGCATGTTTTCCATTCCGTTAAAGGTAAACCTTTAAGCGGATCAGCGTGCGATTACGCAAAAGCCACCAATCCTTTATTGACATTTGAAAGCGTTTTGAATGGGATATTATGACCATTAAAATGGTTCTCAATGTCAATTATAGGGTGGGTGGTTTTTGCGTTATCGCACAACTGGCTAACGTATAGCAAAACGAATTTGAATTGATATCAGTTATTCTACTTAAACAATTGCAGCGAAGAAAACCAATTCTAATAAATTTTCAGTGTTTAGCTGTTTGCATTTTTTTCTTTTATATATTATTGTTATGTACCTACTATCTTAGGGAAATAATAGATATAGATTTTATTATTGATTCTGAATAACGAATTAGTCGACAAACAAATAATAAACGTAAAGATTTCCATGCCATGTGATCAGTTCATGTGATCTTCTATCAAGATAAAGGATTCTTTCATGAATAAAATGCACTACGCCTGCAAACTGAAGCGGTTGGGCAAACAGGCTTTCAATGCAAATATTTGGCTGTGATTTTAGTATCAAATAAAACCGGCTTATCGCAAGTTGTGTAATCTGTTCTTTATAGCAATGACACGTGCCCCGGATATAGATTTACCTAATTTAAATAATATCGCTGGTTGAATATTATATGGAATGAAATGAAATGAAAATATTTATTGAAAAAAAAATACACAATAACAATAGTATTCGCACAGCCTAAAAAAACAGAGAAATTTCGCATGCGTGACATTACTTAAAAGATTTTTAATTGGGGTTTAACGGAAGTCTAAGATTAAAGTAAAGTAAACTTTAAATTGCATGCTTAATATAGCTGATTAACAAAATGTCAGAATGTACTTGCGCAACATGTTGAAATTTTAAACAACATTACAACTTATTCTGTAAATTTTACGTGGCCTTGAGGCGATCGTAGTCGTAAACAAAACAATTCATTTCTCACTTGTTTTTTGACTGAAACGAGTTTTAATAATGTGTTTACTTCAATTCGACTTTTATATTATCGCTTATGCCATGCAATATGAACTTTCTTATATTAAGGCGCCTACATCGATTCAAACTAGCGCCGCCACCTATTTCATCTTAATATTACGTTGAACAGAGGAAAGTTCAAAAATCTATCGCACGGTTTGTGATACCTATTATAAGCTTTTTATATGCCTCTGTAATAGTTTTATTCCATTTAGTTTAGGCAGAGAATCGAAGTTGCCCTTATGGTGGCCTGGCCACCAAAAGCTATTTTCGATTCTGTCTAAACTAAATAGAATAAAGCAGAGGCATTAAATAAAGAAGCTTGTAATAGGTATCACAAACTGTGCGATGGATTTTTGAAATTTCCTTTGTCCAACGTAATAATAAAATAAAATAGGTGGCGGCGCTAGTGTTCGCCGGGGTACCGCCTTAAAAACAAAAAAAAAAGCGTCGGCGGTCGCGGTGTAGGAAACCGTTCGACCCCTCAACTCAGCCCGTGGATGTCGTAGGAAATAACTAAGGGAACCTACTAGAGGAAGGGCAGCACCTTCATTCTTTTTATTTTATTTATTAACACCTCTGCAGCTATCACTTATCCGCCTGCAACGCGTAGTAATGGGAAAACCTTGGGGGAAGGTTTGGAGGAAACTCGCTCACCTTATAAATGCTAAAATCTACGAGCCAACTCCACCAGCGCATTTGAAGAGAAATTATTAGTCATTAGAAATTACAGGTGCGATGTTATCGCTATGTGAAGACACGCTTGCGGTGTTGTCTTAGACTTAAGTAGCACGTAGAAGCTATCGTCGGAGGTGTGGTTTTACACGTACCTTACACGTTTATGCTGATGTAAATAAATTATCATAATTATCAGATAATTTGTATAGAATTAGCGTTGGCCCAAAAACTGTGATCAGACAGAAACGTGCCGCTAATACTACGAACCATACGAATCTTTATCTTTATGTTATGTAGGTATAAAAGCAACGAATTCGTACCCTAATTAGGTCTTGTCTAATACGCAAATGCACGGATATCTCCCACCGAAACGAATGCCACTTATACCATCTATATATTAAGTAGATATACTTTAATATGCTCAATAGCTCTGTTTTCTGGCGGAGTTACACCCGGTGCAGGTACATCAGAAAGCACGTTAAGTCGTTGTTTCTGTGTCCACAATTTACATAAATCCACTAGTTTTTCGAAGATCGAATTATTGTTATATGGAAACTAAAATATAAATATCGCAAATTTATTTAATTCTATTATCTCTATATATAAGCACTCTATTTAAAAATGCCTATCTCTTCCAGGATTCGGCGTAGGCCTAGCGTCGTCATCATCGTTCGTATCCCTAAACCACTACTTCTCGAAGAAGCGCGGCCAGGCCGTGGGGCTGTCGATGGCGGGCACCGGCTTCGGACTCATGGTGATGCCGCAGCTAGTCAAACTGCTGCTGGTGGAGTATGGCTTCAGGTAAACATCACCAGCCAGAATACCACACACAGACAATTAGGAATCCCTGTTTGCAACACGCCGGTGACATAAAGATTTATTTATTTTATTTATGATTCAGTTTTTAAGTTTTATAATATCCATTCTTAAGAAACCCTACTTTACTCAACCATCTGTCACACTAGTGACTCTACACACTCTTACACAATAAAAGTACATAAAAACAACTAAGGTATAAAAAAACTTAATGTTACGAAATGGCGCATGGCGTCCGACTCAGCATTATGTTGCAATAGCCATTGCGCATAGCTATCACAACGCTGATACGCTGATCTTCCGTCGGAACCAACGCGTCACCTACACGAAACACAATTGATAAGAGTACAAATAAGACAGAAAAGTCCAGTAAAGTTCATTATGTAACAGTAAAGTTCACATGTCTACCTACGATAATAACTAGTTTAGAAAAGATACAAAATAAATTACGAATAAAAAAAAGCTATATGAAAAAAAACTACAGAAAAATTACCACAAAACGTAACGCTCCTTGTGTACGGCAGAATAGACCCATAGACTCATCGTGCCCGGTAGTCTAAGGAAGTGTTAGGGAAGAAAGAGACCAGCAGTGGTAGAGCACCGAGTAGAGCTATCGCACTATAGAATAGAAATTTCATGTATGCGATCTTCAGTGCTTTTCTGATGTTCTAAGATATACTTTTTTAATCTAGCCCTAAAGACACACACCCACTGAAGATCCCTTAAGGTGGTGGGATGTTGTTCCAGTACTTTAAATTACCTACTACTTAGAAAGCTGCCTCCAAAAGCTGCCGAGTGATGAACTGGCGTCAACAACTGTTTTGAGCATATTTTTTTTCTCAGACACCAAACTGAGTCTCTCGTATGAGTACACAGGCGTACGGTACTTAATCACGTCAAAAAGTAAGCAAGCGAGGTGGCGCTTCTGGCGCTCTTTCATTCTGAGTAAAGAGTTTTGTTATCACCATATTAAATAAAAGAATAACAAGGGAACCTTTGGTTTATTTTTGCAAATAACAATGACAAATAAATGTCCTAATTAATAGTTAATAAGCAAAAACAGTATATAGATTTTTGGGCTTACGCCGCTCTGCTCTGTACCGCTCCTATGAACGCGAAATCCTATGCCTAAAGGATATTTCACAAAATGGCATTCCAGGCCTTTAATGCAGATAGTGTCCAGCTCAGACCCCCCCAGTGCAAATCGCTCGGCTCGTATTCCTACGCTCGGTTACGTAAAAGCTTTGTCGCAAATCCGAAGGCTGAACATTTCGGATGTGTAATGCCCATGTTTCTGTTATTTCCAGATGGACCGTAGTGATCCTCGGAGCACTTGCGTTCCACGCGGTGCTCGGCGCCTGCTTCTTGCAGCCCATAAAGCGGCATCTCAAGGAGGTGCCCGTCGACTGCGAAATGCAGAATGTGAAGGTATACTTATATGCAACTAGCTTTTGCTGGAGGCGTTGTTTCAGAATAAATGGCATGAAGCACTTTTTTGCTAACCCACACTGTCCCAATGCTGGGCAAAGGTCTCCCCCTAAACTAAATTGTCCATGATTCACGCTCGTCTGCTAGGTACTATTACTTCTTACTTCAAATGTTGGTCAAATATACCTGCCCCTGTTACTCAGCCTACAAAAGTGGTTCTTGGCTTACAATTACAACACAAGAATTTTCAATTTTCACCTGAGAACATCGTCCCTTTGGCGAAGTAAATTTTACTTTATCTGTCTTAGTTGAGGTGAAAGTCACGGACTTATGCTATTACTATTTATATGGGCAAAATGAAAAAAAAAAAAAACTTGTAAGACCCGTTCATTTAGCCAGAACCTTGCGCTAATAAATAAACTCCTTAGATTTCTTCACATATTTTTTTGTTATTTAAAACTAACCATTTTCAGGAAATGGAGTGTATACTAGAAAGCGACGAAGAAGGCGAAGACAAGTTCGAAATAAATCCTCTAGTGAAGAAAAACCTGCCAAAGTTAACGACCCAGCGTTCCCACACCAACATGAACCACCCGTCTGTCCGGACGATAGGCCTGCCGCGCGCTAAAACTTGCGATAAACCTCTGCAGGACTTTGGCAACCCCAAACTGTATGGTAAGCTGAATGATACTCGTATGGTGGTGCCATCTAAGGCCTTTTGGACAAACTACCCAATGTAGACGATTCCAGCAGACGAACTGAACAATGTACAAGCAGCCTCTTTAAATATGTTAATCTAAAAATATATAATTTAAATATGTGTAGAGTCGAGTATAAGTAGCGGCATTAGTTACGTCTTTGAGCAAATACACGGATAGAAGAACTCCAAACAACTAACGTCATCTGGCGGAAGTTTCTACAAAGGGTACGTCAAATATCGCTTTTGATCATCATCGCAGCAGCTAAGCAGCGAATCTAAGCGGTGGAATGTGTCAAACCAAATCCATCAAATCTGTCAATAAATCATTTAAATGTTTTGCGTGCGCGCACGAGCACCCCTTTCGCTTGGTTTGTAATTTCGAGCTCGACCGAAATGTCGTCATGATGAGAAAGCTCCGTGCTTGCAGTGTGGTGCTGGCTAGGCACCCCACCTCTTCCACCGATATCCACCGGAGGGTGGGCAGCGGCGCCCCCTAATCCATCACCTAACTGCGATCCCCAAAACAATCAACCCGCATTCCTAGCGTGGAGATTATGACCTAACCCCTAACGATAAGAGTCAACGTGGACTTAGGCTTGCGATAATAATAAATAACACCATATCGCCTGACATATCAGGGTAGGACTATGTCAGTGGGTTGGTAAAAACTGTTGATGTGAAAACCGCTGTCGTGCAATGAGTTTTCTTTCTAATATGTAGGACTTTTTTCCATCTGTCTAAATATAACAATAAAACAATACATCCCCCCAGGTCTAACAACAGCGGCATCAGTAGCCGTCATGCCGCGAGTGACATCTAGCGGCAGCATGAGCGAGGCGGCGCGACGTCGGAAGGTGTCCGTCATCTCCAACATATCTAACATGGACTTCACGGGCAGCTATCTACAGCTGTACCTAGACGTAAGTGTTGCCATTCAGTCAAGGTTACAGCGGCAGCGTCAGTGGCTGCCACGATATGAGTGACAACTAGCGGCAGGAAGATGAAACATTGTTAAACTCTGGATTTTAAACTAGCTAAGATGAGAAAAGGATAAAAGTACAGGACTAACCAAATCAACCTTAACCCAGACCTAAAAAGTATTAAAAAAAGACTCGAAATCAGTCTGATAAGGCGCAAAAGGCCTTTTGTTAATTTGTATTTGAGGTATTCAAATCACGGCGAAAGCAGATAGATCACAAACATTTTTTCGGAGTCTTCGTCTTCGGTCGACCTGCATATTTGCGCTTACTGAAATTTTCGTCCAAAATCTGCCGCCGCATCTGCCCTCACGGAAGTCCTAGGAAGATGGGCAGGCTCAAGTGTGTCGACGAATGTAGCGTCCCACACAATAGGCCTCCCAACTCCCATGGAGCTAGAATCATGTCGTCGGGCCTCTTAGTAAGCTCTCTTATCGGGAAAACTACGAAACAAGAGTAAGGTTGGTCCGCGTAGCTTATATCTCATTAAAAATCTTTTCTTTTAGGTATCTTGTATCTGTCTAGTATATATGTATATCTCCTCGCCTCGCCAGCACATTATGTATTATGTACGTTTACCGTTGAACCTGCCTACGTATATCTTACAATGCTTTTTTTATTTCTAGACGGCAGATGACGACAAAGCCATCCAGATGAAAGCCATCAAAAAGCCAGAGCCGGAGAAGGTGGAACAGCCTACAAGCTTCATCCGCAAGTTTATTGTCCTCATGGATCTGGACCTTCTGAAAGACTGGTCCTTCCTCAACCTGCTTTTAGGACTTTCTTTATTCTGGAGTGGGGAATTACAGTTCAGGTAATTTATATAAAAGAAAGAAGCGATGGCGCTCATTAGGGGAGGCCTATGTCCAGTAGTGGACTGATATAGGCTGATGATGATGATATAAAAGAAAAAAAAAGAAAGACTAAACATCGCCACGTTGAATGGCAATGCTAATTCGATGACCGAAATAAAAGCCAGCATTCCGATCACCTGTGGACTCTATTAGAAATTTTCTAAGATCTTTGTATATAGCGTGTGCCCCAGGACCCCTAGGACCTAGCGCTCCCACTACAAACGGCTCAAATAGGTAACCTCGGTCAAGGTTAGCGTATTTTCGCCGTTTGAGTGACTCCGCTGACGTTGCTGCGGAGCAAAAACTTCAATTATAAAAAAAACTAATTTATTAAAAAAATTATTAAATTTCGATTATTTGTTTATTGATATATTTTTTAAATTGACCTGTCAATGAGCTTATTAAAGTTTGCCTTATATTTATAACGATTATAGATTCTGTCAAATTTTTCTTGTTTCAGAATGTTAACACCATTCTTCATCCAGAGTCTAGGCTACAACATGAACGACACCGCCTTCTGCCTCTCAATGACCGCGATCACGGACATCCTGGTTCGGCTGATCCTGCCGCCGATATTCGACCGGACTACTATCTCTAAGAAGATGATCTTCTTTATATCTGCTTTCTTTTTGGCGGCGACTAGATCTGGTAAGTAATGAAATCACACTCCATAAATTATAATTGCGTTACCTCTGTCTGCATGTTAAGTTAAGTTGTTACGATTTGTAAATGAGGATAGATTTTACCCGATTGCAAAAGCGGATGGTACCCAATGGTTTTTGGTGCATATTATAATAAGTGGCAAACTTTGGGAGGCCTTCTATACCCAGATGTGTTTCCACTGCTGGGTATAGAAGATCTCTCTTGCTGTAGATGATGGGTTATTACCATCTGATCATATGATCAGATTGTGGTTGCATTTGATCAAACAAAAAGTTCCCAATGGATTATTGATCCGATGCAACTGGATGATGTTAGTGGTGGGAGTTCCTTTACCCGTCAGTTGTCACTGTAGCCCAAACAAAAGGACACGTTTTATCGCGAAAGTGACACAGGCTTTATTAAATTGCAAAAAATCCAATCATACAGAGCAAATTTATTGTTTTTTTTTCCAAGAAAGTAAAATCAGGAGGTCTACTTTGAAAGACAAACGAATTTGTGAAGATGACGGATCGCACCAAACGAAAGTCGACCGATCCGTTCATTCGATGACCTAACTATGATAATGATTCTGATATTTATTTCTTTGGAATCCAAAACTAAACGTGTGAGTTGGTGACGCGCCCGAGCGCAACTTGCGTGTTCGTTTCGTGCGACCGACCTCATCCGTCTCGTTTATTTTTCAAAGTAGACCTACAGGTCTACTTTTTACCTGTTGGGAAATAACAAAGGACTGTTTGCTTGACTAATTTATTGGAATTTTTGAAACTATAAAGATTGTGTCACTTTGTTCAGTTTTTTAAAGTAGACCTCCTGCCGGCTGAGGGTAAAATCTGACTGCGGATTAAAATAACACTAAAGTACTTTGCTTGCTATTTAACCCTTCGTCCCTTTCAGCATTGGCAGAGCAAACGGAATGGGTCCCCCTTATGGTGTGGCTGTCCATCTGCGGGTTCTTCCGAGGCATGTGCCTGTCCAACTTCACGCTTACCATCTCGGAGTACTGTCCGCTAGAGAAGCTGCCCGCCGCCTTCGGACTGCATATGGTCAGCAAAGGGGTGTTGGTGGTTATTATTGGACCCATCATAGGTGAGACTTTTACTTATTTCTTTAAGGTGGAGTATTTTTGAGGGAAATCTATGCTTGTTAAGTGGCGCGCTTTCTCAACAGTGAACGAGACGTCACGCTTGGGTCGGTTACGCTAAATCGCGTTTAATCGGCTCATGTCGTCATCAATCGTATTAAGTAAATGTTTAAAAAGTGCTCCATTACAAGAATTAGGTTTATGGTTTGTGTGCATAAGCAAACACCCTCTTTGACCAAAATATACCTTTGACCACAATCGTTGCAGAAGAAGAATTTATATAATTACCTAGCCTAATCTGCGGCTTCACTCGCGTTCAGTGAACGTATAAAACATGGAATCCTTCCTTCAAGGAAAATATGCGCGCAACATGACACAACATTGCAAACAAACTTACATTTCAAATATCCTTCGCAGATTAGCTAAGAATTTGTTAACACTCAGGACGCACAGTTCAAAGTTGACTTTATTCCCTCGACGTTTGAGATGAAATTGACGTTTGCCGTCGCTTGCATTGCATAACTCAACAAACAATATGCTCCAGTCCAGCCAGTCGCCTTGCGAACTTAATTAGTTCGCAGCTCAGTTTACAAGCGCCATCTTCCAAAGCACATTGTTTCAAGGTCATTTTCGAACGCAAGAAATGCTTCCATGTTTATCCGTTCACTGCTCACGTACTTAGATAAAGTAGTCACTGACCTAGGTTGTAGATGAAATTACGTTGTGGCCTGTGCTTTATGAGTCATTTGCAAAAAAATTGTACTTTACTCCAAAATGTTTTGTCCCGCCTGTAAATCAAGAAATTATTATGAACTGGTTGTCAATGTCACAGATTTGTTATGTTCTAAATATTATTTAGAGTATTTCTCGTTAATTTAAATCCTTTAAATCTTTCACGTTCAATTAAATCTATTTTTTAAAAATAAATAAAAATAATGAGTTTTCGGTTTCGTTTCCTTTTCCATACAATTCCGTTGTGTCCCACATGGGCTTTTGATAACAAAAACATCAACTAACGCTTATTACGTTGATATATTATTAGATTTATTAAAGGGGATATTAGTTAATAAACTGTTCTACAGAAAGAAAAGAAAATTGCTTTAAAACGTTTAGTTTAAGCACAGAAAATTTGATTTTAAACCTATGTCCCCTTTTTTTGTTTTTTGTGTAACGCCTTTTTGTAACGACGAAAAGACGTACTTATAATTTATATTTAAACGTAGTCTTAATTTAATGAGCACTGGCAAAACTGTATTTTGCTGCCAAGCTATCGAGAAAACCATGCCGCCATACTTTTTTCATTCTCGTCAGTGATTTGAATGTGACAGTCGATTTTTGTCGTTCAAATTTTCCTATGTGTAACGTCGATTTTATTTGGTAAGTGTGTCTTGAAATAACTCAAAAACTTTGTGTGTTTATGTATTTCCATATACTTATGAGAATGCGAATGAAATTTAACCGTTACAGTGAGTTTCTTTTTTGTGGTTTATCAAAACTCGTGTTGTCGCCATGAAATTTGTGTAACATTTCGTGTTTTTGTGTAACATTTCGTAACGTTACACACAGAAATAAATGTAAAGCTGTGGACATATTGCTGAAACCGTCGTGATTTTAGCCAACTTCAGAATAAAAGAGGGGTTATGATTTGCCTATTTGTTAAAAGTATTACGCGATACCTTTGCTGATTATGAACCGATTGAGATTTAACATTCTTATTCGATTAACAGTTTTTTTAAACAAATTTTTTTATAATTGTACAAATAATAATAAATTAACAAAAATAAAATATATGTATGTATTTATCAGAATCAAAGAATAAAAACAAATTACGACTAATATTTACACTTAGGTAAAAAGTCTAAAAATCAAATCCATCATACGGAAAAAATATCAATTTCATGAAGACCGACAACGCTACAGTGTTTGTTAAATTTACTTACAGTTATGATGAATACTATTGTACTTTTAATTTTAAATTATTTTCTTATGCTAGCTAGTGAAACATACAATTCGAATTTTTGGTCCTAGAGAATGCCGGGTTCCTTACGATATTTTCCGTCACTGTTGGAGCAGACATAAACTTATCCGCGATAAGAAAAGTTCATTGGTTCACGACCGGGTTTGAACCCAAATCCACTTGACTTCAAATGCCTAATCATGCTTTTTTTGAATGTAAATTACCTATGTAGTTTTATAACTTTTATATTACTTATCATTAATTATATTGTATTTATTTAGACACCAATGACAGCAGCAGAACGGCAGCGAAAAAACCGAGAAAAATTAAAAAAAGATTCCTGAGAAACTAAAAAAAAAAATAAAAATATAAAATAGAAAACTATAAAAAAAAATATTCTATCGGAGTCAAAGTTAACCAACCAGAGAAATAAAAAAATGCCCAAAAACGCAAAGTTCGATACATTCTGTCTAAAAAACATTATTGTGAACTATTCTTTATAAATTTTTTTGTGTAACGTTTTTTGTGTTACGTACAATTTTTTTGAAAATGACTCTTATTCCCAGACCATAACAGCGAAATCAGTCTCAAACACTTTAGAAGCCAAAAAGCGTTCCATACTCCAAATGTTCGCCACTAAAACTCACCTTCCCTTACAGGATACGTCCGAGATTTCACAGGAAGCTTCTCTATTTGCATTCACGTACAAAACGCGCTGATAATGTCCTGCGTCTTGGTTTGGGGCATCGAATACGCGCTCACCTACAGCCGGAGTCGCAAGGTGGTGCAAATATAGTGTACACTGCTAGCAAGATGACGGACAAAGTTTATTCGAGTCGCACGATTTGTGAAGGTGACTACTGGCTTTTACTTTTAAATAGTGTACTACGCTGCTTCTTAAATCAATGGACGTAGCTTAGTCGGAAGATCTTCCAGATATAGTGTACACTGCTAGCAAGATTACGGACGAAGTTTATTCGAGTCGCCCGGTTTGTAAAGGTGACTACTGGCTTTTACTTTTAAATAGTGTACTACGCTCCTTCTTGAATCAATGGACGTAGCTTAGTCGGAAGATCTTCCAAATATAGTGTACACTGCTAGCAAAATACTGGACAAAGTATATTCAAGTCTATAGAAGACTTGTGTTGATTGATTCGTCTTCCGTAAGCAAAATAGCTTAAAAGTTTATTGTTCTAAGTGCAGTGCCAAATTTTATATTTGCACTTTTTAACATATTTATTTTAAAATATGTTAGTATGACAAGAATCGAAGAATTTATAAAACATGACAAATACTATGACAAAACAAAATCCAAGACAAAAGGAAAATCATAAATCAAATTACTATGACAAATATTTAGAATTAGACATGACAAAATATGAATTTTAATAAATGTGCCAAGCATTATACAATTTTATAATCATTTATGCTTTTGGTTTGTGTTTTTTGTTGATTTTTTAAATTTATATCACAATCGAGCGATATTTCGCGTTAGATACTTAAATGATGAATTCTTCAATTATTTTTCGTAATAGAAACATAAATAATTATCCTCTTTAAGTGAATTCAAAAGCACATTGATTCCCAAAACAATAGATCATATCAGAATCATATCAGAAAAGTTTATTTGAAGAATTTACCATTTTTTGTAATCACTACATATAATTGTGGCAAAAATATGTATAAAACCTCTTCCATTCATATCTGTCAAATAACCAGTGAATTATATTTATATTATTCTGACAATATATTGTATTTTCAAGCTCTTCGATCAAAAAAAAGAAGTACAACTTTTATAATTATGTACAATTTTGAGTGTACGATACTTACACAGAATCTCGTGTGAGTGAACACAATCACATGATTTGGTCGAAGACTACATAGCTATGTTATAAAAATACTCGTAAAGTGGAATATGTAAGTACATTATTAAACAGTACATTGTTTTTAGAGGAGGTAAAACAAGCATGAGATGTCAATTTGTGCTACAATTTAGATAAATCGATTGATTAAATTCATTTGAAGATATTCAATCTCGGCTCTCATATATGCGCGAAGTATGAAAATAATTCGCCCAAAGATAGCAAATATGTGTTTTTCATTCGGACGAATCATCGAGATGTCTATTCTTCGGATAGACGCAAAAATCGCATAGTTGTAAAAAAAAATCTACATTGTTTTTCAATAATAATATTTTTAGACGGCTGTATGTAGTTAACTATTCGTATTTTAGATGATTATTTGTATAGAACTTTAGAATTCCTTTTTACCCTTTTAGACGTTTTTATAGTCCTTATACTATTGACTATTGGAACTTGAATATGTATGACAAAAAAATACGCCTGATCACAACCAAAGAGCAAAGCCCTGAGTTTCGTTTGATGATAGGATCGACACGTCATCGTGACATCTCATTTTCCCTTCGAACATAAGGAAAGGAAGCGATTTACTAATTCGCTTTCCCTCTGCAAAATACAAACGTTGTTCTACTCAATGACGTTTACGAGGGAACACAATTTTTGTTCCGGGTGTGAGCGTAACCCCCTTTTAATTGCAATTGTGTGCAATACATGCGGGCGTAACCCTTCCTCTATTCTCTGTGTGCATACTCGTACGTGTTTCGGTAAACACATTTTTAACGGAGAGGGGAGAGCCTTCCCCTGTAAAAAATTTGGGATGTTGGGGCAGTTATTATAGATCGGTTCTCAGTTCTAATACTTCTATGCATTTTCTATGGGATGTGGTTCAGCTCCTCTATAGAACTACGAAAATCCCATACAAAATAAGGCGTCACGATGACGTGTCAATATCATCGTTAAACCAAACTCAGGGCTCAGAAGAGGTGCACATCAACCGATAGAATCTCGAATAATGCCATGATGGGTATGTGACGCTATTTGGACACCATGCTATTGGTTATTCCACATCTTCGCTGCGCTTGGGTGGGTGGAACTCAGCCTTAATTAGGGGCTTCACTACCTCAAATTTTTGTGAAAAGGATAGGTATAGGATTTCGCGTTCATAGGAGCGGGACAGGCCAGAGCAAGCCGAAAAATCAATTTTGCATAGTAGGTAGTTTTTGCATATTATCTATTATTGAGGACATACATTATCACATTATTTAGGATCATAACTTCTGTAGTTATTGAGAAATTAAGATTTTAGTTAACATATAAAAGTAACAGCGAATTTTATAGAAAAAAATATGGAGTCGTGTTTTCGAAACATAAGACGGATAGAGGAAGTCCTGAGCAAAATTCAAATTCAAGGTAGTAATACGGCCCTTAAGGCTACGCAAACAACTTGCGATAGCATATCGTTTTGTATAGTTCGTTACCGACTTGTTGATTTTCGTTTATGTTTAAACCTTCGTTATGATATAATGAGTCACTGTCAGTCATTTGTGTCATTTCAATTCATGTGACACAAAAATTTAACTGATTTCATCATCTTTTTTCTATCGAATTAAAAATTATAGCCTTATTTTTAGTGCTATGCTAACATTTAGGTCAGGTTAGTTTTTGTGCCATATAAATTGATTCTATTATATACTTATACTTACGTTTTGTACTTATACATTATGTACTTATACATTTACATAAAATCTAAATAAAAATGACATGATGCTAACAATATTATTACCTTACGTTAGTCAAAATAAGAATGGAATTCCGCAATGTAACATAATCTATCATAATTTATATTTATACATAAATATACCTAGATTATATTTAATATTTTTTATCATATTATATTGAAAGGAATTTGTATGTCCTATGACGCTTCTTGTCTTCCAAAATTGTAAAGGTTACACACAATAATGTATCCAACAAAATGGCCGTACTGTGGATAAACCTTAGTGCTTTTAATGTGAGTTGACCAAATATTATTTGATATGACAAAAATATTGTACTTATGTTTTATTTAAATGTACTTATTGTCAGTTTCTTTCGACTTTTATGTGAATCTGATATAAATATGCAATCAATCTGTGGCTGGAGCAGTGAAGGTACTTAATGTATTTATTACTATTTAAGTTAGTGCCATTAAATCTAATTGTTGTGTTAAAGGTACGTACATTTATTATTTAACTCTGAATCTATGAATGCAGGTATTCGTATTATAATTTCAATTTACTGTATAACCACAAAAAAACGTTTCTGAACGAAATGCGCAAGTGCGTTTATCATGTTGGCATCGCAAACGGAAATGGGAGCATGTTATCAAATCGACTACCTGATGATAAAAAGCTGGAAAGCGAATAACTAAGAACAACCAGATCGCGTTCGGATACCGTCAGTGTTGTGTGTCGTGATCGAGTTGCGTTCGAAAGTGAAACCGGTGGTAGTGGTAATGTTCGTAGCAAAAGACAAAGAATGAGGGTAGATCGGTATGTCTGCCAATAAAAACCAACTCGCAATGACTTTAGTTCTTCCGTGATCATGGCGCATGAAACTGTGCCGAAATATTGGAAAACTCAAAAATTGAATCATGGTAAATATCCCGTTCTAAAACTCACTTCACCTCTCCTCAACAGCTTATAATGGTCATCTACTAGACACAGGCTTTCCTTGATAATTCGCCTTATTGGCTTTTATCTCATGGGGAGTACCATGCCCACAATCACAACACTGGGCATAGGGATCGCAGTTCAGTGGTAGATCTATTCTGCAATAGCCGCTGTTGCCCGTTCCTCTGTGTACCTATGTCCCTTAGTCGCCTCTTACGACACCCACGGGAAGAGTTGGGATGTGCAAATTCTAAAGTCGGCACCACACAGCTAAGAAGCACTAGCACTAAGAAACTATTACTCCATTATAAGCAAACTAGCTGCTTTCCACGGCTTCGCCCCCGCTTTTCAAGTAGCCTATGTCCGTCCCCGGGATCCCGTCTACCTACCTACCAAAGCTCATTAACCCTATCACTGCCCAAGACGTAGAAGTCGATCTCCGGGTCCTGTCGCGGCGGGGCGGCGCGCCCCTGCAGGTCGAGGCTGGGCAGTGAATGCGATATATCAACACTTTCATTGTCCAAAACGTAGAAGTCGATCTCTGGGTCCGTGTCGCGGCGGGGCGGCACGCCCCTGCGGGTCGAGGCTGGGCGATTCGATATACTAACACTTTCATGGGCCAAGACGTAGAAGTCGATCTCCGGATCCATGTCGCGGAGGTTGGGCAGTGAATGCGTTAAGATCCATTCAGCCGATTAGGCGTGAAAAGGTCAGACAGACAAAGTTATACTTTCAAATTTATAATATTAGTATAGATATTACTATTTCCATCAGTACTTAAAAATGTACATACATAAATTTGAAGCTAAAATAGCGAAATGTGAACGTGAGTATTCGCACGTATTGTTTACGCAGACGCATGATACCAGGGGTCCAATTCTGCTAACCAATCGCTTTATTATGACACTGGCATCATCACAGCACCGTCACATATAAAACTTACCTAGATGAAAGAATCTCTAGATAGTGCATGCGGTGCTTTGCAGGAGAGGAAAGATAGATAGACTGGTTTCAACCTTAACACTTAACGCGTGTCCCTGCATCTAGATTTTCTTTTTTCTAAGGTAGAATACCAAAATGTGTCATCCTGTGACGATACCATTGTAAGGACTAGACTAAACTAAAACGGCAGACGAGTGGAGATGTGAGCTGTGCCTCGCAAGCTGGCGACGTCACGCAGCGGACACGAGAAGAGATGTGAGCGGCGCCCGCTAGTGCATTCATCTCAACAAACATCTAACACTCGCTGCACGCTGCTCAGTTCCGCTCTAGCGAGTACACATCTCCGCTTTAGCCAGTACACATCTCCGCTTTAGCCAGTACACATCTCCGCTTTAGCCAGTACACATCTCCGCTTTAGTCAGTACACATCTCCGATTTAACCAGCACACATCTTCGGTGAAAAACGTCTCTTGGCTTCGCTTTTGATAGGTATCTCTCTCTATATCAATATATCCGAAGCGGAAACAAGAGACGTTTTTCAGCTAGGATGTGGAGTGGAGTCTGAGCGTCATAGTAACGCAAGTAAGTAAAGCGATTAGCTTATAGCAGAATAGAGCCCCAGAAATTTAAAGCAGGCCGGGACATCTGCAAATCAATGCAAATATTTCCAAAACATGTGTAAAAACCTGTTACACATTCTGATACGTTATAAAAAAATATATATGTTGGCCTTTTAAAAAAAATATCATGATTTGCAACTGGTTTGTCAAGGTTCTACCAAAGTTCAATATTGTTTTAAATTGTAGAATAATTAATAGAAATTTAAACTCGAAAACGAAGAAAAAAAATAGTTTTCATTCCTGATATAAACATAAATAATGTCTATTTGATTATCAGTTTGATAATCAGTTTTAGGGTTCGGTGCGAAATTACAAAAACGAAACCCGAAAAAACTAGGACTCGACTCGTAAAAACTAAAATCGAATATGCTGATTTGTTTACGTGCAAACGCTATCATATACAAGGGACATAAGAGTTTGTTTTGCACGACAACGAATCAGATTTTGATTTTTACTTTTCGAGTAGGCCCTCTGAGCCCTGTGTTCGTTCGGTAGTTTTGAGACGCCATCGTGAGGTCTCATTTTTGCATGGGATTCGCCACGCGTAGTTTCATTTCCGCATGCTGGAGGCGCTGTACCAAACCGCATTGGAAATGGGCTCAGATACTTGCATGTTCGTCTGTCACAGACACCTTCTAATTCTAATTCTAATTCGAAGTGGGGGAACTGGGATCTGCACTGACAACTCGCATGGGAGTGTATTGTGCATTGTCCCCCTGCCTAACTAGGCCCTAACTCGACAGACACCTTATTTATTTATTATACAACATCCAAAGCTCTTAGTTACTAAAAATTAAACTAAACTTTTCTCGCTGATTACATAAAATTAAAAGAAAAACATGATGTAGCGCCGACCCCTAGAGGTTTAAGGAGATGATGATAGGTTACCTACTATTCACAGAAAATTAAAAAAATCGGCTAAGTATATCCAAAATGCAACGGAACCCAAATACTGCATGATCAGAAACGCCCTTGGCCATTCTTATAAGTATTTCTGAATTATTTTGGCATTTAATTCTAGTTTTGCATTAACTGATAAGAATCGTTTCTAAAAAACAAATAATAACTTTGTGCTGACCTTACATAGTTTACTGAAATAGTATTGAGGTACATTCACTGGAAAATTTACATCTGGAAGTAGACCTTAGATCTATTCTGGATTTACCTACTTAAGGTCATGGTCCACTGTAGTTGGATTGGAACAGACAACAGTTCTCCTACCGGGGAAGGTAGCATTATGTGATATAAGAGCGAATTCACACAGCATCCGTTTTACATTAGGATATGTTTTTTCCGTACCCGACAGTATTCTAAATTCAGTTAACGATTTTTTCAAGTAACGAAAAATCAGTATAAAACAGATCCGCTCTGTGAATGAACCTTAAGAGATAGGCCGTGAACTACAACCAATTTGCTCACAGAGATCAAAAATAAACAAGGAAAATCTTATGGTGTCTAGACAGTATTGTGCCTATGGGTATCATGAATGGACGTAAGTCATGAACCCCAAAACAAGTTCCAAAACCAGTTCATTGAATATAAATTATATAAAAACTATCAAAAGCTTCCTTATTTCGTTATTTTTAGAGACAGCAGATGAAAATAGGCTCATTATAATTTAATTCAATCACGTTAATGTAATAAACTATTGTCGTGCTAGAGCTAATAATATTTTATGAGCAAGATTACAGCTTATATATGCAAATAAACTCATAAAATAGAGATGGAGTTGTAAACAAAAGTATGTTGACATTATAGATTTATCTTGTGATAAATCTGATACTTTTTAAGAAAGATAACAGTATCACTGTACCAATAGGTTGTTAACAACATCCTATACATACCTATAGTAGTTTGTAAAAACGTAATAATATACGCTTTTCTTTTCGTATGTTTTATTTCCGACAAAGTGCATGATTTACAGCTTTATTGGTGTTCCGTACACAAACATTACAAGAGAGACAACAAATAGTAATAAAAATTATAAGTATGTCGAAATCCCATTGAAGAACCCGTAAAAATATGTAGTAATATTTATAGTAGTTTGGCAAGGAGCATACCTAATCCGTAAGGCCGACTCGCACTTGTCTGGTTTATTGTATTTGTACATGACGTCAAAATAATGTTTAGACATATGTATTAAGTGAACGTGATCGATAGAACGTAGCGTGAATGGATCGCTATTTTCACGAAAAAGAGAAAAAAAAGCAATTTCTACTTTGACCACCTCTGTGGCGCGGCGGGCGAAGGTCCGCCTTCGGCGCAGGAAGTTGCGGGTTCGATCCTGCCCTGGGACAAATGTGCGATCTGCAAATATTTGTTCCGGGTGCTCTGGGTATTTTCGATGTATGATAAAACATCTAGGTATGTATGTTATTGTAAAATGTATTGTATTATATTTATCAGTCATCTAGTACCAAAAACACAAGCTCTGCTTAGCTTGGGGCTAGATGATGCTGTGTGGATTGTGTTTATTTATATGAGATGGGATAAGGTTTGGTTTGCAAAAACCAAACTCAAGGGCAGTAACATCACCCTATCAGAGTTCTTGACGAGGCCCAGACACCTCACTTTCATGGCGGCTAGGGAGCGCTACGGCGTGAAGTCATGCTGGACAAGGGACGGCTACATTCACATCGCCACGCCGGACGGCCAGCGACATCGGATTTGTAGTATCTGCGAGCTCAACAAGTTGACGCCAGCGGGTGCCGCAAAGCCTGCCGGCCGCGTAGCCGCCGTACCGGCGCCAGCGTCGAAGTCCAGGCCTCCGTCGGCCAGGCGAGCTCCGACGGGCAGCGATGGTGCATCAACTTCGGCCAAAAAGTAAGTTCGCCCATTCATCGAATGATTGGGCGACTGCAGGACAGGTAGCTGGCGGCGTAGTCAACGTTTTTTTTTCTGTTACCCGCGCGCAGCACTCTTTAGTTCAACTTTTTATCTATGTTGTTTGTGATATTCTCATAAAGATTAGCAAACAAAATTCCGGATAGATTGATTAACGTTTTGTTTATAACTGTCAATCATAAATGTCAATGTCATTGTTTTGTCTTCTAATTGTGTTGTGCGAGCCTTGTCCTTTGAGCCGATCTGATAGGCTATGTGAATAAAATTTCTATGTGCGTAAATCTCATGATTATTCTCTTTTATGTGATTTAGTTTTGTGCTTCTTAATTGTTTTTTTATTGTTTATTTTTGTGTTAATACCCAGGTTCAACTGGCAGATGGAGTGCCGGTATTATTTGAATTTTGTTGCTTACTTTTAGATAAAGCTTAGTCCATTTTGTTGTGTATATATATATATTTTACTAGTATTATTTTATTTATACTTATATGTACTTGTACCTTTTATTCAATGATTATTCATAGTGACAGTGATGATGATGAGTTCCTCTCGATCTCCACAATTGACTCCAGCTCTGGTAGTGCGGACAGCTTTATGAGCATTCCTTCCCTCTCCGATGCAATAGCATCACACTTTAGTGACCTGCCAAATAATTTCAACCTTATTCATATAAACGCCCAGAGTATTCCAGCACATTTCTCAGACATGTTAGCTTCTTTTGACTGTAAAAACCTCCACGCAATACTAGTTTCCGAATCCTGGCTTAAGCCTTCTCTCCCTTCTTCCCTTTATTCTCTTCCTGGCTTCACTCTTATACGTAACGACCGTACAGGCAGTCGTGGGGGTGGAGTAGCCATCTTCTTACGCTCACACATTTCCTTCTCAATTGTAAGCATGTCTGCACAACCTCCTCCATCGAATGCTGGTGAACATCTCTTTATTGACATATCTCTCTCTCATACCAAAATTCTTCTTGGAGTCTACTATAGCCCCTCTCTTCGCATAAATTACTTCGCATCTTTAGAAAAACTGCTGGAAAACCTTGTACCTATTTACAGTCACACGATCATCATGGGGGACTTTAACACCTGCCTTGTGAAACAAGACTCCCGTTCATCCGCCCTTCGCTCAGTAGTTCAGTCCTGCAACCTGCATATTCTTCCTCTTGGTACAACTCACCACTCTCCTAATCTTACCCCATCTCTTCTAGACTTAATGTTCACCTCATCCCTACAGCACGTTGCTAAGCACGGGCAATGCTCAGCTGATGCCTTCTCGTATCACGATCTTATCTTTCTCTCCTATAAACTTCGCCCACCTAAACATAAACACAAAACTCTTCTTCAGCGCAATTTTAGTGGTATGAATCTGGAAAAGCTTAGATCGGATGCATCTAAAGTCGACTGGTTTTCAGTGATGGCGGTTGATACGATCGACGATAAGCTGTCAGCATTTAATTCTACTTTAACAAATCTGTTTGACGTTCATGCACCAATCCGCTTGGTCAAAATAAAGCAGCTGCCAGCTCCGTGGATCACGGACGACATAAAATCCCTTATGCACAAGAAGGCAGCTGCCAGAGCGAGATTCAAACGTTGTGCTAACGATACAAACAAGGAAAGGTATCATCTCGCCAGGAATCGCTGCAATAGGATGTGTAGGGATGCTCAGCGCCGCTACATTCACTCTTCACTTTCAAATGCTGACTCAGCTAAAGCCTGGAAATTTTTAAGAACTTTAGGAATTGGCAAGGCACGTCAAGAGGCGTGTACATCTCATATTAATATTGATTCACTTAACGATCACTTTTCTTCGACATCCAACATGGATATAAATGTCAAAACTAGTACTCTCGACTATCTTTCTTCCTTGCCTATTCCTGACTATCCTTCGTTTAGCTTCAGTCCATTCGCCGCATGTGATGTTAAAAAGAGCATTCTGTCCATCTCCTCTAGCGCAATGGGAGGTGACAATATCGGTCGTAACATGATCACTCCTATTATTGAGGAGATATTACCTATGATAAGTCACCTCCTTAACTTTTCTATTCTCTCTGAAACCGTTCCGGTGGTGTGGAAGGATGCCTTTATTATTCCTCTTCCCAAAAAACCCAAGCCCTCTTCATTTACAGATTTCCGACCCATATCTATTCTTCCTTTCCTTTCCAAGGTCCTCGAACGCCTTGTTCACGGCCAACTCAGTACATTCCTCTCTTCTCATAACCTCCTAAATCCTTTCCAGTCCGGTTTCCGTCCCGGTCACAGTACTGTTACTGCTCTTGTTAAGATCACTGACGATATTAGATCGGGAATGGAAAACGGACATCTAACTATTCTTACACTACTTGACTTCAGCAATGCGTTCAACACTGTTGATTTCGAAATCCTCCTTGGACTTTTGCGCTCTATTAACATATCTCCATCGGCGATTGGCTGGTTTCGCAGTTATCTGCAGGGGCGCCGGCAGCGGATTCGTACTGACGACTCCTTCTCTTCCTGGTGCAACACCTCTGCTGGCGTACCGCAAGGCGGCGTATTATCTCCGCTGTTATTTGCATTGTTCATTAATTCTATTTCTATTAAATTAACTTCTTCTTACCATCTCTATGCAGACGATCTTCAAATCTACACCCAAGCCCCATTGCAAGACCTGTCCACCGCGATTCACCGCATTAATGCCGATCTTATGTGTGTTCGTGATTGGAGCATGGCCTACGGTCTCCAGGTAAACCCCAGCAAATCACAGGCCATTATCATAGGTAGCTCTCGCACTTCTGCTAAAATTGACTGGTCTACTCTCCCTAAAATTAAATTCAATAGCGTTTTAGTTCCTTTTAGCAGAAGTGTTAAAAACCTTGGAATCATCATGGATACTGACATGTCGTGGGTCCCTCAAATGGATGCGGTGAGTCGCAAGATATTTGCCTCCGCTGCATCATTGAGAAGACTTCGTAACTTTCTTCCAACTGCCACTAAAATTGTGCTCGCTCAATCTCTCATGCTTCCCATTCTTGATTATGCTGATGTCTGCTACCTCGACCTAACTGAGGAGCAGCTTAATAAGGTTGAACGGCTCCAAAACGTATGTATACGTTTTGTGTTTGGTCTACGTAAATATGATCATGTTTCAGAGTTCCGCAGAAAACTCAATTGGCTTCCTGTCCGTCTTCGCCGAAATTCCCATACCCTTTCTCTTCTTCATAACATTCTCTTTAACCCTGTCACTCCCTTGTATTTAAAGGAGCGTTTTGAATTCCTCCATAATTCTCATCCTCATCCTTCCCGTGTCCTTCGATCGTCAGAAAATCTGATTTTGAATATGCCACCTCACAAAACCAGTTTCTACGACAAATCCTTCTCCATCCAGGCCATAAGGTTGTGGAATGCACTACCAGAGCCCATTAGAAAAACAGTATCGTTACCAGTTTTTAAATCTCGCGTCAAGGAGTTTTTCCTGTCAGAATAGTGAATATTGGTACATAATATTTATTTATTTATTTAGTATATTATAGTTATTTTATGTGTATATCTAGTTTATGTGTTTATTAGTCTATCTTAAGTACACCCCCTGCCTTTCTTAAATTCACATAATTCTTTCCATCCAAAGGTTGCCTGGAAGAGATCGCTTCTAAGCGATAAGGCCGCCCATTGTACTTGTCTCATGTAATGTGTTTTTGTAATGTTCTTTTTCTGGTGTACAATAAAGTGTTTTTGTATTGTATTGTATTGTATTGTATTATAATTTTCATGTCTGAAAAATTGTGAAAACTCAGAACACTATGCCAAGTTTATGGATTTGCGTGGTCCGAGTATGTGTGAGTATAAAGTTACGGGTCCACACGGTTGGTATCGGCGCATACGGAGCGTATGGGTTGTTTGCTTTTCTTTTCTTCTGCAAAAAATATACAAATTTTAGTTTAAAATCAAGTGAAATAGGTTTTGTACGCTTTAATCTGATAGGATGACCACAATTTGTTGTATATTTTCAATGTTGTGAAATAGCCTATTGTCCAGCATTATTTATTTTTGTATTCTGAAGTTAAAATATAAATGCATATCTAAGTAATATTATATTTAATGTTGATGTTGGTATTTCTGCCGACGACGACGTCATCCGCAACAATAACCTCATCAGTACGAGGATATTGATGCATCGGCAAATTCGAGCGCTTTGAATATACCTACCTATTTTGTCAATATGAAATCCGAAAGCAGTAGGTAGACGCACCCTATCGGCATATTGTAAATTAAAAGCCGCTGCCGGCGCGATTTACGATATGCCGATAGGGTGCGCGTAGTAGCTTCTACTCGCCGCGTACGCTACGCTACGTACGGTCCGATTCGATCCTGTGCAATGGACGCGTAACTTAATCTTTGTTTTGGGCGTAAATGCGGATTTGGAAGTTGCTCTAATTCGTAAAAAAAACAGACCAAAACACAAGCTGAATATGTTTTTATTGAATGAGTAGGTACGATTGTCGTTTTGTGATACGAAAATAATGTGATAAGTACTTAAATAATCTGTGCTTAATGATTTATAATTATAACCGTGCATTTTATAAAATGACTTGAATGACGAATGTTACAAAATAAATAGAGGTGGTTACCTAACATATCTTTTATTTTACACCTTATTAGTTAATATTATTATTAATAGTATTATATTTATTTTTATTAACCTGTGCTACAGATTTTTCATAAACCTATAACAGGCACCAGTCTCTCACAACGCAGAAAGATTACTGCTTTTAGTACCTAATACATGTATTATTCTTCTAGAGTAGGGGGCAACTTATGACGCCATTTTGTGAAGAGGACAGGCATAGGATTTCGTGTTCATAGGAGCGGGACAGAGCAGAGCCTCGTCAGCTCAAAAATCAAGTTTTTGCTTATTATCTATTAATTAGGAAATGTATTTACAAAAATTAGCCATAGGTAGGGAACCTTTGGCTGGTATTCTTTTATTTAATATGGTGATGACAATAAAAAAAATTGTGTTCGATAGTTTAGGAGAAAAGTGGTATACTTACTTAATAATTAAGAAAACAGATGGTAGTTTTTTGCACAAATTTTTTTGTGAGAGTAGGTATAATTTTTTTTGAACAGAAGAGCATTCCTTGTCTGTCATATGATTATTAGGTATATTTTTTTCGAAGTTTTGGCAATAACGGTTAGAGAGAAATAAGGGCTACCTAAACCTAATGAACCTAAATTCGACGATTTTGGGTTCGGATTTTATCCTGATTCAAGGAGAGTGCGTGTTTGGTGTGTCCGGTCGCCAAACTCGACTACATAATCCTCAGGAAGTTCATCCTTATCAAGGCGGAACGATCATGGTGTGCGCTGGAATTCGCCTGGGCGGGAGAACTGATCTCGTTTGCATAAGATGCAATTTGAATGCAGAACAATACTTTGAGCAGGTAGTGCACCTTATAGCCATCCCTCACTACCAACCAGCAGTTCGGCCACGATTTCGTGTTCAGGCAGGATAATCACGCGGACACCGCAAGGGTGGGGATGAATGTGTTCAGCGAGCACAATATCACGGTTAGAGTGGTCTGCTCAGTCCACCGATCTCAATCTAATTTAGCATGCATGGAATTTACTCGGGAGATGAGCTTTCAGTGATCTTTCTCAAAATTTGAACACGAGAGAAGAACTTTTTTCACATCTTTCCAGAATATGGAGCCCACAGGCGACAATTGAAAACTTGATACCTACTCAGCATGATGGGTCACGTATTGGGGAAACGATGCAAGGAGGACTCAGTATGCTACGCCGATGTATACCTAGGGCTGTGGCTAATGCCCGGGGAGGTCCGACGGATTATTATATATAATTTTCACTTATGCGATAGGTAAAGTCGGTACAGATGTTTTTGTTATTTACCTACTGAAAATTGTTTTTTTTTTCGGTTTAGGCACTAAACCGTTATGATACAAAAAGTTATGACTCCTACGAGTTAAAAAAGCATCCTCCGTAAAATCGCATTCAGGCAAATCAGTTCACTACAACATTTTATCCTGCGTACAGATCTACGAACCATTGTTACTAAGCTATCATATTTAGAAAAAGTGGCCTAATTCGGCTACATTTAATATCAACCGGTCTTCACCGTGACCGATCATACCTACATACCTTACCTGTCTAAAATTTAAATGTTTCAACATAAAATTTACTAAAACAAATAAAAATTTCACAATCTCCACTGACTCTACTGACTGTAAATATGCAGATTCACTTTAATTAGGTTTGATAATTAAGTAAATAGGTATTTTTTTACACTATTAACATTCAGGTGTTATGTTATGTAGGTTACCTAATTATCTACATACCTATAGGTACTAAAATGAACGAGGCAATGGCTTAGTTCATTTCAGTCTCTCTTTCTTACATAAGATAAAAATGATCTGCCTCTTTTTTGCAATGTGAAATTTCATGCAAATTTTCTAGATTGGTAGGTTCCTAACCTAGGCAATCTGTAAAAGTGGAAGAATACCTAGGTTAGGTAGGTGCGTATTCTGTTATAAATTGTTAATAATTATCGCCTCTTTCGGAATAAAGAGTAGGCTATATGTTATTCCGAGCCCAGGTTTTTAGTTATACTATGTGAATGATTTGTCTTCCCAAGCACTTTGGTCCTAGGTGATTTTAAGATCATCTTATTTATTAACACCTCTTCTAGGTTTAACAATTCGCCTGTCAACGTGGGAAATGTATTCATCTGAATTAAACTGCTTATTAATAAAACAATTTGCCATCTGATATTCCCAGCGCTATTATCTAATTAAATAAAACCAGCCAAGTGCGAGTCGGACTCGCGCACGAGGGTTCCGTACGTATCTATAAAAACGGTAAAAAAACACGTTTGTTGTATGGGAGCCCCCCTAAATATTTGTTTTATTTTAATTTAATTATTTATTTTTACAGTGAATATATAACTAAATATATTCTATAAATATTTCAAGCGTCTACCTGTTGCCGTTATCAATATCGAGCAAATACGAGCAAAAAAATTACGTTTGTTGTATGGGTGTTGGCATCCTCCAACGAGCTTGTCCATCATTATCTATGATTTGAGGTCTATGCCTCCGTTACTTATCTGTGGAAAGGAGTAAGTTCAGTTTCCGTCCTTCAGGACTTCCGATTGCTACTTTATTTATTTTATTCAGTTTTTTAGTATTTTTTGTTATAGCGGCAACAAAAATACATCATTCATCATCAATTTCATCTTGTCTAACTATCACGGTTCATGAGATACAGCCTGGTGACAGACGGACAGCGGAGTCTTAGTAATAGGTTCCGTTTAACCTTTTGGGTACTACGGAACCCTAAAAATCAAAATAAGTGGAAAATGCCTATTGAAAATGAGTTATAAAACCTCCTAAGCACTTTGTATCGCTAAAACGTAACAACTGTATTAACCGCGTCAATGGAACCTATCGGGTGACAGCCCAAATTTGAGAAGGGACAGTGGAGCGCGATGATTGGGAAGCCCTATGCCTAATCCGGATAAAGTCAAAGAATAATACCGTCGTAGGACTACGTTATAACGTTTACGTTACCTATAGTACGCATCGCAACGTGATCGGGCTACTTCCTATCTGTTTCCGGTTTTTTTGCATTTTATCCGAAAAACTCTGTTAGGCACCAAAAGGAAAATGTCCCAAGCTCATTTCAGGGTTAAGGCTTGGCAGTGACGAACTGGACGGTCAGATTGCACGTCAATTTTATCAAATGTAGTCGACAGAGGCACAGAGGGCACTTAGACTTATGCATGGTTTTATGCAACGTTGGTTTAATGGTGCAATATTTACTAAACTATGTATACTTTTATAAATAAATAAATATTATTATTATTATGGTTTATCTTTTGTAGAAGAGATAAACTTCTGTTCTTTTGTTTGATGGCATAATCACAAGGTACTTATGTAATACTTACTAACATTTGCTCAAGGCTTTGCTATCGTTGTAGTTTATTATCTTGGCCACGAAAACAAATTTTCCACAACTTTCGTATAAAAAACGATTTTAATTGAAATGCTCAAAATTATCAGCGACAACACCACATATTTTTTTACGAATTACATAGCCAGACTAATGTTTTATTTGAGTAATCGTTTCGTTTTTCTATTTCATGCTTATATTTTGAATAATTAAATAAAATCGGGGAATTATAAGTCAAACCGCAGATTGTTTTGGCCAATCCAACCTATTTTATATCTAGCCACGGGAAAATGAGAAGGCTTTTAATAAACTAATTCGCCTCTTTAAAAATGCCACCTGAATATTTCAAAGAAAGTGTCACATAAAGTACAACAATTATTTTTAACTGTATCACTGATTTATACATCACCACCCATTTCACGTTTTACAGCTTCAACATAATTATTACTATTTTGTTCCTGAAAAAATACAGTTCAAGCTTTAACTAGAAAACAATATCTTTTAACTTGCCATGTGAAATAAATAAATAACTAATGCTGGACAATTCACACAGCATTATCTAGCCCCAAGCTAAGCAGAGCTTGTGTTATGGGTTGTTACTTGTTCCTGGACTGCTTTCCGCAACTAGGCCACAGGTGGGCCCTTTTTCCGTGACGGGTGGTGGGCTGCTAATCTAACCACCCGATGTCCTCTAGGATTGTGTTATGGGTACTAGATAACTGATATACATAATATAATAGAATACATAGATAGATATGAAATTATACATTCGTCATTATTCGTATTTTTTTATCAGTAGGTATAATTTATAGTCTATGAATGGCACTCTTGCTTGGGGAGATGTTATTCGCTTTTCCTTTAAGGGGTTATAGGAAAAGCGTATAACAGAATCCCTTTTTGAGATCTTCCATCAAAAATCAATGTTATGACTCATTACATTAGATGACTCCCTATCCTTTTCTTTCTTCTACTTCATATACGCTGGCCAAATGCGATGTGAAATGTTTGTAAACAAACCACCCATACTTTATTATCAAAGAGAATTATAATCAAATAATAGAAAAATTTAGAACTAGTATTTACAATCGAAACAATTGAGCTAACTGCAGACTGTTGCAAACAATCTACAGGTAGCTCAACTGATCCATATCAATACCAGTCGGAAGCGTTTCCAAGACGCTGCGCGCTGGCTGCATTGAATTGCGTACCCATTCATAAGCCAAAAGTCAGTTGACGTGTATTTTATACCTAATTTAAATTACTTGTCGGTTTGAGATCTTAACCTTCAGATATAGCCACAATTACATTATAGGTATCGGTAACTCTAACACAACTTAAAAAATTATTAATTATATTTACAGCAAAAACAATTATGTTACTGCAAATTAGGCACATAAAAGATTGGTAGAGCTAACTTTATAGTACGACCGTTATATTGTGGTCTTTAGCACCGATAAAAAGTTATCGCTGAGGGCTGGAGACTACGGTTTTTCTGATGGATCTCACACTAGGCCGAGCTTGTGTCTTGAGGTCCAAGCTGATGATTCTTACATACACGTGATGGTCCAGGGTGTCTGACGGCAAAATTCGGATTTGAAAATAAAAAATATATTAGTGAGTATTTTATACCAAATCATAGATAAAACATGCGGATTTATTATAAAAAGTTATTCCGTTTCAATCTTTTTCATGGTAGCGCACACGTTCAAGGAACTTTTCGAGTATATTCAGTGTCGCACAGCCAAAAAAATTGAGACAAAATTTGCACTTCTCGTTCGATATTTTTTTTCCACGGTGTTCGTTAGGATGCTATCATACGTTTTTGCTTTATTATACCCCTACCGACAAATACCCATGGGAGTGAGAGACAACCTGTATTTTGTCTCGGTTTGGCCAAGCAAGTTGTTTTTAGTTTTTTTTGTAATTTTTTACGAATATTTCACATCGAATATCGCTGGAGTAGGTATTTATGTTTAAAGATAGGTCGATGTTTCCATAATTTTCGGTGACTTAAAATTTGACACGGAACTTGCAGGCCGCCTTCAATAAATCAATCATAAATAATGAATCATAAATGCAATTTCATTTCGCATCTTACTCTGACATCTCAAGCCATTTACTGTCGATCTGAAATCTTGTCAATTAGGTAATGACCGAGCTATTGAGCTCATTAGTTTTCAGTCTCGAAGTAAGGCAGTCTTACCCGATCTCGGCCGCCAGGCGCTCGTAGACAATGATTTATATATTGTGCCTTAGCGTCTCTTACTGTGTTATCGGCTCGTAAGCATTAATAAAAAATGAATATAACACACCTATATTGTTCCTAAATAAAAAATATCGAAGCTTTATTTATAAATTAAATCGTTAGAATAAAATTTTAGAAATAAGTAGCAATTCGAAAGTGAATCAATTAGTTTCTAGAATATTTATATAAAATCTAGGAGAAATTATCGCAAAACGGTAGTCTTGAACTCAAAAATATTGCACAAAGCGACTTAGATTTTTTGTAATAAGTCGAATAATTGAGTGAGAAGATGGACGAAGCCTTCGCACATATTGAGGGAAATGCGAGAAGCAGCAAGAGAGGGATGGTGCCCCCTGATGGAGGCTGGGGGTACGTCGTGGGCCTCGGAGTTGGATTCACTTTTGTAAGTATATCTTTTGTTTATTTACGTATCTTTTTTTTATAAGTCCATAGACCTTCGTTTGACCACAATCTCACCTGATGGAAAGTGAAGATGTGGCCAACGATTTATCACGAAGGTCTAGAAGATACCTATTCACTCTTGTCTTGAAGAGATCCAGGTTGTAATAGACCGGAAAAACAGTAGCAGGGAGCGTGTTCCAAACCCCAGCGGTACTAATGATGACGGTGGAGGAAACCCGCTTAGTGCGAGTGGACGGTATATCCAAGTAGGGGTGGTAATGCGCTGTGCGCTCCTTGTCCTGGAGTGGAAGGGAATGGTGGTCTAGTTTCTGTACGCGACTTCGCGCGCTTTTTTATGTAAACGTTCAAAGGTTATTTCTATCCCAAGGGAGTTCCCTTTTTTTACACAACTCCCTTTTACTTTTTGTACTTACCTAAATCACTTACTATAGGTACAAAAAGTATAAAAGAAAAGTAGCCTATCGGTTACTCCGGGTCTCCTAGACCTATATGCACAAACTTCAGCCCGATCCGTTCACTACTGTGGATTCGATCACGACATTCAAGTTTTATTATAACCTACTTTCATCTGATGGAACCATTTATAGTCTCAACCGGGGCTTTTGGGGACTGATACAAACTATAATGAGACATAATGAGTAATGAGATGATGATAAATCTCAGGGCTACCCCCTAGGATTGACTAGTCCGGATGAACGAAACACAGCGAAATATACATTTGGAAAATAAGAGTTGAATTCATTAAATTGATCTTGATTATTTTAACGCAGTTGTTAAATTGGATCCCGTAACTAAACTACTTATTACATGAAAAAAATTGTTTTTAAATTTATTTATTTAATTCGGATATTGGTCGTCCAATAAATTACACATTGAAATAAAAATTAAAATAATTTAAGCTTAAATCTAAATAATTTAGATTTAAGCAGTAAAATAATTTAAGCTTAAATCTAAATAATTTAGATTTAAGCAGTAATATATCAGAGTCCCAACTTATGAAATTTAAAAATTTACCACCTTAGCATGAGTAATGGACTACGTATCTACATAATATATTTCTTACCTAGCAGTGACGTTTGGCGATTTCAATTTTCATACTTTTAAAAATTGATGTGAAATTATCTCGATAGTTAGCAATACCTATTGCTCAATATATTGCAAGTTTTAAAAACATCATTAACACTTAGGCGTTCGGTTTCTGTTTTATTCATGGACCGAACATTAAGAACTTTGACCATGGCCTTGTGTTTTAATTCTATGTAGATAGGCCTGTAGGAAGTCCTCAAACCACCGCCAACCGTAGACACACTTACCTACATACGCTTACTATGCGCTCCAATATTCTCAAGATCGTTATCTGTGGTACAGTTAGAACAGATAGAGCCCTGATCGGAGACTTTCTTCTGGCTTTGAACGGGCATCGAGAACGCAGACTTACCGACATCTCGTCAATTCGACAAAGTGTCAGCGGTTTTAGCCGCTGACACTTTATCGAACTAAAGTGACATTGGGCAGGAGATATAATATTGCTGAACAGTCGGTTGCCTTGGTCCGCACCAATGATAAAAGAAAACAAAAAAAAATGTATATGATAACGTCCAGTGCAACCCACGAACACGCTACGCACGAATACTAGATTAAAGACGTCATAGCCACAAGCGTGGGTCTTCAAACCGCCACCCACCGTAGACACCTTATCTACATAAGCTGACTATGTGCCTCGTTTCCTCAAGAACAGTTAATCTGTGGATCGGTTAGGGTGGATAGAGCTATGGTCGGAGATTTCCTTCAAGAAAAGAATTCATTTTCATTCTAAATTCATCCTCAAGATCAGTTAATCTGTGGAACAGTTAGAACGGATATTCAATTCAATTCCTATTAATTCCTGATAGAGCTCTATGGTCGGACATTTTCTTCAAGAATGCTTTGGAATTATCATCCTAAATTCATTCTCAACGTCAGTTATACTATGGAACAGTTAGAACGGATATGTAGAGCGATGATCGGAGACTTTTTTTTTTTTTTTTTTGAGACTTTTTTTGACAGATAATAAGTAGATGTACCACAAGTTTATTCAAAGAGAATACAATTGCTACGTAACTTTTTTCTTCCGCGAAAGTTCCCTGGCATTTTTTGAGTTCTAAGGTAATTTGGTTTTCTTTTTCGGAAACCGCCTTATTTTCAATGGAAATGCTTGCTTTGTTTTTAAGTTACTTTTAGTACCTGAGTAATGTATTTGAGCAATCGTAACAAAATTGCTTTTTGATGGTACTATAAGTATAACTCCTTGATCACAGAGCATAGACAGCCTGTCAACGATTAGAAAAGCAAAAGGGGAGACGATTAATCCGTCACTCAATATAACTTTGGAAAAGTATTGGATAATTTTGATGACCTCTGTGGCGCGGTGGGTAAAAGGTCCGCCTGCGACGCAGGAGGTTGCGGGTTCGATTCCCGCCTTGGGAAAAATATTTGAACGATCTGCAGGTTCCGGGTGTTCTGGTCGTTTTCTATGTATAATAAATAATATTTATCTATGTAATGTATTGTATTATGTATATCAGTTATCTAGTACCCATAACACAAGCTCTGCTTAGCTTGGGCCTAGTTAATGCTGTGTGAATTGTCCAGCATTGTTTATTTATTTATTATTAATTTGCATAAAAACCATCTATTTAAGATTAATTTGTTGTGTTTCATGGTATTTCATGGTGGTTGTTAATGTTTGCTTGTAAATATCCTGATTTAGTGATTCTATAGCTGTTTAAGAGTATACCAGATTCCTCAAATGATTGGTTTCTCTACTCTGACCTGCTTCAGACCCTCAAATCTTACCAATTAGTTCAGACTACTGTTTCTCCTGCTTCTGAGGCTCGTAAAAGTACATACTAAAAAATCCCAATGTCAGTAGGTATAATATTCGAAAATATTTTTTTTTTACCTAACAAGGAAATGGTTTTGAATATATTAGAATAATTTATCCTTGAATAATAATAAAAAAATTGGATTGCTGTATTTGAATTTAGATTTTTTTTATAAATTCCTGCTAATTTATGCACCTACCTGACCTGTTAGTCCCCATATCAGACTAATTCAATATTTTATTGCTTAACTAGTTTCTGCCCGCGGCTTCACACGCGTTGTTTCTATGGAAACGTTTTTAGGTTATTTCTATCCCATGGGAACTGTTTTATGGGATAAAAATTTCCTTATTTTTTACTCCAGGCCTAGAACTACCTGTATTCAAAATTTCAGCAGGATCTGTTCAGCAGTTTTGTCGTGAAGAAGTAACAAACATTCATCCATCCATCCAAACTTTCGTATTTATAATATTAGTATGGATTAAATTCATCACATAAAATGCTTTACTAATGAAATCAACTACGTTACAGTAGGCCACGGCCACACGGCAAGAAGGCAGCTTGGATGGTAGACGGTTAGTGAGAAAACAAACGGATCAAAATGTATGGGACCGCCGCCCGCCGGCCACAGTGCAAGGGTCCACCTTAGTCTCCTGGCGTGATTGCGTGGTGATGATGTATATTGACATAATTTGCTGTCATTTTTGTAACTTTCTGTCATTTTAGGTGTCATTTTTGTCATTTTTGTAATTTTCTGTCAATTTTGACATTTGTTGTCATTTTTGACATTTGCTGTCAAAGTTGATGATCGCGTCTACTATTTATGTTCGTACAGGGTTGTGCCTATTTGAGGAAGTGGCCGTTCAGAGAACTGGTCACTCATAAGAAGTGGCTGTACAAAGAAAAGGCCTTTCATGGGAAGTGGCCATTCAAGACATGTGGCCGTAGCCGACCGGATCCTGTGTGTTTACTGGATTTTTACCTCGATGGTCATTTAACGGATATTTACATATAATTTTGACAGCCTTCCAAACTACCATTTTGGAGTGCGGCTTTGTCTTTAAGGCTTACAAGCAGGGCTTCTACTTTAATTTTACTCGCGGCCTTGCATTTTCGATCTTCAATGAATCTATCGACTGATCAAGTCATGTTTTATTTATGATATTGATTTAGATACTAAACTCTATTTCAACTCGCTGCTTCTCGCATCTTTTCTAATAAGAGTGTATGACTGTAGGTATGTCAGCTCTTTATGGCGGTACCCCGACGCAAACTAGCGCCGCCACCTATAACCAACCTATAAGTCATTTGCCCACCGGGGATAGGTACCTAGATAGAGTATCTGTTGACGTATTTGCTGCAGATACTGTGTGAAAACATTTAATTGTTTGCGACAGTCTGCAGTTAGCTCAATTGTTTCAATTGTAAATACTAGTTTTAATATAATTCTATTAATTGATTGTAATTTTCCTTGTTACTAAAGAGATTTTAGATATTAAATTACACCACGTATTAAATTTTATCTTAGATTTCTAATTTTATATTACTTAATAATTTTGTCAGTATTTAATTTTATCTCGAAAGAACATGGTCGAGGTCGGGTTAAGGAAACAAGTTTAGGTTGAACCGAGAGAAAGATAAAGACTTTTTCTTCGTATTTATTTATTCGCTATATCATGGCAGAGGTGATAAATATTTTATTTATTTTCTTACTTCAGGTGAAAAAGCAAAAGTTAGAGCAATGACCTGTAAGTAGTTTAATCTGCAAAATGAATGACCTACTTGCCGAGATAAAAATAAATAAACAAATACATCACTTTTACATTATCAATCACAACATTAATATTAAATGCGAAAGTTGGGATGTACGGATGGATGTTTGTTACTTGTCGTCTTCACGACAAACTACTGAACTGATCGTGCTGAAATGTTACGGAGATATTGTTCTCATTCTAGAACTCTATCTACGGAACAAACGTTGTGAATCTACTAAACATTTCAATAGTACCCTAGTAACATATGAGCCCTTTATCCTGTAAAAAACAAGAGTCGAAGTTGCGCGACTTAAGCGGAGTCGGTATATATGGAAAGGAAAAGGAATTCGAAAGGAATTAGAAACACATGCGAAAACGCGGGCAAAGTAATATCTTATTTTAAAAGTTTTGAAGAGAAAACGTGCTCGAAAAAATAATGGAAAATAATTTGGAAAATTTGTTAGAAAAAAACATTTCGTAACTCTAGGCCCAATATTCGTAGAGCCCTAAATGCTACGAAATCCCGTGGTGTAGATGGTCTACGCCGTAGACCCTCGTCCCAAAATTGTAGGTTAAATGGTTACATTTGTAAAAGTAACTTAAATTGATGTTGGTAGTCGATCTCTCTAATACTCGTTATAAACAAGGGAGACATCGTGGTTTTTACCCGATTGCGTTGAAGAAAAGGAATGTTTTTGATGTTTACCTATGTGTTTTCTGTTGGTTTTTTCCGAAATGAGATATAATTATGATAAAAAAATTGCAACAAGAAGTTTAATTGTTAAGCGTATAATCCAATTTTATATTGTCTAGTTTAAAAGAATTCCAAGGTACGAGTATTGAAGTTTACCTTCTATAGCGGTTTAAACAATATTACAGATACCTGCTAGAATCCTTTATTTGAGTTCTGTAAAGCATAAAAATTGTTCTGCCTGCATAAAAAAAATCTCCTAAAATACGTAAATCATATCATCGTTCATTGTTTATTTATATCCAGCGGTGGGTTGGTTGCTAGATGATGCTGTGTGTAATGTCTAATATTATTTGTGTGTTTATTCACATCTTTCCAGATGCTCGGTTTTGGTTCATCGAATGCCTTCGGAATCCTGTTCCACAACTTCTTCCAAGATCAGGACAGTGGCAGTGGTCTGCCTCTCGTCATAGGCGTGTACAATGGAGCCCTGTCTATTGCAGGTATGTGCTCATCAGAAGACTAATGCCCGCAGCTGAACATGCGTCATTCAATCCTCAATTCATTCGAAAATCACAGTCAAGTTTTGATAGGCTAACTACGTAGCCTAGAAAATAAGCAAAATTTATAACAAATAATTACGTTATTGCGGTTTTCAGATTCTATCATGTTCGGTATCACCACTGAGGTGACTGCCTGTACTGAAGTACCTACTTATACTTTAAAAAGACATCTGCTTAAATCCACAGCTTTGAAATCAATTTTTGATAAATTGTACTCATTCCATTTAAAACGCACTCTACAAGCTCTAAGCAGTCGGCCCCTTTGCCCAATAAACGCATCTTGATCAATTCGTGCCACAAGACCACAACGTTGTCGCTAAATAGAAACGGAAATTTGAGACCTACATTGATCGATAACTAATACTCTGTTAATGAAATTGGATCCAGCCGGTGCCTACGAGTAGCTAACATAAAGCATGGTGTGTAGTGTGTAGGGGACAATGATGTGAAAAGTTTCATCACATTCACTGTTATATTTTCCAAAATGTTCGACTATTCATTGACCATACATTCATTGGTTTTTCATCCACCTAGAAGTTAGCTAAAGAACTTCTAAGGAAAATGCTGTCTTTTCGCATAATTTGGCCTTCATCATTAGCCATTAGTCCACTACTGGGCATGGGCCTCCCCTAATGAGGACGATAGCGCCCTTGCCGCATCCAGCATCTGCCTGCAGTCTTTCACAGATCGACATCCCACCACCAAATTTTGCCTTATTGGGGCTTAACACCATGTTTGAGCAATCATGGTGATTATGGAACAATTATGGTGTAACCACTGGTTTGGAAAAGGTAGAACCGTACAACGGTGAAAGAACTGAGTCAAGAAACCTAGATAACCGATAGAAGTAAATCAGAAACTTTGGCACAATGGAATTAGCATCATTGAAATTTCCTTGCGAAGTAGAATAGGGCAGTATTTCATTGCAAGGGTATCAAATACCAGTGGTTTAGTTACCTTATGTAACCCGACTGGGGTCGCAGCTTTTACTTTCTCAGATTACGAGGTGTTAGGTTTGCGGAACTGGCCTAGGTGACAAATCTGCTTTGACTATACAATGCGTATGGCTTCGTTTAGTTACAAAATAAAGTTTAAATTTGTATCTAATACTTTATTTTATTGAAACCTGGTGGCCCTGGTACATTCATGCTCTAGCTAGTGGATGTTGAGGCCCTTCAGGGGAGGACTATGTCCAGCTGTGGACTAGTATAGACTGTTGATTTTGGCGAGAAGATACTGTACTGTATGTGTGTAGTCCATCTTTTTGACGTTTATCGACCATTATCGAAACTTTAGCTTGCCGCACGCCTGGAAAACACCGCTGAAGCACAGCACAAAAATGTAACATCAAATAACAGTTATATTTATTTTATTTTGACGGAATCCGTCAGATGACAGACAGCTCGCGGATCACTCGTTTGAAGCTTGCGGGAAGCCTTTTTGTCACATTAAAATGAATCTAAAGATAAACAATTTAAGCCCATATAGGAATGCACTTTTTTCTGCTGTGTGGTAGCTGTACGTCTCTGATCTGCGACAACCTTTATGTTCTAAAAACCTTCGACGACATCCTCAAGTTAATTAACATACTGATATTAGGCCTGAAACGCACTAGAGGCTGACCGTTGCGGCAGGCAACATTTCGATTTTTACTTGAAACCGCATGATATCGACGCACTGACTTGCGACCAACCGTCAACCGCTCCGGTTGTCTCGGGGCTGCGGCAGGCCGCACCGGTTGAATTATGCGGTAAGCCGTATCCCCACCACGCACTCGGCACGGGTAGAGTTGTAGGCCCTATTCTGAGGCCAAGGGCATCATTTCAGCGATAATTATAGGCTGATTCATGAAATTCTCAGAGCGATTTGTCTAAAATGTCAATCCCATGGCCTCTTCATTACGATCAATTTAATTTTTGTTAGAATCGGTTCAATAGTCATTTGATATTCATCAATCAATTTTTTATAGGCTTAGTTCTGGCCACCCGTGTGATTTAATCATAGGCCACTGAAACTCAATTCAAGAGGGTAATAACGAACTTTATTATTTGACCTCATAGGCATAATTTGGCTGATAACCTGAGAATGAGATTGTGAAATATTAACCTTTCCAATAAGAATTAGAATTAGTTAACATATAACTATCGGAAATATCTGCGAACCTCGATAAAACGTGCGTGTGGCGTCAAATTGCCAGGCCAACCAAGATCCAAAGAATACTGTACCCTTTGTATTTACGTCGGTTGTACATTATCGCCAGGAATATATGTATATCCTACATAACTACAGAATTTGCTAAATTATGAATTAGAATTGATATACTATTTATTAGTATGACAATAATTAATCTGTAACTTAAATAGAATGTATTAGGAATGGCAATGAAATAAAAGGCTATTTTATTTTATTACTACAGAAAAGTATTACTTAGCATTATCAGTCACTAATAAGCAAATTCATCATTATCTTTACCCACTGCTGGGAAAATTCTGGGCAGCCTCCTCTATCATTCTGCAACCTACATTTTCTCTGAATCTGCCAGGTTGAGATTCTGACTTTGTTTTTTTTCAAGAAGCTGTTGGATTTCTGCGCATAACTTTATATTGTAGTTTTTTGTAATAAGTGGTGATTAACGTGTAATTTAAATACAAACGGCATTTATGTGTGAATAAACAAACTTTTTCATATAAAAAGATTTACACCAATTTATTTTATGTGTCTGAAAAAGCAGTTGAGCAGAGGCATTTTGTTACTGGGCTTACATTTTTGTATTTAATCTAAGTTTATTATGTATTTTAGTGTAAGTATGTGTAAGTCTTTTAACAAATAAATTAATATTCTATTCTATTCTATTCAGTTCTAAAATTCACATGTTTTAGGTTTCCTCGGAGGGATAGCATTGAAGAAATACTCGTTTCGCCAAGTGGGGCTGGTCGGCGCCGGTCTCTTTGTACTGGGTGATGTGCTGACTATCTTTGTGCAGAGGACTTACCAGCTGGTATTCACTTTTGGCGTGGTCAGAGGTAGGTTGATCAGAATCAATAACGATTACTTCCATAAGCTACAGAATCGCCTTTTTTGTAAACTGTAGGTTAGTTAACTAACCTACAGTTTACAAAAAAAGGCGATCCTAGTTTGTGTGTGAGTGGTACTACTACCACTCACACACAAACTAGGATATATTTTTAAACTACAGGAGAAATGGCCAGATCACTCAAGAGACAATTCAAAAAGTCCGTTTTTAAAATTAATACCAACGAAGAAGGAAAAAAAGTACTATTAACCTAGAGTAAGGAAATGAAAATACACTCAATTATTGGACAATCACTCTATCCTATCCCTATCAGCATTTTTTGCAGAAGCTACTGTCCATTGTTGAACACGAATTTCATAAGAAATTGGAGTGCTGTGAGCATGGCATGCTTGGCAAGTGAATTAATCGGGCGTACTAGGTACTAGGTATCGCGAACACTTCTTAGTTCAAGATTCTTTATTGCCAACTCAACTTTATTAAACGTCTTTGCTAAATTACTGAAAATATATAAATAAATAATAAAATAAAAATTAAAAAAGCCATTTATTCCTTAACCGTAATTACAATATTCATGCTTAAAAAAATGTATTGAGTCTAATATAAAATGTCATAAAATATGCAAATTATGAATAGATTTATAAAAATAATTAACACTTTCATTTTGTACCTACATATTGATTTTTATAAAATAATAATTTAATTTAATTGAATTTTTATAGATATTATACAATTGGTTAGCTTAGGACCCCTTTCGGGTACTGGCCTCCTCCAGTTCATACGTGTTCGTATCGTAGTCGAATATCCTATCCTTTTCTTTATGAATAAACTTTCTCATAACTGAAAATATAAGATGGAAAAAATACAATATACCACCTTTCTCTCGAGTTAAGTCAATATCTTCTCGTTCCAGGGGCTGGCTTTGGCGTTATGATCCCAGTAAGCTTCACAGCTTTCAACTGCTACTTCACCTCCAAACGCACCACGATGATGTCTGCTAACCAGACCCTCAGCAGCATGGCATCTATTACCTTCCCGATCCTTGTCACCTTTCTCCTCTCGGAGTATGGATTCAGATGGACTCTAGCTCTGATCATGGCGGTGGATTTACATCTTCTGTTCGCGATGTTGGTTATGCATCCTGTGGAGTGGCATTTGGTGAAAGCTGAGCAGGATGATACAGGTAAATACTGCTTTGTTCGTTCCCCAGCCCGTATGCCCAGCGTGAGGATTGTGGGCACTACCTCCCATTTCATAAAATTATCAAGGGGAGGCCTGCCTCCAGCAGTGAACCATTATAGGCTCGATGACTACTTCGTTTGCTAGATAAATAGCTAGGTTTGCTAGGTAAAAAAATTACACTAACTAGGGTGTGAAGTACTCGACGTCTGACTCTACATTCTGATATGGCTTATTCCACTAATAAGGGGATAAGTCTTTTTGGTCATTATTCCCCGTTGACGCCGATGCGAACTCGTAATGGGGATTAATGAACAAAAAAGTTCATTAATCCCCATTGCGTCAAAAATAAAATACTTATACCTGTAAAAATCATGTTTTTATTTATTTATAAGGAAAGGACTCGCTTATTGATAATTTATACCCACCTATCTATTCCTATTGAATTATATTTCATTTAAATCTATGAATTAAATGAAAAACTCATCAATTATTGCGGTCTTATGCCAATTAAATAATTAGGTTTTCTATGATGGAACCTAATGGCTACCTAAGGCTAAATGGTAATAATTATTTATACCTGCTATCTGTTTGTTAACGAAATCAATTTATAGAGACCTAATTACAAAATTATATGGTACGAGTAGATCGTGTGACGCTATAATTATTTTTGTCACCATGATATTGGTAGCCTCAGACTTTAACATCCGTCTACTTCCTTTGCATCATTTACTGTGAGATCAATGAATCTGAACTTTTTGCCTTAGCTTTTAGTTTTTCGTCTGTAAATGTTCCCTTTCTGTGTTTTTTTCAGAGCTAGCTAACTGTGCCGTCGCAAAAAAGCTAAACTCTGAGATCTATGACGAATCTGTCGTCAAAATGTTGCCAGGTGATATCGTAGATATTGAAGTAAAGGAGAAGGAGACACAGCGGAGAGCTGAATCTATACAGAAGAGCATCATGTGAGTAGTTACCAGTCAGAGATTATGATGAAAAAAACCAATTTCGATCTTTCTTATTCTTAAAAATAACAAAATCAATTTCAATTAAGATTAGGTTTAAAACGCACTTGCGGCTGGCCGTGATGCGGCGTGCCGCTGCGGCAGGCCGTACTTCGATGTTTACAATCATGAAACCGCATGATACCGACACGCTGACTTGCGACCAGCAGCAGTAAACCGATCTGGTTTTATCGGGGCTGCGGCAGGTCAAATTTGTCGAACTTGGGATTCATGATTGCGTAATTTGGGTGGTGTTTCATTCTGCCTTACACGGAAGACCCATATTAAGGCAGGATTTTCCTGCCTTGGTATCCGCTGAGTGTTGGCCATTTTTGTTTAATCTGTGGATAAATGATTGTTTCTTTATTATAATGTTTGAATTTGGCAACAAAATAAAAAATATTACTTAAAACTTACTTTTTACTTTTAAATTAATTTATAGCTCACACTAAGTGGTAAAAAGTAAGCGACGTTTTAATCTTTAATGGAAGGAAAAAGATAATAGTCGTGAGAAATTAAAACTGGCTTCTTAACAGTAATAAATAATACAAGAGATTGTTTTTGTTAGAACCGTTTATTTAACGCTCTTCCGATTATTATGTCATAATTGAATGAAAAGGTACACGGGATCTAGGGTACATCGTTTTTAAATTTCACGTGTCTACTCAAAGCGATGCTATAACTAGTTCTAACAAAAAGCCTTGTCTTTATGAGAAAATTACTATCTCGCGTGAGGACTTAAATTTAGTTATTTTCAACGTGGCACATTCCATTAGTTACATGATAAGAAAATTAGAGGTATAAGCGCACCTTATTTTGTGAATACAACAGAGTACAGTTTTTCAATGAGTTTTTGTGACCATCAGAGTTGACAGTGAGAGCCGGTTTCCACCAAAGTGGAGGCGAGACGGGCGAAGAAGAGATGTATTTAAGAAAAAACAATTTTGATTTGGATTTTGCTGGCGACGTCACGCAGCGGACACGAGAAGAGATGTGACCGGCGGCGCCCGCTAGTGCATTCATCTCAATAAACATCTCAAACATCATCAAACGCCATACGCAGCTCAGTTCTGCTCTAGCTTCCAATCCAATCAAGTCAGTACACATCTCCGCACAGCTTCGGTGGTCATACCCTAGCTGAAAATTGTCTCTTCTCGTTTCCGCTTTGGATAACTCCACACATCTCCGATTTGGTGGAGTCTATCGTCGAATCTTTTTGTAAAACGCACAAAAAGATTCGCGGAAACCAAGGCATTTGCGGTCAAGGATCGCGGTCTCGTGCTACATTATGCATTCCCGTTATAAAGAAAATAGGTTTAGACTAAAATGATTTTGGGACGCTTTTTGCCCATCCGTGGGATTCAGTAGACTCTCACTGTATTAGAAGGTAGATGAAATATACTAATTAATAAGAGTAAGCAATATAAAAATCACAAAATATTTAATACTTCAATACTGCTGCTGCCGCGCCGGTCGGTAGGATAACTGTGGCACGGATAGCCAAAAAAAAGTCGAAAACTACATTAACAAGGGTGAAAAAATTAAACTCTCTTCAATATGAAATGCAAAACAGTAATGATACTTTGTTGCTGATACCATAAAAGTTAAGTACTTAAGTAGGTATCAAACAGAGGGGTAATACGAGAAAGATAGCGAAACCCCAAACCAAACTACGTGGGACTTGCGAAGCTTTATAAAAGAATAAAAGCTTAAAACAGTCTTGGTCACCAAACGAACCTAAAATTGTCTACGATAACAAGGGTGAAATAAATTAAACTGCTTTCAATTCTGTGTCCCTTCTGACACCAATAAAAGATAAATACATGTCCGTCTCCGGGATACCATTTACCTCACTGCCAAATTTTATTAAGATCCGTTCAGTCGTGAAAAGGTAACAGACAGACAGACAGAGTTTTTAGGATATTTAGCAAATTTAGTAAGCAAATTTCGAAAATTTAAAAAGTGCTATAAAGTTTTAATTCGGAAAATTTATTAAATAAATTTTATTGTAAATTTAAAGTTTTAATAAAGCTCAAATTCCACATGGGGTTGCTGAGAGGATTAAGAAAAGTAATTGTACCTTTATCCTAAATTTCCAATCTTATTTTCAGGAAGATAATATACGATAACGTGGAGGTAGACCTTCTGAAGGACCCTCGGTTCGTCAGCACGCTCGTCGGACTTGGGTTCGCATTTGTATCTGACGTTACATATCTGGCGATGGAACCAACACTCCTGTTCTCTTATGGATTTACTGAGGTAAACCCTTCAATAAATTATCATAATGGACGGTTTGGATTGAGCTCTATTACAAAGGAAAAGTTACTATTTTATTATAACTCCACTAGCTGACCCGCCCGCGATTTCATTCGCGTGGACTTTAGTAATACCCTGAGTTATGTTGGTCTCCATGTAAACTATCAAAGCCAAAGTTTAACGATTTTAAAGTTGTTATGAGAAAACCTTCAATTTGAATTTCCAAAAATCGGTTCTTAGCGGATGCCTTCGTCTTTTAAGGAACATTCATGCAATATTTCAACGTCGTAGCTCACCTAGTTCGTAATATGTCAGTGAGTGGCCTAACTTTGACTTCACACCATGGACCTTTAGGGTGTGAATTTCAAAAAACCTTGAAACACGTGTTTGTTTATTTTAAATCATCTTTCTACGCTACAAATTTTGACGGGACAACGGTTCTGAAGTTATTATAAAAATGCCCTTTGACCTTCGATCAAAAATAAGGAGTTCGCGGCCTCCCCCGTAGATTCCTAGAGCCTTACAAAAATGTCACTCAAAATTGGGTTCGTTTTGTTTTGACGCAGACAGTTTGCGCAGAGCCTGACAAGTTTTTTCCATACGGAACAAGAGATTGGTGGAGTCGAATTCATTTTATTTTATTTTGTAAGTAGGTAGGTACCTACCTGAGAATTATATACCTACCTACTCAGTTTATTTTCTATAAGGATTAATTAACAGAATTCAGGTAAAGATAACGAATCATTTATTGATGAAACTATAAATTGGTGTCTCAACAGTAGGTATTTATACAAAAGGGTCATTTCAGACATACAATAATTTAAACTTACAATACAATTTCAGGCAGGCACTCTAGATTAAAAAGAACTGGTTCCTGTCTGCGGCTTTGCACGAGTTTTTTTTACGGGAAAAAAATAAACGTTTTATAAATTCATACGTCTGGTAGGTAGGTAAGAACCTAGTCTTTCTTTTATTAGAGAGTCTACGCAAATGAAATTTTAGGGCGGGCCAACTAATTATTTTAAAAATCATCAACTAGTAATATTAAACTTATTTTTATGAAAAATATATTAATACATACTATAAATGAAAAAAAATTTTTAGAAGAAATAGCCTCTCCATTTATCAATTTAGAACAAAATTAATATTTTAACATAGGCAAACCAAACAACAATATTTTATGCTGATTTCACAAGTATATGACTCACATCTCAATATACGGGTATAAAATATATATAAACTTACTGAAAATAAGAAATTCCATCCTTTTTCAGCACTTTGGACGAGTGATTCTTGCATTTTTTGTACCCATGCTTTTTGTCTGAACGCTAAAATGACACTAGTTGAAAAGCTTTCCTAACATGTCAAAATGTTTCTCTTTTGCTACTGAAGGTTGTGGCGTGCGCATTGTGAATCTAAGGGGGGCCGGCAAAGCCGGACATTTTTGATCGATGCCTTTGACCCAATTACAACTACCTTAGAAAACTATTATCCAAAAATCCGTTCTTAGCGGGCCTACGTCTTAATAAAAAACCTTTGCGCCAAATTTCAACTTCTTAGCTCTTCTAATTACTGAAATTTCGTGATATAACACCCAGTTTTTTCCTTAATAAATATCGATTACTTAGTTTTAACTATCTAACGGTAAAGGTAGTAAACCTACCCTACAGACTTAAACCAATAAGTAAGTGCTAAGCTTTTAAGGTGGACTCAGTCTCTTACAATAGGCGATTGCCAACAATAAGTATCTAACACTATAATTAGAAAACTTACCAATTGGAAAAGAACTCGTTAGCTACCAAAGTGCGTAACTCGCACGAAAATCTTCTACGAAAATTTTATAATATCCTAAAAAATTTCGACTTCGGCAGGATTCGAACCCGCGCCTCACCTTCAGTACAGGTGCACTCTAACCAACTAAGCAACGAGATCGACACGTGCCTCTACGAAAATATTTGGGACCTCTTACGACTTAAGCGTCGTGTAGCTCCTCCTACAGGAGAAACCTTGAAAGATATCCAAACCTGCTCCATGACTAAATAAACGTTTAGTACGATTGACGAGAGGTGTCGCTTTTGCTTTATTCTTAGCTTTTTGCTTTATATTGCGTGATGGTTTTAAAAGCTTATCACGTGAGTCAAGACTCGCTAACCACTTAACCATCTTGATCAAACATCTGCTACAAAATAGGCACCTCGTCCATTTGGGGGAAGCATACAATAAGATTCGTATTCTTACTAATTCATGATAGTTTGCTGACAAGTTCTTTTCCTATTTAGCTTTGATGCCCCTGATTTTCACTACTTGTTATCACTTGTATCAGATGCAAGTGGCTACCTGCGTGATGGTGGGTGCGGTCTCCGACCTGGTAGCCAGGTTCAGTCTGGCAGTCTTCACGTACTTCTACGCTGTTAACAGTAGGATGATCTTCTTCGGCGGAACTTGTGTCACTGTTCTACTTAGAATTGGTAAGTTTTGTATAAAAGTAATGATTAGTAAATAATGTTTATTATTACTTGTTTCTTACATCGAACACAGTTGGCAGTTCTCATTGGAAATATCGGGTTATGGGTTATCTTGCCGCTGAAAATATGGCCTGTGGGCTGTGATATATGCAGGTCGTTTCTACCATTCATTAGTTGTGGGTAGATTCAACCTTTTTGATATGTACAGACCGGAATAAACGTGAGCCAAGCAACGTGTTCTTTTTGTGGTTTTCCTTACCAATATCCCGTAAAAGTAACTAAATACCTCATGGGCGATTTGTCCCTTTTCTAAATAGCAAAGTGGACAACACGCCTGAATCAAAAATCAAGAACGGGCCAGTTGTCCCTTACCACAAAGTGAAGTGGACATTTATCCATCCAAAAGTAGATCGTCAGCGGATATCTATGTAATGGACCACGTTCTGTTCCTTTGTAACTTTATTTGCCAGGTGCAGAGATATTGCCAACGCATTTTACTCAAATTTCTATTGTAAATCAGAAAATCCACTGACTAGTAGAGTAGGTACTTGTTACACACAGTGCATCGATTTTGAAGACTGAGAAAAATTGGTTCCTTAAGATCTATTATTTCAATGATGATTCCGGTTCCATTATAACCGATGTGAAAATCTCGAAAGAAAAGAATGGAGATTACTGCATACGATATAATGCAGAATCTTAAATCATGGTTTGGCAAGATGTGCGCTAACCTGGTATCCTTATCTTTTACAGCACTTGTTAGCTCCAAAGACCTCTACTTCGTTTTCGCGGTGACAGCCATCTCCGGCCTGGTGCGGTGCTCCGTGCAGGTTCTGTTCCCGCTTGTGCTGGTGGCTGCGGCGCCGGACAGGTTTCCGGCTGCACTGGCGCTGCATATCCTCTTATCAGGAACGCTGATGCTCCTGGCTGATCCGATGATAGGTCAGTGATTAGCTCAATTTTTTACTGGGGTCCGGTTTCAAATAGCTTATTGGATCTTGGAATATGACGACCATCTGCTATCCCTGCTTCGTGCTGACATTGTAGATTTGCCTTCTGAACGTGCCCTTCCCAAACAAGGAGGTTTTCGTTTCTCTTTGTTTTAATCTTAATCCAAGCGGAATACTAATATTTTGTCGAGATCCTTTGCTATATGTCTATATTGTCCATGTCAAACGCTCTATCCACCGTGTACCTTCTTTCAATGTTTTTTAGCCTGCTATATGTTTCTAGTTATGATACACGGCTTCACATCATGGTTATATAAATTTTATCCTTTTTCTTTTATTTGGAGGATGCGATCGCCCATGAGACTCTTCAGATTTGATTTTCTTATTTCAGGAATACTCTACGAGGCTACAGGCAACTACACCTTCTGCTTCCTTGCGATGAGCTTCTGCTGCCTCATCTGCGTGGCGCTTTGGACCATCGAGTACTTCGTCTATTACAAAAATAGGAAGACGTAATGTAGGAACTGACTGATTATATTTAAATATTGATAATAATACTACCGAATTGTAGTTTAGTTTAGTGCAAACATCTTCTTTTCAGCTAAGATACCTACCATCTCTACAGGCGCATCAATAGAAATGACATTACATTAAAATCTGTATACGCTGTACAGCTGTGTAATATCTTTATGGTCTGAATTGTTTTTGCTTTTAGCGAACAAACGATAATTTCGTATAATTATAATTACCATAAGAGATAAATTTATAATAATGAAGTGATAGCGTCACTTCGGTGGCAATAAATTAAGTATTTCGTAGATAACGAAGTCATTTTCTCTTGGATGCCATGTTCAACTTTCAATAGATTGTTTGAAAGCTTGATATTTCCTTCGAGAGTTGTGAATAAACGCTCCCACCTTCTCTTTCGCTGTGTATCGAAAATGCACCTTGAAGTGATATAAATTATACAGGTGGTGTTATTGTGGAACATTGTATCGTTAGGTTAGGACTCAGAGTTAGGAACTATAATTCTGATATATAGATTGTTGACACGTTTGCGGTAAACATTTATAGATCTATGCTAATGTATTTGACCAATTATAAATTCTATTATATTCAAGACTCTAAGCATTAAACTAATATGTTTTTAGCCAATTAATTGGTGTCAATTAAATATCACGCACCCCATATTATTTCGTGATATAGAGGCAGCGTGATTCAGCATCATGTCAGGAATAAGATATATTTTTTTGTGCCTATTCCGCATGTATACCTACCAAAAAGAAAAAAAGCTCTGTCATCTATTCAATATCACAAATCGGTTACATTTAAAATGTTTATACTAAAATTGCCAAAGGACTTAAAAGAGCATGAAAAAAAACATTAACGTCATTGAAATCTCCCTGAGAGTTCGTTACCAGTACGATCGTCGTCAAAGTAATTGTCAAGGACATTGGTGTTCTCGATGGTCAATCAGCTGGTCAAATCAGATGCATTCTTGAGTATTATCACATCTTGGCTACATTTAGATTATGAATAATAATAAAATAAAATGACGAATAAGCGGAAATACTATGAGTCATACTGACGAATATATCTAAATTGATCTGCTGAAATGATAAAGTTAAAATTTTGACCCATCAATTCAATTCAATTTTTTAATTAATACTAAGGGGTCACAAGAAACACTTAATCGAGTCAAATAGGTACTTGCATTAATATCATCATACCATAGACATACCTACCTATAGATTAATACCATCGACGAAGCGAAGTACCTACTTTCTAATCTCTTCTGGGTTCTACATACATGTAAGAAATATATTATACCCAATTTGAAATTCTCTTACAATAACTTCAATAATATTTGATACTTTCTGTTTTTTACCTATATCTCTAAAAAAAACTAATGTATTAAATGTAGAATTGTAAACTATACGATGAATAGTGGTTGATACAATATTCATGATACCCCACCAGTTTTAAAGTGGATGGAGTCAATGCGAGTTTTTGTTTTAAACACATTTCATCTGTTTTTTTTTTCAAATGAGCTTTTTTTTAGGGTTTCGCAGGAACGCGTGGAGGGAGGTATCGAGTTGAAATTAACATCAAATACTTAAGTCCGTAACCTCTAGAGCCGTAAATATAAATTTTTAAACTTCTAATTCAACTCGATCAAAATTTACAGCCGTTTATGCCCAATTTTTTTAAATATGCAATGAAATCAAATGTCCACAAAACCTATAGGGTACTTCTCGTTGACCTAAAATCATGAAATTTGGCAAAAGAAAGGTCTTAGTAGCACAAGTAAACAGAAAACTATAAATTTGTTGTTAATTCAGAAAAAAAAACTTGAATGGGACCAATCTCTATAGGGTACCTATTTTCCATTGACCTAGAACCATGATATTTGGCAAGAAAAAAGGGCTTTAAAATTATACTGAACCCTCAGTGCGCGAATCAGACTCGCTCTGGACGTTTAATTTGTGTTATTTGTATCCAATTAAATGTTCTTGTCTCGAGGTGTTGTGTTACTAGCAACATTATTTAGCGTGTTGTTAAAATAGAGACATAAAACCAGTGACCGAATCTAGGTACCTACAAATAAAAATCTGATCTAATAGATACATTTCGTTGTGCAGGCTGAGTAGTAAATAAAAATGGAAATATTATTTTAATATTTTTATTGAATATTCATTTGCTGCATCGTTTGTCTTCACTTTAAGACGACAATCAATGCCTACCTACTTAATTATAATTTAAAGATTATGCATATTAAAGCGGTACCCCGACTCACACCGCCACCGCCGCCTATTTTATTATTAATATAAAAAAACCATTCATATTTATTTAAAAAAAAAACATTGGGCAGTTTGTGACACATCGTAAGTTTTTTTCAATACATGTGTCATTGTTTTATTCTGTATACCTAGGATAGGCAGAGATGCGAAAGCAGAAATTGGTAGCCACCAAGAGCAACTTCCAGCAGAAAAAGCTTATGATAGGTATCACAACTGTTTATCGTATTATTAAGACAAAATAAATAGCGGCGCTAGTGTGCGTCGGGGTACCGCCTTCTGGTCACTATTAGGTATTCCTATGATATTAATTAAGTATTTAATGGTACTGATGGTATTTTAGTACTTACAACTAAATCCCACTCAATTTTTAATCACTTACTACCTAGTCTTATTTGTAGGTACATTATATAATTCACAGAGTAATCTTAAATCAGTAAACTTCAGTAGAAGGCACTCGTTTTCTAGGCTCAATGCTGACTCGGAAGCCGTCGGTTCTTTTGAGGATGATATCAGCCTGAAGTTTATAGTCCTTCTCAGGAACACTGGACACGGTCCTGTAGTTCCTCAAGATCGTGGACAGCAGTATTTTGAGCTTCAGAATGGCGTATTTGCGACCTGTATCAATACAATTATTTATTATTTAATTGAAATAAAAACACCTTACATCTATGCACACTCAATTATTACCAGTAACTTAAAGCCAATTAAATAATTAATAGGTATGTATGTCTTATAATAAGATTAGCTACGTCCACACATAAAGCTCATGGCCCGTGATTTTATTTTATTTTATTCGGAGAATAAACAGTTGTACATTACTATTTATGTAAATTTACGACTAAACTATTAACTATTAATATATCCTCGTGATGAGGGCACCAGGGCGCGATAGTCAGAAGATTTTGTTTTCGAGGGCATCAAATCATAGAGTTTACAAAACCAACCCAGAGATAATCAAGAGTGGTCTGCTAGACCTTCGTGGTACATCATCGACCACATCGTCACTTCCTCATTCAGGGTGAGATTGAGGTAAAACAGAGGGTCTTGTAACTATAAAAAAAAATTTAGGTGAAGCGGTCGTTATTGTACATACATAATATTTACTGTAGAGAGTCAAAATCAAAATTTCTTTATTTCCATAAATACAAAAATGTACACTTAGAAAAGGTCAAATTCTTAAAATAAAACACTGACACGGAAATAAAGTGGTACTTTTGATTTCTGTTGCTTCGATATGTAGACTAAAGTAAAGAAGCGACTAAGAAACCTTTAGCCTGTTAGTTGTTATTTTTCGAGTTGGAGCGAAACCCGTCCCAAGCTTTTTTATCTTCTAAATAATCTGATATTTTGTAGTAAGCCTTTTTGCACCGAAAGGTTTTGACAATTTGTTTGAATTTATTTATTGATAGATTTTGCAACTCACTAGGAGTTTTGTTGTAGAAGCGTATACATGAGAGTCTTAATAGCAGAGTAGAGGATGAGCACCCGGCCAACTGATGATCTTTTCTCGTAAAAGAAGCTGAATAATTATCATAAAACCAGGAGAAGTAGGTACTTACCCACACAACTCCTAGGGCCAGCACTGAAGGGGATGTAGCTGTAGTAATGTCTGTTCTGGGTGTTCTCGGGAAGGAAGTTGTCGGGGTTGAAGACTTCAGGGTCTTTGTAGTACTTGGGGTTTCTGTGGACCTTGTAAGTTCCCACTACTACGGTGGATCCAGCCGGAAGCACGTAGTTCTTGGTAGCTAGAGAGAATTTACTTGATTAAAGGAAATGTTTTCTCAGAGGAAACTCGCATTGGAACTAATAGGAAGAAATCATATACATATTAGTAGGTTGACACTTTACCTATTTTCACATCACGCGTCAGTTTCCTAGCAATGATAGGCACTGGTGGGTACATTCTCAGGGACTCAAGAATGACTCTCTCCAAGTATTTCATGCGAAGAGTATCAGCGAAAGTGGCAGGTCGGTCGGAGTCTCCAAATATGTCGTACAATTCATCGTACACCTTTGCTTGGATATTTTGGTGGATCCCGAGAAGACAGAGGACGAAGCTGGAGCCAGCGGCCGTAGTGTCGTGACCCTGGAATTATTTTTATTTTCTTTCAGTTTCTTAGAATGTGTACATTTATTGTAGATTTAAAAAGGTATCTGTGGCATTTTTTCCACCTTATTAGTGCGGGTTCCAACTTCGGCTTTACTTGTCCTATTTATTGTAGTTAGAATATTTTAATATGAAATTTACCTCAAACATTATGGTGTCAACTTCTTCTTTGATTTCGTGATCACTAATGTTATGTGTTCCATTTTGTGCTGATTCAATCATCAGGTCCAAGAACGCAAGGCGCTTTTTCTCACCTGCGCACAGATTTTTGTCATGTACAAATAATTCACATATTCAAAAATTAATAGGTATATTTATTTTATCAACTTATTTTGTAAAATTCTTACCAATATCATTTTCATCGTTGAAGTCTAAGTCATCTCGGTATCCTTTAAAGACAGCATCGGCAACAGTCTTGTCGTTGGCCAAAACACCTTCGTCGCTTTCACGAGTAAGTTCTCCGAGGGTCGGTGGAATGACACCCTTAGCTTTGTTTTCTAAGTATGTAGCCTTCTTGCTTTTGATGACCTACGAAACAATTTTTTTTAAATTATCATTGCCATTATGCACCAATATATGAATAATACTTGACCATAATGTATCATCATCCCCAATTTCGTTCATGACGTTAGTCAGCTTTTTCACAAATCATTATTGTTCAATAGTTTTGTTAGTTATAATAGCGGTAACTTTTCACCTTGTTGGTAAGTCCATGTATGATGTTCAATAGTTTAACTTGGTTCTTGAAGAACGGTGTTAGTTTGAAAAGTGCCTCGGATCTCAACCAGAACTTGTAGTGTCTCTGGTGTATGATGTCACACATCCTGAAAATAAGCAAAAACTCAGACCGCGGCATCATTCACGATTACCTACACCCGATCTATGATCCCCAATCCGCATGCACAGAGCGGGTATTATGAGCATTACCTTCATATGAAAAAATCCAATAAAATGCTCATCACGGTTAGGCCTGCGTCCAACTGTGGACCATTATAGGCTGTATATGTATCTAAAATAGGTTCTAGGTTAAGGCTGTTGAAGTTATAATAATGTGAAGATTCACAGCCTATAATGGTCCACATTTGGACATAGGCCTCTATTGATAAGTGCTTTATTAGCTCTTATCATTCAGCGTTATTGCCATAATTCCCATGCTGGGCATGGTGATTGGAGTTTGTGGTCTGTATGTTCTACAGGAGAGGTTGCTGCCCAGTCACCGGTGGATATCCCTTAGTCGCCTCTTACGAAGCTACGACACACACGGGAAGAGTATGGATGATGTTAATTCTAAGCCCCAACCCACAAGGCTTGGTATGATCATTATCATTGGAAAGAAATGATGCTTTTGATATTTCCTATTCTTGTCTGCAAATTTTCATAATCGAGTTATTCTTTATGGATTATGTTTTATTACAGCTTCAACCTTCATTTACCCCAGATTTTGATAATGATAAGCCTTTAACAAAAACAACACACGATTGCGAAGTTTGGAAAGAAAAAAAACATGAAAATATTAATATTTTGTTACCTGCACCTACTTATCAGGTTGAGATACTTACTTCATGACAGCCATGGCATAATCAAAACCAGCATCATTGTCACCTTGAGTGGTTCTAGTAATGCCCATCGCAGTTTCTGGAAAAAAATAATTTGTCACACAAAACAAAGGAATCCATTTGTTACAATATTGTAAGGAAAAAAACCTTTTGTTTTATTTATTAGGTCAAAGTTGTTTACATAATGCAATTACGAGTAAAACCATATCCCTTTAAAAACATTCCACTCGACTTGGCAGGGCCACTATCGTGCCCTCTGATTATACCAACACGTAGAAAGTATAAGTTGAATAAATTAACATTAAGTGTGATCATGATCAATAAAAGCAATTGCCCATTTAACATGTTAAACGTCATTCAAGGATAAAATTGTGTCGATTTCCGTCAATGTAACAGAATAATTACACATTTCAATTACTTACATATTATTATTTTTTTATTGACGACTTCTATGGCGCTGTCGGCGAAGGCCTGCCTGCAACGCAGGCGGTTGCGGGTTCGATTCCCGCCTTGGGACAAATATTTGTACGATCTGCAGGTATTTGTTCCGGGTGTTTTGGTCGTTTTCTTTGTATAATAAAAAATATCTATCTATGTATTGTATTATATTATGTATATCAGTTATCTAGTAGGTACCCATAACACAAGCTCTACTTAGTTTGGGGCTAGATAATGCTGTGTGAATTGTCCAGCATTTATTTTTATATATTGTAGAGTCATGATATCCGATATTTTTTTTAACTTTAATCGATATTGGCGATATAATAAAAGAAGATGCTAGTAACAAAGTCATCAAAATAACAAATACGTGAACTATTCAAAGAAAAAGCATAAATTTGGGACGAAATATACTTTACTAATTACATATGAAATCCAGAGAAAACTTTCACAACTGGCTGCGACTAAAGGATATTATTCAAGGGTTGCTGCCATAAACATGAAGAAAAGAGGAATATACCAACCTAGTAGAATATCAACAGTGACACCACTCATGTAGTCATGGCAGTCAAAGATCTTTCCAATCTCGGGCTTCATCTTTTCCACCACGTTTTTGCTGTTCTGGTTGAAGACGTCCACGAACGATTTGAGGATGTTGATGTGGAAAGTCGGCGCAATCATCTTTCGGTGGGATCTCCATTTTTCTCCTGAGAACGAATATGGAATATGATGGGTCGTCGTAGATCTAAGAAGATTATTTATTTGTTCTTTTGATTAGTTGGTACTTCGACTTAGCGTCAAATATAATCAGACCCAAAACATGCATTATAATTAAACTTGCCTTGTTATCTCATGTCAAATGACCTACATGATTAATAAAAATAAGCAATTAAAAAAAATATTGCATAACATAAATGCAGTCACATTTATCTTAATAAACAAATCATACTCGTATGAGGAAGGAGGAGTTTGACTGAGTAAAGAAATATAATATTTTTTTCTACTCACAAAAAGGTTTTCTTAAGATATTTTAGTAAAATGAAATTAGGGTCTTAAGCTATTAATCTTTTTTGTGAGGAGCTGGAGCTCGAGATAGGCTTATAAAAGCCTGTATTACAAGACACCAGTGCCCCCACTCCGCGGGTGTAATAAGATGATATGACACAGGTTTTAAGCGAAGCGAACACTTAATTTGGTACTACATACAACAAACATTGAGTGACCAATTTAGATGGTAGGTACAAGGAATTAGCATCATGAAAACTAATATTTATAATAACTGAACTAAAGAACTTAAATTAGAAAATAGAATATAATAAAGTAGGGATCAAGTTCTAATCAACTCTGTTGGAAGCAGGAAGTAACAATAATTGTTTGCGTCTATTTGTTTGTTGCTAATACGCTTTCTTTTGTGTATGAAGATACCCTATCTAAGGAGTTGTCTAGCTTGAATTGAAGAAATAGTTTCCCTTCTTCTCTGAACGAACCGATCGTTCAGATGGTATGGTACGTATGGTTCCCATCCATCCTCTTTCAAACACTCCTGTCAAAGCGTTGGTTGTAGTCACCATGGTGATTCTTGCGGAGGGGCTCCAGTCGCCTCACGATGTCTCGATGTCACCACTTCCATACTACTATTTAAAAGCTTACCAGAGCTGATCAGCAGTCCCTCTCCAAGCCACGGTTTGAAGAACCTGTACTCCGTAGACTTGTCTATATGTACGTTGCTGTTAAGGATGACCTCGACATCATCCGGCTCAGTCAGGAAGATGACCAGCTTAGTGCCGAGCCACACACGAATTACACTTCCGAACTGCTCTGCGTAGTCAAGGGCTAAGTTCACGATTTCTGTTGGAACAGGAAATATTACTAGCTAAAATATATATTGTAGCTTACTATGCAGCCGGTTTCACACTTAATTTTCTGGATTAAGATTGGTATTGCGAAACGTATTTTCAGGTGGAGCACTCCACCATGCAAAACTGTAGACTGATCCGTCCAGAATTTTTGGCTTGAAGGAGACACAACCACATTCAATTCGAAAGTATGGTGGTAAATATGATGTTCCGATGTAGTGATCTTCAATCTCTCCGACTTTTTTATGTCGGAGTTCTCGCTGCAGGGCAAATGTACAATGCATTTACATGATAAAAACACCTGATAAAAACATACATGATAAAAATAAACTAGCACATACTGATCACCTGAATAATAGAAGAAGAATGAACGGTTGGTAAAGCTTTAAACTAAATGCTTAGCATCAAGCGACAAATACTTACCATGCGGCTTCTTCTGAAACACCAGAAGCGCATTTCCAAAGAACGGCACCGTGCCAGGTCCCGGAATCTTCTCCCCCATCTTGTAAAACCTGGACTGCTGCTGCCAACGATGCAGGATCCATAGCCCTGACGCGAGGAGTAGCAGCGGGTAGAATATCAACCGCGAGCTGAACTGGATGCTATGAGTCTCCTCCACGAATGACGTCATTTTACCGTAATTATGTCAAAGTATGGACGAGTTTCTCCAGCCTGGAAAAACGCGTAGCTTCGCTGAAATTAAACGTTAAACCACGTATTTTCGAAGTTAAACTAGAAAACAAAAAATAAACTGTTAATTTGTATTTTCTTACTTCTTTTCTGAATAACTGAACCGGCCGTCGCGCATCGTCGCCTCAAAGCAAAACTAAACTTTTGCTATGCCACTAAATTCAGGCACGCTGAGGTTTGGGTTAAGTTATTAATTTTAGTTAATTTTTTTCACAGGCACTTTCATACATTTAAAACATTATGAATGTTTTTTTATTTTGACGAAGCACTTAATAGGTTAACAAAAAGAAATATTAAGTGCCTTTAGTATTTTATTTTATCTTACCTACTCTATTATGTTTACTATAATATCCTATGATTTATAGTTATAACCTACCTTGATTTTATAATCCTGTCCCCTGTCCACCTCGCTTCCGTAATGAATGGTTTATGAACATTATTGGTGCACTAATGTAAGTTATTTATTAACCCCGACCTGTACGGCGAATTTTGCATAATCATCGTAGGTATTTTAAACAATGGTTACGCAAATGAATAAATAATGAATATTCAATGCATTCAATAACGTGTCAATAAAGTGGAAAATAGAGTGCTTCTCTGTTTTCCACTGCACTCAATGCGAGCTCATTTCGTTGTTATCTCTTTTTAGGACACTTCAAAAAGGCTTCTCTGATTCGTCTGTATGTTTATTTTGGTTTATTCCGGAAATCCCCCACGGCCATCCCCCACGTGGAGGGGGTCTGATATGCAGATTCGAATGCCAGATTACCGGATTTTTTTTCCTGAAATCCCCCAAATCAAATTGATCGGTCTTATGTATGTCCCTTGTTACCTGATATTACTTACCATCAATGGTTAACCGACTTTGCTGATTCTTTCAATAGTATATAGAAAATGATACGAGATGATCCAATAAAAAAAATTATGCTTAAGTTATCAATCCCGATCAATCCCCTAAAACTTAAAAAACGATCATGACATTTGTGTGGAATCGTCGACTAGCTTACAACTGTTGATACTTGCTACTTCAATTGTCACACACAGGTACTGGACAAAGACAGATAATGAATTAAATTAAAACTAGTATTTACAATTGAAACAATTGAACTAGCAGTTAGTTCAATTGTTTCAATTGTAAATACTGTTGCAAAAAATCTACAAGTAGCTCAACAGATCCATTATCAATACCAGTCGGAAGCGTGCCCAAGACGCTAGCTGCATTGCTCCGCTGTATGGCAATGCTGATGCGCTGTGCCAGATACTCACCAGCTCTCGGGTCACGCGTCGCTTCGACCAGACGCTCAGATAATTTTTTTAAACTTCAGTTGTTGATAAATTTTGATGTTTTTTTCATTGTTGTTTAAAGGTTGAATTTGAGATGGTTCCGTGAAAGTTTAATCCTCCAGGAGTTTATCAGTGCTCCCGAAACAGCGTGTTTCGCAACGATGGCATTCGAATCTGCATATCAGACCCCCGTAAAACGAATCTAAAAATCGCCACATGACAATTTTCACAATCACAAATGGTTTCCATGGCAACGAGCGTGAATGTGTCAGCTATCACTCATCACATCAAACTAAATTAGTCTCGAATTTTAACAAGATGTCACCACTTGAAATATTACGTCACTCTTTCGAAGTGTTCCGGACTTTTAAGCCCGTCCAATTTCTGTATAAGGAAATTTTAAGTTTATAGTTTTTTAAAATACACCAAACAAGCTATAATCTACTTGCCCTGTCAGTGTGGGTGGGACAAGTCTTAGTACTGAATTTTACGCTAGTACCTATCCTCAACCTATTGATCTGAAAGGCATACAAATGTAGTTCATTGACAATGTAATGTCATGGTACCATAGAGCTGGTCCGATGATGGAGTTCATGGTGGCCGTACGAACGCCTTTAAACGAACGACTTAACTCCGTCGAGTTTGGGTTCGTTGAATTTATCTTCCCAAGCACTTTGGTTCTTTGATTATACCTAAAAGTTTTTGAAATTTTATAAAATTATAAGCATTTTAGTGCCATTGCCGTTCAAGTATCCACCACGAATGCAAACTTATGCTAAAACATTGAATTGAGGTTTTTTTCATAACTTTATTGCTCAAGCAAGGCGTTTAAAGGATCAATCGGTTCCACGGTAGACGGTCTTGCTTGAATCTTCGACATCCATGTATTGTCAGATGTAGTCGACCCATCTCTTAAGTGGTCTTGCTCGTAATCTGGAATGCTGTCTTGGAACTTCAGCGGTTTTGCGTTTGCAAGTCCGAGATACGAGTCATTTTTTACCACACTGACAAGCACTGAAGGCTATGAAGGCTATGAAGAAAATAAGGGGTTATAAATTCAATATGCTCATTTGTAACCCTTTTTTTAACTTGTATTTTTATATGATGTATTTTTATAATATCTGTCGCACATTAACCTTTCAAATAAGTATACAGGGTGGAAATAATCTATGGGCCCTGGAGGGGAACTACCTTAAATCCTTTAGCTAGCTCATTTTACTGAAAGGAAACATTCCTTTATTTTTAAAAGAAACATAATTGCATTCAAAGATTTTCTAAAAATTCCTTGTCTCACCTGGGAATCGAACCAACTAAAAATTAAAAAAATAAACCCTCGCAATTTTATTATGCGAATCAGTAGTATTATTGTTCAGGATAAAAATTGTCTAATAAACATTGGACCTTTCGAGAAGCGATTTGTGGTAATGTCAATTCTTCGGTGCAAAGTTTAAAGTTTTTGTGGCAATTTGTCACGACCGCAGGCGTCATACAGTACTATTAGGTATTTGGGTCAAAATTCTACGGTCGTTTTGTTTGTTTTGGTTTTGTCCTATTGAAGAGAGTTATTTTTTGTTGTTTTATACGTAGTTATCATAAAATCCAGGTGTAGGTAAAAGTAAAAGTTTTATTCTCGAGGAATTAGTGATATTACGGAAACAAAGTGTTGTAAGTGTCCAAGAATACAGGGCCGATTAAGAGTTTATGAAAAGACACCTTAAGAATAAATTTTCTTATTTATTTATCCAAAAACTATGACAGTCTAGGTTCTAAGCACTGTACCTCTAACCATAGAAGGTTTGTATCATTTTTTTATACACTCGTACCTATTTATTCACTAAGGTTTCATTAATCGTTTTAATTTCTTCACAATTTCTATTCTATCTGCTCGACGGCACCCTCTTCCTAGGTTCCAGTATTATTTGGAACCCGTCGGTTCTCTTCAGGATGATGTCAGCTTGGAGTTGGAACTGCTCTTCTTTGATCTCGGAGATGCCTTTGTAGTTCCTGAGGACAGTTGCTAGTAGGACCTTCAGTTTTAGCAGCGCGTATTTACGGCCTGAAAAAGTAAATTTTATTTATGAAACATTACTTGTATGTTTCTTAAATTTCAGGGAAAATAATGGCTTATTTCACAAAACTCCCGCGAAGGAAATGTCATCCTTGTGAGCATTGATCTAGCCGCGTTTTACCTTGTAATCCATTTAAACTAAAAAATCTTTTTAGAATTAGACCTCATGAAAAGGATTATATAGCGATAAAAACAAATAGCGTGTAAAAGGCAACGAAAGGATTTGATCAGGCTATGGAATAGTAGTGTTTTCCATAGTTGGTACCTAGGTACCCTCTAAGATGTTATTGAGGAGGTTAATAATACGCAGGAGTGCATTGTTCCATCTCATATTGCCGAACACACTCTGAAATGTGAGGATTCCGTGCAAGAAATTGAGACTTAGGCCCGTATTATAAAAGCTTCCCCAAGCATTACTTAAGCAGTCATTACGTGATCTCTACTCAAGCGTTAATTACTCAAGTAATGCTTGGTAACCGTTCAATAATATGTCTAAGCAGTTACTTGAAGGCGTGGACGAAGGAAATCCGCTCTTGACGGCTACTTGAGTGAGTGTAGATTTTGACATGAGCTCCCAAGCATTGTTTGAAAATTAGTATTCACTCAAAACTAGACATAAGTATCACTCAAGCAGATCGATGACTGAGCATGCTTTCATAATACGGGCCTTAGTGTAAAGCAATATGATAAGATAAAAAGAAAACGAGGCTGAAAAGAGGCTTTTAGGTAAGTACTTAGTCCTTGAAGACTCACCAACACAGCTCCTAGGTCCGGCACTGAAAGGTATATAGCTGTAATAGTGCCGATTTGCCGTATTCTCAGGGAGGAAGTTGTCAGGGTCAAATACATCAGGGTTCTTGTAGTGCTTCGGGCTTCGATGGACTTTGTATGTGCCGATGACGACTGTAGCACCGGCCGGGAGAACGTAGTTGTTTGTCACTGCAAAAGAGGTTGTTTAGTATAAAGTTGAAAGTTGATTTACATCTTAAAGCAAGCCAAAGGCCAAAATAGTCAAAACGCCATGAAACTAAAAACCTCGCTTATTTCTAAGAGACAAGCGACTCGCTTAGTGACTGATCCGATTTAGAGCCACAAAGCGAGTCGCTTGGCTTTTAGCAGCAAGCGAAGCTCTTTGAAGAGTGAGCGTGACAATGCTCCTACCAATCTTAACATCCCGTTTTAGCGTCCTGGCAATGACCGGCACTGGCGGGTACAGCCGCAGAGACTCCAAGATCACTCTCTCCAAGTATTTCATCTCGAGAGTATCCTCAAAAGTGACTGGACGGTCGGAGTCTCCGAAGATGGAGTACAGCTCGTCATAGACCTTCGTCTGGATGTCCTGGTGGACGCCGAGGAGGCAGAGGACGAAGCTGGAGCCAGCTGCTGTGGTATCGTGACCCTAGGAAAGAAATATTTATCTTTGGGTAAATGGGTATACCTACGAAAGAAAGAGAAAGCGAAGAGAGGCGAGCAGTGGTTGATCCTGATGATATTGTTACGAAGTTTTTTGTCAACTGACCTATTTTATTTAACCTCACCGAGACCTCTGACACGCCCCCAAATATTCCTTGGACTGCAAGAAACGGAGGCGGTAGCGGGAGAGGAACTTGGAGTGAAAGCGGTTTTTGATGGGCGTTCTATTAATTTATATTATGATTGTTTTGAAAAAACGAAAAACCGTCTTCACATTCATTTTTATTTACAATGTTTTTAAGATTTTCGGGATAATACTAATCCCTCAGGACTACAAATTTTATGACACTATCTGCGAATCATTCATATAGGTACTACACTTATCAAAATACAATAAATACCAAACATAACAAAAGAATCATTAAAATCGCTTTACAGTAAACGGATAAAGAAACGAACCTTTACATAAAAAGACACAAACACATACCTACAGCCGAACATAGAATCTCCTCCTTTGTTTGAAGTCGGTTAAAAACGAAGAAAACGCACTATATGCAAAGCGAAAATTTGGCTACTTCCTATTTCGATGCCTTTGTCAAAAGTTTTGACGAGGAATGTGAAATGTTACCTCAAACATGATTGTATCAACTTCTTCCTTGATTTCATGATCACTGATGTTGTTGGTTCCATTTTGGGCTGATTCTATCATCAGGTCCAAGAATGCTAGACGTTTCTTTATTCCTGAAATAATATTCTTGTAATTTAATAGAATTCTATTTTAATGTAATTTAATTAATCTGATTCGTATAATATACCAAGTTTGCCATTTCAATACAAAACTTTGTTTTTGAATAGCCGCCGCTCGCGGCTTCGCCTGCGCTTTTCATGTATCCCATTTTATATAACCTGTGACACTTTATTTGTGACGTCGCTTTCTATTGGTAAAAGGTAAAGATACGAGGCTGTTGAATGAAAATTTAGTTTGGGATGTAAGCACCTGCTAAACATAGTTTTTTTTTTAAATTCACATTCTTCGGTTATTATATACCTACCTACCTAATTACATTTCTATCTGTGACTTCAACTGCATGGAACTCGGGAAATAATACTCGGATGTACATTAGAGAGGTAGGTACTATTCGTTTCGGTTAGAAATATAAAAGGAATGTTTGTAAAACTTAGCTGGGCGGTACACTAATTGCATATTTTTCATCCTAATATTTTGCAATGGATTTCCGTAACGCCTAAATTTTTTTAAAATCTATCTTAATACCAAATGTAAGTATAAAAGGTGGAATCCTTCAATAGGCTTACCAACATCATTTTCATCAATAAAATCAAGGTCATCCCGATACCCTTTGAAAACGTTTGTTCTGGACACGACGAGCCTTCGTAGGATAGGTTGAAGAAGATCCTTCTTAGAATAGGTATAATAGTCTAGGTTTGAAACGTCAAAGGAGGTTGTAATACCTCAACATGGATGCTGGCCGCAAGCACATTCAAAAATTCAAATACCTGCGAACGAACGAACCATTTGATCGTCTATTGTTTTTTCTCATTCTAATTTTGGAAAATGTAGGGGAGATTTTTGTATAAATAGGCACGCTAGCTAGAATAAGTTTAGTTTATACTCGGACGCGATCAAGAAAACCTGAAGAAGTAAATAAAGCTGGAAACAAGAACAAAGTGTTTTACTGGAAAAATTCAAGAAGCTTACAGTCCACAACAGTTCCTGGTCCTTCGAGCCGGATTGGAGTGAAGAGATCCTGCACCCACCGGATCGGAGTGAAGAGATCCTGCACCCACCGGATTGGAGAACGAAGAATCAAGCGCTCGCGCAGTATGGTTGTAACCAGAAGCCAAGTGGATACGTCCGAACGACGTGAAACTGAGGAAGAGGCTGTACGGCAAGCCGCCGAACTGGAAGCCATCGCGAACGAACGAAGACGAAGGCTGTCGCAAGAAGCTCCGGCGACACCCGCTACGCATCAAGTAGCCAGACATCGCGACCCAGCCATAGGGTTCGCACCCGACTTCACCCGCGCCGGAACGAGTACGGAACGCCATAGGGATGAACAATCTCCCGCCCGAACTGCGCGCTCTCTACGATCGAACGGGAGCATAGCGGCCAGGGCGCGGGCGGCGGAACTGGAGGCGGAAGAGAAACTGGCCGAACTTAGGCGTAAAGAACTCCAAATAGAAGCAGATCTCGTCAAGAAGAGATTGGCTGCTAACCTAGCAGCATTAGAAGACGAGGAAAGGAGCATACATGAAGACGAACTACCGGAACACAGTGAGAGAGTCGAGCAGTGGCTGCAGACAACTGAAGGGGAGAAAAGTGACACTATTCTTAGAACTGAGAAGAACATCCGATTCAACGTCAGGAACATATCGACTACGCCGGTCAAGACTAAGAGTACTGCTAACGTCGATGCATTAGCTGATGCGATAGAGAAGCTAGCAAGACCGAGGATGAAGTGCCCAGACCTGCACGCGTTTTCCGGTTCACCGAACGAAGTGGTTGCCCTTCAAAGCTGCCTTTAACGACTCGACGAGAACATACAAGCTGACACCGGCTGAGAACATCCAAAGGCTGAGAAGCAGCCTTAAAGGGGAAGCAAGAGAGCTAGTTGCTTCACTCCTGTACACCGCAAGCAATCCAGAAATCATCATGAAGACCCTGGAACAATGCTTCGGAAGACCAGAAATCATCATCGACCGGGCCATTGATGACCTTCGAAGACTACCGAAACCCGGACCATCTGCAATAGAACTGAACTCATTCGCTGTCAAGCTTCAGAACGTGGTCTGTGTGTTGAGCAACATCGGGAACAGAGGCTACCTGTACAATCCGACGCTGACCAGAGAAACACTGGAGAAGCTGAGCCCCCACATTCGCTCACGCTGGTGTGACTACGCAACCGAACAAGAGGGAATGATCGAGCCCGAGATCATTATGCTATCACGCTTCCTTATGCGCGAAGCGGACCGAGCCCTGCGGTTCAGCTATGCACCACCGACCAGCAAGAAGGAAAATCTGCCGAAACCGAACACAGCATTCAAGAAGAAGACGAACGCCGTGTACAACACTACTGAAGAACTCGCTGAAGCTGAAGAGAAGTGTTCATGCTGCGAGAAGGAACACAAGTTGACAGATTGCCCCAAATATAAGGCAATGACAACTGACGAGCGATGGGAACACGTGAAGAAGAACAAGCTGTGCTTCAAATGTATAGTGAAGAAGCATCGACGCACCAACTGCAAGGCGACATCATGTGGAGTCAACCAATGTTCACGTCCACACCATCAGACTCTACATCAAGAAAGAAAAGACAGTTCAAGCCCAACCGAAGCAGTCATGACAGTGACCACCGCTGCCTCGAATGACATGGCAGTTTTGCTGAAGATGTGTCCAGTCACCGTCGTCGGTCCACGGGGGGAGATCGATACGCTCGCCCTCTTGGATGAAGGGTCCACAGTCACTCTGATTGATGAGAGGTTGGCGCGTACTATCGGAGCAAAAGGACCTTCACTGCCACTACGAATGCGTGGAGTCAACACTACGCAAAGGGAGGAAGAAAGCCAACTTGTCACCGTACAACTGAAGGGCAAGGATAGCAAGCTACATCCACTTCGGGCACGCACCGTCAAGAACATGAAGCTGCTGCAACAATCGATTCCCGCAACACTGTTGGATCAAGACCATCTGAGGGACTTACAACGAGATGAAGTCTGCTACGAGTCATCACAACCTGGGATCCTGATTGGAGCTGACCACTGGGAGTACATAGTCTCACAGGAGCTACGAGTCGGAAGAGCGAACCAACCAGCTGCATCGAGAACACAGCTGGGATGGATCATCCACGGAACCATACCACGCAGCATCATCGCGAACCAAGACAGCGTTCTACACATCTACACACCTGAAGCCATTGAGAAGCAGAACCAAGAGCTGCATGAGCTAATAGAGAAGCATTTTAGCATTGAAGCGATTGGCATCAACCAAAAGCCACGTACGAGTGAAGAAGATCTCCGGGCTACAAATATCGTCGAACAGACAATCAAGAAGATTGACCAAAGATATGAAGTTGGTCTACCATGGAAGAAAGAAGACACGAAACTACCTCAGAGCTACAACATGGCATTTCGTCGTCTTCAAAGCATTGAGAAGAAGATGGATGCTGACCCAGTCTTCGCCGAAGAATATACGAAGCAAATTGAGAACTTGCTGCAGAAGCGGTACGCTGAACCATGCGATGGATCGGAGGAGTCTAGCACCGTCTGCTGGTACTTGCCTCACTTCGCAGTACGCAACCCCAACAAGCCCGGGAAGATAAGGCTTGTCTTCGATGCAGCAGCAAAGAGCAATGGAGTCAGCCTGAACGACCACCTGCTGGAAGGACCCGACCTCTTGATGACCCTACCAGGCATCCTGTTCAGATTCAGAGAGAAGCGAATCGCGATTACGGCAGACATACAGGAGATGTTTCTACAGATTAAGATTCGTCAAGAGGATCAGCCAGCACAACAATTCTTGTGGAGAGGCAACGAGAGAAAGAAGACGCCTCAACGATTCAAGATGACAAGCATGATATTCGGCGCTGCGAGTTCCCCATTCATGGCGCATTTCGTGCGAAACTACAATGCGAGGGTATACGCTCAAACTCACCCTCTCGCCTGCGAAGCCATCACCAGAAGCCACTACATGGACGATTTGGTAGCGAGCTACGATGACGACGTGGAAGCCCATCGAGCCGTGACGGAACTGCGCACAGTGCACGCAGTTGCTGGATTCACATTGCGAGCATGGAACAGCAACAAGGATAGCGTACTGGAAGACGTGCCGGCTGAACTACGAGCTACAACACCGATGCAATTTGACGAAAGGGGGTCAGAGAACAAGATCCTTGGACTCTACTGGAACGCCGAACAAGATGAACTTGGATTCAACACCTCCATGAATAGAGTTCCCGCAGAAGTACGTGCACGAGTCCGCGCGCCAACGAAGAGAGAGGCACTCAGCGCGGTGATGTCCATCTACGATCCGCTCGGACTGCTGAGTCACTATACGATACGAGCAAAAATTGTGCTTCAGAAGCTATGGCGCATCAAGATGTCATGGGATGAACCGATTCCGGAAGAAGAAAATGAGCTGTTCGCCACGTGGCTGGAACAACTGAATGACCTGTCTTGCCTTCGGCTGGAGCGACACTACGAGATTCAAGACAACACTGACCTCGAGCTACATGTACTATGTGATGCCAGCGAACAAGCCTACTCGACCGTGGCGTACTGGCGAAGCACGAGACCAGATGGAAGCTTTAGTGTTTGCCTCGTCGCTGCTAAGTCCAAGGTTGCTCCAAAGCGAACGCAAACCATTCCCCGCTTGGAACTACAAGCGGCGGTCATCGGAGCAAAGTTGGCCTACGCCATCAGACATGAACATCGAGTCGAAGTCAAGAGAACGATCTACTGGAGTGACTCAATGACAGTTATACATTGGATACGAAACAGTGCAAGAAGATATACGCCCTACGTCGCGCATCGTCTGGGGGAGCTATCTGAACTTACCCAGAAAGAAGATTGGAAGTGGATACCGACCAGCGAGAATACGGCAGACGACGCGACCAGGCTGACGAACACACGCATAATGGCAGAAGATCGATGGTTCCGAGGGCCAGACTTCCTTCGCCGCCCAGAGCATCAGTGGCCGAAGGAGACGTCTGGCTGCAACCACGAGGAGGAAGTTCTGCACACGCGAGTGGAAGAAGACAAGACGGATGGATGGCTGCCAGATCCATCACACTTCTCTAAGTACGAGACACTAGTCAGAGCTACAGCACGAGTACTCTTCTTCATCGAGAGATGTCGACGACGAGCCACGAACATGGAAAACCGGCACATCGAAGATGCGGAACGTGCGCTTATTCGCCACGCACAAAAGGAGAGCTTCGCAGACGAGCTGCAACGAATGAAAACGTCTCGTCCAATCACGAAATCGAGTCGCCTGTTCCGGTTGGACCCGATTTTAGAAGATAGCATTCTACGAGTACGAGGTCGCATTGGAGCTTCCGACGCACCGATTGAGATGAAGCGGCCCATAATACTCGACGGTCGTCACCGCATCACAAGACTTATCGTCTTGCGAGAACACTGCGCAGCTGGTCACGCTAACAGGGAGCGCGTGACTAACGACCTCAGACAGAAATATTGGGTGATTCATCTACGACCGACAGTACGTGGCATCGAGAAGGAATGCAGACTCTGCCAAGTACGGAAGATGAAGCCTCTACCACCAGCTACGGGAGACTTGCCGAGAGCCCGCCTCACGCCGTTCCTGCGCCCTTTCAGCCACTGCGGAACTGACTATTTTGGGCCCATGATAGTAAAGATTGGACGACGCCGGGAGAAGAGATGGGGCGCCCTCTATACGTGCCTCACTACACGCGCCGTACACATAGAGGTCGTTACTACACTTTCCGTCAACTCTGCAATCATGGCACTGAGAAGAATGGCTGCGCGACGAGGTTGGCCCCGTATCATGATGTCCGACAACGCAACGAACTTTCGAGGTGCAGACAAAGAACTGCGGGCTGCCTACGTGGAATGGGCACCAGTTCTGCGAGATGAAGGACAACTACATCGAATGGAATGGCGCTTTATACCTCCTGGCGCACCGAACCAGGGGGGAGCCTGGGAGCGACTGGTGCGATCAGTCAAAGTCGCATTAGCCGCCACCTTGAACGAGAAGGAACCACCCGAAGAAGTATTGATCACCCTCCTGACAGAAGCGGAATTCTCCATCAACGCGAGGCCACTTACGCACGTTAGCGTGAACCCCGAGGAACCCGAGGCGCTAACTCCGAACCATTTTTTGCTAGGGTCATCCAACGGTCTACCTACCACTGGTCCGTGCAGCGAGGCAGATCGACGAACATGGAGAATGAGCCAAGCGCTTGCTGACCACTTTTGGCGGCGCTGGCTTCGAGAGTACCTTCCGACATTGGTACCTCGCGGCGAGCCTACGAGCAACAGACGACCACTTCAAGAAGGAGACATCGTTGTGGTCGTAGACCACACTCTACCCCGAAATGTGTGGCCAATGGGAGTCGTCGAGCGCACCTACAAGGGACCTGATGGAGGCGTACGGGTGGCGGATGTCCGGACGAAGACTGGCGTCTTCAAGCGGCCGACCAGCAAACTCGTCGTGTTGGTGAAAAAGGAGGCTGCGCGAGCTACGCCGGGGGGAGGATGTTCTGGACACGACGAGCCTTCGTAGGATAGGTTGAAGAAGATCCTTCTTAGAATAGGTATAATAGTCTAGGTTTGAAACGTCAAAGGAGGTTGTAATACCTCAACATGGATGCTGGCCGCAAGCACATTCAAAAATTCAAATACCTGCGAACGAACGAACCATTTGATCGTCTATTGTTTTTTCTCATTCTAATTTTGGAAAATGTAGGGGAGATTTTTGTATAAATAGGCACGCTAGCTAGAATAAGTTTAGTTTATACTCGGACGCGATCAAGAAAACCTGAAGAAGTAAATAAAGCTGGAAACAAGAACAAAGTGTTTTACTGGAAAAATTCAAGAAGCTTACAGTCCACAACAACGTTATCCGAAACAGTTTTCATATTGTTGGCTAGACCTTTGTCATTGTTGTTTGTACGAGTCAGCTCTTCTATTGTAGGAGGGATGAATCCTTTGGCTTTGTTTTCGATGTAAGCCGTCTTTTTGCTCTTTATAACCTGAATAAATAAATATTGATTTAATAATAACAGCATAGTGAAGAGCATTGCTTGTGTCCCCTGCAAGAATATGACGAAGCATTTACGAGGTGAAAAATTGTTTAAAAATAGTATTTTGTTGTTATTTCTCTTGTTAGTAGTAGATACAAAGGTAATTGGTATAGGTATCCCTACTTTATTCAGTGTATTAGAGTACACTAATTGGTCCAAACACACACAAGTTCGTGTTGGAGAATTGAAAACGTCCCTCTAGAGCACGCGAGCTTCGATATGAACCAATTTTGTTTATGGTGTGGCTAAAATTAACCACACCACAAACAAAAACAGTCGAATTTAACTGACGCCAGAACAAAAATCGGTGCTTATTCCTATCGCGGTTCAGGCTCCTGGCTTTTAAATGAATTGTTTAATTAAAACAAAGTCAACTCACCTTATTGGTAAGACCGTGAATGATTTGCAACAGTTTTTCTTGCTTCCTAAAGAAATGTGTGATTTGGAAAATGGAGTCAAATCGCAACCAGAACTTGTAGTGTCTCTGGTGGATTATGTCACACATTCTAGAAAAAGTAATAGGTTATTTTGTTGTAAAGTTGTTATCTAACTGAAACTTATATAAGTAAATTTATGTAAGTCAAATGAAACAAAATATTATTTACTAACTTCATCACAGCCATTGCGTAGTCAAATCCTGATGCATCTTGCGTTTTCCTTGTAATGCCCATCGCAGTTTCTAAAAGAACACAAACAATCGACTAAGTAACAACAACTGCTGGATATAGGCCTCCCATTATCAATTATTTTTATTTTATCCATGTGGCTTTCGTGTCACTGCGGCCATGGTAGGTCTTCTTGGCTATACAGGGTGCACCCAAATGAGTGCGCAATACTGAACAAGGTTTTTCACCTGCTACCACAGATTAATATTTAGTAAACAAACCAAGCCGTACCATAAACAAATTAAGCCGTACCAAACTTGGCGACCTCTTTGATGCGATCCTTTTCTTTACGCCCCACCAGAAGGCGACGAGGCACTCGCAGTCAATGACCGTACAGCCATAACAGGGCATTATTTGTAAAAACTACAATTAAAAATTCTGCAAATAAAAAGATTCATTTGCGGCTTGGTTACTACTACTGAATACTTGACTACTGAATATTAGTCTGTGAATAACCTCTTTTAGTATTGTGCACTAATTTTGAAACACCCTGTATTAATAAGGTCGTAAGATGGGCATGGATTATCGTATGCCTCCCCTTATGAGCACTATGTATCACCATGTCCTTAGTTTGCCACACGCAGCGGGTGCAAACACCCGAGGAGGGATAAAAGCGAAAGACGTCTTTCGCTGATCGTCCCTCTTCACGTGAGTCTTACACCTTGTTAGCTGAGTTGCTTTAAAAAGTCTTACCAAGTAAAATATCTACTGTAACTTCGCTCATGTAGTCGTGCACATCGAATGTCTTCCCGACTTCAGACCTCATCTTTGCCACGACGCTTCTGCTGTTCTGGTTGAAGACATCCATGAAGGACTTCAGGATGTTAACGTGGAATGTTGGAGCTATCATTTTGCGATGGGATCGCCACTTTTCACCTGGGGAGAGATGGTCAAGTTAACCAACTATGGAGTAAAGTTAGGAGAAGATAGGCCACTTGCTGGTGTTAGAGACTTTACATATTATAACGTTCTTCTTCTACTTCAATCACCAAATCGCCGGCCAAGCGTGGTGATTATGGAAAAATCCCTCTTTTCCGGGAAAGGTAGGTACGTGTGTGGATGAGGAAAAGGCTGATATTTTCAGAACACGAGTTATTCCCAACGTCCTACAAAAAGTAATCAACGTCTCATGAAAGTCAGTTTTTACCTAAAATAGGCATATTTTTAATAAAAACTCCCTGATTACGCTTTGTTACATACGTTGTCACTGACTAGGGTGAAAACAATTTGCAACTTATTTTTAATGTAGTTAAAATAGCCTATTGGACCTGTTTCAATTTATTTGTCTTTTCGTCTGTGGACATCCGCCGTCTTGGAAATGCGCACCTGTGGTGTCACATAGTGACAGTGCCACAGACAGGGTTCGGCGACATCCCTCTGACCCTAAAAATCATGATTTCTTTGAATTTTTTGACTGGTTTTCTGATATTTCAATATAAAAAAGAATAAATTAACCTACAAAAAAGAATGAATGAACTAAAAAAAAAAAGTATGAATGAAATCGGACAACGCGTTGATAAATTACAACTAAGTAGGTACACATTTTGACTTTTATCCCCTCTTCCAAGGGCTAACGTACTGAATTCCGGTATAAAAGTATCGTCCTTTCTCGTAGTATGAACTCGGGTCAGGCCAAGTTTCACTTGAATCAATCTAGTAGTTTCGGCATGATGCGCTGCCAACGCATTCACGCCAGAACTATCGGATATCGGTCTTCCACAGGTGGACAAAAAATTGAGGTAAATAAAATCAATAATCATTATAGAAATAATAATGTTTATTGACTTTATTTACCTCAATTTTTTCCTTTTTTTTCTCAAGCTTATTTCGTAATATATACCCTATTTAGGTATAAAATTTGACTTGTCATTTGCTTATTATGTAAGCCTAGAGAATAAAGTTATTGACTTTGAAGATCGCTGATGAAGCCTTGTATCGGGCAAGATCCACTTTGGGTCGCTGAGCCACAAGAGCGAACGTTTCAACTTCTCCTTACCTGAGCTGATAAGTAGCCCCTCTCCAAGCCACGGCTTAAAGAACCTGTACTCCGTAGACTTGTCGATGTGGACATGACTGTTCAAGATTGTCTCGATGTCGTCTGCATCAGTGAGGAAGATCACCAGCTTGTAGCCGAGCCATCCTCGGATCACGTTGCCGTACTGTTCTGCGTACTCCAGGCATATCTTGACTAGATCTGAAAAGACAGGATTTTTCGATTAACGTTATTTAGAAATATGAATGTTATAACAGCACGGAACTGAAATGGAGCTGGGTAAGAGGAGTCTGGAGAAGAGTCTATCTGTTGAATGTTTTCAATGTCCTGTCTCCACATATTTTATTTTATTTTTATTTATTTATTTTAGGGGATCTTTCAGCACTTAAATACATATTAGAAATGAGTAAAGGTAACAGGTGGCTATTAATAAGTTCCCACTTATAGAAACAAATTACAATTGCAAGTAACACAAGTAATAATAACAAGCTAAATATTCGCATTTACCAAACATAAATTCACTATACATTACTGTATCTTATTTTTTAGAGTAGGTGGTAGTATGTACATATGTAAATATAGGTAAGTATTCATTCACTTAATGTTGGTCCAACTGATATGTATCAAAGAAAGACTTATTAAGCTTGGTTTTTAAGCTAGAAATGCTACTATTGAATATGTCAAGGTCAAGCTCAGTATTCAAAAGGTTAAATTTTTTCTATATACAATTTAAATATACAGTTTATCTCCTTGCCAAATGTGAATATGTAACAAACGAACAGTAAGAGTTACTATTGCATTTATAATTTAAATTAAAGTTTATAAATATGTCAGCAAGCACATCATCATTATCAGCCTATTCAAGTCTTTTGCTGGACATAAGCCCCAATAAGAGCGCCGCCATAGTGCCCTGTCTTCTTTTTGCCGGTGCAGTATTTCGCAGATCATCATCCCATAGGCAAAATATCCTAAACTACGTTTGCCGAGTTACTGTCTCCACTCATGAAAACGTAATGAAGCGAGCACATAATACATTCATAAAACTTGTAGTTAGATAGAAGTTGACTTACGTTCAGGCTTCTTTCCTAATGCCAGCAACGCGTTCCCAAATATAGGCACAGGAAAGGGTCCAGGGATCAAGTTCCCCAGCCTGTAGAGCCTCAGGTTCTTCTGTCTGCTATGAATTATCCATACCAGTGACGTCACAAATAGAAGTACGTAGAGGATGAATCTATGTTGGAACTCTGTTGGCTCTGTGTCGAACTGCATAACTCTGAAAAGTAGAAGAAAAATTTTACTTTCTGGCTGTTACCGGCAAAGGTTGAGCGCACTTTGAGTTCATGAAATTTTCGAAAGGAAATATATAGTAATTTATTTATATGCTTTTTTCAGCGCTGACTCTTACGAAATATGATCGTACAATAAATTCCAATGCGCAAGTACAATAATTACGTACTTATAAATAAATTCAAAATAATTCAATTCAATTCAACTTTATTAGCAGACAACAATGGTCCATAGACAAAATTACAAACTAACGCAGTACAAAATTTATGAAATTAAATAAAGAAACATCAAAGTAGGTGTAGACCTAAACTATAACTAGTTTCACCCACTGGTGGAGGATGGGACAATCGTACTTCACTGATATTCTTTTCAGAATGCTGTTGCGACTACTTCTCACTCTGCTCATGCTTGATGCGACTCGCTTCCGCATAATCGTCGCGAAGCCGTCAGTGAACGTATTCGCGAACATTTCTGAAGCACTGCAGTAACGAGGCAGCCCCAACAGCATTCTATAGATGTTATTATATTGGACACGCAGGGTGTTGATAGACTTCTGTGAGTACCTAACCCATAGGCTGCTCGTGTAAAAGCATTGACAGAAAGCTTTAAATAGAGATATTTTCACTGCGATGGAACAACGAGCAAACCTACGGGCCACTATGTTACCTCTTACAGCCAACGCCCTGCGTTCCCTCTCGATATCACAGTTATCTTTAAGATCAATAGTTATGATTATGTCCTAAATACTTAAAAAAAATTACAATTTTCAATTGTTTACCATTTAAAAATACAGGTGGAATGTTTAGCGGAGCTTTATTTTTCCCCCTGTAATTACCATCACTTCACTCTTTATGTCGTTATACAACATTCCGTGTCTTACAGCATAATTTTCACAGATCTTAAGGAGGTCGGTCTCTTAAGCCACAAATTGATGGACACAGCAACACCATATCGTCCGCATATAATAAATAATGCATTTCCTAAAATTATTATTTAGGTATACAACGGCAGTGACCCAGGAGGTCGAATTACCCAAGATTTCATGTTAGTCAAGAGGCTGATATTCTGGTCCTTCAATCTTACGATCATTAGAAAAATGCCTGATTAAAAATACTACTATTTTAACTTAATAGACATAAAATAAACATTATTAATAATATCCATCCATACCCATACTAATATTGAGTAACTCTGTTTGTCTATCTATATATCTGTGTGTCTATTACCTTTTCACGCCTAAACGGCTGAACGAGTCTTAATGAAATTTGGCAGGCAGGTTAATGGTATCTCATAGGGACGGACGGAATATTGAAAAGCGGGCCAAGCCGCGGGCAGTAGTTATTAAATAAATACATATAATCATGCTGGACAATTCCGGTACCTATTAGGTGGAAGTTCTTATAAAAACATAGGTTTTGTAAAAAAAAACTGTGCAAAGAAAACCATAACATTTTATAATTTTTCATTCTGTTGTAAAATGTTCCGAGTAAAGCTCCCATTTATGTATTTAAGGTTTTGGAAGCAAAAGGGGCCGCGGGCAGAAACAAGTTAGAAAAACAAAACATAAAATCAGTTCAGTATTTGCATTTCGCTTACGCATGGCACGCAAGCAATTTAGCAGCCGTAAACTTGACCTACGACTTCGGCGATTTCTAAATAATGCATTATTTAACCTTACGCCAAATTCCTGTACTTAATGATGTTATTTTGACTTGGAAAACAGGTAGGTAGAATCTACTATCACCTAGGTACTCCAAATTTTAAATAATTGAAGAGATCATACTTTGTTGTACCCCCCACACAGAAAACAATACAAAAATAAACGCTCTATTCTATTCTATTCTTGTTTGCGTACTTGTAGTGACCAAGACGACCTCTGTGGCGCGGTGGGCGAAGGTCTACCTGCGACGCAGGAGGTTGCGGGTTCGATTCCCGCCTCGGGACAAATGTGTGTACGATCTGCAGACATTTGTTCAGGGTGTTCTGGTCGTTTTCTATATATAATAAAAAATATCTATCTATGTAATGTATAATTATGTATATCAGTTATCTAGTACCCATAACACAAGCTCTGCTTAGCTTGGGGCTAGATAATGCTGTGTGAATTGTCCAGCATTATTTATTTATTTATTTAAGACCATAATAATATTTGCATCATGCGAAAAAATGCATGCGTCTGAAGGGCAATTCTGTCAACATTTATGAAAAAAAAAAAATTATGGCTTATTAAAAAAGTTTTCTATAGTGTTAAGGAACTCATGGACCTAAAACTAAGAAATTAGTGGGAAATCAACATTATTGAAATATATTTTTGTATAATTATGTTCAATTAAAATGATTTAAATGCTATTAATATAGGAACCTACTTTTAAGAAATTTTGCATGCCAATGTGTTTTGGTGAAGTATGTGACACTATTCTACTCGTAATATTTAAGACCTTGTATTTAAACCATATTTCTTGCAATAAATGAAATGAAATAAATATTGCCAGAATTGCCCTTCAGACTTATCTCACATCCTAACCTCACCTCAGCCTTTATTGGTCCACAGCTGGACGCAGGTCTCCGCCTGACCAGACTTATCTACTCGACAATTATAGGCAAGAACTGTCAAAATATTTAGGTAGTCATTGCTAGGAATCAAACAAGCGTATTCTCAACATCTGCCATTCGATATTTTATATATTTTATCAAAGGCTTTTCTTAGATAAGTGGGTCGATAAGCACCGAGTGATCCAGGAGGCCAATTCTGAGTATCACGTGATCTGATCGTGGTCTTCGTTGTGACTGGCTGCGCCGTCGTCTCTGGAATTCGATAAGGATCCAAAATGTGTGCAAAATGTCTATTATAACTTTCATGGTTATACACACACACACCCCCACACACATCGAAGTCATCAACGGGATTGTTTGCCATGGTTTTGCTGACTCACTCAATGCTCACGGAATAATTGAAGCGTTAGGATTAGAAGCATTAGAACAATTTAACCTAACAAATGTAGCCACTGCGAGTGAGTATTTTCATTGTTTTTACCCGACTATTTTATTAGCAGATATCGATCTACCCTCCTCATCTTTTTTCTTTTGCTTCAAAAATTATAACCGGCTTCATCAACGGACGCAACTTGATCACGATCACGACCACTACACGGTATCTGGACGCAACCAAAACTTGATGTTTTAATCTTTTTGTATTTTTTACAGGGTTATGTTTTATATAAACTCCAAAGTTCGATGAAAAAATACTTTGGCCATTTATTTAAATAATAATGCTAACGGCCAATTGTATACTTGCATATTTAATCGGAATTGCAGTTTGTAACAGCCTGTGAATTTCTTTATACTTTTCTGATAGGATTGCTGTGGTTTTGTATAAAGGCGCTAGCAATGAACAATAAAATAAATGAAGAAGAATTTATTGTTATTAGAAGCTTAGATCCAGGATTGAATTCGGTTGTGCCTGTTATTTATGGGTACTTTTCTTATACATAATCACTCGTAGGCCAAATCTATTCCACAGTGTTGGTTACAATTTGAGACTGTGTTTAGCTAACACAGTCTCAAATTGAATAATATGGGTTCACACTCTGCTCAGAGTTCGATCGAACCTAGCTCGAGTTTCGTAATTGATTATAACAGCACATAGCGTGTAAATAATACTACGTAACGAACAGCACGCTCCGTGATTACAATCTCTGTCCTTAGCACGCATTCCTGCCCTTACGATCAATTTGTATTTATTTAAATAGGTGTGGCGTCGGACTCTAGTACCGCTTTATAGTATGAAATCTCTTGTCGAATTTCGTTGGATGAAAAGATGAAAATTAGTAGGAACCGTTCGCCCGTTTGGGCATGAAAAGATAACAGACTTACAAAACTTTTAGAAGTCGTTTATAACGGGCTATTTACCATGATTTGATTAATTTTTTTGGTTTTGTCGCTGTAACTTTAGCTATATCTGTGATCATGGCATGAAACTGTCCCGAAATATTGGAAAATTCTAAAATGAAATCATTGTACCTATGACTTTTATGTTACTAATCATGATAGTTTCAAATAAATATTACATTTACAATTAGGCAGGTATTTAGTAAATATCAATTGGGAGTTTTACTATTCTGTGAAATACCATCCAAATTCTTTTAGGTGCATGCAAACCTACTGACCTAATGGATTTGACTTGTGAAGTCGTCACAAACAAAGATACTATCATACATTTTATAAATAAACAAAATACTGGTTTGGGCTCCAATCGATTAGTATAGCCTTCAAAAACAAAGGGTCAACTCATGGTCAACACCTACGGCCTTCTTGTAGAATAATGTGGCATTCTAATGTAGTGCAGAAGGCCATAAGTACCCACGATAGGCCTCCCTCGATGAAAATACTATTTTAAACCACCAAACGTATATTACACTTAATTATACCTACCATTTATGCAGGTTCTGTCTGTTTAGTTTTATTTTGTGGTGTACAATAAAGAATATTGTATTGTATTGTATTGTATTCTGAACTCCAAATTTGTTTTGTACAACACTTCAACAAAATTCTTGTACCGACTCTAAGTAATTTGAGATTCTCTATAAGAACCCTAAAATAATTTAAAAAATGTCATGTGTATGCTTGAGCCAATGGTTGCAAATATTAATAAATTTAACTCACGATGATGATTCCTCTTGAAAATCCATTTTGCTTTTCTCTAACAGAGCCAAGACTGTGAACCTAGCCCTGCGAGCTCACAAGTCATAGTAAATAGATAAACTTAAAAAAATATGCGTGCAAAACGTAATTATAATCGTTCATACAGCCACAATAATTTATTTCCATTGTATGAACATACAGAGTTTCGTAAATAGCTAGGTAGAGTTCTCCACTTCTTGCATTTAGGCAAGAGTCAACATCTTTCTGGATAAAGGATAGGTAGTCGCGGAGCCGTTTTTTTTCTAGTTTGACTTCGTATGGGTGCTAATTAAGTGTGAAAGAGTTTTACGCTGTCATTTTGTCCATATTAGGTATTTTATCTAGATATTTTGAGCTCAGTTTACCAATTTTTTTTCTATGAACATCATTTTAAGCCACGTTACGAATTCATGTAAAAAAGTTGTTCCACTTTAGACATAATGCAGAGAAGAATTCGTACTGTGTTGACTAGAATACACAAACAAAACGTAAACAAAACACTAAAGATACAAATGAAAATAAAATGAATTCCATAGTAAACAAATGACTCACAAACAAAAACCGGATTCTAGCTACAAACTCAATGAAACCTACATAGGTATTTAAATATGACTATCATATCATTAGTAGGTGGGTGGGTAACCTACTTGTAATTAGCATTTATGATATTAACATAGTCAGTGTCATTTGGGGCAATTCCTTTTTTTAGGACAATGCACCCGTAATGCCCTTTTACAGCTAACATACTTTGAAAACCGAAGCAGGGCCATTGATATCATCACCAGCCGGTTTACCATAACCAGTTCAAGAGATAACACAACCTTTCCCCACCAGGTAGTCAAACGCCACTTTGGGCAGAAGAGTGAAACAGTTATTCCTTACTAACGTTAGTAAAAATGTATTTAAAAAGTGTATTCTGAAACAATATTGCTAACAAAGGAAAGGAACAAACAGAGAGCTTTCAAACAAAGAACAGAGTGGTTAATAAAACGTGAGTTCAACTTGAGCATTTTACTAAAGATTCAGGCGTTACTTTGCGGAAATCCATTGCAAAATATAAGGATGAAAATATTTATATAATATAATATTATATTATTATATTTATATAATTTTTATAATATTTATCTGTATAAGAAATTAAGATCTTTCTACCAAAAACTGATGACTCAGTCAAATAAAAAAAAAACGCGGTGGTCAATCAGTAAAATTTATAACGACGACGTAGAAACTTTATTTCCGGAGGTTTCACCTCGACGAAAAAAAGGGGTAGGTATTTCTGAAGTCGGTTAAAAGAAATGACTCTCTTCCTACTCATTAGTTATTAGTAACAAAGTAAAGACTATCAGCTGATAAACGCATTAAAGTCTGGGGCTTTATTTACTCGACAAATAGTTATAATGATAAGATAATTATTAATAAGGCATTCTTACAGTGTCGGCCATGTGCCAGTCGCGTTGCAGCCATGGATAACCACGGAGCTGCGGAGTTGGAGAAAATTAACCCGAGTGAGAAGAAAAAAGAGAGTGACAATAATAATGAAGTGCTTCGGGAACGATCGCCTTTCAGAAAGCAGGTGTGTTCTGGTGGTTTATTTCAGTTTGTGAAACGCAAATTCTTTTATATTCTGTTGGAAAGTGTTGTGCCTTACAATTTTCTCTCAGATAATGATATACGATAATTGAAAAGTCCGGCCATGTAAATCCTTTAAACGTTATGTATGGTTTTCCGTTATTATTAGGCTCTCGAGGTGTAGCATAAACATATCAATCAGGCTGTAAAAAAATTTTGGTTTTAGTCAGTTCTAGTAAATAAAATATATAAAAATGTTTCTAAATAATACAAATCAATAAAGTATTTTTTTTTAAATATCGTACGTGTTGTGGAAAAGCGCATTTTTTAATTATATTTATTCACGCTTCATCGGCAACATATCTTTATCTTCATTTAATAGATGTTTTCCGTTGAATCAGTTGTTACTACATTACATGGAGATCAAAATCAGTTAATCATAATCTGTTAGACTTAAAATCAGTGCATCCCACGGCTGGGCAAAATCCTCTCCCAATCTCAAGGCTGTGTAGTTAATGTTAAAATTATCTGGTTGTGGGAACCGAAAATCACAGTTTAAAAAAATCGTACTTATGGTCGATTATTTCGTGATGGTAGAAATTTCTGTGATTTTTCTTTCGGCTTTCTACAAGGCATAACGGGCATAATATCGGATAAGCTAGGTATTTGCCGCAGATCATAAATCCTTTTCAATGAACCTATGATGAAAAAAGCTTCGATTTAATTGTATTTTTGAGAGTTTGGGAATAATAATGTTGATTTATAGCCAAGAATTTATTATACACATGCGCCAAAAATAATTTAAAAAAAAGAAGTTAGTTTTTTCACAATTTAACAGGAAATTGTTAACTCTTTGCGGAGTTTACTTTTCCGCTAGTTTTATTCCTTTTAGAACACAGATACATTAAAAACCACAAAATAATTTGAATCTATGTGTTTAATTATAACGGTAAGTAGGTTCAGGGCGTATTTAGGTTATGCCAGATGGAAATACAGCCCTGAAACACAGACCCAAGCCTGGGCTTCTAACTTCACGAATCGTGAGACCGCTTTTACTTGGATTCTAAGACCTTCTTGTACCAATCTGCTACTGAAACTAATCTAGAGTTCCACTTAGCTGTTTTTTCGATTTTTTCTCTGTAATTCTCCTGTCGAATTGGTCCAACGTCAAAACCACAGACGCTTGAGATTCGCATAGAGTAGAATTAGGCGTATTGCAAATGATTTAATAATGTTTTAACTCCGAAATATATCGATATATATATATGTCGTCCATGCTCAGCTAATAAGGAATAATTCGTTGTATTTGGAAATTATGATGAATTAAATTCGAAAGATAACTTAGGTACTGCTGGTTTTTTACCGTAAGGTTGTTCATTTTGTTTGCCCCTGTGCTTCAACTTTGCTAAAAATTCTCGAAAACTTAAAAAGTACGTGTCAAATCGTTTTTTTTAAATAAATTTCAGTTTATTACTTGTTAGCATTTAAATAATCATAACAACTAAGATCTCGCCTAAACCTAAATTATAAATAGGCTAATAAAACATAATAACTTTGCAAAGAAGGATAAATCAAAAATGCTATTATTTTATGGCATTTATCAAAGTTTACATTTATTATTTTTATTAACAGCGATCAATAATCTATTGGCATTATAGTTATTTAAATAAGCGATTGACAACTTTATTCTCATTATAAGGTGGTTATGCAAAGTTGGCTAATCCCTAGTTCTACCTTAGGTCACCACGTTGTTTACCATGTCAAATAATTTAATGTCTTCTATCGAATTTCCACCGAGATGTCAGATTGCTCTTGTGTATGCTGGCAATTTATATACTAAAATCATGGCTTGTTTTGATGACTTTGTAGAGCGGGTATAAGTCACTATGAATATGTTTTAAACTTTAAACAAGTGTTTTACACAACACAAACACAAAACACAAAAATCATTTATTGGACACAATTACAGTGTTTCAGTATATAATTGAATCCATAGGGTTCTGAACTAGCCTAGGCTGTATTTCAGGATCCAAGGCTTCTCCTTTTAAAGTATTCACAATTGTGCCTCTAATAGAAATTAATAACTACTTAACTAAAAATTAAATGAAAAAATCTACTATTCTAATAGTTAACAAAAAGCACGAGACATAATAATTATTATAGAAATGTAATAATAAATTACTTGCATTCTACCTAAGAAAAAACAATGATAAAATGAAATGAATACCATCGATACTACTAATACTACTTTAATATTCTAATTACGATTATAAGCATTGTGCGATTTGAAAAGTTGTTAGCGGTTTATATAATCTCATAGTTTAACACTACAAGCTCTTGTTAGGATAAACCTCTAGTGATTTTTTTATTAATGGAAAAAAAAAGATATATAACTAACTCCCATGGGATTATCATTAGAAATCATCCACGCATGCGTACCATGCCTAGTGCAACAAACTTTCACCGTTTGTTTACTATTTGATAAGAATATGCTACACGTGCGTAAGAATATTGAACTCTATTAGAAATACTGTCTTACTTATAATAATAAAATAATAATGTAATATTAATATCGAAATTATTAATTGATCGGAGTCTTTGAAACTATACACTAGCCAAACTCGATGTAGAAAATAGTAAACTAACCACGAAACTAAAACTCACTTGAATGGCGTCGACTTTCAGATATAATGGTATTATAAGAATCTCAAATCGATCAAGTAATGTAAATTGCGTATATAAAACGGGGCAACTGAGTGAATTTTAGGTATATCGTCGGTGATAGTCCAATACCGCGTAACCAACAGTGGATGATACCGCGAAAGTATGGAGAGCAAAGTTTTCAGGAGAGCAAAAAAACTGAATATCTTTATAACTAGTGATGATAGACTTGACTGAACTTAAGACAACACAGTAAATATTATTACGCACTTATTTTAGCGTCCCTTTAGTAATTATTCCTATTACTTCCTTAGAAAATGCACTTACGCGGTATTTTTAATGTACAAATTTTCTTGCTACATTAAAGCATTTCCGCGGTATTTTTTAATAAATGGAACAGGTTGTTTACTAAAGAAATGTAGTAAATTTAATAATATGAACTATGGGAGGAAAAGTGTAAAACCTCACATTTAACCCAAAAAAGTATTAAAACTTACATACAACTTGGAAGTTCTTACAAGTGTAAATATTCTTAGTTAAATTATTAACAAAATCAGTATTTATGGATGTTAAATTAATTGGACATTTCTTCTTTGTTAATATCATAATCTTATTAATAGTTAACTTTAATAGAACTCAAAATTTCCTACTGACAAGCAGAGGTATTTAGATATTTCTTAGGTAAAATAGTATCACAATCAAAAGAAGGTAATTTAGGTTGGTTGTTGACCTCTTGTATTGTGACTATATTCTCATTATTTAACTTGGAATCATTGGCGCTGTGCGCTTCTTCTGTGTTTATTATTTCTGGAATAATAAGTTAAACAAACAGTAAGTAACAGTTAACAGTCAAATATTAAAGTCAAATTATATGCTTGACATTGGCTAAGTTTATAAAAAGTCAGAAGCCATAACTAAAAAAAGATAAAAGTAAACATTAAGTAGGTGTATAAAGTAGATATTTTTGACTACATTAAAATGTATGTAGGTATGTCCTACTCAAATAAATCCTACTTTATATAGGTGCAGTGCATACCTATGATGTTAGAAATTGGTAATTCTTGCTCTCTTATTATATTAGATGGAAAATCAAGTAAAGGTTCGATATCCAAACTCTGTTTGGTCAGGAAGTTTGTGTAGTGTAAGTTTGTTATTTCTTTGCGTTTTGTCTAAAATTAGTTTTTTTTTAAGTAAAAGTTTTTGCCTCCGCCGTTGAAGATCTTGTAAAGTGATAACTTTACTATTCATATCGGTATCTTTTAATTTATTATAAGTCTTTTTTTTATCCTGCTCTTCTTCCATGATTGTTGTCTCTGAAATAATTAGTACCTACTTAATTGTAATAAGTATTGAAGGATAAACTTAGAACTTAAAACACAAACAACTGTTTATATAAATAATTATGTTTTAGGTAAGTACTCGTACATAAAACAGTTTGTATAACGATACTAAATTTTTACTGCTACTACTTTTACATAAACAAAGTCTTAAAAATGTTTTTTTTGCGGGTACCTATTTCGATATTTTTAATCCAAGGAAATAAGAAAACGATTCCACGAAACATCAGAGTGAGTCGAAAATAATAAGGATTCAAAACCGTCGAAAATAATAAGGATTCAACAATCTTAGTTTTAAGTAATTTAACTTGTTTATCCAGATAATGCAATAAAAATTATAGGGTGTGAAAATACTAGGAAAGCGAACAATCAAATAACAATAATTACTTAACGTTTATAACACTATTATTGTTAACAACAACAATTTTCCGGACACAAACAAACCATGACCGGACGACACAGGCGCGACCAGGGACTTACGCGGTATTAGCAAAACAAAATAGCCAACACCCGTTCCCGCGGTATTGACATGTTGTAGTTTTGAAGGATTCTGATTGGCTAATGTAACGGCTGTTGGAGTGGTTATACGCCAATCAGTGCAATTCGTCCAAAACCACGAAATCTCAAATTTGCTACTTTTGTACTTCCGCGGTATCATCCACTGTTGGTTACGCGGTATTGGACTATCACCGACGATATGTTTAGGTGTATGGGCGGGTTTTTTAGAAACATTATACATCGACTTAGGCTAGTGTATAAGTGTTCCTGCTCAAAATAGGTGTCATTATTATTATCACTTTAGTGCAAATGATTTTGAAAATGAACTTAAATCCTTACAAAGATAATAAATTAATAATAACTATTGTCAATAATACAAACAAACAATCTCTGGAATGACATGTTGTTAAGTATACGTTAATTTTCCAGAACATTTTGTGTCCTAAGTACTTACGTGAGTTCCCTTTCACCTTCCACCCTTGTTCTCATCATGGACATAATTCTGAGCATATTCCACTGTCGGGTTTTGTTTCATAGCCTGCGCAGTACCCTATAACTACACCCTGTTATCTTTATTTGCTGAAATAAACTTCCCTTGTTACAGGCTCTCATAGCATTCGGAGTATTCATGTTGAATCTTGGAGCCGGGGCCACTTCGGGCATCGCAGCAATCCTCATCCCACAGTTGAAGCATGGCCATGGGAGGCACAGACTATCCACAGAATTGGTATCATGGGTAGGTACGTGTTACTGTCGCTAATTGCATCAACACAATCTCAAAATAGTCGCCCTAGTCACCGGTTTCACAAAAAAGGAGGAGCAGATGAATGTCAAATAGCAATGTCTAAATTCATATGAGTATAACGACATTTTATTCGAGATTTTGTTAGTTGTTTTAACAAGCCTTCTCTCCTCTTCGTTTCGAAAACCAGCCGATAAATTAGACCTGAATATAATAAATATACCATAAGCAATTACTTACGTTCTTCTATTTATTTCAGCGGCAATATCATCCCTGGCCTTGGTCTTCGGTAACCTGATCTCTGGATACCTGATGGAAAGGTTTGGAAGACGGAGAGCGCAGCTTATGCTGTCGACATGTTTCGCGGCAGGTTGGATTATCATCGGCCTATCCAATAACATCATGGGGCTGATCCTCTTTGGAAGATTTATAACTGGGTTCTGCCAAGGATGGCTAGGCCCTCTCGGACCAGTTTTTGTCGCTGAAATTAGTTCACCGATTTACAGAGGCTTCTTTTTAGCAGCTTTGTCATTAGGAATCGCTCTAGGCGTGTTCCTATCCCACTTGTTCGGAACCTTTATGCATTGGACTACGGCTGCATTACTCTGTGGACTGTTCCCTTTCATCGGCGGAGTCACTTTATATTACGCCCCCGAATCACCTTTCTGGTTGGCTTCCAAGAACAGAATCGACGAAAGCGTTATATCTTTCCAATGGTACAGAGGCAAAGGCGCTGCAATGAAGGTGGAGCTCGACAAAATGATCGAGGATCTAAGCAAGAAAGATAAAACTAAAGGGAAAATGGAAACATTGCAAGCGAACATCAAGAAACCAGAGTTTTGGAAACCGTTGTCGATTATGATGGTGTTCTTTGTCATAACACAACTGTCGGGAGTTAATGTTACTTGTGCGTACACGACAGACATGATGGAGAAGTTAATCGGAAACTCGAGCAAAACGCATGCTTACGCAGCCATGCTGAGCATAGACGTATTGCGATGTGTGTCCTTATTCGTTGCCTGCATTCTGCTAAGACGTTCTGGCAGAAGACCCATGGCAATATTCAGTGGAGTTTTTACATCAGCATCTCTAATAGGTTTAGCTATGTATTTATACCTAGTCGACAGCAGAATCATCAGACACATATCACCTTTCATATCCCTGGGTCTGATGGCGTTTTACATTATCGTTTCTCACATGGGCATTGCACCTCTACCTTGGAATATGGTCGGTGAGCTATTCGCATCTGAGACTAAAGGCATAGGATCTGGAATCAGTGTGATGATGACTTCTGTAGCGTTCTTTGGAACTGTGAAGACAGCACCAGCTATGTTCAAGAGTATAGGACATCATGGAGCGTATTTATTCTACGGAATTTCAACTCTCCTTGGTACGATATTCCTGTACCTTTGTTTACCAGAAACGAAAGACAAAACGTTGCTGCAAATAGAAGAACATTTTAGGTATGGGAAGAAGAAAGGAGAAATGAAAGAACAAAGGTTAAGCACAAAAGAAGTAAATTTAGAAACTAAGGAATTGGTCAGTGTATGAACGTTTTAGAATATTTTGTTCGCGAGTTGTTTTTAAGATTGCTTAACCGTAAGTAGAAACGAAGAATGGGACCTTCCATTAAAGCGCATTTTATGTACAAATAGAATTAGTATAAAGTAGACGAATATTAATATAATAATATTAATACATTTATTTCAGACAACATTAGTACAAGTAGGTATAGATCTTTTTTTACATATTGTACGTTTTATATTAATGGAGAAATTAAATCTAACATACATAAAAATATAGGTAAAACTTATTTGACTAAATATAATTGTACACGTTATAATTGCAATATCGAATGCAGATTATCAACAGACAAAGATACACGTGCGCTCTAAATTATGTAAATATAAGGTCATTAGTCACTAAAGTCCTCAAAGTGACCGTTTTCTTAGATCAAAAGGACAGTAATAACTGGTTCTTTGTTTGTGTTCAAAACTGGCCCAATATTTCGTCATTGCTTTTATCAGTGATGATTTAAATGTTTTCCATTTCATACCACTGGGTATATAAGATAACACAAGCGCGGTTGAGATTGATATTAAGAGTCAATATTAGCTAACAGAGGTCAGGTTATTGATATTTTAAATACGTACATAGTAAATTATGTACCGTATAATGTTGCACGTGTTCCGATATATAATAATAATAATACTGGACAATTCACACAGCATCATCTAGCCCCAAGCTAAGCAGAGCTTGTGTTATGGGAACTAGATAACTGATATACATAATATAATATGTTATACTACTTATTACTGTACCGCACTTCACCTCAACAGCCTATAATGGTCCACTGCTGGACATAGGCGTCTCCCTGATAATTGCCTTATTGGCTTTTATCTCATGGGGGTTAATGCCTATAATCCCCACGCTGGGCTTACGCGTTGGGGATCGCAGTTCGGAGGTAGATCTATTCTGCAAGAGGCGCTGCTGCCGCCCCCCCGGTGTATGTCCCTTAGTCGCCTCTTACGACACCCACGGGAAGAGTTGGGGTGGTGCAAGTTCTAAGCCGGCACCACACGGCTATACTATTAATGTGTAGTTAAATAGATAGTTATCCGTACCCCAATTCGTTATTTCTCGTTCCTGTTCCCGTGGGAATTGCGGGATAAAATATAGCCTATATCGCTCCCTGAAAAGTAAGCTTTCTAAAGGTGAAAGATTTTTTTTCGGTCTTGTAGTTTCGGTGCATAATCATTACAAACAAACAAATCTTCAAAACAAATCAAAGAGGAAAGATTGATCTATAAAATAGATAGTTGATCTAAATCAATTAAAACAAATCTTTCCCACGGGAACCCTACATTTTACCGAGATAAAGTAGCCTATGTGCTATTCCAGACTATAATCTACCTCTGTGCCAAATTTCATCCAGATCCGTTGAGCCGTTCTGGCGTGATTGAGTAACAAACATCCATCCATCCATCTCAAACATTAAATTTATAATATTATTGGGTTATTCGAATGCAATTGCATCCTTTAGGTATAAGAACAGAGGTGTTAATAATCTGGATAACTAAGTTATTGATTTTGTCTTACATAAGATAATTGTTTACGATTTTGTCTTAAACATAATTTATAGCCAGTTATCTTGTTTTGCAAGTAATTAATGTGAATCGAAGTTCAATTATTATGATTACCAACGAATTTAATTATTTACCGTAAACAAGTTAAGGTAGGTTAGACTGTGTTTACGGCTTCTTTACGACTGTTAGGTACCTTTTCACACACAAACGGCTGAACGTATCCCAATGTAAATTTGCAGGGAGTTAAATGGCATCCCAGGGACGGACATACACACGGCGGCTGCGGGCAGCAACTAGTAATAATATATATTCGAAAGTAACTACATAATTATGTCTGTTTGTCTGTCTGTAATCTTTTCTTTCACGCCCGAACGGTTGAACGAATCTTAATTTTTAGCAGGGAGTTAGACAATATCCCGGGGATGGACATAGTTTACGATTTATCCCGGAAAAGCGCAAGCGCAGCTGGGCGAGGCTAGTGTTCTATACGAATGTGAACGGGTTATCTACGAATCAAGTTTGTGTTGGAAGAACACCACCGTAGTAAAACGCTCCCATGCTAATAGAATTCGTCATCTACGAATGTTTTTATTTATAGAATAATTAAACTTGGTCTGTGTTTTATTTGAAGTCAAAAAACACTAGTGACGGTAATACCTGTCTGAAAAGTGTATTTATGTAGAAATGAAGTTCATAAGTCGTTTTAAACATTAATAAATAAGTAGGTAGCCGAATTAGAAAAATAATAAAATGGAATAAATAAAGTAAATTCGTTGTTTCTATTATACCTTGCTAGTCATAAATAAATAAATAAATAATGCTGGACAATTCACACAGCATTATCTAGCCCCAAGCTAAGCAGAGCTTGTGTTATGGGTACTAGATAACTGATATACATAATATAATACATTACATAGTTTTTTTTTTATTATACATAATAAACGACCAGAACACCCAGAACAAATACCTGCAGATCATACAAATATTTGTCCCAAGGCGGGAATCGAACCCGCAACCTTCTGCGTCGCAGGCGGACCATCGCCCACCGCGCTACAGAGGTCGTCATGATAGGAACGAGCTAACCATTGCACAATGTCACATCATCATCCACCAGCAGTCCGTATAAGTCCACTGCTGAACATAGGCCTCCCCTGACAACACCCTGAAGACTCTTCCATTTCTCCATACAAAAGTCGCGTCTCGGCGTATCATGCGTAACCGTGTTGCGGTCACTTCATGAATACCTATATCGTGCGAGTGAGACAGTTGCGAAATAGTTCGAAGACATTTTATTTTTCTTTTCTTTTCACAAAAGGTGAAATTATACTTTCATTATAGTGGGTTCTTTTTTATCTACTGTTCTGTTTTTATCTGTTTTTATTTAATACAAACTTACTAGGTCTATCTTACTGTTATGTTTAAAAAAAAATAGTTTAACCGTCTTTTCATATGTACTTATGTATCTAAATTATCCTGCGGAGTAAGGCCCTGGTGACCCGTACCACAGGTTTTCGAACCTCTCACAGGCACCAGTCTCTTGCAAAACAAGATAAATAGCATTACATTAAACATAAGCCAAAAATTGTAAGCAATTATCTTTTGCAAGAGAACATAAATATAATATTCATTCATTCATACCTTAAAACATAATAAATTTCATTGACATATCAAACAAACAAAACATTACACTTACTATCTGCACCCCGTGCGTTCGCCCGCGCCGCATCCGTTGCATTTAGAACGCAAACCTGACTCACTATAGAATGCGGCGGGTGGTAAGGAAGCTCGGTCAAGTTGGAGGCGAAGCTTATCAATTCTATTTATTTATTCAGGTATACAGTTTCATAGCAGTGCCTGATGAAGAGAAACAGAGTACCTGTCGCACCAACGCGAGTCTTCGTATGCCTATTCGCCGTATGATAGAATTCTACAATGTAAATTTTATAGACTCTTTCATATTCGCGAACAGTAGGTACATGAAAGTTAAGTCTCAGGTCCTGAAAAAGTTGTGTCCCTAATTCTATTTACCTGATTTGTGTAAATTAGCATGTCAGTAGATATTTTATAATCACATCTAAAATGTAATCAGTCAGCAACCTGTAGCGATAAGTATTATTAAGCTTTTTATCATATTTTAGTACAACGTAGTGAGTGGGCTATGTTAATAATAAATTTATTAAGTAATAAGTTTAAAATATACTTAGTTTTGTTGTGCCTGTAATAAATAAATATTGGCATTCTATCGCGCATCTCGCCGACACTTAGGTACATATTATTATATTATGAACAAATTAATGAACTCGCCGATCAGGACTGCACCGCTGCCACACAGCACAAAAATGTGCATTTAATTAAGATCCTCGTAACATTTAGACGCATTTTATATTGATGGCATCAGACGACAGACGGGCCACTTTTTTTGAAGCTTGTGGGAAACCATTTTGTCTGTGTAAAGTGTATCTAAAGATGACGAAAGTAAGCCCATATTTGAATGCAACTTGCACTTTTGTGCTGTGCGGTAACGGTGTTGGATTAATGTGCAAAGGCCTTTGAGTAACATCGTTGGCGGTGTGAAAACGACCTGACAGATACAACTTTCATATTGCACTTGAAGTTTTTAAATAAAACCGACAGTAAAAACAACACATTCAGTGAGTTAACCGACTATAGCTGATTATTGAGTTAATCAGACGATTAACTGTCAGAAAAACACCATGCACGGAAACATTTTAGTTAACAACTTAACTCAGCTATTACACATCCTAAAATAATTGTAATAAGTATCCTTGGGTGTTATTCCTCACTGACTGCAGAGAAGGTCTTCATTACACGTTACACGGACCGTTGAGTAGACAAGTGGCACGCGACCTGCCCGCTTTCTTCCTGTTTTGACACGTGTGTCACGTGGGACTTGATTCGCACATGTATGCGAACAGTTTTTCTAGTTGTTTCGTTTATTGGATAGCAATATTGGGTAGATGTGAAACTAATAGTGGCATGAGTGTTTACGACGGTACCCCGTTTCAAACTAGCGCCGCCACATGTTTTATTTTATTATTACGTTGAACAGAGGAAACTTATCTCCTATCGTGAAACATAATATAAGCTTTTTTTTAATGCCTCTGTAACAGTTTTAGTATGTATGGTTTAGATTCGAAGTTGCCCTTGGTGGCCACCAAAATCTATTTCCGAATCTCTGCCTAAACTATTAAGAATAAAACTATAACAGAGGCATTAAGAAAAAGCTTTTAATATGTTTCACAAACTGTGCGATGGATTTTTGAAATTTCCTTTGTTCATCGTAATAATAAAATAAAAGAGGTGGCTGCGCTAGTGTGCGCTAGGGTACCGCCTTAAGTACCTACGCACAAAAAGCGTCTCAGTGTAACTGCGGCACGTCACGCTCCTTTGGGTGGCAACGGGCAGTGCATGTCTTAGTATGCTTATAGATAATTTGTGTTACTGTGGTGACAATGAATTGCTCATCTTGCTGTGAAATTGTGACAGAGCTCTACCGGCCAAATTATGGGATATCCTATACGTATTAGGGCTAGCATTATATGTTATGGATTGTGATTAAATGCAATTAAACCGGGACTTTGTTCAGCCATCTACAATTATTTTTTTAATATACTTAGTCCCAAAAATTTTCGATTGCAGCAGGATTCGAATCCGCGCCTCACTGTTTGTTCAATCATTTTAGTTTCACTTCTATTCTCTACCTATATTTATATTCAAACTGAAACCATTGAATCCTTCTTCGTCTGCAGTTCCCACGTTGTACACTAACACCAGGTTGCATTTGGTACGCGACAGTTTTTCTAGCGCTTTTTCTTGTCACAAAAACTATCAGGAACACATCTGGGCCGAAAAGGTTTTAAAATAGAAGGCACTCAGGAAGTTAATGAGCGTGGGTGACCCAATTCGTGGTTACAAAGTAAAGGAAGTAAAACTTTATGGTAGGAAAGTTTCAAACTAACCAAGGAATCTACTAGTGATGTAATATTGACGTGAATTGGGTAACTTAACGTTAACGAAAAAACTTAAGAAAAAATACATAGTGATCTATGGGATAAAAAGCAGATCCTCTTTATTCAAAAATAATAAAACAACTATTTTAAATATCAGAAATAATTGTGCAAAGTACCTTCTGTTTCTTTAGTTTATACCTTTTTTCTCCTAAACTATCAATCTCAAGTTTTTTTAGTATCATCACCGTATTAAATAATAGAATACTTACAGGGAACTTTTGGCTTATTTTTGCAATAAATGTCCTAATTAATAGATAATCAGCAAAAACTTGATTTTTACGCTTACGCCACTCTACTCTGTCCCGCTCCTATAAACGGCCTATCCTTGTCACATTATGCCGTCATATATCGCCCCTATAAGGCAGGCGGGTGTCCGCCTACTACATAAAAAAACTCGAAAAATATAAACACACCTCAGGAGTAAAAGGAACAATACAGAGATTTTAATTTAAAATAAAAATCCAGGTTTATTTAACTACAATAAATTGGGATGCATTCATTAAAAATTTAATGATTGTTATTTGTTTTTGCATTGAATTTGTAATATTAATTTAAGGACGAAATGTTGTAAATGGATTTCGATTTGTACCTATAATTGTAGTGGCACTTAGATGTGTAATTTTTAAGGAACAGCCCACAATCAATGCTTTAGTGTACACTGTGTTGGTGCAATTTTAAATAAATAAATTAATTAAATTTGAGTAGGTAGCCGAAAATATCGTAAAATCAGCATCAACCTTTGTGATCTAGAGTGACACATAGATAGGACTCTTTGTTCCATACGATATTATTACGCAGCGAAAAGTAGGAACTTATCATAATAATCATAAATAATATTATTTTGTTATGCAATCGTAATGTACCTACTTATGTTTTTATAGGTCAAGTTAATTGATAACAAAATTGGTGATAATATTGATTATCGAATTCATCATAATCATCATAATCATATTCTTTATTTGCTGTAATGTAGGTACAGTAGGTCTTACATTATTATAGTCTCACTACATCCTGCCTCAAAGTGCGTGCAAATCTAACATAGTACATGCATACAATAATAATAATATGAATTACTTTTAGAAGGTGCTTACTTACAAGAATTGATATTGACAAGAAAGGATTTTATTCTCATGCAACAACGTATTGTATCCTTTGGTCCTTTTTTCATCCAAGGCTGCGTATTGGGAAAGTTTAGATGTTTGTTACGTCTTCATGCCACTACTAGGTTCTGAATGGATTGGGCTGCAATTTTGCACAGTAATTCTAGATCTGGAATATCATTATAATAGAAAAATGTGTACGTAGCCACGGGCAGAAGCTAGTTTTAAATATTACCTTACCTTAACGACAAACTATAACTATTACGGCGTTTTCACAGGAGGCACGACACCACACGACAAATTGCGGGGACGACTCCGGGCTCCGCATTTTGTCGTGTGGTGTCGTGCGTCGTGGGAAAACGCTCTTACACTCAACGAAAAAAACCGATGAAAAAGTTTAAACCTTCAAAAGCATTTTTAACGAAAGTGTTGTTGAAGTTTTGTCAGTTCAATCATTTTTGTCATTGGTACAATTAATAACAAAATGACTGTACCTGACGACTGAACCATGACGAAATGGGAAACAGTTCAAAATGATAATAAAAGGATCAAGACCGTTTTAAATTGTTTCCTAGCAAATCCAAACCACGTTAAGGAAATCAAGGTCAGTGATAATGACAATAATTAAATCATTAATATTTACCTAATTAAAGGAAGGTACGTATAATGTGAAAGATAACGCAAGTATATTTATCTTGTGACTGTATTGTGTAATTTCACAAGCATTTTTATGACAGTCTGATGTGATAAGATTAGTAACGCACTAAGCAACCATCAAGGTTAAGAATAGTGCGTGAATCCTTTTATGGCAGTCATTATATGGAAGTCAACTCTGTGGAGAGATCATTATCATCAGCCTATAATACTAGACCACAAGTGGACAAAGTCATCTCCAAATGAGCGCAAAAGCGCCCTCTAATCAACTAGCCGCATCCAGCATCTGCCTACAGTCTTTCGCGGCAAAGGGCGTCCTATAAGTAGTGCGTTTGCCGAGTCGCGAACTCCATACAAGAACTCCGTTTCCCAGTGTGGAGAGATAGTAGATTTACCTAATGGGGTCTAGCTGTATAGCTAGACCCCATGAGGACCTACACCCATCCCAGTAGTAGTCAAGTAGCCTATTCCCATGGGATAGACATCTTTTAAACGTTTCCATAGAAACAAAGCGTGCGAAGCCGCGAGCGGAAACTACATTACTATAATTTCAAAAAAACTTATCAAGTTTCAGAATCCATGAGTGAAAGTAAGCAAGTAAAACTCAAACAATTGAACCCTCTCCATATATTTCACTTTCAATGATTTCTAATAATCCTTTCCGTCAAGGATGCATTCCACTCAACTTTTTTTTCTCTATCTAATTGACAGCACGTGCATAGCTTCCCTTCTGCCACGTGTACTGTACATATTGTTAGTTATTAAAATATTCGTTCCGCCTTCTACCACACTAAAAAGCGAAACACAGGAACTTTCTGACAAACACAGGAACTTTCTGACAGATAAATGAAGGCAATTGGTGCATATTTTATTCAGGAAATGGTAGAAGTGAAGCACTTTACGACCTCTGTGGCGCGGTGGGCGAAGGTCCGCCTGCGACGCAGGAGGTTGCGGGTTCGATTCCCGTCTCGGGACAAATGTTTGGTACGATCTGCAGATGCTTGTTTCGGGTGGTCTGGTCGTTTTCTATGTGGAATAAAAACTATCTGTCTATGTATTGTATCGTATTATGTATATCAGTTATCTAGTACCCATAACACAAGCTCTGCTTAAATTGGGGCTAGATAATGCTGTGTGAATTTGTCCAAGCATTATTTATTTATTTATTTACTGTTATGATTGACACACACACAAAACTTGTGTTGTGTTTTATAAATACATAATTATAATTAAGTACCTAACATGCTAAATTAAAGAAATTAGGTAGAATAAAACGAATCAAGTGTATCAACATATACCTACATCCCTTATATATTATTATTTATTACCTATACATATAGTGGAATAAATAAATGAAATGAAATTGAATTTTAGTAGTTGACCAATATCAACAACCTGTCTACTATTCGGTTCATCATCAGCCTATGTTAGTCCAATGCTGGACATAATGAGCGCCATAGCGCCCTCTCTTCAGCTTGATGCATCCAGTTCTGCCTGCAGTCTTTTGCAGGTCGTCATCCCTCCTGGCCAGAGGGCGTCCTACACTACGTTTACCGAGTCGTGGTCAACGGTTGTAGGTTCTTTGCGAGAGATGGCCGGGCCACTGCCACTTCAGCTTACTAATTCATAGAGCTATGTCGATAACTTTGGTTCTTTGTCGAACGTATTTGTTACAAATCCTATCCTTCAGAGAAACATAAAAAAGGGCAAATAGATTTGCGGTGCTCTCTGCTGTGATCATTAAATCAATCCCTCTTGTCGCTTTTATTGAACTAGAAAATTATTAAATCTTGGCCTTAGCAAACGGCGCTGAGGTAAACGTGTTCTTGAGTAGAGACCGCGACTCCACAAACGTAGTGACGATGTCCTACAGCCAGTTGTGAGTTATCCGAAACAAGGTTCAAACTAAATATTAATATTGTTATTTATTATTAATTCGGCGACATTTGTTGGAGTGGAGGAAATGGCTCCAGGTTTATCTTGCGTGACACACGCGCTTGCAATGGCAGTGCGTAAATCCGGTTTCTATGCACGCGCACCCCGGATCACTGAATAATTTATAAGTACTGAAACGCATGTCTCAATAGTTGAATCTAAATTTTGGTGAAATTATATTCGAAGGGACAGCTGTAAGTAGATACTGACTTCTTGCACCGTCAGTACCTACCTACTTACTACTTACCCGGTAGGTACTACACATTCCACAGATAGCAACATTGATCCGGGACCGGTCGTCACTCGTCATTGTTGGCCACCTTCTCGAAATAGTTTCCGAGTACACTTATCTTGGGCAGGTTCTGCAGTTGGGTGAAAACAATTTCGAGAAGACAGCCAAGAGGAGGATCCAGCTAGGTTGGGCAGCGTTTAAGAAACTACGTCGAGTCTTCTCGTCATCCATACCGCAATGCTTGAAAACGAAAGTTTTCAATCAGTGCGTCCTACCCCTAATGACCTGACGTGGGAACTCACGTTAGGGCTGGTCCACCAGTTTAAAGTCGCCCAGCGACGAAAACGTTCTTGATTGGTCCCACTTTTCAAAGGCAGGCAAAAGTACTGTCAACCACACAATTTTCATGTAAGATGACTTGTTTGTATATGTATTTTCTCAATGACGACCCAAATTTTGTTCTCTTCTATCACGATATTGTGGTTTGTGTTCTAATTCTAAGAAATGATATCACTTCTAAAAAGACACTTAATAAAGCATTACATGAAGGTACTTCCCTGACGCAAGCAACCAAATTCTTTCCAAAGTTTCCTCGACGTAATATTCCGTATCATAAAATATGGGTTAATCTTGAATCTGTATTGTTATTGCGTCTACGCAAGTAAGACGTGATCACGTGATAGCAGGATTTATTGTCTCCGTTTACATAGAATTTATAATTTTCCAAGGCGAATTAGTTAATGAATAATCTATCAATATTTTTGAACTCTTGTAGCAGAACTCACACTAATATTAAAAATGCGAAAGTTTGGTTGGATGGTTGTTACCTCTCCACAGCAAAACTACTAAACGAATTGTGCTGAAATTATGCATATAGGTAGTTCTACACCGTGAACAAATTATAGGCAACTTTTTATCCAATAAATCAGTTCCCATGGGATATCATCATCATCATCATTATCAGTCTATATATTAGTCCACAGCTGGACATAGGCCTCCCCTAATGAGCGCCATGGGATATAAATAACCTTATACCTTTCCATAGAACCAACGCGTGCGAAGTCGGGGGCATAAACTATTATTGAATAAATTAACTTTATTACTTATGAATGGATCTTCGTTCGCAAATATTAATATGAATTAATAAATTAATAATCAATTAGACTAAGATATTGAAATAAAAATGCCGGACCAAAAACGGCCAAACCATCTATTTATCTATGTGACTTACTTATTTATTTTATTATTTGTAGAATTTTTTTCATAGTTGACAAAATTACGATAAGAGGTCAAATGATATCGGGGGTCTGACCCTGGAACACAGAGATCATCGTCACGTGACCGTGCGCTCCTCGGCAATATAAATGTACTGAGTATGCTAAAAAATAACTCAAATTGTTTTCCTTGCTATCCTAGGAGTACTATTAAACAACATAAACATAAAAAACATAAAGTTATTATGCTAGGAAATTATCCTAGTCAAATTTCGTTCAAGTATGTGCGCAAACACAGGTGCACTTTCAGTCCCCTATGGGAAGGCAGGTAGACAAGATCGGGGAGAGGTCGGGCGCAGGACCAACGACAGTGCCAACGACCTTACCTTGTGTAATAAATAACATTAGGTAAAGTAGGATCCCACTTTGAAAATGATGGCCAAGAAGAGAAAAATATCTGAAAGAAAAATCTCTCGAAGATAAGTGAAGTGTGTAATACTAGGCATAAAGCAGGATTACTAAATTACCGATTAGCCAAGTCTAGTCTAGTATATATTTTGAATCCTACCAGAAGTCCCCTTTCCCCTGAAATAAAAGAAAAAAAGGAGAGATTAGGTAGCTTCTCGAAAGTGGAAGACTCAAATTAGGTCCATTTATTTCCACCCATCTCAGTCATAGTAGAGTGCGGTCCTAATATTTCTGACGTGCTTGCCACGACGTACTTTTGTACAGCAACGCCTTCGTGTTCGTTCACTAGGTCTACATACATAAAACTCCTCCAGAACTAAAAATAAAGCCCAAAGCATCACTTTTCACTCGTAAATACAACTAAACTTTAAATGTTGTCTCGGTCGCACTTCGGTAGGTATAGGTACTACTACGTCTTTCCCTCTCCGTACAATTTTGGAATTGCACAAATTTGGAAACAGCGTGTGTATTTGCGTTTAGTTGTAACACAACCAGGCCATTTGTTGATTTAGCGCTGGGAGAACGTACCATATCTTCCGAATTTTACTTAGATCGATGCTTTTTCCCCGAATAATTTTATAATGTGTTTACAATATAAGATCGGTTGTATGATGACACCGTAAACATTGAGTAGGGATTCTGTGGTAAAATTACGATGTTGTTTTGTTTTACTCATCGTGTGTTTTGCGATGAAGTCATTTAAGTAGGTACCTATGTCTACTATCTATCTAATAATTTATAAATATATTTATGTATCAGATTAGTATCAAATCAGTTTATTGCGCTAATGAGACATGCCTGAGTCACAAAGAAAACGTTTCCAGGCGTGTTTTCAGACAGCCTGTGCTTATTTGTTTATAATAAAACTACTATGTGACTCAGGTACGTGAAGAATGAAGAGCTTCAAATAAGAATTCCTTCCAAGATAAGTACATAATCTAAAATATTACTTGAATTATTCAAAATTCATAATTTTAAAGAAGGATGCATGAATGAAAGAACTAAGCAGAGTCAAAAGTCTCCGGGGTCTGCGGATGATGATTTGCCCATACAAACGTACTACCAAAATGATTTGTAATTCGAGCATAATTCCACCATATCATGTTGTTTTTGTATTCGAATAGTATCTATCTTGGTCCCTGGTTGTCTTTTTCTTAATAATACACTTTAATGAAATGTAAGCAAAAATAGGCGATTTTGCATATTTTTGCGTCGTAAATTACATGTTCTTGTCCTATTTGTTTTATATTAAAAACAACAATATCTTACGTTTTGTTTGATAAGGAACATAGCTTACATTGTCTAGTTACAGAATAACAACAACACAATGTCGAAAATATAAAAGTTTTCAGTCATTATTTTTAGTAGGTAATATGGAACATAATAATTTACGAATTGAAGTTGCGAGCAGATGTCGACGTTCACATATTATGCCAGTGCTAAAGACAAAAGAAAAATATGAAGCAATGCGCAACGGCGAAAACAGTATGACTATCCGAGTGTCCGTCATACTGTTTTCGCCGTACTATTCGTTTGAATCGACCAGTAAGGTCAGGCGCCTTGGCCAGGGGCGCAACTACATTGAGGAAGTCGATCACAGGAAGGTACCTGAAATCGGTTAGCGTCAGCGCTCAAATCTTCCATAATACTGAAGCATTTATTTTAAGATTCATATATTTTATAGTTCAGGATTGATGCTAGAACGCTTGTGTTTCGAAAACACGATTAGATAATATTTTCTCTATGAAAAAATAAATCCAAAGTTCGCTCTAAACTGATATGTAGGATCAATATGATAATAATATGAAATGATATAGATACCTAATTATGTTTTTTTATAAGTAAGTAAGTATACCTTGGTAGGCTTCAGTAACTTCACTGTTTTTGCCATACACAGACTAAAACCATCTGGCGTGGGGTGCGCACACGCATTCCGTATGGCAGGATCCATTATGGACCGCGGCAGGCAATTCCACGTCTACGCGTATCTACAATCTGGCTTCAGGCAGCAAAAACTACTTGAAGATAATTAGAAGCAAATGATAATAGTCGGGTCGTCAAGGAGTGGGATAAAAGGGATGAACATAGCTGGATTGAATATTTTAATAAAGAAAATTACAATCAAATAAAAGAATTAAATTACAACTAGTATTTACAATTGAAACAGTTGAGCTAACTGCAGACTGTTGCAAAAAATCTACAAGTAGCTCAACTGATCCATATCAATACCTGTCGGAAGCGTGCGCCTGTTGAGATCTTCGGTTTTATATTTTAATCCTTGTGGTTGCTGTCATTTAGTTTAAGGCCTTAGTATGAGATTTACATAGTTAAGTCTCTACGTACGTAAAGCAGTGTGCGTAGATGTTTGTCGTTAGTGATATAACTTACTTCACAGGGGTCAACATAACACCCAGCGCTGAGTAGGTTATTTAGAATTGTCTACTGGAGTTGATACCTTCTGGCTCGACACTCGGTGGTTTGCCAGGCAAGTTGCGGAAGTTACGAGGTAGGTAATCGCCTCTTTTTTTTAGATTTCTGACATTTAAGTAATTTGGTTTGTACTAAGTAGATAACTCGATCTAGATTAGTTCCTTCCTTCAATGTTAAGCAATTCTAATGTGTCGTGTCAAATAATTAATGTTTTTTCATTTTCTTAGTTTACGAAAACTATATATAATTGCGTTTCATTCATAAATCTCTACTCTTACCGTCAACGGATACTGAGAGGATCTAACTAACTAAGCGATCCAATTGATAAACGAACTCGATTTCGTTTTCGAATGATTTTGAGTCAATTTTTACATGTTGGCAGTACGAGACGATAAACTATTAACTACAATATTTAACTACTGGGGTAAACGTGGTCTTGAGTCTTGAGCGGAGACCACGACTCGGCAAACGTAGGTAGTGTAGGTCACTCTCCGACCAGGTGGGATGACGATCTGCGAAAGAAAGACTCCAGGCAGATGCTGGATGCGGCAAGCTGAAGACAGGGCGTTATGGCGCTCATTAGGGGAGGCCTATGTCCAGCTGTGGACTAATATAGGCTGATGATGATTATGGCAGTACCACAAATTAGGTAATATTTGGTACTCAGAGGTTTGGTACGAGTGCAAACTTCGACAAGGAGGTGGTTGATAATTCTCAGGTTCCATTTTTTTATATTTTTATAACTCAATAGCTCATAATGTTTCAGGGCGCTTGTGTCGTCATTTTTGTTGTTTTGTTTTAATATTTTTTATCTGACAGCACCCAAAGTACGTGACTATACCTACCTACCCAAAACGATGGATAAAGCTTTACTTAAATAATATTCTAACGATAAACAAACTACCTCGTTATTCTGAAATCTTTCACGTCGCGAACAACATTTTTTTCTATTTCAAAACCTTCGAAGCATGCAGGAACCAGATTATTTCTATAGTTAAACTATACATGCTTCTTCTCGTTGATTCACTCATGTCAAGCATGGCAGATTGCTTGGATAAAACGCAGGTAGCTCTGGAACTATCTTACTTGATATAATTATCAGAATTGGATTAGTAATTGGAAGAAGAAGAAAACCTTTTGATTTTTCTTCTTCTATTTTTTATAGATAGAAAACACCCAGAACCAGAACAGTGAGAGATATGTGCAGATCGTACAAACATTTGAACCGAGGCGGGCATCGAGCTCGCAACCTCATACATCGCAGGCGGACTTCGCCCGCCACGATACCGAAGTCGTCGAATTATTATTGTGATTTTCATTATCATGATATCTGGTTCGGGAACAGTTAAGTACCAATCAGTCCGGGTGCCTTGAAAGGCCAGCATTTTAAACGATAAACACACAAACTTATTTTTTCTTTCCTTATATTTTTAATATAGATTTATCGAACCTACGTCATCCTAATCTGTGCACGTGGGTAAAGCCAAGAAAAACTGCCTATTCATTTTTGTTCGTGGCCCTTAAGGTCCGTTTTTTGCGCGTTCCCATGAACCCTACGACAGAGCTCGGAAAGAGCACGAAGATCTGCAGAAATAAATATTGCCTAACAATAGTAGCTTCTTTGACTTTGCCTAGAGGCTGACGAGTCTTGATACTTGATGGAAATACGTCACATGGAAAATAGGTACCAGAGATCATTAAACTAGGTTTACTTATTACTTTTCAGCGTTTCGTACCTCAAAATGATATACGGAGCACTTTGTTATCAGTTTGTCTGTCTGTCATGATTTTTTTTCAGGAACACGTAGAGGTATCAAGTTGAAATTATCATCTAAAACTCAAATGAATAGCACCTTGAAACTGTAAAAAAAATTCTAAGTCAAGGGTATCAAAAGAGTTTTTTGTTTATGTTGCTTACGTCGACCCTACTAAGGTAGGTATACCATGCATCTTAAGCCTAAAGGGTTCTTCCCATTGATCTAGAATGATGAAGCCTAGGCAATAATCAAGGTCTTATAATTTTACGTTACGCGAGTACGACTCACATATGATGTTTTATTTGTTTGTAATCAAAATGCTGACTGCATTTTGATTGATAAGCGGCGAAAATAGTATATGTAAGTCACCATTCCGTTATTACCAACTTCTGGGGGTATAAGTATTTTTATTTTCTTTATTCAGGACAATAAACAGCTGTACAATGTAGACTTATTACATAATGTTCTTATTTTATGTGATCCTAAATGTACAACCAATCGCATTATCCACAGATTTCTACAAAAGTTTTACTAACTACATAGTTGGCTGTTGTCTAAAAATATTTTAGTATCTTATCTAAAGTATGAGTAGATAGATGGATGTTAGTAACTAACATCTATCCATCCATCCAGCCATCCCTTTATCAAAACTTTTACATTTATAGTATGGTGTGACAAATATTGTAATAATCTCAAAGCATCAAGTTCCTCAGTCACGCTACAAAGAGACAACAAAGGGATAGCGGGTCGTAACGGACTTTTTCCTTGCGCCAGCGCAGCTACTACTGGTATTGTCGAGGCAATCCCCGTTCCCACGCGGTGGGAACCTGATCGAAGGTTTTACTTTCTTTGAGTATGACACGTGCAAATACAACAGAGATTTTTTTAAAGTTATATAAGGAGTTCTCGAGGAAAGGCAGGCCTTGGTCTGATCCAGCGGTCTGATAAGATAAGACAAGAAGAAGATAATCTACTTGAGTAATATTTCTGGTTTACCTACCGTCAATGTCTGGATCAAAGTGTAAAGTTGTTGGAAGCCTAATTGTCAATTCTGAATGATTTAATGCCAAATAAATATTATAGTACCGTTTCTTGTCCTTCCTTTTTTGTAGTGTTCAAAACCATGATAGTGTCTTAAGTAAAATTTACATCAATATTTTGCTACAATGTAAACTAATTAATAAAATAAAACAGCTGAGCATCTGCAAGCAGCACGTGCATGACGTAAAGTTCAACTGATAGGAATTTATAGCAATAATGTTTACATGTCATGTTTGGTACATGACAAGCTACGTCACCTGCAAATCTTCTGTTAAGTATTTAATTTAATTATTTAATCTAAAAGACCTTAAGGCTAATTACACAAACTATAGGTAATTCTAGGTAGCGAATTAACTATTAGAATAATACCTAATTTAACTAGGAAGTAATCTAATCTTGTCTTTATTTTAATCCGCGCTATTATTAATTTAAATTTATTAGTGCCAGGGTAAAGCCAAAAAATTTTACTTATGAAAATGGCAATATTGGCAGATATATATTGAGCTTATTTTACAGGTACATATAATATCACCACTTAGGCGGCTATCCCTAATTTATTTTGAATACAGTATGTATAATGTAAGTAGGTACCTAAAAATACCATAAATGAAAAATATTAAAACAACTTTTAAACCATCATGGTTATTAACATAAAACTCCTTTTAACGGGAAATTTACTGGTAACAAATGGTCTATATTTTTATAAATTATGAATTTACCAAAATTATAATGAAGATAAAGTATGTTTGATTTTTATGGGAAATCTTCGGAATGATGAATTCTAACCAGTGAAACAAAACCATAATACAGGGTCCTTAGACTTTGAAAAGACAAGTAGCACTTACTAATAGACTCGTGTCTATGGAAGTAAGTAAAGTACTAATCTATGAAGCAGTTTAGATAACGTACGTTCAAGACAAGTGTTACCTGTTACAGAGCACTTGACTGATTACCAGAAGGGTTCTTGCTCCAAACTCCAAACTTAAGGCATTAGAGCGTCGGAATCTTAACATCAGGTCTGGTTATGTTTAGCGAGGGCAAATGCCTTTATGATTATCAAAATATTACTACGTTATTTTCTGTAGTTGGCACTTAGTTTTGGAGAGCACTGAAACTATTTTTCTGGCTGTAAATAAAATTTCAGGATTCGAACCCGCGCCCCACCCTCAGTACGGGTGTGCTCTAACCAACTAAGCCACGAAACCCTTAGTCAGTTCAACCGAAAATCTTTGGGACCTCTTACGGACTATAGCGCCGGTGGCTCCACCTATAGGGGTAACATTACAGTTTAACCAAACCTGCTCAACGAGCAGAGCGATTGAGCAAAGACAACACCTCTCGTCAAACGAATCAAATGTAACTACCATAGTTACATTTGATTCGTTTGACGAGAGGTGTTGTCTTTGCTCAATGACTTATTTAATTTCTTAGAGATACCCAAAGTGCGGGTTAGCACTATAATAAAAAAAACCTTAGAACGTTCTATAAAGCTTAAGATTACCTAGCTGACTGTGGAATTTACTATTTACGAGTACAATCACAATAAACACCCAGAACTCGCAGACATAAAACAAATATTAGCGGAACATAAAAAAATCTACAAATGGTTGCTACGTGTATTTTATTTTACCTGCGATAAATTTTCCACACTAGATTTTGAACCCTTTTATTTATCATTCAGTAAATAGAATCTTTTTCATCGGTCTCATAAGCTCACACGGGCCATTGTTCAAAATTTTGTGAAACGCCAAAGAAACCTATCAAAAACTTCAATCATCCCAAAGAAGGTCTGACGAATGAACCGGAAAATATTTAAATGGAAGCCAAAATAGCGTTGCAAGCGTAAAATATGACCATATTTGTAGAAAAAAAAGAAAGAAATTAAAATTCTTTGCGCCCCGGAAACATGGGAACGTGCGGAACGGGACAAGAAATAGGTTTGGTTTAGACAACATTAGAATTGTTGGCATAGCTTGGAATTTACTTCCTCGATGTACAAAAAGTGAAAAGTTATGCCCGTAAGTATTTATATATTATGCATTTATTTATATATTTAAGGGGATCTTTCACATAAATACATATTAGAGATGTGTAAAGCTTGGCTATTAATAAGTTATCATTTATAGAAATGTAAAAAAACACAAATAATAATAACAAGCTTTACGTAATTAAAAAAAAAATCCCGCTAATATTATAAATGTGAAAGTTTGGATGGATGGATGGATGGATGTTTGTATCTCAATCAAGCCAGAACGGTTGGATGAAATTTGGCACGGAGATAGATTATAGTCTAGACTAGCACATAGGCTTTTTTTTATCTTATTTTATCCCGGAATTCCCACGGGAACGGGAACTACGCGGGAGAAACCGCGAGGCACTGTTAGTTAATACCTATATATGTTATATTTAAGAATGTAATCAGTTATCTAGAAGGTATGTAAGTACCCGTAACACAAGCTCTGCTTGGCTTGGGGCTAAATGATGTTGGAATGTAATAATGAGAAGCTTATATTCGCATTTACCACAAATAAATTCACTGTAATACATTTTTTTTTGCTTATTTTTTATTATTAGTCGGTACACATGTAAGTACTGTATTCATTGACTTTTTGTTTATCCACCTGATATATATCAAAGAGGGACTTATTAAGCTTGGTTTATAAACTACGGATGCTGCTATTGAAAACATTCGAAGTGTCACGGAGACCACGAAGTCTTGTGCGTGTTGAGATTATTAAAATAACTGTACGCGTATAGTCAGTTACACTTTGTACTTTGTAACTACAATACAATACAATATACTTTATTGCACAAAAAGTTGTACATAGGCGAGCATAATGCTAAATAGCATTCTCTACCTGCTAACCTACTACTAACAAAAACTAACTAGGTAACTAACTAGGTAACTACCATGTCACTTTAAAGGGATATTTGACTCGAGAACCGCGTTTAGTCAACCAAGCACAGACAAAGTACTGTAATGTGTTCCTTGGTAGAGCTAAAACATTTAAGATTATGAATGTCTAAAATTGGTGTCACTAAAGTTTTTTTAAACAAAAATCAAACCGGCCTAATTCACTGTACGTGACTGTACCTACTTGCTATCCTTGGACGACTTGTATTGTATTTATTATTGTACAACTTCATCATCATCATCAGCCTATGTTAGTCCACTGCTGGACATAGGCCTCCCCTAATGAGCGCCATAGCGCTCTGTCTTCAGCTTGACGCACCCACAGCACCTGCCTGCAGTCTTTCGCAGATCGTCATCCCACCCAGTCCGAGGGCGTCCTACTCTACATTTACGAGTCGTGGTCTCCACACAAGAACACGTTTACCCCATCCGTTGTCGGTTCTTCACGAGAGATGGCCGGCCCACTGCCACTTCAGCTTGCTAATTATTCTTAGAGCTATGACGATAAATTTGTTACTACTGTCTTAATTTTTAAACTTTTTATTAAACTCGTCACTTAAAAAAACACCATCAAGCGGCTTCTGATTCCCCAAACCCGAAAAATCAGGACCTTGACTCCATCAATCTCATTCAATCTCATCAGCAACCATTGTCCGAGGGATGAAGAGCCGAACCGCCCGAAATGTAATCACCCGTTGAGGGTTTTTACGAGGGTTAACGGCGGCGCATTACAATCATAATAGCGATATCAGCTTACCGTTAACGGCTGGGGCCGGTTGCATCCAGTTTGGTAAGCTGGTTTAGTTTTGTACATTGTTATGGATGTTGGTAGTTAGGTTTAGTACAAGTATTTAAATTGATAAGTTATTGAAAATAGAAAGCTGTTATGCTATATTTGCATAACAGCTTTCTATTTTCACATGAAAAAATAATGGTGTTTGAACATGATGATGAAAAATGAACCCGACTAGCTCAAAACACTTAGCTTAGCTTGGGGCTATATTAAAATTATGAACTGTTAGTGGTTAAATTGTATTAATACATCTATATTTTACCATGTACCATGTATTTTACTATCTCAATTATTTAGGAGCTTGATGATTGACATGAGCAGTATAGGAATTGTGGAAATTGTAGAGCAACATTCTTAAATAATAATTTAAACCCCCGTTAGTTAGCTCTTGGAGTAATCCACCCTCGCGGCTTAACAAAAGAGAAGAAAAGGTCCTTTAAGTAGGTCATTTACTGTCAAATAATTCGGCTGCATTAGCATAACGGTGTTCATAAAGGATTGAAAAAATCAGAAGATGAAATCTCTGAGGAAAAAACCTCAAAGGGTGAAATCTAAGAATGTGTTGATAATGGCCTGACTAGAAGTAACGCCTATTCATGTTTCATTTATTTAATTGGTTCAGAAGAACGCAATATAAATTTATTCGTAATTAGTTTTCACCTTTCATTGGCCATAACAGTAAATTTTTGAGATTTAAGAAAAGGTGTGAATGATAATAATAAATAAATAAACAATGAATAATGCTGGACAATCCACACAGCATTATCTAGCCCCAAAGTAAGCAGAGCTTGTGTTATGGGTTCCTACAAGAAGACTGTTAATATACTTACTGGCGGAGAATGCTAAGTATCAGCTGGACGCAGAAGGTTTCCAACGTAAATGTGCTCCGACGTGTTGGGAAGACCCGAGAACTGATGCAGACCATCAAGCGTAGAAAAGTTGGGTATCTTGGACATGTGTTTAGGCACGAGAGATACCAGCTGATCCAACTGATAATGATGGGCAAAGTAATGGGTAAACGACAAGTTGGCAGACGGAAAAAGTCATGGTTGAGAAACATCCGAGAGTGGACGAATATCGCCAGCGCCGAAGACTTGTTTCGCTTGGCGCAAGACCGGGTGAAATTTGCTGAGCTGACGGCTAACCTCCAGTAATGGAGAGCCACAATAAGAAGAAGAAAACAACCTACGAACAAATATCTGCAGATCGAATAAACATTTTACCCAAGGCGGGAATCGAACCTGCACCTCCTGCGTCGCAGTCGAATCTTCTCCCGTTGAGCCACAGAGATCGTCAAGGATAAGAAAGAGCTAGTTTTTAGGTTCACCTATGCATTCGTTTATATTTGGAGATCTAGGAGATGAAATAAAAAAATTAAACACATGTAAATTCGTTTATTTCAAACAGGAAGTCATTTAAAATCTAGCATCACAAATTTTTCTAAGGCACTAATGATTACAATGTTAATCTATTTTGTTCTTTCTCAGGTGCCCCTTTTTAAAAATATTTACATAGGTGTCACATATTAATTTAAAATTAAATTGGTACTTATTTACATTTTTACGTATTGGTAGCATGCACAATTCAAATAATAACGTTTGTGTTTTAAAAGCATATTGATTCCTTCTTAAAGTACTTATTTATAAGCTTAACATTTTTATTGGTGAGCTAAAAGAGATCATCTTTAAATAAGCCAAAATATAGACGTATGAAAAAATACAAAAGAAAAGTGGGTAAAACAAATGTATACAAAAATAAATGATTAGTTATCATTCAAATAATTTCTTAATTGGAACGTTTTACTTAACATACAGTAAGGGTATGATCCGGGTTTGTGCTCGCGTGCGGATCTGGTCCGCGTGCGGTTTACCCGAAACCTATAATTTTATTTATGTTTTTCCTATCAAGCGGGCCTAATGGAGCAATTATAGATTTCGCGCACGTAGCCGCATGCGGAGGGAAACCCCCACAGGAAAAGAGCTCGAAGAAGTTTTCCTAGCCAGAACAATTAAAAATAAAAATTCACGAGATGTGTTGAAAAGCATTATAACATAGTTGATTTTAATCATTCTAAGCTATTTAGTTTCGGCATAGAACAAGTGCTTTAATTGAAAACCATAGATAAAATATTTTTAACTAGGACTTATAAGTTATAACTTCTTTTGTTCACTCTACTTACATTGTAAGCTGACATTAGTACTATTTCTAGCCTATAACGATAGGACATTCATTAACGGCGCAAGCCTCAGAACCGTTACAGAACACCTTGCGTTTACGTTGCGCTTACGAATAAATACTTTGGCACTGACAGCTGTACTTTCACGTAAAACAAAAGAATACATACTTAGACTAGCTATTAACTAAGAGACTTGTATTTCTAGAAATAAATTAGTTTATACGTTAATTATGTGAAAGTCTCTACTATTCTCTGCCTGAGCCAGCCCGACTTAACTATACTACTACAGAGACAGGTACATTTTATAAGTTTCCGGATATAGTATTTTGATACTCGCTTAGAACTACTTACAAACATATTTTATTTTACAAAATTCAAAAATATGTAATTTTTAGCTCCATCTATTCGTTCGGTATTTTTGGCGCGAAGAAGCAACATGGATATGTCCATCCACCAACATTCAAACACTAATCCTAGTTTTATTAAACACATATCATAGTTTTCATGTTTATTTGTTAATATTTAACGATTTTTTGAAAGAAGATCAAAGATCGTCTTCCATTGACCATGACCACTGTTGAAAGATAAAATGGGTAATTAAATAAAAAGTTAAACGATACATTACCCCGATACAACTTTAAACATTTAAAGTGTGCTTGCTATTTTACAAGCACACACCAACTCGCATTTGAGTTGAAACAGTCCAAATCTTATTTACTATTCTTACGCACAGTTCGCACTCTGGTTTTCTCCTGCCACCATTTCAGGGTCTCCTCAAACTGCTCTCGGTCCTCTGCCGTGACATTAAGGTCAGGAAGCTCCTTTTTCAGATCCACGTCATTGTAAACCTGCTTCTCGAAATCTTCCTCTCCGAACTTGTACTGCTCATGAGAGAGAATCAACCCCGGGTTAAGAGCTTCTAGAACCGGGCTTTGGTATTGTATCTGATGGTGGATTACATCGGCGTATTTTACTTCGTAGTCATGCTGGATCTCGTCGCTGATGTAGTTTTGCTCTGGGATCACTGTGAACTGCTCAGCGGAGTTTGGAAATGGGTAGTGTGCGTCTAATAAATGTGGATGTGCGTCTTCCTGGATGAAGTCGGAAGCTGGGGTCATAGGTTGCCCGCCATCTTCTTCTTCATACATATTTGGCGTCGCTACTAGTTGAAAGGTCTCAACAGCAGGTAACTCCACGTACTGTTGTTGAATCATTGATCCATCCAGTTCATCCTCATCTTCGTCTTCGAGAGCCGGTGAGTTGAGGTAGTAGCTTCGCTCTTGGCTGTTGTCTCGTGGAGACGACGATGCTGGGGATGGGAAGGGTTCCATTGACGGCCGAGGTCCGTTCTCTTTGTCATGTCCAATGTTTAGCAGACCTTCCAAGTTCCTGATGTATTCAACAGCCATACGTAATGTTTCGACTTTAGAAAGTTTTTTATTTGTTCCACGGTTGCAGTTGACGCTTTCAAAAGCTGCAGCAACTTCTTCGGGGATGTGTTTGCGGAGAGCAGCAAAGCCATCGTTGACTTGGCGTACGCGGTTCCGTTCCCGCGCATTTCTCCTCTGCACCGACAGCGGCGTCGACGACGGTTCGTCCGCATTATTCTCCACCAACTTGGGCTTCTTCGCCATAATCTCGCTCTTATTCTCAGAGTTCTTTACAAGTGACGTCACAGACACCGTTGATTCTAGCTTTTTTTTCCGCACTATGATAATTTCACGCACTTTATCGTTGTTGGAAATGTTCGCGTTGTTGTTCACTGATTGCAACACCTGCTTTCCCAACGCATTGCGGAAGACCACGAGACTTGGAGAATTCATTGTTTCTATTTATTGTTCTTTATCACATCACAGTTTATTTATTTTCGGAAGGCACTATTCACTTTCACTGACTCTGACACACGGTGGTCTGAGATTTTGGAGCTACGTGATTTTTTTTGATAGGAAAACAGTCTTGTTGTGTAGGAAGTGTTTAGATGGCGTCTGATCGCCAGTCGCGACGCGAGTGGCGCGTGCCACAATCGCACCTGGGGTGGCTAGCGGGGTAGGGTACTCACGTTTATTGCACACATGCTCTTTGAAAGGGCGGTTAGGGGAGCGCACCATTCCCAACCTTATAACTATACAATTCAACAATCCCTACACATACACACGCAGCCAGGTATCTGTAGATTTGAAACAGTTATGGGTTGAATGTGTGTAATGCATGTTGCCATGGAAATAATACTAAAGTTATTTAATATACAACAGATTTATGGAACCAGTTGCTGCCTGCAGAATCGGCAGATTCTCTGATTTGTATCGTACTGTCATCTCGATTTTTAGTACATTGATTTTTATCAGCAAGCAACTAACATAACTAACATTCACCTACACTATAATAATAATATTATCAATAGGAAAGATTTGTTAGTTGGTTTGAATTGAATAGGCTCCGAAACTTCTGGACCGATTTGAAAATTCTTTCACTATTAGAATCCTACATTATCCTTGATGAACATAGGCGATAGAATATACCCACGCGAAGCCGGGGCGGACCGCTAGTCCAATATAATGTGCAATCATGCAACCTAGCAATATTTTTCTTATGTTAGCTTCCTAAGGAAGGCCGTAGATAAATCTAGTACCTAATTAGGCCTGCATCCAGCAGAAGGTATAGGCTGTAGATGTTGACGTAGTGACAAGACATTAGTCGCCAATTTTTTTACACATTTATCTCATGATGATGTTTTTGGCGGAGGCTCTCAACATCGGAATACTGTTACTAAGGTCTGATTTTAACCAAATCTGTTTCAATCATGAGTTTCCAAAATATAAAACTAATAATAATAGCTAAAAGTACCGGAATAAGGCATAGATGAGCTCTATGCGCGCGCGCATGTGTGCCACCCACGCCAGCTGCGCGTTTTTATGCGGCACGCGCCGGCCCATTCATTGCCTGAAAGGACTCCCGGTTTGATTGCCTTCGTTTGATAGAAAAACACATGAAAAAGGTTTAAAAAAAGGTTTTATTCAAAGTTTTTTAAGGAGTTTTTATGCAGTCAGATAATGTTAGACCTTTATCTATCATACACCTAGGTAGTACCTACCTAATGCCTAAGTCTGTAAAGTGCAAAGCATACCCTGGATAATTAAATAAATAAATAATACTGCACAATTCACACAGCAATATTTCTTGCCCCAAGTTAAGTAAAGCTTGTGTTATTATGGGTTACTTATGTACTCGTAGATAACTGATATACATATTACAAGAAACAGATAAATATTTTTACTATACATAGAAAACGACCAGAACACCCGGAACAAATATCTGCAGTTTGTACAAACATTTGTTCCGAGACGGGAATCGAACCCGCAACCTCCTGCGTCGCAGGCGGACCTTCACCCACCGCGCCACAGAGGTTGTCAAATTGGCTTCTTATACCTTTTCAGTATCTTAAGTATAGTAGAGTAGAGGAAGGACTTAGAAAAGATAGATGGACTGTGTGAGAGATGACATGAGTAAGAAAGGAGTGAATGCTGAGATGATGACAGATTGAACCGAATAGAAGATGCAAAACTGTTCCCCGATCCTATCCTACCTAAGTGGGAAAAGGGCAAGAGAAGGATGAAGTATCTTAAAGTGTACATTGTAGGTGTTTAACGCATACATAGATTTAAAGTAAGTAACTATTTAGCTTTAGAAAAATGATTGTTTTCGGTTTTTTTTGTCTTTGTTTCTATGCAATAAATAAATTTCTTTTGTTTTAGTGGTTTATTCATGTATCTCTCCTATTTGAAGTCGACCAATGTAGACACACTTTGGTTGTTTGAGTTAGTGCTGGCACGGGTGAAAATTAGCGCTGTAATAGCTAGCTCTCGCATTTTTTGCATCCGCAAAATCACAAACAGAGTAGATTACAATTTATCTCTCTAAGTATATAGAAAGCAAGGTAATTGTACAACACCAAATGCACAAAATATTATAATGCAGCCAAGACGCCTAACTTTATTTCATAGCAATTCGATCCGCTTGATTGGACTCTACAATGGACAGGCTCAACCGACTCAACTTGAGTAACTTTATCTTCCGGACCCAAATTTAATTTCAAAGTAACATTAAAATTACTCTTTATTGCACACCAAATAAGACAAATACACAGGAAATAACAAATACAGATTACGTTGTACAATGAGCGGCCTTATCGGTTTGAGCGATCTCTGAATGGACAACCTTTGGATGGAAAGGGAGTGCTAGAACAAGTGTAGACGATAGTGTAGAAATGTAGTATAGTATGTAGTAATTGATTGCGAAAACTTTTGTAAATCAATACTTACTATAATCATAGAAGTTTATTTCCGAACTTGGCAGACCTCAACTGCTGGTCTAGTAATTAATTTATCAACTAAGTACTACCCTAAGTTAATAATACCTATAAAGTAGTAAATGTACGATCTGGATTTATCTGCCTTCCAAAAAAAGTTCATACAACTAGGATCTTGGTGCATAAAACTTGATCCATATCCTCTCCTGAAAATAGAATAAATTGAATAAACGAAACCGTACACTGAAGATTATGCTGATGCTCATTGCATCCTGTAACACAAGATGTGACATTTTTTCTTCGCGATATCTGCTGAGGACGCCATGCTGCAAGCATGTGGCTAGTGTTGCCACCACTTTATTGTAAGGCACGTTGCTTACGAGCGAAGCTTGTGATTTTGGCAATTTGCTGAGAAGGAGTTAAATGATTTTTAGGACTAAGCATTGGATTGTTTCGAAAATCACCGAGGCTTTGCTTTTCATTCCAAAGATAACAACAAATAAATTAAACATTTTAACATATTGAGCAGGAACGTTAGATTCTCTCAGAAGTTTGATAATGGAAAGGGCGTTGATGCTAGTTGCTTGTCCTGTCAAAAATAGGATAAAACCTTTTCAGATGATTAGAGTGTTTTGATTTAAAATATGGTACATTACGATTTTGCGACATATCTTCTGAAAACCAAGATCTTTATTATCTATATATCTGACCGGCTCATCTACTTGCCTGTTTAATTTTGGTCAAATATAGCAAAACCATTTAAAATAAAAACTACGCTGGAAACACTTCACATTCATCTCCGTAAGGTGAGGCTCACCATCTTGCGAACATGTGGGGAATAGAACCGTCTAAATTAAACCTTGCATATGGAACAAACAAGAAAGCCTGATTAAATTCAACTCTATTACGAAAACCATAAGGCTTATGGTCTATGGTGGAGTTATACAGGTTGTTCCTATATTTAGCACAGCCATATGTTGAAGGGGAATGCAGCAAATCTCAGGAGTGCAGCATGTGGTGGATTTACATGTCACAACAGAGAACCCTTCCACACACTTCTACATATAAAACAACCAAGTTAATGGGGTAAAAAACTCTGGGAACCTCGAACTTCGGGGAGAGGTGGAAATAATTATTCAAAGATGCAATGTTGCATTTATACCATCATCAGTGTAGGTACTAATTATGTGGACTTATGGGCTGATGACGATGATGTACTGGTAATAATGTTTCTTAATTTTTAGAAACATAATATATGTATATATAAAACTTACCTACTAATTGCCTGCTAACTTGCAACTATAATTTTGCATTCTTCGATTGCGATAAATGAATTTCAGAATTAGAATTCAGAAAAAAATGCTGTAGGAGTTGCATCATCATCATCATCAGTCTATATTAGTCCACTGCTGGAGATAGGCCTCCCTTAACGAGCGCCATAGCGCCCTGTCTTCAGCTTGCCGCATCCAGCATCTGCGAGCAGTCTTTCCAAGTTTGCCGAGTCGCGGTCTCCACTCAAGAACACGTTTATCCCAGGGGTTGTCGGTTCTCGAAATATGGCCAGCCTACTGCCACTTCAGCTTGGTAATCTTTAGATACCAAATGGCCACTGCATCGTAATAAATGATTTTTTCTTGTTCTAACAATATCTACGAACGTGGCACCTCTCCTCACGCTTGATCCTTTGTACTCCATAGTAATGAAAATAAATAGTATATATATTACTGGTCTAAAACTTCATAATACCAAGCATACCATCCAGACAGCCCTTTCAAATACCCGCTTATTCACAAACCGTTCACTTGCTCACAAAAACAGTTTAGACCAAGCAAAAAGAGTAAACTAACCTAACCTGTGCCGTGCCCATTGATTCTGACTTCCTCAACATCTGTGTTTTCAATGGCTGTGCTATAACCTATCTCAATTCTAAATGTAGGGCATGATCACAGCTTGTAAAAAGAAGGAAACCAACGCTTGAAACTGCATATTGTGCTTTTTATGGTCCATGATTTGAAGATTCGGTCAAAGTACGTATTTCTAACGGTGCAGTCACAAACGACGTCTGAAATGGGAATTCGTATTTAACTCGGAATCAAGGCTCGCCATGACAAAGCCAACGTGGAACAGAACCATTCGTTTTGATTATACTTTTCAGTAATCATAACGGGAACACATGAAATGTTCTTTCTAAAACACCGGCGTTTTCACTTTTGATGTTTTTATAATCTCTACCTCTAAAATATATACAGCTGATTTAACAGTTATTTTATTATATAATAAAATATAATGCCCAGAACAACCAACCGTATGTTTTTCCGTACTGATAAGTATTCACGCTATGGCAATTTAATAGCCTGCCTGGAAGAAGGGCTTGGAGGGCTTCCCCAGACGTGGTATAATGTCTTTACAACGCGCACAAAAGGGAACCTTCAACTTGAAAATAAGCTAAGGTCAATCAATACAAAGAGGCGTTATAGACTGCATTGCTGAGGGCAGAGGCTCTTTATCTTTTGACTGGCTGAAGAATGTATAGACGTCTGGGTCAAAGAAACAATCTGGCATTCGTAAAAGAGCCTAGAATCGCCCAGATCATAAAAATAAACCCTACAAACTATACTATCAAATTTAAACCCTCTAAAGTTCGGTAGTTTCGTTTCCAACATTTCCTCTCTCCCTAATTGTTATGGCTTCATATTAAATTAGGTATTCAGCCCTAGCCTAACAAACAAGATTTTTCCTCGTAACTGGGTTACTGCTGCCCAAGAGCAAAACAAATAGAAAATGACAGAAAAGACGAAGGGTTTTGCCTTGCAGTGAGAAGAAATAAATAAATATTACACAGGTTAATATACCAACGTACCTCACACTAGGTTACGGCCAGATTCACTAACCCTTTGTCCTTAATTCCATAGCAACCAGAGAAAGTATTTGTGACCCCTGAGGAAGTAAGGTACAAAAAATTGCACACCATTCATAAGTCCAGACATAAAAGTCTTTACAAACTAATTGTTCATCGTACAAGTGAGTTTGTACTTACCCTTTTAAAACTGCATTCGTTTTCAATGAACTCCTTGCTATTGCAAACTTCTTGGAGGCAAACCTCTTTGGGAACTTAAGCTCATATTTCTCAGCATTGCAGTTTTTTTTATATACTCAGTATCGTTTACCAAAATAAGTCCTAACTCTTGTCCAGCAAAGTTCATTTTCATATGGTTGTAGCTTTTTAGGGTTGGTAGACAGACGTCTTGTACAATTTGGTGCTGCTCGACAATAGTAAGACCGTTACATGTCGTTAGAGATATAAAGGAACGTGTTATCTCTTGCATTACTGGCTTTTTAGGATGCCAGCTTAGATAGCTCGTTCAGTTGTTTGCCATCTACAGCAATTTGGCTTATTTGGCTGAGTATTTGGTTCAAAAGTACCTACATACCTATAGTAAAAACTCCCAGCTGCGATATTTGTTGAAATCAACTTCGATGAGAAATTAACTCTAATTCCAAAAGTTGCGACGACAACGAGTTTATCTCTTTATTCGCTGTATCTAAGATTACTTTTTTGAAACCAATGTAAAAGCGTAAAAAATTGAAACAGAACAAACTTTTAAATTGACCTAGTTTTTCACCCGTTTCATATGACTTTGAAGTGTAATCTAATCAGTTTAATAATTAGTCTTCTGTGAAGATTTATTACGAAAATTACAACAACCGAATAAAATAATTACTACTAATATTTACACTTACACGTATTAGTTTATTGTTTTTTTTTTTTTGTATGTTATGTTGATATTTAGTAGATTAAGTTTTATATAATTATTTTATAATTTCTTTTTTTTTTCAAGTGCTACCGTCTTTTTTGTTCTAACTTGTCCAGTCCATCCCAAGGTTGCCTGGAAGAGATCGCTCATAGCGATAAGGCCGCCTTTGTACTTCATCTTGTAACCTTTTATTTCTGTACTGTTTTCTGTGTTTGTGTGGTACAATAAAGAATGATCTATCTATCTATCTATCTATCTTAAATATATTTCCAGTATAGTGCCAGTATAGTTCCAATATAGTGCCTAGAATGCTGGCAGGATTACTTTCTGTGTTACATACTACAATGTTCTTGCTTAGCTACTTAGTAAATCAAGAAGCTGCAAAACCGTGATGAATTATGTAATACTCTACATATTTATGATAACGTTTCAGGAACTAAAAAACCAATGATACGATCAAACCAAATTTATTTTATAGAAATGCTTTTAGTATTATTACCAACTTCCAGTCAGACCCAAAAAAATATCTGATTCAGGCAGATGTTTGAGCTCGCGCCGTTTTACCCACACCACTTTGCAGCTGTCTTTTTCACACTTTAGGTTTTTGGAGTGTGTTTAATAGAGAGGGAAGATTAAAATAGGGGTTGCGCCGAGGGTTTGGCCACGTGACCTCGAGTTGGGCACCCACACTGCATTGGGGAACACTTTGATCATTTTATTGATCTCGAAAAGTAATCTATGATTTAATCACATTATGGCGATTTAATTGTTATTAATCACTGAATCATTTCGTTACTTATTCCTGGATTAATTGTATTACAGGAAACGACTGTAATGTAAGACGACCGTAACGTAATTGACTTTTTACTCTGATCTAATTTGTATCTATAAGAACAAGTAAAAAAAATACTGATAGAAAGTTCGAAACAATCCACCTCCCAAGTATGCCTAGAAAATAATAGAATAAAACGGCGCAACAAGAGCTCAAAATCACGATTTTGAGCGCTCAGCAAGAACGAGCAAAAATGTCTCTATCAAGGGTGGTCTCATCTCAACCCAATCACAATCATTTAAAAACCACATCATTTTATGTTTTTCATAATCCAAAATCAAAATCGGAAGCGCCATTCCATCAACTCCAGAGTCATTCAAAATCCATCATTCACTCAAAACGAGTTCAAAAACAGAATTTCCGAGTCAATAAACGTGTTTGTTTTTCAAACAGGAAATGTATTTAGTTTTTAAAAGATTGGTAAAAAATTAAAGGACTTGGGTGGCGGCTGACGACAGTTTAAGTAGTGTAATATGAGATGACGTCCAAGTTTATTTATCTGCTTCTAGAGCTTGCTTCTAGATGGCTTTGTACGATGTCGATGATCCCCGGACGAAATAATAGAGTTTTGCCATGCCGTGGTATAGAAAAAAAAACATATAGTGAGCAAGTTCTTTGTTTGATGCAAGTCTTTTAAATTTTATTCATAGGTACATTTTGGTATCTAATTTAAACATTTTATTTTCATTGATTATTAAGTCAAATAAAATTGCTTAAATGGCCTACAACCTACCTCAGCCTTGTAGATGCGCCAGCGCATAAAAATTGTCGGAAGCCAAGGAATGGTTGCCAATGATCATTTCGCTAAACGCCTCGTGAAAGTTATAGGACCTCTGTTTACGGAAGCGGTGTTTTTAAGCGTTTTTTATTTGAATGCATGAGCCGTTAATGTTTCTATGTGAGGCGAGAATAACAAACTAGCTATGCTAGTTAAAATGATAAGAGTACCAAATCAATTTTTTTTTAGTCGCTTCCCAAAACGTTAAACAACACAAAAGAGCAGTTAAATCTACCGATGACTTAATAACCGTCATGAAAACAATGATGAGATTCTTAAGAGATATGGCAGCAAAACTTATGCCCATATTATAAAATCTTGCTCTTTCATCAATATATGCTTGAGTACCGATTTTCTACGGCAGAAGCGTTACTCAAGCATAAATCAATGATAGATCCGACTGTTTTCATTATACGTGCCCGTATTATAAAAGCTTGCTCAATCATCGATATATGCTTGAGTTAAGTTAGGTATTTGGTGTATGATCGTATTAAAACTTTACTTACCCACAAAACATAAAACCAACCCAAAATTATCAAATTGTTCATCAAATATCAAGTTTGGTAATTCTGGAAGCGAGTCGACGGCGCGTGCGCACCGATCCTAATCGATGTTCCACTGTTCGAGGCTATTTCACGTGCCACTGGTGATAGAACCTCGCAAGTCAGGGTATAACACAACCTATTTAATGCAAAGCTGGTACTGTTCTGCATTTTACTTGTCAGAGTATTGGAAATAAGAAATAACACATCGGGCTGCTGTAACGATTGCATATCGCTTTTGCGATTTTTTTAACAATATTTTTCTATTATGCCTACGTTACTGACGTAGGCATCACCTTACAAACACGAAAAAAAAAATTGTGAATAATCTGGAAAACAAAATTTTTGGTCGCATAATTGAACAAGTCGTCAAATAAACGAAGGTTTTGTAAATTATTCTACGGCTATAGATATTTTTGAGACCTTTTTATTTTCAAATGTCTTTAAAATAACGCATTAGTAAATTTTATTTTTTTCTCAATTAGATCACAGATATCGGTAGCCCCTTGTTTTTTAGAAAAGCCTGCCGTGGACATTTGATTTACAGGGAATAAAAACTTTGGGCTCTTTTAGCAGCAATTAAAATGTTTGAGCCTCAGTGGGTGGCAGGCGACAGTTCTCACGACCCTATTAAATATAATTTTATTTGTTTTCGGGGCGATTTACGATTTGTCCTCGGGGTTGGTTTGCGGATGTTTTTTTTATGAGCAGTAAAATTATATTTTAGTGCAATTTTGAGGGTATATTGCGTGTGGTGGTTTTTATATGACGAATTAGCAATTTAATGTGCAACGTTTTAATTGCGTGCAAGGGTTTAGTCATAAAAGTCAAACATTATTTTGTATTCTGTTATTGTAATTTTCGTCAAATAAAGATCTATAAGATAACAAAAACTCCAGGAAATTTGGTGTATGGTCTATGTAGGTAGAGTCAAGATTCTTAATTGCGAGACATGCTGTACACAGATCTAATAGTAACATTATGGTTTCAAGCATGCACCCTGCAAGAGTACTGCAACGGTTTTGCTAGGTGGAACTTCAACAATATGTATACTTTTACGTTACTAAGGCACGTATTAAGAAACTATACTCAGTCATCGTTTGCTTGAGTAATGCTTCTGCCGTAGAAAATCGTTACTCAAACATATATTAATGACTGAGCAAGCTTTTATAATACGGGCACATATTATGAAAACAGTCGAATTTATCATCGCATTATGCTTGAGTAACGCTTCTGCAGTAGAAAATCGGTACTCAAGCATAATTATATTGATGAAAGAGCAAGATTTTACAATATGGACCAAAGTTTTGCTGCCAACCAGCTGCCATCATCACTTAAGAATCTCATCTTCAAGTCTTTGCAACAGCTGGATCGAATGCATATCTAGATTTCGCAGGAGTCGTCTGGCTTTTATTTCGGACAAAGAATTAGCATTGCCATTCAACGTGGCAATGCTGCCAGCATTCTGGGCACTTTGCCTTCTGGTGACGGTTTAGATTTTTAGAAAATAGAAAATAGATTTAATTGTAAATATTTGTTGTAATTATTGTATTCCGTTATTGTAATTTATCTTCTGTTATTGTTATTGTAATATGGAGACGTCTAAAAATCACGAAAAAAGCTTTACTCATAAAAACTACTTACAAGATGAGAGTTGTGGGTTCAATCATATTTTTCGACGAAGCATTCCTAGACAAATCGTCCAACGCTAAAATTCAATAGATCTACAGATAGTTACCTACAAAATTGGTATCATGCTGATAAATTGCTACTGATTCAAACTTTTATGACTGACAGACAGACAAATCGAAAGAATTCAAACCCTTTTATGAATTGTCAGATATTGTCAACATTCATAACCGCGATGCTATCTTGCATATTAAAGTCGGCTAAATAAAATATAATAAACGATTTGTGAAATGTGTTGTCAGCATGATTTTGATTTAGTCAGTGTTTAGATAGTGTAGGAGAAGACAGTCATTGAATAACCTCATCGAGTCTCCATTTTGTAAGCTATTCTATATCATACAACTGAATTGAGATGACTTGATTCGGTCTTAGTTTTTTCATGATCCTAAGCTTTGTACGCTCAATGGTTATTAACTGCTTCCGTTATAAATCGTACAACTAACAATTGTAGTTGTACAATGTTTCTGTTTGTGGGTCGACCATTATCTTTGATATAATCAAATCATAACAAGCGACCGCCTGCTATAAGTCCAAAAACTTTCTATCCAGATTCTTAGAGTCAATAAATATTTATTGTCCTTATCGTTTTCATCATTGTAAGCTTAGTTATTGACTTTGTCTTTGACATCATTATCACTGGCTTTTTCTTTTCTTGTGTTTTCTATCTTCTACCTTGTTCATTTTAGCTGTTTTTATATCATTTAAATTCTTTCCCTTGTCTCTCTGTCTACATTTTTTCCACAGGATTCTTTTTATTTTTAGTATGAATAGAATTGTTTTGTCATATTGTTGTGATGAAACAGCCGAGTGGGTTCCCAGCGGGTACCTACTGTTTGCCACCGCTTTGGAATTAACATATTCATTTAACCCTGCGCCCTGACTCTGGGGTAACATTTTGAGGATAAAAAGTATGATGACGATCCTAAGGTTGTCTTTTCGGTTTATGTGAGAGCGGAAGAAGAATCAATCTTTCGACAGTTTTTTAAAAAATTGTCGTGTATTCTTACTGGAGGAAACTTATAAATATTTTCTTCTTTCCGAAGCCCCTTACATGGCATCCAAATATTTATATATTATATGTCATGTTTTACCTATTTCAAAAATAAACGTTCGTCATAGCAAAGTTTTTAGATCAACATTGAAAATAGCGAGAATTCGACGCGGTAGACCTAGACGAGATGACGGGAAATTCCTGGCCGCTTTGACGAAGGTTGCTAGTGATGTCAGTGAAAGGTTTTTTTCCAGCAGTGAGATGACCAGGGCTAGTAATAATACTAGTCATCTCAACTCTCTTCTACAACATAACTTCTAGTGAGTTGCAAAAATTATCAGTAAATAAATCAAACAAATAGTAAAATTTGTTTGAATTTATTTACTGTTAACTGGTAGTAGTTTTTTTTCTATGCCTTTTTGCATTGAAATGCGAAATGCTTACCATAAAACACTTGTTTAACTGGAGGATAAAAAAGCTTGGGTTTTGTTCCAACTCGAAAAATAACAATAGCCGCAACACTAAACTGGTCTTCCGTAGTCGGGGTCTTGTTCCCAGTGGGTAGTTCAGACTGAGTAGGAGTATTAATTTATACATACCTATGCCTATAATAAGAGGGTGCAATGGTGCATGTTCGTCCTTATAATAAATTCTGAGTCGCGTGAGTCGACGTTGAAATTTAGTGTAATTAAACTCACTTATATTTAATGGTAATATATATTTAAGACTATGCTGAGTATATAATACTTATTATGAGAACTGAAAGGTTATGGAAGAGAACAAGGGAATCGATAAATATCTGTATTTTTATGCTCAATAAAAATTAATTATCGCCCGGATCCAGTTACGCAGCTTTAAATACTGAAATAGGAAACGTATTTTTGCAAAAATCATAAATAAAAATTAGTTTTATGACACAAATGCAATTCAATCCACCTAAAGTCCAACAAAAACTGGCGATAAAAAATAATACCACTTCACGGTTGAACAGAAAGTTTAAAATTTTCTGACACGATGAAAAATCTGAACAAAAATAGTTAGAGAAATTAACCATTCCAACTTACGTTCTGAAAAATCGTACTCATTTGAAATTATAGTAGTTATTGCACTAGTGACAAGCTGAAACAAGAACAAAACGCAAGGGCAAAAACAAATGAATAGCGAGAACAATTTAATTGAATGAAATTAGCCAATAAAATACGGCTGCCGATGGCTACAATGCATACCGTGTGCCGTAATAAATAAACATTATTTATTAGGCTTGAATCGGGAATCTACATTAACTGCCCAATATACCCGACAAACACTTCGTTTATTCATATAAAGTATAGGCAGTTTGTCTGTTGTCTGAAAACGAGTTTCCATTAAGTATGTAAAAAAATCGTGATACAAATCAGTTATAATTTCTAAACCGAAAAATCACAGCGTACAGAATAACATGGATGTGCTTTTCATGTTTTCCCATTGGAGCTTTATTTGGTCTATCACGACTACAGAGTGCAAATTGTCATCTTTTAGTTTAAAAATGCTTACTACTTTCATACATTACATTGACAGTGCCAAAAAAAATACGTAAAGTGTTTGCGCAATAAACATATTTCATTGTATAATTCGTAGTCGCACGTCAATTCCACCAAAATGTAACAAAAATCAAAATTCAAAGTGCTTTATTTCCTTTAGACCTTACAGGACTCTTAGGCCCGTATTATGAAAGCTCGCTCAGTCACCGATCTATGCTTGAGTGACGTTTATGCCATAGAAAAGCGTTACTCAAGCATCGATTGATAACTGAGGAAGCTTTTATAATACGGGCCTTAGACACGTCACAAAACTCAGAGTACATAAGTAAAATTAGGAAATATAGTGCTCACTTTGATTTTTTGTCCACTTCAATCTTTTTAAGGTAAAGTAAAGAAGCGAACAAGAAACCTTTACCTTGTTAGAGTAAAAGGATATTCAAAAGGATAACCAAAAGGATATTCACACGTGCGAGCGGCACCGAGTGCTTCAACTAGTGCATTAATACATTACGTTCATGCCTGAACATAATAGTTTCGGCCCATTGTGACCTCCAAGCACTATGTTCAGCCTGCTTTATAACGTGAGAATTGAATGTCGGAATGTTAAACGTTGTTGGTCTGTAGCTTTAAGATTTTTAAAGTGTCTGGTTTGCAACTATGTATGCTAATGTTTTTTGTTACACAAATTTTACGAAAAACTGATTTTTACTTTGAATATTTGAAACAAAGATGAAAAAGTATGGTTGCTCCAATTTCATAGCTAAGAACTCTTTTGATCAAGTCAATTTTCAAACAAAACACGAATATTGTTAGTCGTACATTGTAACATATTTTATTCTGGCAAATAACGTCTCTAATCTTTTCGCCTCAGAATAGAATTGATAAAATTAAAAGCCCCTTTTTACTGGTAGCATATCCGTGCCACCAAGTACACTATTTACTTATAGAAAAACCTACTAATTTAGTCTTGATAGGTATACTAACTAAAGACAGTAATTTCATTTCTACATAAAACGCGACTTGCGTTTTTACCTATAATTATCATCATCAGCCTAAAGTAGTCCACAGCTGGACATAGACGGGTAACCTATAATGTTTCATCCCAATACGTTTTTCATAAGAGTTTTTGATCGAATAGACTCGCATTACTTTTTCTGTTATTTAGCGTGCATAATTAATGCGACCTTCATAAGCAGAGATCATCTCGAGTTAAATCTGTAATTTTACTAAACAAAGTCATGTCAGCTACGTCATTTATAATTATAACTCAAGAACAGCTGCATCGATTTTAATGATCTTTGATTTTCTACGAAAATTAAACAATGTCTCAAAAAAATTCGACTTTAACGGGACTTGAACCCGCAACCCTCCCTTAGTACGGGATGCGCTGCCAAATGCGCCACGAGGTCAATCTTTGATTTTTTGGATTTGTCTCCGACCCGAATACCAGAGTAACCATCAAGCAATTAGGGTTCAGCGAAGAAACTAAATTTCTACGCGGGCGAAGCCGCGCGCACAGCTAGAGAACTATGCTTACCTTTGCCTTTTTAATTTTTTAAATTAATAATTATTTATTTAAAGAAAATGACAATAACAGAATACAATAACTACCTACAGCTAATATTCCTGTGCCTTTTTCTAGATTACATAAATACCCTTTAGACTATAGATTATTCAAATTTGAATTCCTCTCAGTTTTTCTACATCCTTCGAGAAACTTTTGCTTGTTTGCTGTCTCAAACAGCTACCCACTGCCCAGTAGGAGCCTGTAGTTATCATAAACGAGTGTCCCGTTGGTCCCTCGTGATTATTCATGTACAGCACACGCAGCCCGCGGGGTGCTGGCCTTAGGACTTAATCGACGACGGGCTGTTGTGACCGCATTGTTTTTGTGGACCAAAAGAGCGGTTATTGATTGGGCTTGGGCTGAGTTGAGTTTTTGAGAGAGAGGCAATAATGATGAAATTAAAAAAAAACAGCCTTGTTTGTCGTGTATTTGAAAATGAGCCCTGAGTCGGCACCGAAAGGTAGCGATAAGTTTTTTGTTTAGTTTAGTATTAATAACTTTGAGTGAATTTAATTCAGTAGTACTTACTACTTAAGTAATAGAATGTCTAGGGTAAATAACAAAGAAGCCTACCTAGTATAAAACATTACCTAAAGGTATTAGGATATTAAGTAAATTATACCTCATACAAAGATGAAATGATAAGGTTGTACATGTGGTACGAATACGGCAAGCCAGAGAACTAGCTATTTGTCCTGACAAATAGCCATGATTTTTTTTTTGCTATTATTACTGCAATATTTATTCCCGCGGGTTCAAAGTTGATAAGAATTTGCATGTATTAAAATACTTTATGCATGCAGCATACTAAAGAACACCTATTATACAAAACGACTTCGCCTTCCTAGATGATTTATAACGCCCATTCGCACCCAAGATTTTTTTGTTTATTCCTTCGTTATTCACTAAGTGCAAACTCCACTGCGATCCTAATTAGCGTAAAAAATCAAATAATAATAGTAATTATAAAAGTTTCGCTATTTGCAACTGTTCTTGTGACAAATGCAGCGTTGGACGCTTTGTCGGCAACTGTACGGCTCGAGACTAGTATTAGACGCGACTTGCAATTAAACGAGTGAAACTAAATGCGACTTGGTCGTCGAGAATCTGTCGTCAGCCTGCTAACCGATTAGTGCATACAAGTGCTAGTGCAGCTTGCTGGCCTAGACGCCTTTGGAAACGCAAAGTAGCCACAGCCGCCTGGGCCTCACATAGACAGTGTGTTGGTACAATGTAGCCACTTCGTGCATCATGGTCAACACAGAAGACCTGCGCTATAGCTTAACTGATAATGTCACAGGTTTTCTGTGGTGGCATATTGCTAAGGTAGAGCAGACTCTACCAGAGTATTAATAGGCCATGAAGTGAGCAATTTTGTCATCTAGCCATTGATCTTTGCATATTATTCATTATGTATCATGCTCGTAAAATAGTTTTAACAAAATAAATATTGACGCTTCTACATCTACAGTTTTATCTAGTAATGTAACTAGAAATAACATCAACTTTTTATAAATTTAACTCTTCTGTAAAATAAAAAAAAATTAATTTAAAATTACCAGAAATTAACCATCTGTAGACGAAAGCTAACTTCGTTTCATTTATACGTAAGTCTATATCTCAGGTAACAACTTGTATGTGATTTTATGTTTCCTGATACTGTCAAGGCCAAGGAAATAAAAAAGATCTATTTTTAAAAAGAGACAAAAAGTCGCGTCCTAAGATTGCAACTGATAATATCATTCTAGTTTAATGAGACACAGCGCGGGCCGGAGACAAATTTATCTCATAAATAATCTGTGATGCGTCCACCGATCTGCGGCCTTAATAAACTGGATACCGATATTGTAATTCATTCTTGTCTTTATTACGTCACACCGAAATAAGTTGTTCACTGATTTATGGAGCCTTACCTACCTTTTAACCGTTGTCGCACTCAGCGACGCAGCGCTAAAACTGAAAAAAAAACGATTAAAAAGAATCGGTAAGCAAAAATCAAGTAAAACCCTAAAATAACAAGAACGTTTGAAATAAGAACTAAAGAAAGCTACACCAAATTTAAGAAATGTGATCCCACTTCTAAAAAAAAAATCTTTTCTTAAGATGTCACCTCTATGCTTTAGATTTTTCAGCCAGTTCCCAAAATGAGCCACCTAGACGCCCTAAAGATTTTTGTAAAGACCACACACAGACTTCTTTTCATCATCATCATCAGCAGCTTTTTTAATTGGTTAAATGCTAGTTTAACTTACGGAAACCTAATGTCCTACAAGTTAAAGTCATGAAAGTATGTCTGTTTGAGTACTTAATTATCATGTACTCAACAAATTAGAGACTTAAACGAAAATTAACGATGTGTACTTACCCTTGATCACTCTCATTTGTCAAAATTAATAATTGAAAGTACTCAGACATAATTTCGCTACTTTTAAGAACATCTTTCATCGCTTGAGGGATGTACTTATACTTACCTGCCTTATTCACATCACAGGAGAAGCTTGCGATGCTGGCATTAAGGCTGTCTGGTAGAGATCGCTCTTGAGCGATAAGACCGCCATTAGTAACTTAGTTTTTAAGAGTTTTTTTTAATGTTTTTATCGTTTCAAGTGTACATTACAATACAATACATTTTCTATCAACCTATCCTTGAATAAATTTTTGATTCAAACATAGAATTCAAATTCATGTTAGCCAAAGTTACAACTTACCTGTGTTTAATCGAAAAAAAACTGTGATTTTTTTTCGAATAAATCTGGGATTTGATAGCATCATGTCTCAAGTGGCGAATATGCATAGGTTTTAGCATCGTAATACTTATCGGCAACCAATGAATGAATAATTGCTAAAATATTCCTAGTTTTCACTTGGTAAAAAAAACTTAATGACAACAGAACAACCTACCTTTATTTGAGTCATGATTTTTGGTGTAACTATTACTCAACTTATTATTATATTTTAGTTAGGTACCGATGTATATGTACTCTTCTTGACCGAACTTTTTTGTTCCTTTTTGACTATAAATAAATAAAGATTTTCAAAATGAACCACCGTCTGTGAATACCTTCCATCACCGGCTCGTGAATACGGACAGTCCCGTTAACGAGTCCTGAAGCCGCAATTTGCTTGTACGCAGGAACACACGCAGCTAAAACATCTTTTATGCAAATTCCCGTCGGACTTGGTAATAAAGACATCAGGAAACATTGACAATCTGAATGTTAAATAACATGGTAGCCGCTGATTGTATTTTTTATGAACAGTAAACGTTCAGCGATTTATGAGAAATGCGGTGCTTTTGGTCGGTTAGCTTGAAGTGATTTTTGAGACTGCTATGCGAATAGGAGGATGGTTACGGCGAAAATTATACATGATATAAAAAATAAGCATGATAATCAAAAAATAATACAATACATAGAAAAATTCTTTATTGTACAATAGAAAACAACATTACAAAGAGACATTACACAAGATAAGTACAATGGGCGACCTTTTCGCTTAGAAGCGATCTCTTCATGGTAACCATAATTATATTAATATTACTCAAATCAAATTTACTTTAAAATAGTATTCATATTATATCCAAAGATAGACTCAAATCTTCAGCCTAGTCAATTTTTTTAATTCAAGAATTTTCTATACTTTGGTCAATATTAAATGTAGGTGTACATTTAATATTGACCAAAGTATAGAAAACATATTAAAAATCTTGTTGAAGTTCAAGAATCAAGTAAAATACGAAAAACTTAATTTTGTCTGACCTAATTTATAAAATAATTTAAATCTATTTATTGTTTTAAAAGGGTGGCGAATAACATCACTTTATTGTGAAATATCTAAACACCTCAGGAAAGGGTGACACATGAAACAAGGGTTTAAAACCATCACCGCATATTTACTTACACATTCAAGTGGTTCAACTAAAATAAACAAAACCTAAACAAAATCGTGTTAACAACTTCGCGACCGTTCATTATTTACAGAAACATCGATAAGGACCTATTTCGGAACTTTTTACACGTGCCAAATGGTTTTTGTCCTACTTTTTTGACTTGCTAAAGCATTTTTTGTTCAGTTTTTGTGACAGTATTGCACTCGTTCTCCTGTCTTTTTGTCTAATCATCTAAGATCTAAAGGAGCAAAGAAATAATGGTGTATTTAAACAATTTATAGTCGCCGCAAAACAAGGGGATGCTGATAAGCCTCCTGTTTTCGATAACGTTCTTTAGTAAAATTTGCCGAATGCGAAAAAAACTATGTTGGATTTTATATTTGATTGCTACCTGGGTGATACCAGATACAAAAGATATTAAAATTTAGGATGTCGTATGTTTAACTTGATTTATACTTGCCATTTTAATATATTGTATAAAAGTGCTGTCGCGACCTAAATCGCGCGCGCGCGCGTTTCGCGTCCCTCCGAGCACTCGCCCTGAAGAAGTCCCTTGTTAAGAGATGAAACGTTGGTGTTCTTCCAACAAAAACAAGGTTCGTGGTTAACCCGCTTACATCCGTAATGACAACAGCTTCGTTCTGTTTATTTTTAAAATGTCAACTACGCTAACCTATGCTCCTGCCAGCCTTGGTGGTTATGGTAAAACCCCATTGTTTAGGGGTAGCACGTTCAGCTGTGGACGTAAAAGTATGTGTGCTAAAAGGTACAAAATATTTCGCGAAGTTCACATATTTATATCTTTATTATCAAAAAATCTTTATTATGAACAGAACTTTGTAAATGTTATTGGTGTTATTCTATGTAGGTGGATAGACAGGGTGCTACGTAACATGTGTACTAATTACTACTAATTTCATTAACATCCGTTCAGCTGTTTAGGCGTGAAAAGGTATCAGACAGACAGAGTTACTTTCGAATTTATAATATTATAGTGTACGTAGCAACAAAACTTCAAAAGTTGATACCCTCAGGGCCCAGAATCACCCCCTTTTGGCCTAGTACACATGTTTCGTGACACCCTACACAAAAGTGGAAATGTTTATCAAAAGTTTATTAATAATCAGACAATTCATAATCTCATTCGCAAACAAAAAATATTTTAGACAATAGAATTATGAAGTCATTGAAATAATAGCACTGTTTTAAATATATATCAAGTGATTATGAATATTATTTTATTTCTAATTGCATTATAAAGTCAGCAGTTGAATACGAATCACCGATTGACGTGATTGTCTCTGATTTTAGGATTGCAGTGATTTTGATATTTTTATCTTTTTTCATTGTTTTAGCGACTTGTGGAATTTATGAATGGAATTTCCTCACGAGGTTTTGTAGGGTTAGCAAAAACAGGTGACTGTTTCAACAGTAACAGTTGTGTTCTTAAAAAGTTCTCGTTTTTCTTTTTACCACACCCTTGGGTAGCTAGTCTGGAAGAGATATCTCTTCAGTGATAAGACTAATTATACAAAATGAAAGGCACTCACATTGTAGGTAAATGCGAAAGTTGGATGGATGGATGTTTGTTACTCCTTCACGCCAAAAGTACTAACAGATCAGACTGAAAAATATTTCTAAGATGTAGTCCTAGACCTGGAATAACACATAAGCAACTTTTTATCCCATAAATCTGTTTCCATGATAAATAAATAAACCTTAAACGTTTCCATAGAAACGAGTGAAGCCACGGGCAGAAAATAATGCTTCATAGCTCTCTTTTAAAAGCTAAAAGATATTTTCCCTATGTAATTTGAACTCAAAAAAAACTGATTGAAACCTGATCTAACAGTAAATTAAATAGCTAATCACTGATTCAGAAGCTGAGCATTGATACAGTCATCAAAATATCAATTACAGTTTGTAACACAATCTGTTTTGCCGACCGTATGAACATTTGACGTCTTAATCCAATCAAATTATTGACAAAAATTATTAGCTAAATTATTGCTACATCCATAGTTTTTGTCTATAATTATAATTAAGTTTCGACAAATTAAGGTAGGTCAGTACCTAAATAAAAGCGCTAATGTGAGTAAAATATTGCTGTTTAGCTAATTTAGTTATTCTAGTGGATTTAATGTTTGTGAATTGTTTAATTAAGAGTTTGCTTTATTTTTGTGTGAATCTATTAATTTAATTCGTTGCATTATTTTAAAATTAAGAAATTGTGAATACCTATTCCACATTCATGTTTTATCAGGTACGACAGAAACAAACAAAAGTTTTGAATTTGTCATCAATTACTTGTGAAGTCGTGTAATAAAATGGTTTATGACCATTTTAACATCATTCTCAAACAAATTAGTAATTTTTATCACATTGACCACGGCTCTCACCGTACTAAACATCCATATTAAATTTATTGACACTAAAGTCAACATTAATCTTCGAAATTGCTTCTTAATCAAGTGTTTTACATAAATCCGTGTTTAAATCAATAAGTTTTTATTTGTCGTATCGGATTAATATATAATTATCTTCCAATTGATCGGCATTAGCAATGTTTACATTATGTATAGTTATTCTGTGAATGTGAATGTTACCAGTTGTCTTTATTATCTTTAGTAATAAACCAACAACAATCAACAAGCCGTCTGCGGTTAGCTCAACTGTTTCAATTGCAAATACTTGGTATTTGTTATTTGTTTTTATTCTTTGATAGTATTAAGTTAGTTAATACATCAGAAAGTAAAATTTATTTAATCGAATAAGAATAATTACATTTTACTTCAGTCCTTTCTAGTGAGAAAGGACTATTTCGTCCTACTTTGCAAGGTCTAGTACTTACATTAGGGAGATTGAGCTTTAGTCTTGCATTAGAAACTAGATGGCGCTACGAGATAACTCCAACCTTATTCATTGTTAGTTTGTCTTCAACATCACACAAAATGATTCGATTCAAATTCCGATTTCCCTATCACTGATATCGATACCATTCTATGGTTCTCAGTCTAATGGCTCGAAGGAATGACCAGCGGTACCACAATAAAGCTATTATTAATATCCATCCCTTATCTGACGCCGAAATCCTTTCAATTCATCCACTCTATTGTTTTTAGGCCCCTTTTTATGTTGATATCAATATTTTTTACGATTGAGAGAACGATAAAGTAGTGATTTGTTCGTAACAGATATCGAATGCCTCGGGCACTGTGACTGATATTTAAGCTGTCTTCAACTCTTGAGACATGGTAGAAACTTAAAACAGAAAATCAACTACCCTAAGTATGAAATCAAAGCATTCAAGTTTGAAGTGAACACAAAATCAAAGTGACCATTTTATAGCCTAGTATTACTGTGTTGAAGTGTCTTATAAAGTCTATATAAAAACCAATTTAAAGTTTGAATTTTGAAAAAACAAATGAACTGTAGGTAGTCTTACTGGGTTACTACGTCCGTTGCTGACCATGCCTACCCCAACAAGGAAGTTGTCATAATCACCACGCCCGATGCTTGCTTGCTTGCTTATAAAATTGTAATTTTAAATGTTATTTTCTGAAGGTCTTATAATTATGAACAGTGTTCTGTTTAGAACTAGTTATCTAGCCTTAGTTTTAACTAAAGTAGGTACAATAATTACATTAAATAATGTAATTATTATACCTACTTTAGTTAAAACTAAGTGAAATCGATGAGAACCCAGTGCATCGTTAAACAAACCTAACATAGGCTTTCTTTTTAAGGCACTTAATACCTATATCTATTCATCTATCCTCGCTCTAAGTTTACTTGTATTGTAATGTATAGGTAGATTCGTTACAAAAAAAATTGGTTTTAATGACCAGTGATCATCATCATTTATTTGCTTTGATTTGATTACTATGATATTTCAACATAAAATTTGATTTTCCGTGTTCCGACCACTTTGGGCCGAAATGAGTGGGACGAACCCGGAACACCTCGATTGTTGGCTATCTTACCTAAAATCAGCTGATTTAATAGGTAAGCCTACTTACATCATTCTACTCTGTCCCAGCCTTTGATTCGTTTTCGGCGGCAATCGCGCTTTTGTATGTAAATGCATTGTTACACGAGGTAATCTTGAAATGTATAAATCAGAGTAAATTAGTTTGGGAGTGTATAGAATGTCGATTCGTCAAGCTTATTAGCGCTTGATCTGACGCTAAACATTTTTAAATACGGATTTAATAAGCTTGGAGGTTTGCGAATTTAGAGTAAGGATATCAAACGATCTGGGATGGTGTGAACTGTAAGCAAGATCGTGGTGCATAGGAATCTTGCCTGTAAGCCTGTTTGACACGGCGATTCGGCGTCTTGACTTATCAAACTAAGATTATGTAACTTAATGTTTTTTAATTCATTGTTAATTCAGGGACTTTAAGTCATGCGGCAAGCTGAAGACAGAGCGCGATGGCACTCATTAGGGGAGGCCTATGTCCAGCAGTGAACTGACATAGTCATCATACTAATGACTTCATCATCATCATCATCATCATGATGATGATGATGATGATGAAGTCATTAGTATGATGACTATGTCAGTCCCGTATTTCAACAAAGAAACTACACCTAAAACTTAAAATGAAATTATATCTAAAACTAACCAAAAAAAATTATTGCCACATCACTCAGTGGTGCAGCTAAAATAATTTGGGTAATACTAGTTACACCAGTATCCATTAGGTTAACATCGTACGAATGACTAAGTTCTGATCTTATTGACTAGCTCCGCTCACACTTCAAAATTCAAAATTCAAAGTGCTTTATTTCCTTTAGACCTTACAGGACTCTTGGACACGTCACAAAACTCAGATTACATAAGTAAAACTAGGAAATAAAGTGATCACTTTGATTTTTTGTCCACTTCAATCTTTTTAAGGTAAAGTAAAGAAGCGAACAAGAAACCTTTACCTTGTTAGAATGTTAGTTTTAGAGTTGGAGCAAAAGTCGTCCCAAGCTTTTTTATCCTCTAGATGATCAGATATTTTATAGTAGGCCTTTTTACAAAGGATGTGTTTAACAATTTGTTTGAATTTATTTATTGACAATTTTTGCAACTCACTTGGAGTTTTGTTGTAGAAGCGTATGCATTGCCCTTTAAAAGATACGTTAATCTTGTGTAACCTAGTTGTGGGCACAGCGAGTTTATTCTTATTCACTCACTATTATGAAGTCAATCTACCTATGGTCTTAGTTGATTAACTGATGTTGTCCTCCTAAGGGGGAAAACTGGAATAACCCATTTAATCAGGTAAGACAAAATAATTAGCTGATGTCACGGAGCAAAAGTCGACACAATATCTCAAATCAAAGTGGCAGTATCAGGAGTACAACGCCAAATAACTACCCAGTTATGTCTCAGGGTTAGTTAAAGTTTTCATAAAGATCACATAGTTCCTTGCACTTTACTCTTCGCCTCACCACTTTGAAACTTGCGACTTTTTATAGAAATACCGACACCGAAGCTCAATAATATAGGATTTCCTTAAGTAGACTATAAAATGTCTTCGATACCATCATCAGCGACTTTAATTCTGTCACATTGGTGAAATAAATTTACTCTTAATTGAGATTGAAAAAAGCTAATGACATTTTATGGATAAGAAATTGTGTAAAACGTTGTTATGTTGGTAGTACAGTGTATCGGTATAAATGGTTTTATTGTGGAGCTCAAGTTGTGTTATTTTTATTGGAGTAGAATGTTCAAATGGCTTTTTATAGGTGTTTTCAAAATTTACTTTTTGCTTCTTGCAACCTAGTATGCCCTGCGACTCTCACTTCACAATATTAGTATATCTTACGTGTAAGTACCTACCATAATATATATTACAATGCTTTTTTCTCTTAATTTTTTTTGTAAATTTATCAAAATTATCATTATTATTATTATTCATCATCATCATCATCAGCCTATATCAGTCCACTGCTAGACATAGGCCTCCCCTAATGAGCGCCATCGCACCCTGTCTTCAGCTTGCCGCATCCTTATTATTATTATCAAAGTTTAATTAAATGTCACCCTAGACGTGAGCTTTTGTTTTTGTTACCATAGTACTGCCAAAGTATCGATACTTCTGTCATCGTCGATGATTTTTAGTGATGATTGTTAAAACAAGAAAAAAACCCTTTGGTTGACGTTTTTCTGAATCAAGAGATTTGGAAAAACATTATTTAAGTCGGTTACCCGACTCACACTAGCGCCGCCAACAATTTTATTTTAGCATTACGATAAATAAACGAATTTAGAAAAAAAAAACATAGGACAGTTTGTTGTCTCTTTAACAATTTTTTTTAGTTTATGCAGAGATGCGAAGTCGATCTTGATGGCCACCAATTTCTGATTTCGCATATCTGCCTGTAAATATACCTACAAAATAAAACTATAAAAATATTATGATAGGTATCACAAACTGTCCAATGGTTTTTTGAAACATTCCTTTGTTTAACGCTGCATAAAATAAAAGAGGTAGCGGCGCTAGTGTGTGTCAGGATACCGCCTAAATGAAAAAAACTGTTGTTCCAAATTATATAGATATATAAAAATCGTTCAGTTCGAATGCAATAAAAAATATACAAATTAAAAATAATTTCATTCCGATCGACTTACAAATTTCATTTACATTTAATTTACATACAGTAGAACGAGCTTGTCAGTTCTCACATTATAATATATTTAAATGAACTTCTAAATCGATGTTACGCCATGTTAGGTATCGATTTTAATATTCGAATCGGTATCGATTATAGTTTAGACGTATCGAGTGATTGATATTTTTTTGTTAGGTTGTTATAAGATTGTGTTGTTTTTTGTGAGGTAAGAGGAATTAATAGAGATGTTTGTTTTAGTTGCGCTGCGGGCGTTTACATCGCTCGGACACGGTGAAATGAGTTGTTAAGGCGAACACTTAAAGTGTAGGTAGTCATTTCAAATAAGGTACGTACATATATTTTTCCATACTTAATGTATTAATTCTATGAATTAATTCTGCAAAATTATTGTTCTTATGACAATGTTATAATTTTCAATCAATCAGATTCTTTCCGTTTGCGAAAGGTACGTAGAGTCTCCTTATAGTAGTCACGTGGTAGTCCAAATCTTGTTTTTTAAACGTTCAAAGGAAATATTTCTTGTTTTTTTTTTAGATAATATGACAATATAATAATTTTCTTTTAAATCAGATCTTACTATCAAAAATCAACCAGATTCTTTGTTTTTGCAAAAGGTACGTGGAGTCTCCTTATAGTATTTACCTACGTAGTGGTCCAAATCTCGTTTTGTAAACGTTCAAATAGTAGATTATTTGGAACAGTCTGCAGTTAGCCATCGTTTGTTACTTCTAGTTCTAATTTGTTCTTTGATTGTAATTTTCTTTGCTTATTAAGACTTACCAACAAAAAATATTTAAATTACTAATCATCTATCATAGCCTTAAGTATATCTCGCTTCTGAATTAGCATCATAATCTTCCATCAGTAAATAAATATTTATTTTGTGTTAATGACAAAGAGCTCATTCGAGTTTAATAGATTACATGTTACGGCCCGTCGCCCTGGGCTCTACACACGTGTAGGGTTGAAATGGTAACAATTATGTTACGGTTTATTTACCTAACAGCACCTTTATTTTGCCACTTTTTAGTTTTAAGAAAGGTAAAAACCTAAGGTTTTTTTTTATATTTAAAACAAAAGACTAAGCTTAAGGTTGAGAGCCGTCTTTGACGAATCAGATGCATATTACCACGCATTCTACTTTGCCACTTTTTGGCTGCATTCTGAATACAAATAAAAACAAAAGAAAAATTAACAAAGAGCGGCGATTTAGGATGCGTGATTTACTCGCGAATTCATCTAAAATATACTACACCAACCTGTTCACTGACATGGTTTGTGGAGATAATAACCTTAATCTTAAACACCATATTAAGTAACAGTGCTGATTATCTGACATCTTGATGAACTTTTATTTTATCGATCACAACAACAAATGGAACGCTAAAGAAAACCTTGTATTTTTGAACCGAAACCTCCAAAAGACGTCCCGGTTGGTCCTTGACCAACGCGATTCTGAGCCATGTTGGGTAGGAACCGCTCAAAAGATATTAAAACGTTGATTGTACAGATATAGCCTAAGCTTACTCGAAAGCGGAGGAAACAGCCCATGGCGACTGACTTCAACAGAAATAGAAAATAAGGCCAGGCCAGAGAAATAGATCCCCGATATTAAAATGATATAAAGCAAAGACAGGTATCCATACCGTAAGCTATAGTTTAATGACTGTCTCATAGATTAGTTTTATGAGCCAGTAGTCAAGCTCACATGAACCGACCTGTGTGGTCCTGACTATGTCGTCTAATTAAAAAGAAAGCTGGCACCGAGTTTATACAGCCAATAAATATCGTAATGTTGATTGAAAACTAAACAAATGTCCTGTAGCATCCGTTTGGTCATGTTCAATTATTGTTAACGAAACGCAAATTTAATGGAGTCATATTAATTTCATCGATTCATCAGGCCGTCTTCAAATTTCAGTTCAGACTTAACGGGACCTAATTCAGAGCTTAATATTTCAATTAAAACAATACTTATCAAAAACAGCCCATAAATGAAATCCTAAGATCACAAAATGTTAAACAAAAAAAGTAGAATTGTGGCAGAAAAATGTCTAACCAGAGTCATATGGCCAATAACAAAGAGTCATCACATCATCCAAGAGCATGGAGACACAGAGCACAAAATGGAGGAGCCATTTTAAAGTCGGTACCATAGCAGAGTTAGTTTTGTTTTTACTCTACAAATCGTTATTTACATATTGCTTTTACAATGGTTCCAAATCTGTTTTTTTTTCTAAACATTAAAAAATCCAAATAATTATTATTTTGTTAGTGTATTATACACTTCAAAAATGTTTGTGACCGTGTGTGACCCGATTGAAACCGGCAGCCTGCGCATTGCGTTTTAAGGAATTTTAGTGATTTATAAACTAATAATAAAACCAAATTAAACTACGTATGCAATACAAAGCATATCCAAGACGTGGGTGAAATAAATAATGCCGCATATTTCACACCATTACTCAAAGACAACAATTTTCTCTGTAATTGAACAACAAAAACATAGCGTAGCTCTTTAAGTTTTACGGTACCAATGCTTGGTCAATAAATCGTTACGAGGACAGGTCTACAATAAGCTCAAGGTACATCTGTCCGAAATAATTGCGACGATGTGGCTATTTCGTAGCGATTATTAATATCTATATAATAAGGAATATCTATATAATAAGGAAATGGCTTGTTAATAATGTTCACTACAATTTAAAGGAATTTTTCGAAAATTAGGTCTCTGTCTGCCTATAATATGTATGATTAATTCATATGATACTTTTATCTAATAAGGAATTTGGACCAATGTAATTTTTAAAAAATATTATTGTACGTCCGAATTAGATAAAATTAATATTTACTAAAATTTCGTTATAAGACCTTCAAGTAACTATGATTCACACAATTTTACAATAAATTATTCTTATTCTAGTAAAAGGAAAGTACAATTAAAAGAATACATATACAATTGAAAAGAAAACCATCGACAAGAAACAAATATAATCAGTGGGTACAGATCAATCTGCAATCATCTATTATAACTGGGAAAGAGAATTTGCTGTGTGAAATCGTAGAAAACCAGAATCAGAATACCGTTTATTTCAATTGGCTTATCCAATAAGGGACATTTTTAAACTACATACGAATAAAAAATGAAGTTATATAAGATTATTTCCACTTCAATTGTAGTCACTAGCAGAGTAAGTGAAAATCCTACGCACTAACCCACTTATTCATAATAGTCTGCTATCTTCTTCTATCGACATAAGTCAGAGTGAGAAATAACACAGCTTGGCAACTGTTTTACGTTAACAGACCATTGTGTGACAGTGACAGTTTGTACCAATGAAAGAAAATAAATGTATTCTGAAAATATGCTGCATTCATTTGTTTTTAATATTCGATTATTTCGACTCAGCGCGTTAGGTTCTGCTCCGTGTACGTTGTGCTTTATTAGAGCAAAAACATAAGTATTCAGTTAAATCGTTAAGCTTTACCCATCATCGTTTTTAGTTTAATAATATAATGATTCCAATCAATGTGTTTTTGTCGCGGGAAACCAATCAATAAAAACTTGGAGACGCAAAACTCTTGTTTTGACCAGAGAGTGCATAAGAGTGGTGGATCATAGCTGACTGTAGAGATAAGTATGAACCAAACGAATGTTCGTTTTTGATTTGAATAATGCTAAACGCACGTGACTTTGTTACTGTGACTCGGAAAGTAAAAGGTTGAGGTTTTGGTTGGTGTTTCTTAACCTTTCTTAATTGCCTACAAAAACTGGTGAACAAGAAAATTTAGTTATAATAAAACCGGCCAAGTGCGAGTCGGACTCGCACACGAAGGGTTCCGTATCATTATCCATGAAAACGGCAAAAAAAATCACGTTTGTTGTATGGGAGCCCCCTTAAATATTTATTTTATTCTGTTTTTTAGTATTTGTTGTTGTAGCGGCAACAAAAATACATCATCTATGAAAATTTCAACTGTCTAACTATCACGGTTCATGAGATACAGCCTAGTGACAGACGGACAGCGGAGTCTTAGTAATAGGTTCCCGTTTTTACCCTTTGGGTACGGAACCCTAAAAACTAACAGTTTTGTGAATTATTACGAATCTGCGGGACACGCGCGCCTTGGACCACTCAGAACCACTCTTAAGAAGTCCCTCGGGGTAAATCGTTGGTGTTATTTCAACACAAATAAGGTTCCTAGCCCGCTCACATGCATAGTTTTATATGTTACATTTATGTTATAGTTAAAGAATTTGTGTTGAATTTTTCCATTAATTTTTCATGTTATGATTAAAGGTTTATGAAATACGTAAGCTTGCTCTGTTCTTACATCAAGCAAAAAAGCCTGTTCCAGAGGCATTCGTTATTTTTCTTACTCCTCCAATCACCCTTAATTGCTTGTCAACAAAGTTCTGAATGGACAGCTCAACTGACCGCGCCGGATTCCAGTCCAAGAACCAACGGGTGATCAACCTACTACCTGCTGAAGTGAAGTTGTGATGATGAATGAATGACGAGGTATGTCCGTGGCTGGTAGAGAAGAAGATAGACTAGAGCGAGGCATGGTTTGCACTCTGCCAAACTGAATGATGAATGAAATGTATCAAATGAAAAAAAACCTTAGATTGAGCAACAGCCGTACCTCTCGTCAAACGAAATAAAGAAACTTTAGTCTTTGAGCAGGGTAAACTTCAATGTTTGCCCTGTAGGTAGAGGAAACGGCGCTAGAGTCCGTAGGAAGACCTAAAGATTTTCGACTCGGCGTCGGTTACTTAATTCATGTTAGCCACATTCCCGTACTGAGGGTAGGTCGTGGGTTCAAGTCCCGCCGAAATGGTAAATTTTTAGGATATTAAATTTCTTAGAGATTACACAGAGTTAAAAATTTGTACACTTTTACCGAGTCGCGGTCTCCACTCAAGAACACGTGCGTGCCCAGCGGTGATCGGAACTTCTTGAAATATGGCCAGCCCACCACTTCAGCTTGGTAATTCTTTGAGATATGTCGTGGTTCTTGTCGGATGGTAACAAGGTACATCTAACTCTAAATGACCCCTGTTATCTAGAGACGGGAAAAGCTGGAAGAAAGGAATGGAAACCTTAGCCCTGGAGTGGGGCAATACAGGCTCAACATTAATCATAAATAAATATTCACTATAATCCATTCACTCCAAGGCAATAGCCTCTTCCATTTCTCGCCATTCAAAATCCTATCAAAATTTAAAGTGCTTTATTTCCTTTAGACCTTACAGGACTCTTGCACATTACCTCTATTTTCCCCTTCATAATTACATTAATTACCTACTCGATGTCCAACCGATTGCGTCAGCATTTCTTGGTCTGCGTTGGTATTGTGTACCTTCAAGAGGTAATTAATATCCAACAGCTTTAGATAGGTAGGTGCCAGCTTAGTCAATCGCTTTTCCAGTTTATTGAACAATCAATATTCTTATCTTGCAAAACCAATTAAAGCAAAATATTATGAGATGGCATTCTCGTTTTCAAACTTAATTAAAATACAAATGTTTCGATAAAATCGAAGTACATTTATAGATATCTTAATTATAATAAACGAATTAAGGGATAAAGTCTTATAAAAGCTGAAATAAAAAGAAGGATCCAAACATTTGTGCGAAAACGAGAATCCTGAGCTAAAACGGGAGTGGATTGATATTAATTAATGCGTGTTCAAAAGGTTTATTTTGAAGTTGCGATAGCTGTCATCGACTGCTGGAATTTTTAGGGTTCTGTGTAATCTTGGAGAGAAATAAACCCCCAGACAAAACTAAGAGAATAATAATAATCATATTAATGCTGGACAATTCACTCAGCATTATCTAGCCCCAAGCTAAGCAGAGCTTGTGTTATGGGTACCAGATAACTGATATACATAATATAATACAATACATAGATAGATATTTTTTATTATACATAAAAAAACGACCAGAACACCCGGAACAAATGTCTGCAGGTCGTACACACAATTGTGCAGTTTTTTTGAATTACCTCAGTTAGTGTGTTGTTTGTTTCAGAATGTGATGTGATGTGATGTGATGTGAAGATCTAATTGATTTTACCGAGATTGACGACCTCTGTGGAGCAGCGGGCGAAAGTTTGCCTGCGATGCAGGAGGCTGCGGGTTCAATTTCCACCTCTCTTATATAATTTAGCAAGGTATGTTATAATAATGCACAGTAGGTCATTCACTCCTTCGCGTCATTCCTAATTATTCTAGTGACCGACACGTTGGTCCCATGAGTCTCTTCACCGTCGATTTCTAAGCTTACAAAAAAGTACAGTGACGCTGTTGTCATGGCCATCGGCGGCCAACAGATTCTACATAGATAGATAGTACAGATCACAGTTGATCCTACTTTTTTTGAGATGGGCTAGGCAAAAGTAGCACGTAATAGTTACAGGTGTAAAGTATTTGATAAAGCCTTTGTCTCAGCAGTATTACTCACCCTTGTCCAATTATTCCCTATACCGGCTATCGGCAGCGCGACCGGTTCAGCGGAGCCACGCGCCACGCACGAAAGATGGCTAAAATGATGCGCGATTAAAAATACCGACAGACTGGTAATGGAAATTAAAAATGGAGGATTCCAATAAGAAAAACAATGTTTCTTTTTTATCATAGTTAGTTTATTTAAAAGAACTGGTAGCAATGGTTCGAATTATTGAGCGATACTTACTTATCGGTTACAAGATCATGTTTGCAATAATTTCAGATAAGATTGGACTTAGCATTATTTTTCTACAGACTCTCTTTCTAAAAAGGAGCTTTATTTCGATTGTTGTTCAAGTTTTTCAAATAAACATTCTTGTGGTTGCTTCAAAACCATAGTAAAAACTCTCTTACCCGTTGTCGCGAATAATAATAAATACTTATTCTATTCTAATGCACTGAAAAAGGGCTCACAAAGCTGAAACCATTTAAGGCAATTAGGTAAAAAAGTAAGCATTCGGACTGAACAATATTGAGTAAAGTCTTCCAGGCCGCTCCGTCCCAAACAGGTGCCTAAGAATGTCCCATATTTGAGCTCCAGTTTCTATCGTAGCTAGAACAATCATTCCATCCATCACTCCCGACACAAATAAAACTCCACTCAATAGGCTCTAACTATACAATTAAAATTTTAAATTCCTCTTTTGGAGCATCTTTTTCTGCAAGTTTTTTGTCGATGACAGAAATAGATCGAGTAGGGCTGAGCTGTACTTGTCGAATGTATGAATTGCAATGTATGACATGTTAGTCGCAAGTATCAATATCAGAAATATTCATTGCTGGGTTTTCGAAACAAAGACTCTTTCTAGCTGTCTAATTTCGAGGCTTCCTCCAAATTAAAACATTCAGAACCTATTAAACAAGAATATAGAAATAATATAATAGATTATTACCGCTTGACTTATCTACCCTTTGTGTTTCGAGATAGTTTATTGCATAGAAGATTAATTACAACCTAAAATTTAATATGAGATCAAGAACTTGGTATTTTTGCTTTTATAGTACGTTACTTGCACTGGGGTCATTTTGTACGAAAATTTAATAATATCCCAAAAAAATTCTTAAAAATCCTAAAATCCTGCTGAAATTAAAAATTTTTGGGACATTTTTCGAAGAACTTGGTGATTGAACGAAGAAGCACTCTTTTGTGCTGAGATTTTCTAAGCTACTTTTGACGAGACCTCAGAATAAAAGCTCTCTCAACCCTTAGAACAAAGACTCCCATCAAGATAGACCTTTCACTCAGTACCATATTAAGCTTCCTAGACAAAACACCTAACGACCTTCGACTATCTTCATCAGGTACATTCGAGTGCAGTGAACAACCAACGTCCAATTAACTTCGGTAGCGCCTCCGAACGGACGGACTAGTTTTTGTCGCGATTGCACTTGCCTTTAATTGGCGGATACTCGTTATTATGAGTTTGTGTGGTTACTGGTTAGATCGAGAGGCATTTCAGTGTTACCATATCTACCTGTCATGGTGTGTATTGTTTTGTGTGCGAGACTTGTATTTTACACCCGATTATGTTATCTTGTGTGTACTCTTTTATCTGCACTGAGACTCTGGTTGTTCCATTGTTCGTGGTTTTGTTCTGCTAGCGTAGCTAGCCCAACTCCGTCCAGAAGCGCAGAATCTTCATCATCATAAAATATCTGATACCTACACATTTATTTCCACCGATGCTTTCTAATAAGAATCTTGAATTAAAATACTTTTCAAAAACCAACACCTGATAATATTTTTAGAATACGAGTTTTTTCTCCAACTTATTTCAATTTACAACGCAATCGACACGCGCCAGCCAGAACGTCGTAACTTACAATCGTTGGCTAGCAAGTGTAGCAACGCGCTTCAAATCAAATAGTTAAACACCCTGCGGCTATAACTATTTCCTTTGAAGTAGCACATGACTTATGCTCACCGTAGTGAGAATTTATGAAGAAATAATCATGTATGCGCTCCTGGTTGCTTCTTTGCTCACATTGCTTGACTTACACGAAATATTTATATAATCCAATAAGAAATTAATTTAACCTATCCGATTGCCAAGCTTTGTGATCAAATGTTGATAAAAAAATATGACAATCACCCAACCAACTCATAAATAAGGAACGAAATATATGGCAAAACCAACTTTTAGCGCGAAATGTTCAGCAATAATAAGTAAACTGATGAAGAATCAAAAATTCAGCAGATTATACAAATAATACTTAATTAACAAACAAGTACCTACAATCATAAAATATATAGAATATACATTCAAAAATTATCTGAGCGTCTGGTCGAAGCAACGACCCGAGAGCTTGTGAGTATCAATTTAATTCTAAAAATTGATTGCTTTTTTTGTTACGACAATTATACCTACAAATTTAACGAGAACATAGTTTTACAAGATTTTGTTGTTAAAAATCAGCACGCGAACCTTACAACAGCAAATGTTATCAACAACTCCCTCATAATCTCCCAACGACCATCAAACCGGTCCGCGACATCGCTACACAATGTGCATACGCCTTTATCCGTTCAATTATTCGTACGAGGTGCTAAAACTAATGTTTTTTCATGTCAGCTGATCTTCCAATTCTGCCTCCAATTACCGGGCGTCATCGGTTAGTTATTTACGCTGCAGTCTGTGTATTTATCGTGAGATAAAGATAACTTATTATAAAATACAGTTCAGGAGCGCAGAGACTTTTTTGTAGACATGGCTCAAGATCTATAAAGTGTGCCTACAGCTTTAGCGGATTAAATTGTCTAAGAGCCTTATAGCCGGTTTTTTAACCGCTTGTTATAATTTGACAAAAGTATGTGTTATAATTTGTAGTCCATCTGCGTAAAGCTCGATTTTGTATTTTAACCAAGACTTGGTTCGTAAAACATACAAAACCTTTACTCAGAGGGACTACACTCCTATTCAAAGCACTAATAAAGGTTAAATAGCACTTATCCTGATTTAGTTTTTACCCGACTACCGACAGGGGAGGGTTATGAGGTTAGCACCCTATGTTTGTATGTTTGTATATTTGTATGTTTGTATGTATGTGGCCGATTTCTTTGTTCCCACGTAGCGCTGAAACTACTGGTTCGATTTCAACAAATTATGTTTATTTGTTTTACGTACCAAGTCTTGGTTTCTCCACACACAAGTAAACACAAAGAAGTTAACAAAAAGTTTAAACATTTGTGAATTATATCAAGCCAAACAAAAACGCTATTAGTAATTCATTTGAGTACTTTCATTCTTTGTTTTTTGAAAACTTTGAATGGCCATATATTTTGCATGCGTTATACCTAGCCTAGCTTGTGAATTGGAAAAAAATGGCAGGGAGAGACAATACTAGAATTTGAAAGCTATTCTCTTTTTTGGTGCATTAACATTTTTCTTACAACCAATTTTTTATTTGACTCGAGAGTATAATCTAGGTGTTCTTAAAATCCATCGAATTAGAACGAATGGTTCGTCATCACATAGGCAATATGTTTAATAAAGTATTCGATTTTTTATCGATGATTGCTTATTTCAAATTTTGCAAGCTAGCAAATTCTTTAATTCTGGGTTTTATAAAATATGATTCTATAGCCTGCTAACATTAACTCCGAGTTAACATAACATTTGCGAGACTACAATTATAACGATTAACACTTTTGTACTACCGAAGTAGGCTGTACGAGAGATAAACAAATGTCAGATACGCGGATAGGTTCTTTTAGCGTCCGTTTTCTTATTGGAGCGGTTTAGACCGGATTTTAAATTAAACAGTTTATACGGTGTGAATATAAGAAGCGATTATAATTACTTATTACAAAGTGGTATGCAAATGTAAGATAATAATAATAATTTATTTCTCTGGAAATACCATGGCAATTTAAAAATTGTTAAGTTAAATGTTTGTATGGTGGCAAATAAATGATATGCCTACCTCTATTTTTTTAGCGAGGATCAAAGCTTCTTTCCTTTTTTTGCTTCTTCGCACGAAACAGACTGAAATTTCAATAATTTTGAAAACTTTTAACTAATGCATAAACTTATGCTGACATCGATAAAATGTTTGTTAACCTGACTTAATAGATTCTATGATATTCCGCCCCTTCCTTCAGGTCCTATCGCTCTACGTAGGGTTTCCTATTTTTAATATTAATTTGGGATACTATCCCTGAACTCCGACTGCGCTTATTCTAATTTTTATTACATTATACCCAGCAGTGGGTAAAAACCGGCTGCGGATGATGATTATTCCTTTATATTCTTCCCTTCAGGATAAAGAGAATTTGATGTATGAAACTTGTCTGCTTCATTTTTTCCAGTTTGATTCGTTGAGCTTTCTCGGTACTTTGGTTCAGATAGATGTGCAATGTCCTTTAGGGTTAAAAAACCTTCTAAGCTCTAGAACATGAAGTAAAAGCCCATCGGCCATTTTATGGAAACATGGGGCTGATTATGATAAAGAATTGCTGTCACAAACTCGCTATTCTGTCCCATACGCTTATGGCGTAATTGTGATGTTCATGGAATATCATCTTATATTCATACGAGAGCTGTCATGGTTTCAAAAAAAACGGTAACCGTTTTATGTTGACCGTAAACAGTGACTATACGCGGCAGACCTGGATGGAGATGGCAGGACGAAAGGGGCAAAGTCCTGTTTAGATGGAGGTGGTTTATGATCGCGATGCTTACATAGAAGGAATACGAGTTGCCCAGCAATGGGGCTGCTACTAATAAAACTAGCTCCATGCTATTTTTTCCTGATATTATTTGACATATGTACCATGTAATTAATTAACAAAATAAGAAAATTTAATAAGACTATAATATTAACAGAATAAAACAATTACTACTAGTATTTACACTTATAGCTATTTCCTAAAAATATTAGCGCTCACCTGAAGGCAGTGTTCCTAGAATGCTGGCAGTATTGCCACGTTGAAGTTGTTACTACACTAATTCGTTGACCGAAATAAAAGCCAGCATTCTGATCACCTGTGGCCTCCATTAGGAGTTTTGTAAGATCTTTGTACATTACAACGTAGTGATTATCGTATTTTCACCGTTTGAGGGACTCTCTTGATGTATTATGTAGTTCCAGTTCCTTACATTTTCCACAAATTTCAGTGTATGAATATTGTAGGCAGCCGAGACAGTGTTTTGTCAACTTGTCGATTCCCGCCGACTTTGCTTACAGTGTACAGTGGAGGCAAGTTACGGTTGTTATAAAACGGCCAATGATTCTCTAGAAGCAGAGATAACTGGCACAAATTGCGGACACGTGACTGACCATTATAATCAGCTGTGGGCAATTTCAGTATCGACAAGACAGTGAGTAAATAACTTAAAACATCTCGTGAGCTGGTTTTTGCAAGCTTTTTTAAAGTCGGTAGCAAATGACGAGGCAGGCGTACTAACTTCATATGTAGGCATTTTTTATAGACCAGGGCACGGGATAAAAAGTACTCAGCACTTGCCTACAAAGTGGCAAGGTGGACAGAACACTTCTCTTATGAACTGGCACTCATTTGGGTAATTTGATTGATGACGCAGACTTTTAACGGTGGGAAGTAGTCATTGCTCTCAGGCTCGGCTCCGGATGCATTTCATTTAACTGGATTCTAAATGAAGAAAATCTCATCACCAAATTGACATCTGTGGTTTCATTGATAATGTTCATCATTGTCATTCATAATGTAATGTGTGCGAAACGCAAACAAACGACTTCTTATATTTGGAGTGGCTAAATTGTATGATGTTTGCAAACGTATCAGTGTCTGAAGCAGCCCATATTGTTTTTTATTTCATTCTGGCTCTCAGCTGCTACTGTAAATATTTCTTCCTAGAAAAATCAAAATAGCAAGGCTTCTTGGCTCTGACCCGGGATAGGACCTCAGGACTTTATTCTCTGTGGTTGAACACGCTACCGCTTTACCAACAAGGCAGATTATAATTCATCGATTGCACCGTAAGAATTCATTCTTATGCATGAAAAACTGCACTTTTCCAGAGAAGCAAATCTACATAGTCAGCATTCATTAATATTCGCGACGGCATCTAAAAGCACTGCTTTAGGGCATTTGAAAGAAGTCCAGGAATTTGTCACAGCGAGCTGGTAATTGATATGGTGAAAACCTGCTGAGGAGCAACGATGAAAATAATGGATGTGGCGTATCGTGTTGCTGTATTACACCAATATTGTAAATGTGAAAGTTTGGATGGATGGATGGATGTTTGTTTCTTATTCACGCCAAAACTAAACGGATCAGGCTGAAATTTCAATGTCAGAATTTGAAGAATGTTAGAAAGTTACCTACATTACCACCAACCTTTTGATATCCTAGGTAGTAGGTACATGATCCACGTCAAGGAGAAAAAAAAATCTGGACGGAACTACACAATAAGTAACGCAACTCAACTTTATTAGTTTGCTCGTTCAACTTACCAAAAGTCAAAAAGTGTGATTTAAGGAAATTAAATAATATCTCCAAAAAATCGATTTCGGCAGGAGTTGAACCCGCAACGTACCCTCAGTAAGTTATTAATTTCAGTGTTTTATTTAATATCTTAGAGATTATCCCGAGTGCGAGGGCCTTTCGCACTAAATTATCAAAAACCTTAAAGTGATTTTCTTATTACTTCTACAACCAAACACATTTTTTCTCGGTGCATAAGCACACTTTCAGTTACACCAAAATCTCTCAAAAGTTAATACGTTTTGCAAAAAATTATGCAGGCTTTTATCCAGCAGTCTCATCACTACCCTTAAGTTACCCAAGGGTTGTGATAATGGTCATCATGGTATTATGAGCGTACCTTAGTCATTGATTTGAAATATTTCCACCTCCAATCCACGTCGAAGCTCCTCGTAAAAGTCTAAAAGCTGGATGGAATATCGCTTATTATGTATCGCCTTTGTGTTAATCATATCTTTCGCTCAGTATGGAGCTACCGGTCGCGGTCTATTACTGGCTTCTATACTTTACAGGGTTGTACTTAAGGAGAGTCAATATACTGAATATGGGCAGAAAAGGTCAGGGGGAACTTGCAGGGCTAATATTAACCGATGTTTGCAACATCATCGGTTGATGTTTAATTCCAAGTTCGGATTTGTGTTCAAGCTGAACTTCGAATTTGGACATACGAAATTGAAGTTTACTACTTCAATTAGTATTAGGTACACTTATAACGATATTTTAATTCTCCTTTTCAAATTGTTTAAACTTATAATGTGATAAAGAAATTATGACAGTTATCGTGGTACCTCTCTCAGCGAACGCTTTAAGTTACGCAGTAACTGGTAAATCAGAACTTAGTGTGTGTCATATTGCTTTTGCGTCCACTTTCTGCGTCTGGCTCAACCGCGGGGCCGCTATACATCTTCTTCGACTCAGTTGGTGGTTGTCTAAGCTCCCATCCACTCCGTTTCACCCGTGTCCAGTGCAAAAAATTAAGAAGTCCCCATATTGTTCTCACTCTAGCTTCACCCCTGCCCACCTGTAATACACCCTAGTAGATGGAATGCCCACAACCTACTATTGTACTGCCTAGGAATTTGTCTTTTTAATAGCGCTGCCTCGCCTGAAGCCTATTATTAGGGTTAATTGGAATTATTAGTTTTTTTCTAGGAGTTTTAGCAGATCGTAGTGATGTGAGATAGCCGAGCGGGTTATGGAAATTGTAATACACTGCGGTTTTATCTATGAGTGTGTTAGTGGAACGAATGGGGGATTCTCGGCATGTTTTGTGGTTAGTTTATTTTTGTTTTAGAACTCAGAAGATCCTTTAGTATCTTAAGTGTATTTCACTTAGTATTTACGTCAGTTGAATGCCGATACCTCTCAGGCTAAAATAACAAAGAACAAATTCTGCTTAGTTTGGGACTAGATGTTTCTGTATGGATTGTTCAGCATTATATATTTTTATAACTCTAACATAACCCATTAAAGTTTCAAATTTCTATGTACAAAACAACTGAGTAGCGTTTCAGAGAAAGTTTCAAAAGATATCAAACAAATTAATCACTCGTACAATCGTTTTTTACAACCTGAAAAACCAGTGACTGTTGTAAATAAGTTTTCGAATACCGACTTCTGTTTAAAAACCGAATCAAATCGATCCTCTCCGACAATCATCTCGATGAATTGGCGACAAGTGTATGATTTCCATAATAATCGATAATTAGAGCTACCGTGACAGAGCTTATTATAACTGTAGCCGGAGTAAGGGGCTCGCTACACTGTCAATATTTGTACCAATATTTTTGCGAAATTTTCTCTAGCTACGCGGGATTTGGAATGAAACACAATGTACGTACTTTACATGTTTTTTCAGAACCACAATGTTTTGTTAATAAAACTGATTGACTTATATTACCTACTTTAAGTATTTTTTATACCTGGTGGCCTCTAACTTTCGAGAAAGACTTATAGTACTTATAGTAAAGCCTCCTTCGTACTCAATAATCTGACTTTACTCGACAAAAACTTGAGTTGGAATTTTAATTTAAGTTAAAAAGGGGAGATTAGGAACTATCTCCTAGAAAGTGGAAGGCTCAAATTAGGTGCAATTAGGTCCACCCATCTCAGTCATAGTCGGACCGGAAGCAGCGCCGACGGTGTTCGGGTTTTGCGTAATTGCTACGACGTAGGTACTTTTGAGCGATTTGTTGACATAAGACTAGCCCTCGTGTTTGTTCACTTAAAAACAAAGCTCAAGGCATCACTTTCACTCATAAGTACTTCAATATTTTCTTATTTTTCTACTGCCATAATTAGCTACTTGTAGACAGGGATATAAATATACGATAAATTCGTGCACAAAAAGAGATAGCAATACACGTCTTGTTGCGAGTCACCATGCATGAGTAGCGTTTCGTTGTCTCGGTCGCTTTTTGGTATCTTTCCTTTGTTGTTCATGAGGTAGGTATATTGCACAAAATTGGAAAAAGCGTGTGTTGAGTTCAGTTGTTGAGTTAGCGCTGGGAGAACGTACCCTGTCTTCAGAATTTTACTTAGATCGATGGCTTGAATTCAGCATTGATAGTGTGTCTCGCCCTTTACATGTATCATACACAAAACACACGCGGTCGTCAGTATTTAACGTGGAGATTGCAACGCAGTGCTACAATTAGGCTTTCTTGTACTGTAATGTCACAGTAGACTTGGTTACTAGGTCCTTTTGTTCGTAATTTTGGGTCTTCTATATGGTATGATTAATGAGATATATTAAATAGATCTAGATGCCATAATGATAAATAACTAGGAGTACTTATTTAAACTTTCATATTTACACATGTATGTTACGGTAGATAGTGTCATATTGGTGCAGTTAAATATTGTACTAGAATTGAAACTTTGTACGCGAATAAATCCTAAAATGGTCTTACATAAAACTGGGTACATCAAGAAGGGGCAAATCCAAAATCAGTCAAAACTAGAAGAAGCCATCTAATTAGTAAATGAACCATTATTATTCAGTTTTCTAATAGACGATTCTTCAAACCTAAAAGTACGTAGGTATACCTGTATACCTCTCCACAAAAGCTATACATCTTGGACTAGTATTCGGCTCAAAGGACCAAAGAAATTTAGGGTGAAGGTCCCTACACTTCGTGATAAATGATAAGATGATAGATTGATAATGAGGTTGGGAACAAATAAGAGCCACCCGAGTCCGTGTCGTAACGTGAACTGATTTATATGGCTAGGTACTACATGATGCGAGCGGCTTGTGAGAATCGCCGTGTTGTTGGCAAACTAATGTATAAAACTAATAATATATACCTACCTAATAGTATACTATTCCTCCATCTATGACTTGGTTACATATCGGTGATACGATCATAAGGCTACCCATTGACCGATTTCTAAAAAGAAGTGAAATTCCTTTCGCATAGATATGCTTTTATTCTGTGAAAACTCGATATTTACGCGTAATTATCATTTCAGTAGTTTATATTCTTTTATAGGCACTAAACCACCCTGATTGCTCATAATGAAAATGTTGTCGGCGAAGCAAAATATGGCTTTACCTCAACAACGGAAGGTTATGTTTTCTCGTGTAGAATTAATTTTCTCGTCCATAAAACTTGAGTGTGTTGTTAACGAAATTCAATTAAGAAGCCGAAACAAAAGCTTTTCAGTTTTAAGTTGAGTAAGTTTGGGTACAGGTGCTCATCTCGATGAAGATTTAGAAGCTAAGGAGTATAATTTGTAATTTTAAGATATTAGGCGTATTTTAATAGCCAAAATATATAACAAGTGCTGGCCTTTCCTCCTGGGCCTGGAAAAAAGTATATTTAAGATTCTCGAAGCAACACAGTAAAGTTCATTTCAGCTTGTACCTCTCCGTCAGAGCTCTAAATGTCAAACAGCTGTCATTTTGCGTCGAAATAGAGGGCATCTCTTTCTACACTATGCAAATTGAGCGAGATATCTGACCCAGAAAAATAAAAAGAACGTTTGCAGTGTCAACAGGCCATGAAGTTTTTTAAAATGATTATGCACAAAAGTTGTATTGTATTTGTTAGTCACTCATCACTATGTTCTTTTAGCTATTTATTTTTCCGAATTTTCATTGCAAATTGGAATTTTCAAAGGAGTTTCAATTTTCAAAGTAGCGTAATTCAAATTTAAGGTTAAGTTCTTACATCGACTATCTCTTTTTAAAACACTACAGTAAAACTGCGATATCTTGATCCGCGTAGGAGAAACGTCAAGAAGAGCCGTACAAATCATCATTAGCATGTTTCACACCCAGTATCGAGAACCGTTCACAAAAGGACCAAGACTACATTATCCAAAGGAATAAGATTTTGTGTAGGGGCGGTCTGACTGTAGCGTACCTGATCGTACCTGATGTGACTTAAACTTAATAAACCAATGCTTAAAGCTCATTCTTTTATTTTAAAGGTTAAATTATGTTTAATTGTTAGCAAATATAAATGTATCTGTATTAAAGAAGCCGCTATGACTTTAGTGTGTATAACTTGAGTGTCATAAATATTTAATGTTTAAAGGCATCTAAATAAATCAGTCTGTAACAAACATCCGCTGTGTTACTTATTATAATTATTGTAAGCCTACAGGATCCCACTGCAGGGCAAAGGCCTCCCTTTCCTCCTTCCACTTTTCTCTATCAATAGCTAGACTTGGCCACTCTTTTTGATATGCGTCTAACTCATCCTTTCACCTACGCCTAGGCCTTCCACGCGTATGTGTTACCTATATTATCTCATCTCACTAATATTATAAACGTGAAAGTTTAGATGGATGGATGGATAGATAGATGGATGGATGTTTGTTCCTTTATCACGCCAGAACGGCAAAACGGATCTGGATGAAATTTGGCACAGAGATAGATTATAGTCTGGAATAGGACATAGGTTACTTTTTATCCCGAAATTCCTACGGGAACGGGAACTACGCGGGTGAAACCGCGAGGCGCTGCTAGTATATATATATATATATATATACAACTTTTCCAAACCCTTTAATATGGACTTGAGGAATGTTGAGAAATGGTGTCCCCATAATAATAAAATGCAGGTTAGGTTAGGTTAGTAGGTTTAAGATTTTTTGATTATTGTTGATTGGTCGTTCACCCCTTAGAATAACCAAAAGCGCGTACATTAAAACGCCTACTGTTTACTTTCTCTGTACGATTATGACTGAAAAACAAATATAAATCATTATGGTTTCAGACCAGACATGATTTATATTAACCGGTAGAACGCGTGCGAAGTCGCGTGTTATAACTAGTATTTTAATACTTGTAATAGTGGTGTTTGGGTATTCAAAATAGGATAGAGTTGGAGTGGTTGTTTTGTAGCGATAAACTAGTTTTTATAATATCAGCGTTCCTGACATGTGTTGATACCTAATTAAAATGTTTCTTTTGAAATATCGTGGCTTTTCTGACCTGCTTTATTAATTTGTATTTACGAATATTATAGAAGAAGTAAACAAATGCATTCTCTTAAAAAAAATTACTAATAAAGATTATTAAAACATAACATTCCGTGAAAAATATCGAAATGATCAGAAAATAATGGTTTGAATGATATTGCATTTATTTCATTATTTTAATCACACTATCACTTCACAATTATAAATGCGAAAGTTTGGATGTTTAGATGTTTGGATGTTTGTTACCTCTTCAAGCCAAAACTACAGATCTGTATGAAATTTTGCATAGAGGTAGGTCTAGGCCTGGAATAAAACAGGGGAACTGATTTATGGGATAAAAACTACTTTTTTATCCCATAAATCAGTTCCCATGGGATATAAACAACCTTAAACAATACATGCGAAGCCGCGGGCAGAAACTACCTAGTTGATTATATTTGAACCCTGCACCATTTTATTGTGATTTGTTTTCCAGTTTTGCACAAGTCTACATATTTGTCTTAGGAAATAATTATGCAAAATATGAAACAAGTTCCCAAAAATTTTCGATTTCGGCGGGACTCGAACTCTCACCCCACCCTCAGTACGAGTGTGCTCTAACCAACTAAGCCACGAAACCCTAGTCGGTTCAACCGAAAATCTTTGGGACCTCTTACGGACTATAGCGCCGGTGGCTCCACCTATAGGGGTAACATTACAGTAGGGATACCCAAAGTGCGGGTAAGCATTATAACAAAAACCTTAATAATTATGCATATGGAGACTTAAATTTGGCAATAGATGCTTCCATCCTCCCACAGGCCTCATTTCTTCTCCTGTCTTTCTTCATAAAATACCATCACGGATGATCCATCCCTACAATTACTTACAACTTTTGTTCTAACAATTAGTCTTGTTGCAACAATTACTAATACCATTCAATTATCGATCGACTACTAAGAATCATCTGATGCGAAATAGAAACTACCAATTATACTGCTACTGGTACCAAAGCGACCATTTTACCTATTCATACGGACAAAACTGGAACTAAAACGGCCATACATAATTACATTAGGATTCTAGTAAGTGTTCTCCACTAGCGCCACTATCAACTGAACGAAAAAGCTGGTACCTTATGAAAAATTGCATCAAACGTTACAGAATAGCGTACTTTTAGTACGATAACTAACATTGTACGGCGGTATATTTTCTGTATGAGTTATCTATGGGACGTCATTTGATTTGCGTATGATTTATTGCACTGTGGTAATTATTTATTGGTGTGTTTACTGTAGAGGTTATGCTGACTTAGCGGACGTTTGAATGTCCGCTTATATTAATACAGATTACATACATTCAAAACACATATTCAATTCAAATTAACCACTAATTCTAATATTCAAATTAATTACAGAATTGTTATGTAGTTAATTTGAACCGAACACAAATTTTTTAGAATCTAAATTGTTCCGTGAATGGACAAAATATGTTCTTGAATTAACAATTCTTATCTAAACTGATATAAGCTCAAAGGCCCAAAAAACGTATTCATTGAAAATGGTGATACATTCTCACATAAGAAAGTCGCTTTCTTTTTTGCTTGCTACAAAAAAAACACGTATACAAGTCAAATTATAAAATTTGACTTGTATACGTGTTTTTTTTTGTCACAAAAGCTGTTTATGGTATAAACCATAAACAGCTTTTTAATGGTAATTATTATCAAATAAGAAATAAAGCGTTTTTGATTTTATACACTTAAATTGTTTATTCATTATTAAAAGAAATGAAAAAATCCACTAGTTAGTTAAAATATCACATACGTACCTACTTACTTGTGTATTGTTTGAAGTGAAGATGTGATTTCGATCTTTCTTTCTACATGTTTAAAATATCTCATTTGTTCTAAGCCGATCCTACATATAAACATGTTTGGACCAATTACACCATACCAAGCCTATTATTTCAGTAGCTAAAACAACGAACAACTGTGCTACAGTCTTTTTTCTAGAATTTCAAGGTGATGCTGTGTGAATTGTCACGCACTATTTAGTAGGTAATTTGTTTGTGCAAAACTAAAATTGAAAAATTGTAACCGATATAACAATAACATGTTTTTCAGTCCGCTTACAAACATCCGCTTGCTAAGCAAACCTCATTTTAAACATCCGCTTGCTAAGCAAGCCTCATAAAGCCTTTAAAATAAATGGATACGTGAATTAAAGTGGTCCAGAGCCGTAATGAAGATAACGCTAGCTGGACGCATCCAGATAAAGTACTGACGGCGCTTCTGAGTTGTAGATAAGCTTTTAATTATTGAGATAATACCTACCTGGGACGGGTTAGGAATCTGCGCTGAATGAAGACGTCAGCATCTGAGGAGTTGAACTTGAAAGGGTATGAAGCGAATTGTTTAATGTTTGACGTAGTCAATTTGTGCCTATTTTGCGAAAAGTGGAATTTATAGACCGTTCGTTTTTTATGTCGACGAAATGAATAAGTTTTCATGAACTAGAAAATTATTTTTAAATAGGTAGAACCAACCGTTGTTTTGTACTGCTTACTATGATTAGCGAAATATAACTGGGCGATATTCTTTTCGCCGTTGGGAAACGGGGAATAAGGTTCAGAATATATTATTTGTTTTTGGCTGATTGTGATTTTCGATGTATGACAATTTTTTTGCTTTGACAGAACGTTTCAGCCGGCAAGTCGTTAATAACAAGCAAAAGTTTATTAAATTCATTTATTATTAAAAAGAATACTAACATTTATTATCAGTCTCTGTTACTAACAAATTATGGATCCTAGTTATCTGAAATAAAAGCATTTTATTTATTTATTAACAAGCATATCAGGAAAATTACAGAAAATTTGTTGTGTAAGATTCCGAAAATATCCAATGAACATAATCTTTTAACAAACTTCCCTACTAAATCATTCCTATATTTTTTTCTGAATAATGAATTACCGATGTCAATAGTCTGGTTTTTGAAACAGAATTAATGGAATTAAGGTCGTTATTTTATGAGTTTTATGTTTAATGGGACTTTAATTGATTCTGGCGCCGAAAACCTTGGTTACTCAGAACTTTTATAATTTGGAGTCGGCACAGGCGAGTGACTTACTACAGCCATTCGTTGCACGGTTTTTCGCTTACCGTTTTACGAGTAGTATTAATTGTCTTCCATCCAACCAAACAGGAAGTACCTGGATCCTTTTTTTTAGTTTATTTATTTGTAAATAGACAAGCAACATGTGGCTGATGTGTCTATCACAGTGTTGAATTTAGCCATTGTGTCACTCATTAGGGTTCCGTACCCAAAGGGTAAAAACGGGACCCTATTACTAAAAAAATGTTTGTACGATCTGCAGACATTTGTTCCGAGTGTTCCGGTCGTTTTCTAATAATACAAAATATCTATGTATGTAATGTATTGTATTATGTATATCAGTCATCTAGTACCCATAACACAAGCTCTGCTTAGTTTGGGGCTAGATAATGCTGTGTGAATTGTCCAGCAATATTTATTTATCTAGTTGTCGAGTTTATACTTGAAGGAGTTTACTGATGTGGCTGATGTGTCTTCTGGTAATAGGTTCCAATTGTGCATCATTCTATCTATACTGCATACTTCACACTATCCATACTAATATTATAAATTCGACAGTAGCTCTGTCTGTCTGTTATCTTTTCACGCCAAACAGATCAACGGATCTTATTGAAATTTGGCAGGGAGGTAAACGGTATCCTAGGGACGGACCTAAGTACTTTTTATCTCGGTAAAGTGCATGCGCAGCCGCGGGTGGAAGCTAGTATTTCAGAAACCGAATTTTTTTGGAAACTTATTTCATTTCTTAGTATTTCATATTACATTTATTGCATTCATAATTATAGGTAGGTAACTACTTATCTTAGTAGTAACAAAAGGTTGTAAAGCATTAGTATGTTTTACTATTCTAACATAATCTTCTTAATATAATCATTTCAGCCCGTATATGTCCACAGCTGGACATTGGTCTCCCCCAAACGAAGAGACGTCATGAATAGCGGTCCTGAGTCTGAGCCGCTTCGTCCACCGATTCTGAGTGCGCCGCGGTAAAGTATACCGCTCTTATTATAAACAAGGCCCAATTTAATGAACTGATATACGTATGATAGTTATGGACATATTCAGTGATCGATAACTTTAGCTATAATTTCCATTAGAGGTTATAAATGTAATACAATATTTTTTTTACATCATCTAAAGACATTTATTGACATGTCAAATTGTAGCAATGGACCCTGCAAAATGCAAGCCTGCTTACATAAACAAGTAATTAACTTGATATTCATTAAGAAATTAATTAAATCCCAAAAAAAATCGATTTCGGCAGGATTCGAACCTGTGTCCCATCCTCAGTACGGGTGTGCTCTAATCAACTAACACCACACCCGTACTGAGGGTGGGTCGCAGGTTCGAGTCCTGCCGAAATCGAATTTTTTTGGGACTTATTCCTCCTCCCAGAGTACGAGGCCTTACGCACTATAATACAATAACCTTTGATATTCATTGTTAAAAAGGTTTCATTTTTACCCAACGGCTAAGAAATATAGATAATTAGATGTCCAAAGTTTTTTCAAAGTCTTATTAATGTAAGCTTGTATGACAGGCAAACCAGGGGCGTAGCTAGTTATGCAATGATGGATTGGCGAAAGCTTCCTCCTATTCCGCCTGGTTCCGCCTAGTTTTCGCGCAAAATGCGTTTCTAACGATGTCTCTGCAACTCCTCCGACACTTTTGTTACATTCCTTTGTAACTTGCAAATTTAGAGATATTTTTTTCCTCAAACTATGTATCGATAAACATCTTAGTAAATGTATATAATATATACATGCCTGTTAGTAACTATTATATTATAATAGTTACTAACAGGCTTAAAAATCTTGCTCGTTTCTGATGAAAACACAATTGAGGGGTTCTTAAATAAATATAGCATTGCAAAAATACAATTCTATATATCCTACCAAAAAGGTGTTTATTAACAATGGAAAAGCTGATAGAAAACCTGTCAAATAAATTAAGGAATAATCAAGTTATAGCGGACAAAACGCTTTAAAAACTTCCTCTATGACCTTTCAGAACAAACTGTACAATTTTATAGTTACTACTATTATTTTTGTCTCTAGGCTTCTGTCAAGGGCGAAGGCACTATTATATTCACTCTATTTAAAAAGATTAATGAACGAAAACTTTAATCCAGAAACAAATGATCCGACATTCGACAACCCATAATTACAAAAGCATTAATCTGCAATCGTTAAAAAATATTTTGATATTTTCGATAAAGTTCAAAAGGAAACGGCGAATAAAACGAAATGGATATGTGCTTCCGCCATCGATCATGGGGAGGAAACAAAAGACAGGCTTTTTACTTCCCACGCACGTCAGTTTGAGTCCAGTTTTTATGAGGATTAAGAAATTTTGGTCTGATTGACTTTATCTTATGTTAATCGAAGAGTTTATCAGTGGCCTGAGTACGGCACTTGTTTTGTGACTTGTTTCGTGAGACTTCAATTTCAAATTAATTGACAAAAATGTTTAGAAAAAAAAACGTATTAATGACGACCCCGTATACCTATTTATTAAAAGAAAATTACAATAACAGAATACAATAATTACACCTATATTTACACTTAAATCTATTTCCTAAAAATTTAAACCGTCACCAGAAGGCATATTGCCCAGAATGCTGGCAGCATTGCCACGTTGAATGGTAAAGCTAATTCGTTGACCGAAATAAAAGCCAGCATTCCGATCATCTGTGGACTCTATTGGGAGTTTTGACGACGATATGACGACCCTAATTCTAATCGAGACATTTTTGCCTAGATGTGATTCTCTAGATAGATTTTGATCCTAGTAGCGTTCCAAATCTTTGATTTCAATAATTTTGAATTCCACTCTTCGAACCTCGCGATTCAAAATCACGAGTTCCGTTTTGTAATTAATCCCAGAACCTTACCTATCTGTAAATTTTCCACTTATTATGTGCGGTATTTGCGATATTATACGTAGATTATTCTATATTGAAGTAAATCTAACAATGACGCATATTCAAAAGTGTCATCATTTGGTACGACAACTTACACTACAGGAGGTCTACTCTCTTTCGTCGAAAAACGAAGTTTCGATCGAAAGTTCGCGTATTTCCTACTCCGGTTTCATTTCGTTTCGAAACTTCGTTCGAACGAAAATTGTTTGACATTTAAATTTTCTAAACCTACTCTAATTCACGAAAGCTCCGAACGAACATTTGAATTTGACGGATCTTTGTTCGGAGTTTTAACCTCAAATCGACGAAACCAAAAGTGTTACCTTTTGATTTTCGTTTTTGTGATTTTCTATAGAAAATTGACTGAAATGGATGGAAAATTAATTTTAATTGAGGCTGCTCTTCGTGATGAACGTTTGGAGCGTAGAAGAAACCGTCGCCGCCTGCGCAATCAACTCAATATCTATTATATTCTAGACTTAGAGTTTGCAAGGAATTATAGACTGAGTCGGGAATTATTTAAAGAGTTGTGCCGGAGATAGTAGGTACCTCTACTATCTCCAAACGAGAGACGTCATGGGATTGAACCTGGGACTACTGCCTCTCAAGGTCGAAGAGCAAGACCTAGGTTGGTGGAGATGTTGGAAAGGAATAGGTACTTAAAATAAATAAATAAGTCATAAGGAACACAATTATTTTTATTTTAAACCTACTTACATACTTAACTAAAACAATTTTACTTTATCTATTTAAATATTCTCTAACAAGCCCACACACTCTAGTAGGGCAGCCCTGATGCCTGCCAACTCGGTGTTCCTTACTCTATTAATTTCTAATCCCTGCTCTTCAATATGAAACAATCATCAGTGCCAGCAGCAGATTGTCTCCTACGTCGCGGCGTCGTGTTGGTTGAGAGCCTGTAAAAGATAATTCCAATTCACAAAATGCCAAGACACTTGTATGGGTTTAATATTCTTATCTAAATGGTGTGTAGTTTTTTCGATTTAGGTATTATTTATATCTCTAAGTATACGCATAGTTCATCTAGTTATTACACTCCAAATTATGTTATATTATATCATACACATACTAGTAGTTCAGCCAGGTAAAAGATTTTCTTGCATTGAAATCTTCTGCTGATAGTTACAAACACAACAAAAAAGAAATCAACCAAATTGGTAAAGCCATTCTCAAGTTATTATGGCATGACCAAGGGAAATAGGGTTTCATTTATAAAAAAACACTTACAGCATCTAGCCATGAATTCTTGTGACACCGGTTGACTTGTAGATTCTGGATGCTGTATGGGCCGTATACCATCCTGGCTGGGCTCGACAAACTCCACAACTTGCTCAGGAAAATCCATGACTTATAGTCTGTGAGACACTTATTGGTTCGGAGGCTGGTTCATCAACATATAATCTAATCTCAGACTGACTGGAGGTACCGGGGTTGGTTCACGGTTCTGAAAATATATTTCATTTATTACATACCTAATACAATAGTTTAAGTTTTAGAAATACTTCAAAGTGGTCTCTAAATGGCCTATTAAATAGTCTTTTTATAACAGCTAATATACTTGAGTAAAATATATTATGAATACAACAAACAACAAATAAACTGCGATTGAATGTATAATTACCTCGGGAATACTGGCTCCAGTTTGGCGTTCACCAAAACCGTCTTCCATTATAGACAGCACTTTCAACTCCCATGCTGGTAGTTGGGGTGCTGTCGCTGGTCCACCACCAGTCGCAGAATCCGACCTCCGAGATTCAGCAGCAGCCTTTTTATGTTTTCTATCAAACCATACCTGCAAAATATTAACGTGATAAATATAGAGTGGTATTATTATGAAATGAAGTCATGTTTTCAGTAAAAACTCAATTAAAACGCATGTTAACATACTTACAAAGATTTAAAATCCAATACGAACAACTTGTCGAAAAGCGAAATGCAGACTGCAACATGAAACTTTCCCGTGGAATGTGTATCGCGTTTGCGATGAAAAAAAGCACTTTTGATAACAACACTTGAGAAACATAATCTATATCAAACTATGTGTTTTATCGAAACAAAGAATGCATACAAAAAGTGTTGAAATACGGGGCCTCAACAATATGTAATACGGATATTTTTGGTTGCCATATGTTGCTACCCAATTGAGTGTATGAATCGTACTCTTAGAATTAGTCGGATAATAATGGGTGCTTTATAGTGCCTCGGCTGAATTACGTCAATAGTAGAAATTTATGAAATTGTAGTTGTTTTATTACATAAGTTGCTTAGATTTATCAGAAAATACTTATTATACTGCAGAATAGGTGTAAAATTTAAAAACAAAGCAAAATATTTTGTTATTTTTACATTAAAGAATAAACCGTAATTGACCCGATAAAAAACCTACACATATCATTCGTTCAACTTCATTCACGAAAATTGTCTACGGATCCGAACTTCGTGTGCGTATCCGAAAACGAACAAGAGTAGGTTCAATATCGAACCTTCGTTTAAAATTCGTTCGTTTGCGAAACTTCGTTTCGAAGAAAGAGAGTAGCAGCCCAGGTCTCTCTGGTACAGTCGTCACGAAAAATCTTCGCATATCTCCTGTGACGTGTGTGTTCCATCCAGGACCCCAGGGCTGCCGGCAGCGGGATAATTCCGCAGTTAATATATTCGCGCTGATTACGGGACAACGGACACTCGTGTTTATTTACGGCTACCTGTGTAGCGAGATTTATGTAGCCAATAACAAAATGTACACTAAACTGTACGGAGAAAGTTATAGATTTATGTAAAATGGGTTATTGATACAGAACAGTTATCTTTTGGTCCGGAACTGAGTTGGAAATTATCTTCTATTGGGACGCTTCTGTGAAATGTTGAAATAAAATTTTTGGACATTTTCTTCCTTTGTGTTGTGTTGGTGGATTGTTGGTGGAAGTTTCTCATAATTAAAGAAATGCAAACTTAAGTACTTATAATTTTCTCTCTCTCTCTAAACTCATTAAGGACCCGTTTTTATCCTGCTAACTAGAAATGGACATTTCAATCTGCTACAAAATAAAAAACAGTGTAACACTGAACCATATTCTTCAACACCACACTTAGAAGCATTAAGGTTGATTTTCAGGAGAGAGATTAAATAGCCACGTATCACTACTGAGGCAACTATTCCTAATTTATTCTCAACTATGTCCATACATATTTTACCCTTTCGATTTAGCTTTAATTATATCTGTAGCGATATTCTTCGTACCACCAGATTACGTAGCGACAATAGCAGATATGCCTTTGTTACGGTTTCTTTTTCACGATGTTATCAAACCAAGGTCCTGGCACCTGCGTGTATGCTATATTCCCTAAAATATCTACCTTCAACAGCCTAGAGAAAGCATCTGGTACTACATTCCCACACCCTAGGTAAGCCTGAAATTTCTCAATCGCAAAAATTACTGCTAGTGCCGTTCAGTTGCGTTGTAGTTGCGCCTTGGACAACGACCTACTTACATAAGCTACAGGGTGCTCTGCGTAGTCGAACATCTGGGTTAACATTCTGCCTTAACCAAAAAAAAGATGCATCATAGTGAACTATAAATGTCCTATCGAAATCTGGGCACGCTGGAGCTGTGACTAAACTTTCCTTAAATTTTACAAAAGCCCTGTTGCCTCTTTGGTCCATTTGAATTTAGGAGCCTGAGTCTTGCCGTGGAGCACGGTGTATTCGACTCTAGTGAATACTGTAAGTACTGGCCATTTCAATTAAAACATAGCTTCATTGTGGATGTCCCCGTAAATTGTCTCCCGTAAAATGTCTCGCACGAACCTTCGGATTCCAGAGTGGTCTGGCGGATGCATAAACAGCTTTTTGTACCGTTTGTCGGTACACTCAGCAAACGCATAATCTTGCATTTTATGGTCAGATGCTGGACGAATTGAACTATGAGCATAAGGTTGTGTAACGCATCGCGATTTGTAGTAACTCTATACAAAATATTGCTAAATTCAGATAAATGCATTATACTCGATTTAAAACTCCTTAAAAAATTGAACAGCTAAACTAAATCGTTTTTGATATAGGTATCAGGGGCACTGGTAGTGACCCTGACAAGTCGAGTAGACGGTAGCCACCAGGAACCCTTTTCTCGAACCATCTCACGGCACTTTTCAGCTATCTTTGTTACAAAGAAAAAATAGGGCCGGTTTTTTAATAGTATTAATCCTTTTTTTATCACGAGAAGAGCCAAGACAGCCATTTTATTACCCTCGACTAAGAAGTTGGCAAATTACCTACTCAAAAGTTAACCCAAACGACTTATTACTAGGTAATTTGCCAACTTCATAGTCGCAGCTAATACAATGGCTGACTTGGCTCTTCTCGCTATCGCAGCACTTTTTACGGCGGAAGTATTACGAGACGAGACTTGGCATAATTTTACATTCATGTGTTTAATGTGATAATAGTTACGGTACATTGCCGTTTCTGAGAATTTAGAAAATACTTTCACACATACCAATAACGTTATTTTGTTACTGTTTAGGAAGTAGGTACCTATAGAATTTTAAGAATAAGAATAAGAAATTTTTTCTTGGTTCATTATACACAAGAAAATACAGTGATATAAGAGAATTAATCATAAAACAATGTGAGACCAAAAGGCTACCACTGAGCGTGTGCTGCAGGGGCTCGGGGAGCACTGCAGCGCTGGTCTTCCGTAGCACCTTAGCGTAGAGCGCGTCACTGGCTATGGACATACTCTTTACAATATATATCTACTTTATTATTGACATTTGTTTTCTATTGATTGTTTATTATTATTATCATTTTGTTTGTCTGTCTGTGAATTTTATGTTTTGTTTATTTTAGAATTGTACCGAATAGTTCTGTAAATTTTAAGACGTTGCACGCCCACTAGGGCAGAATACATTGAGACATTTAATTTTTGAATAACAACTTTTAATAACATGTATTTCTTGCAATAAATATTTGATTGATTGATTGATATAGGTTGAATTCAGAACATTTTCTTTAATATACTGGTTATACGTACTTATTATTTACGCTGAGTGTACTAGAGCGATTTTGGCTAATGAGCGGATAGAAAGGAATACTTAACACCGCCTAGCCTTGTTGTAGCGTATCATGGCTTGTACCAACATTGAATTACTTTGTATGAAAAAAAATAATTACTGTAATTATGTGTATTTAATTTAAACGAAAATGACGCCAGAATTTTTATCTTCAGTTTTCTCTAGGTACTTTGAGAATTTGGCGGACGTTGTTTGTTAATAATCCTTTAAATTTACTTTTATATATTCAAACACAAAACGAATAGGCAATGAAAGTGTTAGTGTATCGCATTCGCAATGCCCAGCCTCGGCGGTGCGTCCCTCGCCGCCGACACACGGAGCTGGATATCGACGTCTGAGTCTTGGGCCATGAAAGTGATAAAAAAATAGAAGAAATAATGTAATTAAACATTTTTCATAATTTGGTAAACACATTAAAACCTGCCGAAAAAGTACGTGTGCTCGGTAAATAATAAAAAAACCAGAAAAAAATATTGCGCCATTAACTGAAATTTTACCGTCCCGACCCATAACAATCGAGTTTATAACAATTCAACCAAATTACTTGCTCTCCTTTAGTTTCTCTTCCTTTTCCTTTTCCTTTTTTTGTAGGACGGCACACCTGTCCTACGGAAAACGCACGCGCAGGCCACGCGTTTATCGCAATATTACATATGCAACACAAACTATTACAAATCCATATTTTATGGAGAACGCGACAACTCAACCCATTATAGTGAAATTTGCAAAACACCCTCTGTCCTCTCCCTCCGTAGGGCGGCCCACCTGTCCTACGCAATGCGCACACGCAGGCCACGTGTCTATCGCGATTTTACTAAAAAAACATTATACCAAATCCATTCGGAAAACGAGACATAACTGACTTAAACGAAACAGGTTAACTAAAAAAAGTGTAGGTACAAGATAATGCCTAATTATTTCGCGATAAAAATGCAAATACCCTAGATTTTATTACTTAGATCAAATTACAAATCAAGTCACATCACAATTCAACCAAATCGCTTGTAACCCTATTGTCCAGCTGCCTAAAGTGAAATTTGCATAATACCCTCTGTCCTCTCCCTCCGTAGGGTGGCACACCTGTCCTACGCAATGCGCACACGCAAGCCACGCGTCCATTGCGATTTTGCTATTATTATTACTGACGGTGGTTTCTAATATTGTACGAATAAGGGCCGACATCCACCGAATCTCTACAGCGCTGACGCAGAGTCTTCGGCTACAGTAACGTAGCTCGCAGAGCTTTGATCTGCAAATATTAGTTGCATCTGAGGTTCGTGATGTTTCGCTACTGGCCACATAGGTTGTCAAAACTGATCTGTAACAGCATGTTGCTCTCTGTAAATACGTGATGAATGATCATGATACAGCATCGATTCTCGTACATGAAATTCGCTCCTGTTTCACTGTAAAAAGTATGAGCGGGCAATGGCCTTTTATGAATACCGGAACAGTCTGTTGTACTCGTAGTATGGGTTCCATTATTATACAAATAATAATTGTACAGTGACAAAATAATAATACCTACTGTATTATTATTTTTGACACGTGTGGATTGACCACTACAATGACTTCGTAATTTATTATTATCTATTCATTGTCATGTTTTTTTGGGTAAGCCCGGTGAGAGTTACAACTGGGTGAATTTAATTACCCAAGTTTTTTGTAAGCTTGTTAGATAATCAAATGTATGACCAACTGAATTCAGTGATGTTGGTTTAAACTTTATATTGAAACATTTTTTCCCTTAGCTCAGATTTATTTCACTCAACAGTAATTTCATATATCATTCAACCAAATTTGGGCAGATTGGTGTCATTTAGCAAATTCGGTATCATAAAATATGAATCACACAAAGCAAATTAATAAACATGAGACAAAAATAATTAATATTCTGATATTTGCGTTTTAAAAGACCGTAAGCTTTGTGATGAAATAATAAATTGGGATCCCAAAACACTACAATTTTAGAATTATGACCGCGCTAAGTTATTATTCCAATCTTAAAATTCAATGGCAGTAAACATACGTATGTGAGGAGAAAAAACAAAAGGTATTCTATTAAAACCAATGTCCTTTTTAATATTGTAAGAAAACTACTGTTACAATAGGTTGTTCAAATGCAAAACTAGTAATAATTTAGTCGTTTGTTCAAGAAAACACGTAATATATTTTGCTCCACATTTCCATAACGGGCAACAGGATTTACAAAGTGAGATAGCAATAAAATAGATAGTAAGGCCATGTTTAAACAGACAAATGTATAATCAACTTAATGCTGGATGCGGCTAGCTGAAGACAGGGTGCTATGGCGCTCATTAGGGGAGGCCTGTCTAGCATTGGAATAATACAGGCTGATGATGTTGATGAGCATTAAGCAAACCTTAGGTGCAGAGCACGTACCGACTCGTCGCACCACATTATACAGGTTAGTGGAATCCTATTGTGCCTCACATCACTCATTTTACCATCACCCTCATTCCAATTCGTATTAATCTTTAAGTTAGTCGTTTGTCTATTTTTATTTATTTCGTTAATACAGTCCATTCTCAATTAATTCATTATTTCACTTCGTATTTGTAAGTCTGAGCGTCGAACACTATCTTTAAATCATTCCTTGCTAGTGTCACGAGTTTTATGCCGGGTACAGACCAAGCGAGCGAGAGCGAGCGAAGGCTAACGAACGAACGCAAAAGAACCAGTGTGGACGTCATTGTGAAAGCAAGCGAGCCTAAACAAGGGCGTTCGTTCGCCTTTGGCTGTGCTCCAGCGGCTGTCGCTACATAAAAGCAATATGGAACGAACGTACCGAGTGTTGAATCCACTCGTTTGCATTCGCTCGCTTTCGCTCGCTTGGTCTGTACCCACCATTATGATTCTTTAAATCGTAGATAGTTCATCTAAACCAGCCCTTTTTTTGCCAATTCTACCATTGCGTGCCTAGTGTGAACTGAGCACAATGGTCAGTTGATCTCCTTCACATGAAACAAAGATGCGTGTATGAATGATCAAATAAACCAGTCACACTTTGTATGCACACCTTTTAGTTTTTCGAGCACCTACTTGATAGTACTGGATGTTTCACACGTGCGTCATCTAGCCCAAAAATAGCTTAGTAGAAAATTTTATCTTATGGGATAAAAATGACTGATTAGGTAACTGATTGTTCTTAAAAGGAAAATTATGTTTCTTAGGAGAAAAAAATGTGTTCAAACCAATTTTTTTTATAAAAAAATATCAAGACTCGCAGTAAATATTTTCAGACCATACAAATTGGCGCCGAGGAGAAAATCGAACCCGTAACCTTCTCTGGTGATTCAGATGGTCATAAAAATACCTACTTTAAACTAAAAGGAACCTCATGAGGCGTTATTCAAAAAAGCTAAAGTCCTTTTATCCTTAGAGCTCATAGATGGCGCGGATTTATGCGGAAAAATAGAGTTAAATTAGTCTTTGTCATAACCTCGTTTGAGTGTGGTCGAACTATTTTCGACCAATTTTTAGGTAGGTACCTTAACGGAAAAAAATAATCCTTATAGGATCACTTTGTTGTCCCTCTGTCCGTCTGTCTCTTTTCTCAGGAACACGTGGAGGTATGGAGTTGAAATTAATTTTTAATACTCAAGTCCGTAACCTCTAATATAAATCGAATTATAAGTCCACGCAATCAAAAGTTACAGCCGTTTCTGCTTGGATATTTTGAAATTTCTAAAGGTAACATGCACACAAAAACTGTAGGGTACTTCGCACTGTAGGGCACTAGCACAAAATATAGTTCAAAAATCTGAAATCAGTAAATTAGCTGTTTAAAAAAAAAATGATTCTCGCCATGGACCATCAGGGTTCTTTCCGTTGTCCTAAAATCATGATATTTGGCAAGAAATAAGGTCCTAAATATATACGGAACTCTTGGTGCGCAAGTTTTGCACTTGACTTTTACTTTTCAGAAAACGCCTCGTTGTCACTTTTTAAGTAATTATCCAACGTATAGCGTTACTTCATTTCGTTTAGTTTGGATATAAATCCATTGTGATCGTACAATTTTGGTAAACTCCTAATAATAATACTCAATAAGCCACCCTACTTGTTGAGCTGAATTGCACTACATATTAATGCACATTGCTATACAGATTCAACCACGTCGGCACCCTAGTTCAGATCGACCAGAGATACTTGGACTGTCAACTGCTGTGTGGAACGTACGGCTTGAAAAAACCCTGTGATTTAATTGTGACCAGGGCCACTATGTATTGTATTGTTTTTTCTTTACTAATATAAACTAATCATTAAACTAATAATTTAAAAATGAATCTTAAATTTATTAGACACTATAAATCAGTTAAGGTTTGTCTGTGTCGGCGGTTAGAGCGTGTTGCCACACATTTGGCATGAACGCCACACATTTCATATTCATTTATATATTCGAAAACTTAAAGGGTTTTTTTTAATGTTTTTCCCGTGTTTTGCGGTCGAAGCTGAACCCTCCTGAAAGTTTGGTCCACACTTTTTGCTACATCCTGTATAGCTGGGGACATATACATCAACTACTGCAAGTTAGATTTTATTTAATCACAATCACTATCTTCACTAACTTCTCTCATTGCGGGGATTTAGTCTAAAATCTCTTTACTACCACCAACTACTCCTTTTGGCCATACGCTACCCTTGTGCCATTTAAGTATTTTAATCGTTTTTAAATACAATGGCTTCGCTGGAAGCTCTAATTAAAAGAATATATTATCAATAAATCCCAAAAATTTACGAAAGCGAAAGAACTCCCAAAGATTTTCGGGTCGGCGAGATATGATCACGTAGCTTAGTTGGAAAAAGAGCAACCCTGCGCTGAAGGGGAAGGTGCGGGTTCGAATCCCGTCGAGATCGTAAATTTTTGGGATTTATTAATTTCTTAGATATTACCCAGAGTACTATAATAAATAAAAACCTTTGAATATATTATCACTATAAAATATTAATTCAGAGGAAAAAGAGGAAAGTAAAGTGGTTGAAATCAGGCAATAGATGATGATGATGGATCAAAGGCCAAGTTACACTGGCGCTGCAGTCAGTGTAACTTGTACCCGTCGCGTGTCGCGAGGGTGCGGGCAGGTGTGCCTCACCCCTTATTTGAGGGAATTCAGGACCGCATAGCTGTACTCACTGGTGACTATTGACAGGGGGTGAGTAGGGTGACCTTGGTACGCTATTAAACTAAAAAAATAAATCATTAAAAAAGTAAAAATTAATCGGTAAGTTCGGCTAACAATGACGTGTCCCTAATTCTTTTAATTTTAGAGTTTCCTTCATTTAGAATAAAGAATTTATTTATAGCCACACACATATTTTACTAAAAAGGGAAACACAAAAACATACGTGATAAACAGAAACATAATACCTACTTTGAGATTTAAATTTATAACATATAGTAAAAAAATTAGCATGTAGTAGAGTCCCAAGAGTAGGAAAAATTGGTCTTTCCCTATGTGCGCGGCTAATCAGGTCCTGCCTCAGCTTATTGTCGATATCATCCGAGGGCAATAACGACGCTGGTTTTCAGTCAGAACCTATTAGGGGTTTATTATTATTATTATTATTATTTCATTTATATCATTTCATTTATTTCCACCGTAGGTATTACATATACACTTGATGTCGTTATTTCTAGTACATAGTTCTCATGTAAGATTGTTCATTTATTTATAGTACGTATTGAAAATAATTAGAAAAATTGGCATTCCTCGCTCTTGGGCCAGTTTTAAGGAGGACGAGATTTCCCCTTCAAAATATAGATTTGAATCTACATCCTGAAATAGTAGGTAAATAGTAATCTTAGTTCTAGATATTTTTCAGTATACATCCAATACTGCACTTAATATTACATATTTTTCTAATTTTTTACGTCTGAGGACAAGGTACCTACCTCATATCGTTCAGAAAAAATAACAATACATTAAATGATATTGATCATAATTTTTTCAAACTGATAATTTTTTATCACACCTAATATTAATTATACTTTGCGTAGCTACTCGTATATCTTATAATTAGTGTAGGGGAACTGCTAAAAATGGATTTCTAATGGTGCTTGCGAATGATTAATGGAATTACTAACATGGCAGCTTATTTTGTTTTGACTGATGTGTTTGATGTTAAAACATTGTACAAACATACTTGCGTAAGTGCGTACGGGCAGCAGCTCGCACGTACTTTTCAAGTAGCCTATGACCGTTCCCGGGATTATCATCTACCTTCCTGCAAAATTTCATGAAGATTCGTTAAGCCATTTAGTCGGGAGACGGTAACAGACATATAGATATAAACAGACAGACAAAGTTACGTTCAAATTTATAATATTAGTATAGATATTTAGCCCCTGACGCAAACAGAGCGGTTTAAAAGTTGACATGGTCAAGTTTTGTTTGATGAAAAGTAACGTATTCAAGTCTAAAACAAAGGAGATAAAAACCGAGTTTAACAGCAAAGTTGTGGGCAAAATTATGCGTTTTAAAAATATTGATTGGATTTTATGAAATTAAATAACTATAACTAATCTTTATCAAAGAAAATAACAATCAAATAACAGAAACAAATTAGAAATAATATTTACAATTGAAAAAAAAGCTAACTGCAGACTGTTGCAAACAATCTACAGCTAACTGGACTGATCCATATCAATACCAGTCGGAAGAGTCCTCAAGACGCGGGCTGCACTAAATAAACAACGTTATGGCTTATTCTACAAAGGTACGAGTGCTGTTAAATCTCTTGCCGTCGAGGACAGCAGTGTTGGCAGTGCAAAAAAAGCTGTGCCATGCTCCAACACGCTTGTGAAGATTACCCCCGAATAGTCTTAGAAGGCCTATTTCCAGCAATGGACCGTTATGAACTGGTATTGTTATTGTTATACTTAAAAAAAAGTCAATGGGGCAGAAAATGCCATCCACCCCATTGACTTGTGTAATGGGGCGGATGGGAATTTTTTTCCCAACCGCCCCATTGGTGGGGAGGTTAATGGGGTGGTTGGGAATATATTAAAATCCTCAGCTTTATCTTCAATTTCCTGTCCAATTGGTACTAACTTTTGGTAACCCTACAATAAACCCGAATAACGATACTGAACGCACTCGCGCTATGTAAATAGTGGTACAATCAATGTTTGTACATTCCCCCTATCAAAAGTAAAAGGTGAAAAGTGTTGACTTTGGTATTGATGTCGTTACTGCTTTATCAGTGCGAGCATGAATGTATGTATTATCAATGACTTATTCAGTAAATTATTACTCGGTGATTTTTTTCTGTATTTGAAGATGGAATAAACGAAGTCTCGTCAAAAAACTTAATGTGCATGACGATTATTTTATCATGAACTTCAAAAAAAATTCAAAATTCAATAACCTTAGCGAAAATAAACCACTAGTAAGTGTTTAACGCTTAAAATTTAATACAATTTTATTCGCCTATCTAAATCTAAATATAATGGGATTTAGATACAGGTCAATATTTATATAAAACTAAGCTTAAGATTGTTCTCCTATAATACTATTGTCGGTGCGGAACTGGGCGACATCTGGCCAAGCATTAACATCATTGATATAATCATCTATGGAGTAAAAGGCTTTCTTGATAAGATTTATTAACAACTATGAAGTACTAGTTGTTCCCCGCGGTTCCACCCGCGTTAAATTCGAATTTCACATTGTTAGGGGGATATTCCCGTGAATCTCCCATGGGATTTTGATGTTTTACCCGGACATAAAGTAGCCTATGTTACTCTCCATCCTTTCAACTAACTCTGTACCGAAATCAAGTCGATTGGTTACTTAGTTAGGCGCGAAGAAAGACAAACAAACAAATAAACGAACAAAAAGTCAAAAATTCCTTAGGCTTACAAAATAAGCACTTAGGCAAGTACAATTTTATTCATAAACAGCTTTATAAAAAGTTATCATTATCAAATAAGAAACCAAATGTTAATGATATTGTGTCGCACACACTTTCGCATTTATAATATTAGTAAGGTACCTATTGTTACTAAAATTATTTAACGTGAGTTCTAATGTTTTTACTTTTGGTTTTTAACTTAGATGTTTTTTTTTTCTGCAACGCGTCAGATTCGTAGTTAACGCACAAGTATATCATTTATTTTTTACATAAATGAATTCCAAAATTTGTCATCACGAACCACAATAAAACCTTTTACATTCAATTTCATGGAATTCACACTTCTCATTTCACGCTTCACATATTGATAAGGATCAAGAGATTAACTTTATCTCCGCAATCACCACCAGTGTTTGGATGTTCCACCACATTGTCCAAACCTCAGTTGATTCCATCAATGTGCAAAAATCTCTTTGATTCTTGATCAATGGATGTTTTGACCACAATGTCCAAAATCCCTTTGATGCTATTATAGCCAATGGTTTACTGATCATGCTGATAGCTTTTGCATGCTTTTTTGACACTTTTGAGTTATTGTGTTAGTTGGACTGTATGTGGTGTTTTTTTGACATTTTACGACTTATACCTCATATGAATACGTTTTGAACAGCATAAAGAAAGTGAATAGAATTAATAATGTCGTTTTCTTCTTACAGAAATGGACCGTGCTATGCCAAAACTACTAACTGGCCAACATTAAGTTGAGTATGCCAAACGATTCAAAATAAACCCTATTTTCGTGTAGCAAAAACACACTCAAAATAAGGTTCATAGTTAACCCACTTAAATCCGTTATGAATTAATAAAGTAGTTGGTTTCGTCATAATCATAAGGTAATAAAATTATTTCGAAACGATATAAGACTAATTTATAGGTTTCACAGATGGCAGAATGTGTCATCTGTGTTTGGTTAGGATAGTAACTAATTAAAACTTAGTTCTTCTTCTGTCTTATGACAAAGAGTGAAGACTTTGTACCTATATCATACCAGCCCATACACATCCACCGCTGGACATAGACATACGATGCCACATTGCTGTACTCCCCGGCGGTTATCAGTTCTGCGAGCTATATTATGACCTGCCCACTGCCACTTCAGCTTACTAATTATATGACGGAAATCCGAAGAAGAACCGAACTTACCGAAAGTTCGGTTCTTCTTCGGATTTCCGTATTCCGGACTACTAACTACCTAATCTCACTATCTCACTAATATTATAAATGTCAAAGTTTGGATGGATGGATAGATAGATGGATGGATGTTTGTTACTCAATCACGTAAGAACGGCTGAACGGATCTAGATGAAATTTGGCACAGAGATAGATTATAATTTGGAATAGAACATAGGCTACTTTTTATCTCGGAATTACCATAGGAACGGGAACTACGCGGGTGAAACCGCGAGGCGCTGCTAGTTCATTAATAAATTTAAATAAATAATACTGGACAATCCACACAGCATCAGCCCCAAGCTACTCAGAGCTTGTGTTATGGGTACTAGATGACTGATACACATAATACAATATTAAACATAGAAAGTTTTGTTTTATTATAGATAGAAATACCTAGAACACTCGGAACAAATATTTACAAATCGTACACACATTTGTCCCATGTCGCGAATCGAACCCGCAACTTCCTGCGTCGCAGGTGGACCATCGCCCGCCGTGCTACACCAGTGGTCATTAATAGATAATCTATTAATGAATAAGACAGGTAGTTAGATAAACTAATACAATATATAAAATTGAATGGAACAGCAGTAATACTGCTGTTTCTTAAACTTAACCTAAAGAGAGATATGTGATAGTTTTGTAGTGTTTCAACACCATTGTAACACAGGTAGGTCCTTTCAAAGCGGTTCGTTTGTACGAAAAATCTGTTCTATAATCTACATTACAATCCCACCAACTTATATTAAGAGGTGGACGAAATCAGAACTAAAACAGTTCTATACAATTTCGTATCAGAGTGCATGAGATTGTTCACACTAGCGCCACTATTAACTGAATAGTAAACTTGGTGGTACAGTATGGTATGCCATTCATTCCAAAGGGAGGCTATTCAAACTCAATGTGTGTTACTAACTTACTGATGGACTTGGCACTTTATTTTTAGTAAAAAATGAATGGAGCTTTTTCAATTTGAGCTTTTATGTAAAGCGATTTTGCGCTCGCAAAAAATGCGTTGATACGTATAGGTATGATTTTTTTCTCTTGCTTTTTAGTTGAATTATGATAAGGTATAGACACGTATTTTTTTTTTCTGAGCGAATTGTGTTTGTATTTCATTGATTTTAAGCTTTTCGGAGATTAAAGACTCTTTTTAGATTAAAGATCTTATCAGATAACATTTCGACTTAGTCTACTTTAGTTAATAATCCAAAAACCACATTAAACACCTTCTTCGGCATTGACCGTATTCAATCTAGGAAGATAATATTGTCTATTTTACAATAAAAACTATCGTAGTTTGACGAATTCATTACAACACAAATAAGGTTCGTAGTTAACCCGCTTACATCCGTAATGGATAATATTGTCGTTCAGTTTTTTCGCAGACCAGTCTGAACAAAAAAGTTTTTAAAGTATAAGAATACTTGTTATACCGTGTAATATTTAAAACTCTCATTAGTTATTAGTCAGTATGTTAAACAGCCCTGATGTGAATGCTGCTTATCCCTGCAAAGTTCATAATGTACGTAGCTTTGCATAAATAAATAGATACTTGTATTTTAGTCAGTAATTGACGTTGTAGTATTCAGCGTTCAATAGAACACAGTGAATATTGGTGATAGTTGGTGATATTTACTAAAAAAATATAAATGTGTTATCTGCTTTTATAAATATCTGAGCAGACGCTTGTCTAAGCGACGCGTGACCCGAGAGCTGGTGAGTATATCTGGCGCAGCGCATTAGCATTGCTATACAGCGGGGCAATGCAGCTAGCGTCTTGGGCACGCTTCCGACTGGTATTGATATGGATCAGTTGAGCTTCCTGTAGAATGTTTGCAACAGTCTGCAAGTAGCTAGCACTAGTTATGTAAAAAACTACTGGGAATAAACGAAGCAATCTAGCTATTCATTCCTCCGACATACAAAGTTATGATATAGTTAAAACGATTAATCTGCCCGGTTGGTGGTAGAATCCCATACAGTAATGGAAGGAATTCTTATGAGTAACAGTCTCTCGCGTGCCAATTATTGACGTAATTATTTTGAAAATATTGCTGTTTTGTATTATTTGCTTTGGTGTAAGAAATATATGGGAGATAAGTTTCACTGTAAGGGTAAGCCATCGGAGAATCATCATTGGCAACAAATAACTGCGCACGAGTTGTGTTCTCCAGAATTCGTAAAAACAACAAAAAACTATAAAAAAAATGTATCATGACCAACCAACCAACCAGTAAAATATAGACAAAAAATCATATAAACAATTACTTCTCCTAACTACAGCTAGATTTTGCCCAAAGTTAAATTGAAAGCTAAAGTAGGTGGCGTTTTTTTGTCATAATGACATATTGGCCAGAAAACTTGGCATAATCGGAGGCTACAAAATAAATAACAATAAGCAAAATTAATTTAACTGTAATTGATCGAGACCTCGTTAAAGATGGCATCCTAAAACATTTTTGTATACAATTTTAATTCTATTCGTTTTATAAGTATTTTGCTCATTTTTAATTTAATTACAGTATTCTTGTGTCTATTTTGCATGCCGAATAATTCGGTGAATTATGTTGAACTAATTTTAAGCCTTTATAAACCAATTTTTCATGCCATAAAGTTATTGTTATTATGATGATGATGACTTTCGAGATCTCGTTCAAAGAAACAAACCACTTTGAAGTGACACAGGCTGGTTCCGAACCCACATCTCCGATGCTGCACACGACCCGTCATTCAGATGCCAAGGTGCCAACTGATTTACAATAACCTGAGATAAAAACTAGTGAGAGCAGTGAAGCTGTGTGTCTTGGTTGTCTCTGTTGCATTCATATTGAATGACGAGCGCAGTGTTGAATGAAAATCAATCATGACCGTATATGAACATACCATGTAAGTAGGTATATTATTGGACGCACGAGGTTGCGGGTTCGATTCCCGCCTTGTGACAAATGTTTGTACGCCTTGAAAATTAAAATATTTGTCCCGGGTGTTCTGGGTATTTTCTATGTATGATAAAAATATATAATCTATATAATATATTGTATTAAGTATATCAGTCAGTACCCATAACATAAGCTCTGCTTAGCTTGGGGCTAGATGCATCATCTAGCCCATGTGTGGATTATTCAGCACGATTTATTTTATTTATTTATTGTATGTGATGTATAAAGTTGTGCTAAACTGATTCGAACTATTCTAAAGTAAAAAGTTATTTATTATCACGGAAATCATTCTTGCGGTTTTCCTCCACCTTCATCATTCGTACCGCTGGAGTTTGGAACACGCTTCCTGTTTTTCCGGTCAATTACAACGTGAATAGTAGTGAATAGTATCTTAAATGATAGCACAAAGCCGAATTTACTCCCTTTGCCTATTAATATTTAATTTTTTGTATTTTTTATGTTTAATTATTTTTAGGTTAAGAGTTTTTTAGTCAATAGAGGTGTTTTTTATCTTCTAGACTTTCGTGATACATAATTGGCTACATCTTCACACAAAAGAGCATATTATGACACGGGCCGTGAGCCTAGTGTGGGTGGGGCCGTCGCCAAACTATTAGACATACCTACTAGGTACTTATTATATTTAGCTCCTAAGTACTTTTTCTGATTTAATGTATGCATATGTAAATTTTGTAATATAATTTGTATTTGTATTTATAGCATAATTATCAAAAGCAAGACCAGCAAATATTTACAATAATCTAGGTATAAAATACAGGTCTGTTAAGTGAAAACAACTAGCCAACTCCAACTAGCTTCTATTATTAAGTCGCTCTTATAACCAATACAGCTTTAACACTAATAAATACGCTTCATAATAATAAAAGTTTGTAATAATCAGCGGTAATATAACCATTCTCTTTACAATAATGATACAGTAACAATAATTCGCAAGTGGTCACTGATTAATTAAAATAATTACCGAGTGGCGGCCACGGTGTCAGTTTAAAAATTGAAAATCACTTAAAATTGAACGAGGGATAAAGGTAAGAGTACACATAAGCGATATTTGTTGTTATTTTTAAATATTCTATGCTAAAATTCATCGAACAGTAAGATAACTAAACTAGATTAACTTGAAAATGGTTTAAAGCGCGTTGATGTCTTTTGTTACTGCTACTTCGAAACGATTTAAGATCTACTTATAAGGAGTCTTGTCTTGACACAACACACAAAAGATTTGACCGTACGTCATTAAAAATATAGATACGAAATATTTTCAAAATGCCTTACAATGAACGGTTCTCAGGAACGCCGCTTAGCTATTATATGAAAATCAGGGTGATTTTTGGTTGTCCTTATAAAGCGCTATCCCTATTTAAACTTATTACATGGTATAGTGTACATGAGCCTTTAAAATACCAATCGGCCAACGTAAAAATTAAAACGTACTCATTACTTATTATCCTTTAAAATGGAAGCCGGACTGTAATGAGATCGTACGTAATCTCTACTTTCGTTACTGAGCTTGAGTACTTGTTAATTCTAAGGGCAGAGGATGTCAAAGTTTTATGTGGACATGTTTATTGCTCGTTAGTGATAGATTGCTTAAAAAAAGACGACGCAGGAGCACAATGCAAGAAATCATCATCATCATCATCAGCCTATGTTTGTCCACAGCTGGATATAGGCCGCACCGAATGAGCGTCATGCGCTGTCTTCAGCTTGACGCATCCAGCAACTGCCTGCAGACACACAGCATCATCTAGACCCAAGCTATGCAGAGCTTGTTATGGGTACTAGATAACTGATATACATAGTAGGTACATACAATAATCATAACTAACACTTAACTTGGAGCTAGATAATGCTCTGCAAATTGTCCATCATTATTTATTTATCATAGGTAATATATCTAGAACACCCGGAACAAATATAAGCAGATCGTAAAAATATGTGTTCCGAGGTGGGAATTGAACCCGCAACCTCCTGCGTCGCAGACGGACCTTCGCCCGCCGCGCCACGTCGGTCGTCACACATATGTGGACTTAAGTTTATGTTGCTGGATTTGATATATTTTCTGTGTCTTAGCGTTTGAAGGAAGATAAAGATGATATTTTAGGCATTTTTTTTTATTAATTTGCACTATACAAATGTAATTGATACTTGTCTTTTTTCGTCAAAAACTCCCTAAGTTACGTATTTTTAAATGAAAGTTTTTGATTAGCATTACGTATTTTTATGATTTGACAAATAAAGAATATGAACAAGTAATTTATTCATAGCTACACGATGTTATACAAAAAAGGGAAATATGAAAATAAACGTCATAGATAATAACATAAGCCTTAGGGATTTACATTTTAAACATAATGTAAGCAGCGTCTAGTTTCGACATTTATGAAAAAAAAACAATAATCATAATCAAGCACGTCGTTCAAGTCGAGCGAGGTATTTTTAAAATTGGCGGATACCTGTCAGCCTGACAATTTTGTGTTCTTTAATTTTGTAGCGTTACAGTGTGGATATATCTATACTTATAATAAAACTGTAACAGGTCCAATTCTGTACATTGAAGATATATTATAAAGTTGAGAACCTGTGGCTTAAGAGGAATTATCTTTAAGAGCGACGTATGAGAACTTACCCTTGATTAAGCCACATTCACACGAGCTACAATTAAGTGTTTGATTATTTTGATAAATTATTGAACCCAAACCCACTTTGTACTCGAGATAACGGAAAAAGTCTCGTTTACTTATTAAAAATGCCAGTGAAGATTTTACTAAGTACATTTTTAAATTTCTGTATAATTTGTGTATATATTTCTCGATAACTTTAAATAGTGGGTAACGAGAATTATTAAATAAATAATGCTGGACAATTCACACAACATTATCTAGCCCCAAGCTAAGCAGAGCTTGTTTTATGGGTACTAGATAACTGATATACATAATACATTTCATAGAACTATGAAATGTATTATGTAAATGTAAAATGTATTATGTACAAAATATATTTAAAAAAAACTAACTTTAGTTTTTTTTAAATATATTTTGTATGTATCATAAAAAATACCCAACAACAGGAACAAATATTTGCTGCCCGTTCAATCATTTGTCCCAAGGCGGGAATCAAACCCGTAACCTTCTACATCGAAGGCGGACTTTGCCCCGCTGCGCCACATCGGTCGTCATCCATCATAATCTGTTGATCATTCAAATCAATCCATTTTTAGAAAATAGATTTTAAGTGTAAATATTAGTTGTAATTATTGTATTCTGTTCTTATTGTAATTTTCTTTATATAAATACCTACAAAGTTTTTATTAAAACAATTAGGATAAAAAAAAATGGTTGATGATTGATTTCCTTCAATCAATCATCAATCTATCCTCGATGTTGTTTTCGGAAGCATGACATTTTCTCATGTCCTTTGACAATACGTCTTTCCATCATGTCCTGGGTCTCTCTCTGAAGTTTCACTCAGGGATGGAAAGCTTAAGTGCTAAATTCCCTACATAATCAGACGGTCTTCTTTTCACGTGTCCATACTATAAAAGAAGTCAAATTCAAATCGCTTAATTTTACACTGGTTTTAAATGTTTCAGGACAAATACGAATTTTACAGGAATATTTTTGAAGGGATCACCGACCATTATCTGTACAATAGCGAAAGCATTTTCAGAAAATTTTGGGGACCATAATTGACCGAGAAAATTGACGAACATAGACTCCGACGAACACAGACCTCCGCTGTTTTCGAAATCAGTTAAAAATGACACAAATCCGCTTCCGCTTCTGCTCCCGTAACCCACCTGAAACACACCCTTAGAATCTTCTTCATCCAGCCACGTAATTATCCGTGACTTATTGAATACGACTAGCTAGACAGCATGACAGTAATGCATATCATTATGTCCACAGAAAAATGTAAAGAAAGCTAGTACAAGAATTTACCTCCGGAGATAGGTATTTGCAAAGTGCCGGGATTTCTCGTTATTTGCCATACACTATGGCTATGTCACTTTTGTTCTCGAATTATTTAGAATGGTCAAGTTAGGAGTGGTTTTGTTTAGCCGGGTGTGGTGCAATGCAAGATTGATGTCCTGTACCTTTTAATGTCTCGTAGAGTTAGAGGTCCTTTGCATTATTTTCAGAAAGCTAGAGATTTAGATTATATATATATATATGATGATGATTATTATATGAGATACATTTATATTAGATTAGGTCAGGTTTCTAGGACTAGATACATGGGGAAACTAGCCCTAGAATACCCCCCCCCCCCCCCCAAGCTGATTTTCACAAGGTTCTTGATGATTGATCAAGTCTCTTGTCAACGTCAATTTTCCAGAAGAAATAATGTTTGACATCTGGCTGAGTCGTGGCGAAAGTAAGTGACGCCATAACAGAAGAAGTTGAAGTTGAGATTTGACTATTCATTATTTAATTAGCGTACCTTGAATCATTATTTTTGATAAGTACTTTATAAAGTGAAAATGATTGCAATAGCACTGTAATTTATTCTGTGTTGCAGGTAAATACAAAGGGAATCTCCGAAGTCGCATTAACCTGTCTGTTGTGTAATGAATTGGAATTTCAAGCCCCATAGGTCGGTTATTTAATTTATACTCAAACAGAAGCTGTGAGTAGAAAATAGCTGTATAATTTTCCTATATATATATAATAAAAAAAAAAATACTAAGTAGGTAGCTTTACTATAACTATTAAAGTTAAATATATTTTAAATAGTTCGAATTTATTACGGATGTAAGCGGGTTAACTACGAACCTTATTTGTGTTGGAAGAACACCAACGTTTCGCACTAACGCGCGCGCCTAGAACCGCACTCACCCTGAAGAAGTCCCTCGTTAAGGGATGAAACGTTTGTGTTCTTCCAACACAAATAAGGTTCGTAGTTAACCCGCTTACATCCATAATTAATTCGTCAAACTACGATAGTTTTTATAATAAAATAGTTCTAATTTATATAGGTATTTTTATTTATTTGATGAGGAAGGTGAACAAAACACATATTATGCAATAACAGCTTAAGCACAAAACAAAATCAAAGAAAATACTTAATTAATTATTTGTGAGTTTTTTATTTATTATAGTACTCTGGGTAATTTCTAAGAAATTAATAAATCCTACGTGATCTTAGTTGGAAAAAGAGCAACCCTGCGCTGAAGGGGAAGGTGCGGGTTCGAATCCCGTCGAGATCGTAAATTTTTGGGATTTATTAATTTCTTAATTATTTGTGGCTAAAAACTTGTATAAATAAAAATAAAATTTAAAAATTATTTTAATATTTAACACTTTCTAGTCACGTAGAATAAAGAAAAAAAAAATACGGACTGCAAACTACGTGGGAACAAAGAAATCGGCCACATACATACAAACATAGGGTGCTAACCTCATAACCCTCCCCTGTTGGTAGTCGGGTAAAAATCGTTAATTAATTTTTTTTGTAACAAAAAAATAAGGAACTCATCTACGAGTAGGTACCTACTAAAGTAAATAGAGCAAGAGATAATGGAAACGCATTTGAAAACAAATGACGCATAAAACAAGAGACAACTCTAAAACAGTTTACAATAGGAAAAAAAACATCACTTTATTAATAGTACCTACCACTTTTAAATTACTAATACTCAAACTTTCTGACTGCATAAAAAACAATCGAATATTAGATACCTACTTAAGCACATTCAGTAAAATACCTCAAGTACCTATTACTACTGTAATTTTTATTTTCATATCATACATCATCATCAGCCTATATCGGTCCACTGCTGCCAGCAGTGCCAGCAGGCCTCCTCTAATGAGCGCCATAGCGCCCTGTCTTCAGCTTGCCGCATCCAGCATCTGCCAGCCTGCAGTCTTTCGCAAATCGTCATCCCACCTGGTCGGAGGGCGTCCTACACTACGTTTGCCGAGTCGCGGTCTCCACTCAAGAACACGTTTACCCCAGCGGTTGTCGGTTCTTCTCGCGATATGGCCAGCCCACTGCCACTAACCATAACCACATACGTAATTGCAAGTAATAATGTGACTGGCAATGTATCAGGAAGTTATAGAAGAGACCAACTCACTCTTGTCTTGAAAATACCCAGGTTGTAGTCGGTAATTAAAGTGGAATAGCTGTTTTAACCCAGCTGTGGTCCAATAACTGTCAGAACAAGAAGTAAATAGTGTTAATCCGATCTGTGAAGGACTCTGCCAGTAGCTTCTCCTATTTGAAAGCTTAAGGACTTAGAGCCGATCTCCAGCGATAGTTGGATATGTGGCTAATTTGATATCTTACAAAAAAGTAGTTAAGATTCGTATTACTGTTTTATAAATCTTAAAAGTAAAGCAAATTTTAAAAATATTTTTGGTAAGGAATCACTATTGCGGAAAACTGAAAAGTGAAATGATATCTCACCGTCTCACTCTTTCTATTATGTTGTTTCAGAAAATATGTATCTTTACTACCTGTAAATGTTCGTAAAAATACTTAGGTCGGCTTTAGCCTTGCTCTCTGGATCATTTCGCAGTACGATGCGTTATGCGTCGCCGGATACATAAGTGTATGAAAAATGTCCAGAGTCGTCTTTGGTTCCGTCGAAGTCAGCGTCAGCGGGCGTGGTAAAGTTCAAAGTGAAACAATTACTGCATCAGCCTTTCGGAGGGTCAATGGGAGTAAAGTAATAAAACCGGCCAAGTGCGAGTCGGACTCGCGCACGTAGGGCCATTATCCGTAAAAACGGCAAAAAAATCACGTTTGTTGTATGGGAGCCATCACGGTTCATGACATACAGCCTGGTGACAGACGGACAGACGGATAGACGGACAGACGGACAGCGAAGTCTTAGTAATAGGGTCTCGTTTTTACCCTTTGGGTACGGAACCCTAAAAAATAAGTAAGGTATCTTCGGATTCAGTGATGATTAGCTTAGGTGGATATAAAGATTATAACAATGACCCCCACGCAATAATAATGATAATGTAAAGGCTATTTATTACCAGCTAATAGAATATTAGTCTTCCGTGCCAATCTCAAGACGGAAGTTCTATATTACAGAGAAAACAAGAACGGAAGCCAAGACTGACCCTTCCAAACAATACTTACAAGGAAAAATAGAGGATCTAACACATCTGCTGCCCGTATCATATAAATCGATGGAATAATATTTTTATTTTGATTGCGCACGGGTTAGACAGATGTCGGGAGTGGGACACACAGCGAAGTAGTTTTGAGAGCAAATTGTGTTACCAAATCTAAAAATAAAGTACAAAATACTTTTCTATGAACTAAATAATTTTAATATGAACGAATAACTATTTAACTATTTTGCTTTATTTATTTAAACTATTCGAACTTTTTTTTCTTATTTGTACGTACACTCAAATCTATCCACACGCATTGCACAATTTCTCATTATCCCCTCAGGTTTGCTGTAAGAAAACTCTATTAGGGTTGAGCTCGCCTTTGTACATAGCCATTAATTGCTAACTTTATGTATCAGGTTTCTTGTGTGTACAATAAAGAATTTAAGAACTATCTAGCCAGCTAAAGTGTCTTTCATATAAGAACGATTCTGCAACTGTAACAATGTCTGATAAAAGCAATTGGTTGGCAGAATTCGGTCCTAGGTATGACTTATTTAAGTTAATTCTTTGAATTAGATTTATCTAGTTTTAATTATTTTGTAGCGCCCCAACGGGGTACATGTTTGATACTCGAAATTGTCATACAACATGAAACAAATGAATAAATGATTCTAAATAGACCAAATGCATTTTTGAAGTTTAATCGCTCAAATAACCCCGGTTTGAAGTAGCAGTTAAAAAAAGCGTGTAGCTTTTATGTTTTGTAAACTAGCTGTCCGTGAGTCAACAAGAGTTTTGAGTTCAAGTATCAGATCAAACGCTTCTAATGGGGTGCGTACATTATCGATGATTGACCACAAGGTGTTCTGACCTCAAGGTGCTCTCTATTGATACAAATAAAACTGATAATATATCGGTTTTACGGAGTTTGATTGGTTAAGAGTCTCACAGACTGACGCGGCCTGCGGTGGCGGTCAGTACAATTTGGCGAGAAGGTGTTGTCAAATTGTACTGACCGCCACCGCAGTTCGCGTCTATCTGTGAGACCCTTTAAGAATACACACGCGTACATACTTGGAAAAAAAAGCATGCGAAATAGTGGAAGATAGTAGACAAAAGGAATGGTAACTTTTCCTAATGAAATTTGGGGATGTTAATCATGTTGGTAAGAACTTAAAAGAACACGTAAGTATATGATTTTTATTAAAAAAAAACATGACATTTCCTATGACTGAAAATTGTTATAAACTTTTTCAAAAACTAATCAATTTTTAACCAGATACGAAACACGACCAAGTTCTTAAGGTTTTCTAGACACTTGCCGATTTCGAATTTTATTATTCCTGGCTAGAAGAAGAAGAATAAGAAGAAAAATATATATTTTTACCCAAAAATACAAAACAAAACAGACTTACATACTAGGTAGGTACTATTATTAAAGTTAAAACTATACAAAGAACAAGAAACTTCGCGTTTGCATGTCATCTGTACACTTTAAAGTATGCGAGCAACAAACTGCCTACTCAGATCAAAACGTGCATACCTTGCTGGTGAGCGGGCTGCGGCGGATTTCGTATGGGATATTAATATAATCTAGTTACAGACTAACATAACTGACTTTGACAAAATTATGTAACAAGTGCTAGCTCCGAGAGATTCGTCACACCAACAACAAAAGCTCTTCGCGACAACCAAACCATCGCAATTTGACATCTCATAAAAGGTACTAATAAATAAAATTAGTAACTTCTCTTTGCCTCAAAGAATAAAGGCACAGAGGCACCGCTCTGGGCGGATACTGCTCCGGTTTTGTAGCAATATTCTGCACTATTTAGCCCTTTCTACATGTTTTATTGAGCGTGTGATGGGCATGAACGGTGATGAATGAAAGTCAACCGACCGATCCTTAGCATTCATTTGTAGACAACAAATGAACGTTACGCATCGTTAAGTTTTTTAATCTTGCGCTTTTTTTCATATTTTAACTGACTTTGAAGAAAGGAGGAGGTTCTATGTTCGACTGATTTTTTTATGCGTGTTCGTCGATTTCTCCGTTATTTATGGACCGATTTGGATGATTCTTTTGCAGTTGTATATAGCAAATAATCCTAAAGTGGTCCTTTAAAATTTTATTGCCGAGGGATAAGTATTAAACCCGCGAAACAAAAAAAAAACTGTTTAATAATAAGGGATTCTAAGTGGGTTTATCATTTCTTGTTAAACAATCTAATTATTTGCCAGTACTATATTCTATTGTGCCTATAACTTGAAATCTCGCTGAATGGTTCTTAATCTAATGAAATGTAAAAATAACATCTGCAAGCGAGGTTGGTGAGATTAATCTCACTAATATTATAAACGTGAAAGTTTAGATGGATGGATGTTTGTTCCTTTATCACGCCCGAACGGCTGAACGGATCTGGTTGAAATTTGGCACAGAGATAGATTATAGTCTGGAATAGAACATAGGCTACTTTTTATCCCGGAATTCCCACGGGAACGGGAACTACGCGGGTGAAACCGCAAGGCGCTGCTAGTATATAATAGATAATAAAAAGTACCAAATTAAAAACTCCTACTACGTTTTATTTATAGTTAAGTGCATTGAAACTGAACGTTGTCTGTTCAAAATAGGAGAAATAAAAGAAACCTATAATCAATTAAAACGTCTTCTTGACAGTTTCCATTTTATTGTTAGTCCCTGAAGCATTCATACTATTTCTTATAAGTTTTATATCCAAAATGATAAGGACATCATGTTTTACGATCAACCATTTTCAAAAATATGGTCAACTGCCCTAAAAGCTTCGCCGATGATATAAATCTTTAACGCTTCGACACGTTTTGACCACACGTCATCGTTATGACGGGTATAAAAATACCTTGTATAAGACACCCTGTATTGTGTACCGATTTCAATGGACCGACAGAGGTCTAATAAAAAAAACTTATAAATTTTGGCGTGGACAAAGGCGCCTATATTGACAACTATAGAATAATGTAACAAGATATTGACGTATCGAAATATATCGGCGAGAGATCGAGGTAAATCAATGAACGATGATTTAAATCTTCGGTAGCTTATGGTGGTGTGAACGAAAACGAACTTTAAGATGTGCGTAAGACAGTGTAGTTTAGTTTTGATTGTAAAAACTTGCGGTCGGTTGTAAAGTTACATAAAGAACTTCCTAAAGGACATTGAGTGTTATAAAGTTTACCTACTTTGTCTTTGCTTTTATCCATCTTCGAGCTTTTCTGCTTTTTTACCGCGAATTATTTACCATTGAAGCAATATAAGTACATTATTATATTAGCTCGAGATAAAATTCAATTAATTTCAATACATAAAGGTTTGACTAGGTATTTGATGATATTTTTAATACTGGTGCACAAAACCCATCCAAGAGATCCCAAGGCATCAAAAGAACCTTTAGTATAGGCTGTGCGCATTATTTTATGAATCCTTCCATCTTTTTCGAGAGATAACGCCCCTACCGGATCGAGAGGAACTTCTTTTCGTAGAATGAGAACGATCCAATCGTTTCTTACAATAACTCGATGATCGTTTTGACATTAGAGCGGCAGTCTCGTTTGCGGCATTGTTATAATAGTAAGTAGATAGAACATTACCAACATTTTGGTCATAGAAATGCCTTCAATTGGTGCATTATGAAATACCTATAAGAACAAACGGGAAAACTTTTCAATCGGTAGGTACTTGCGCTAAGTTTTTCTTTGCGATCTATGAGTGTACCAAGTCTAACTGAAACACGACAATCATAGATGTTACTATAACAATAATCTTGATTTCAAAGGCAAAAACAAATCTTTGTGTAAGTTGACAAGTGTAATTATAACTTCAGTGCTTTCACGATTACGAGCACACGAATATGAATAGGAAAATAAGACGTACTTATTTGTCGCTTTTTTTGGCTACACCTTGTTTGTATCTACTATCATTCTTAGCCTTTTTCGTGTAAAACATCAATGGTTCTCGATTACTTTTATCGAATGATTTTGTATTGACTCGGACTAAGGGTACAGAGATAGAAAAGTAGACTACATACAATTCGGTAGCTAAACAAGCATGACTTGTGCTTCTTAATATGAATTAAGAAGCACAAGCATGAATAAGTTAATTCAATTGGTCAATAACAAGCATATACAAACACATGTCGGCTTACACGCTCGTGCCATAAGTTCTTTTAGTTATTTTGTGAACCCGTGCCTAAAAGAACACAAAAAATATTCGATTTCCCTTGAAACGTCAAAATGTTTGCTTTCGGATAGGATTTTAAAATGCAACATGTTTTTACGTTTTTGCGGATTACTGTATGCAAATGGGTATGAGGCCACACCGAAACCTTACTTGCGAGCTTTTTAGAAGTTTGTAAGTATTTGAACTAGCACTGTATCTGGTGACTAAAAGTTAATAGATAGCTGTAGCGTAGCGTTTAATAGATACAATAATAATATCTTTATTTTGGATAACAATGGATCCGTATTTGGTTATTAGATACAAAGGCAAAGCTTAAGGGCAAAAAAAAAGAATTATATAAAAACGAAAAAAAATATAGATAAGGGCATGCTATGTATTATTTGTGTACAATAAAGAATTACAGAAGAAAAAATAAAGGTCGTTCAAATAAACATGAAACGTTTTTTAACACATAATTATCTTAATTAAAGATTTAGATAAAGCAATAAACAATTGACACAGTCCATTAAATTATGAGTATTAATATATAATGCTGTGTAAATTGTCGAGCATTAATTATTATTATGCAAAATTTACAAGATTTTGATTGATTCATTATGCGAACCCAGTACACTTTATATAATTTCGATGCCAGTTCTGTTCAGTTAACCCAATTTAATCCTCTCAGAGATTGGACCACCGGCAAGCGGAGCCAGTTTAGCATGCGTGTGAATGGGGCACAGTATTCATGGATGAAAAAAAATTTACTTTTCTATGAAGAGATTACTACTACTTAGGGACTAAGATTTACTTTACTATGAAGAGACAAGTAAGGCAGTGTTAGATCGGTGTATTTAAATCAATAAAACAGAGTAATTTCGTACGATTTCGTACGATTCCGCAGGCGTTTTTCTCAAATACACTCAGATATCGAAGAGCAAAAATTCTCTTTCTGAGATGAAAAGTTACGTGTTTCACTCGAGTGCAAAGATTTATTACCTCGTGCATGCTCTTATTTTTGCTCTAATTTTTGTATCACTCGCTATAGAATCCTCTTGGTCGGTCAACATTAAGCACGCGGTTAAAAAGCAACTTTGCACTCTTGTATAACAAATAACTATTAATTGGACATAGCGCTATTTCTACGAATGCGATCCACTGGATCCAAGTAAATGCGCCTCATCATTGACTGCGAGCGATTCGCGATTGAACTTTGAGACATTTGCGTTCACAGGGTGATTTATTTTATCAGTTCTAAATCTAAACGATTTTATCGAAAGTAAAAGTATTTGGGTAAGTTGCGATGTGCTCGATTGCATACCCTTTGCATTGAAATTAGACACATTTTGTGTTATTTGTAAATGTATTCTAACCTTATCTGATGAAGAAATGGAAAGACACGATAAAATATTAAAAGCAATGGGTTTTCTGTCAATTATTTTTATTAATTTTATTATTATTTTACTACATTACATATTTTATTTCTTTCAGAAATCAACAAAGATTGAAAATAGTAGCTAACTAGGAATGAATGCTAGACTTTTACCCACGTTTATAAATAACAACAAAAACTAAAAGGGAAATCCGCTTCTTACTTCAAGATAATTTATTTTGTGATTGAAGTATCGATACATGTATTAGAATAAACATTAGGATTTACCAGTGTCTCTTTTAAATGAACGACAAGTAAATAAAACTAAATACATAAATAATTGAAAATTTCAATAACAAACGACGCGACGCAAGCATTTTTGAAATTCGAGTCGAAAAACTTTACAATTTTGCTTTTGACATGATGTTAAGTTATATTCTTTGGAACAAACCTAACCTAAAATTTACTGTGTTCCCCCTTTTTTTACGCAAATTAATTTACAAGTCGATTTGAGATCATTTCTTTAATAACTATTGCTTACAATTATATCTGAATTGGCGTTGACCAAGCAAGTAAAATTTAGTTATTAGTGTCGTGGTTTGTTAACAAAAATTCTACGAGGAGGTTAGGTAAGGTAATAGGTATATAATCTACTATAACAAACAAAATAAATAGATTTTGTTTGATAAAGTCATAGACATAGAATTTTTCACTGTACATCCTAAGCCTATGGATAAAGTAGATATTTTTTTCATAAAATACACGTAAACTTTGTTGGCATCCAACAAAATTGTCTATTTCTCTATGAATATTTGAGGTCTATGCCTCCGTTTACTTATTTATGGAAAGGAGTAAGTTCCGTTTCCGTCAAAAAGATTTCCGACTGCTACTCGATACTGTACGTATTTGTGCTCTGGAAAAATAAACCTTTTTCTAAACTAAAATTCAATGTTTCAACATAAAACCACTCCCAAACAGGCCACCGCAACAAACATAAAAAGTTATTCGTAAATATTGTTTATAAATCAGCCTGTGGCAACATACCCTTGCAATATCCGAACGCATGTATTCCGTATTATTTATTTAAATCCAGAATGTTCGATTCTAATGCCTCCACCATACTCTGCATTTCAATTTGCTTGATGTCTTATTTTCTACGCGGTGGTCCCGAATTGAATGTCTGATGGGCATTGAGTAGTATTATTTGATATTCTTTGGCATTGGGCTTGCGGATTATGAGGGTTTATGTCTGGACGCAATTTGTTTCGATATTTCAATGATTAATAATAATAATTTCGATTATTGCAATGGAAAGTTTAAATCTAAGCTTGGGTAGGGAGACCCTACCCAATCTTATATTTACTTTGACCCAAGTAAGATATAGATGAGATATTATATTTAATTTGATATTTTATTAATTAGTGCTAGTTCCAAATGAATGACTTTAGTCAAATTCAAAATCTCTTTATTTCTATTATTATTACAATAAATGTACACACAAAATAGGTCAAATTCTTAAAATTAAACACAAGCACGGATGTAAAGTGAGATGCTATTAATATTTTTACACATTTATTTTGCTGTAAGTATTTATGTGTGAACAAAGTACAAACATGTTTTTCAAGTTTCTGTGTAAGTATGGTACCTACTATGCTATGGCGCTCATTAGGGGATGTCTATGTCGAGCAGTGGACTGATATAGGATGATGATGATGATGATGGTACCTACACATTTATTCCAAATAAAACTTCATAAACTCTTTTATCATAAGCATTTGCAACACAAGGGTTTGAAGTTTACTAATGAATTTTATTTTACTATTAAAATCGTAGTTTTACTAATCCATAAACAACGTAAGCGCGTTAACTGCAAACCTAGTTTGGAAAAATATCTTCATAATGCATTGTAGTCCAGTGTAATGTTTAGTCCACGTGAAGTTCCATACCGTGGAAACGTTCTGTATTGATGCGCAATTTTAATTTCGTGCGGAAATCATTCAGATTATCGAAATTGAGATATTATCGTCATTCCATCAATGAAAATTATGTGAAACTTGTAATTTGATGTTTGTTTTTGGGGATTGATTCATTATTTAATGCCATCAACTGTTGAACATCCAAATAGTCCTTATTTTAGTTTCAATTAACATACATTTTGTTCGGGTACACCGACCACGCAGCAAATGCGCATTTTAGCTGCGCTCGCAAATGAATGCGTATGTGCTCGCGATTACCCAACCAAACTAGCTCAGTTCGCGCCGGGACATACCACCGAGAACGTAGGCTCAACCATTACCATTTTAACCATTAATTTATACTATTACCACCATAAGTCAATAAGTTTACGTTTATATTATTCATAGTTTACCAGTGATTATATTTACATACCAAAACTATTGACTTTCATATAAAACCACCATCTCACTAATATTATAAACGTGAAAGTTTAGATGGATGGATGGATGGATGTTTGTTCCTTTATCACGCCAGAACGGCTGAACGGATCTGAATGAAATTTGGCACAGAGACAGATTATAGTCTGGAATAGGACATAGGCTACTTTTTATCCCGGAATTCTCACGGGAACGGGAACTACGCGGGTGAAACCGCGAGGCGCTGCTAGTAGACCATAAATACCAAATAAACCAATACCCAAAGGGTTTCGGACTAAACCATCACCAAAACCGTACCCTTTACACATTTTAATATACTACGCGTCTGGGTGATCTAAGTGCATACTAGCTATCTAGCTTGCCTGGGCTCTTCGAGTGTTCTTTTGGGACAAAAAACTTATATCCAAGCCTAAAACTACCTGTATGAAAAATTTATGCCAGATTTTTTGGCTTATTCCCAGAGGTCCATGATTCTATTGTTTCCTATTTCCCAGCGGGTCCATGAAAATTAAAACTAGGATTTGAAATGTTCATACATGAACTCCCAACCATGAGATTTAACTAACGTACGGTCAGTTAATTACCTAGTACTTTTGTCGTGAAGAGGTCAAAAATATCCAAACATCCACAGTTTCGCGTTCATAATAATCAGTGTGATAAAAAATAAATTCATATTTTTGCAACAAAATCTGTAAATCTTGTCATCTTCTTTGGTTCATTCGTTATGTTCTTTGGGGTTAGATGATACTGTGTGGAACGTCCAGCATTGTGTAAACTTTTTTCATTAGCTATTATTTTTTGAAGAGATCTCTTTCTAAGGATCACTTTCGCAACTTACAAAATTCACTTTCTTTTATTTCTCTAAAGCCTCGAAGAATAGAACCATTGCAGTAAGACTTCAAAGCAACTCCCTGATGCACCGTGTCAAAGTGTAACAGTACACCAGTACATCATGTAAAACTGGGCAAGACCGTGTTCAGCACTTTGATAAGGGTTCCGAAGTTACATGTTTTTGTATCGTGATGCGATGCGAGACTTCTGTATAATCTGTATCACTGTGTGAATGCATTCTATGGTTCCTTATCCTTCACAAAACTCAGTCTGTTCCGGTGTGGTAAAAACTGGTCAAATAAAATAAATAAATTAGGTGATATTATTGATATCAATGACAGAGCAACCAAATTACAACAACATGTTTAATTTATGAAACTACTTGCTGCTGCTCGCAGCTTCGCACGTGTAGTTTAAGGTTATTTCTACCCCATGGGAACTGATTTTTGAGATAAAAAGTAGCCTTTGTTACTCTCCATCTTTTCAACATGCCAAAAATCAAGCCCATTGGTTGCTTAGTTAGGGCGTAAAGGAAGGACAAACAAACAAATAAACAAACAAACACACTTTCACATTTATAATATCGATAGGAGTAGTATAGATCAGCTTCTTTTTGAGGCTTCACACGCGTTTTTTTAGTCCAGAATTTTATCTAGAAATGCAAATTTTCAGTTCGATCCATTCAGTAGTATTGGCGCTGTCATCTCACAAACATCTTCACAACGGCACAAACAACTTTTGCCTATAGTTTATTGGTAGGGTATAATGAAATTGAAAATAATTAGACCACATGCTGTATAATCTATAAAGTTGTTACTATAATCATAACGCCAAGCAGATGAACTTTGACTAACCCTTTAGACGTAGAGCAGTTTTGCTCCGTTTAAAAAAAAAAGGCGCCAAAACCACCAGCGATTTATCATTTCGTTACCGAACCCTAAACAAAAAAGAAACATGTAAAAGGCATAACAAAGGGGCACCGATTCCTCGAAGAGAATCGCCGACACGTTTACTCACGCGCATGTTAAATTTAGCGTTAGCGATCCAATCTGCAACGTTAGCATGGTATTGACACCGAAGAGATTTGTAACGGATACTTTGACTATGCTCCTTTGGGTATTGAAGAAAGCATGCCACTGTAGAAGGTCTTTTATGCTGCTTTCTGAATGAGTTCAGAGCTTAGAGTTTAAATACCTGTAATAGCTACCGGCGACTCGGCAAAGGTAGTATAGGACGCCCTCCGACCAGGTGGGATGAAGATTTGCGAAAGACCGAAAGACTGCTGATAGATGCTGGATGTAGCAAGCTGAAGACAGGGCACTATGGCGCTCATTAGGGTAGACCTATGTCCAGCTGTGAACTGGGCTAGTGATGTGTGGCTAGGCTGATGATGATGATGAACAGCTACCGTATTGAGGATAGTCCGTATAGGCCTCGACATGTAAGCCATAAAAAAACACTGAACACTTGGTTCTATATGCGGTTGTTTTTTTATGTACCTATGTGTGTCCTATATGTTTATCGCTTGTCCGTCAATCAGGGACCGATTGTGATAATTCTTTCGCTATTATATAGAAAATGGTCGCATAAAAATTATGTTCCCGAGGGATTAGTATTTATCCAGCCAAGCTTAAAAACAACATAATACTTCTCAATAGATATTGATAATACTTTCGTTGTCTAAAAATGGATTTTTAGGAGGAATTTTATATGTGCGGTAAACGTATAACCATCTTTTGATGATAATTTATACTCACTGGTCTTATGGTTTCCATGGCGACGGGCGTAAACAAGAGGTCTAACAAATTTGACGGATGGCGAATCGCCCCATAATCGAAAGACGACTGATCCTGAACAATACCTAGGTACATAAAAGAGATGAGCACAGTTATTCTCGTAACATAATTTTCGTTTTTATTACATGCCACTTGTCAAGGTGTCCACAGCGTTACGATACCAGTTTTTAATGTCATTTATGACAGCAGATGTCAAAAGATATTGACACGTGCGCCATAGGCTTTTTTCCCGCCAAAATCGCGATTCAATGTTTACAAGATCCATTCATGTTCAGAAACTGTGACAGTGAATGCACCGTTATTGTTGAGGCCACGAGAAATTGATCTCATCGAATTTTAACACTTATGTTCAGTTCAGTTCAGTTCTTTATTTATAAGAATTATTTCTTACACGTCAAAAAGGTACAAACATATTTATAAATAACATATAGCTTAGTAGTATAAATGTTATAGGAATCTGAAAATTTTGTTTAAATTCCATTGGATTTCACATTACATTTTCTGTAATTTCATGTCATTCTTAAACCGAGCAAGCGAAGGTTCGAACTGAATTTACGTCAATCCTACACAAAATAATGACAACGTGACAACGGGCGAATTAATTAGTTCTAAAACTCGGGTTTTCATACCAGCCTAACATACTCATGAAAATGGTTGGCAGCAGTGGTGTTGTAACAATTGGTTACTTTACAAACTAATAGGTACCTCAAACTACGATAGTTTTTATAGTAAAATAATAGGTACCTACGTCTCCGTGTAGTATCAATGTACACTAATCTATACTTATATTATAAAGAGGAAAGATTTGTTTGTTGGTTTGTTTGAATTGAATAGGCTCCGAAACTACTGGACCGATTTGAAAATTCTTTCACCATTAGAATCCTACATTACCTGATGAACATAGGCTATAGAATATACCCGTGTGAAGCCGGGGCGGACCACTAGAACATAATAACCTGACAAAACGACTCGTGGTCTCTCGTCGTCATTACGAGTTTATGTCCTACAAAGTCAATAGTCAATAGTTATGTTTCTGTTTATCACGTATCTTTTTGTGTTTCCCTTTTTTGTAAAATACGTGTGTGGCTATAAATAAATTCTTTATTCTTTAGTTTTTATTTAAGAAATAATTTCAGTCCGACACCATTCTTCATGTCAAAAATCTTGAACATCCAGCAAACCGCTTACACACTAATTTGCCAATTTGCTGACCACAGCGAGCTTTCGTGGCCCACACTTTGGCATTTTTTCACCTCCGCATTTACAAGGGCCGTTAAAAATGCTGTAACACGTTATTTCAGATTGTTCCAAGATTTTCAATGAGCAATATCGAAGCAGTTTACATTTTAATAGGCATGCGAGCGGATTCCTGTAACCAGGAACTACTTGTGTGCAAAAAGAGATACCTCGCTCGGGAGATGTTTGAATGACATTGCTTTTAGAGTGGGCTTGGAATTACTAGAAGTGGCATGCAACGAAAACAGACACCCAATCATTTATTTCTCTTTATTTCTAAACGGAGGCTTTACCAAGTTGTTTTGTTTTGAATACCTATTTTATTTACGTATCTGAATGGAATGAAATGAAAGGAAGATTTCTGTTATAGTTTTATTTCATTTGTCACGTCTCTTGTTACTTAGTTATTTTAAAATAATGTCAGAATGATACAGGTATGATGTGCAAAAATCTTTCAACACCGAAGCTTCACCTAGATGCAATTTTATTTTATTCACAAACCGTTTAGTTTCGGATCCTATAGGATGTCCATCTTGTTAGAAAATTCGGCCATTTCTAACAATCTTGCTTGTGTCTATATTAATCAATTCATTCACTGTGCGATGATATTACGTCATAAAAATGACGGATAGGTATGTAAGTGCACGTTACGAGTTCAGCACAAAAAACAGTATGATAACGTGACGGCACGAGAGTGTTAAGGAATCAGTAGGACAGGTAGAACGCATTGGCAACTAAAATGTTATAAGCATTAGGGTTCGAGTTCCGCCGAAACCGAAAATTTTTGGGAACTTATTTCATTTCTTAAGTGCACTATAACATAAACCTCAAATATAGGATGTTTAAAACCAGTACCTACTTTTTTTGAGCCAGAGGATTTTATTTTCTTCATCATCATCATCATCATCAGCCTATGTTGGTTCACAGCTGGACATAGGCGTCCCGTAACGAGCGCCATAGCGCTCTGTCTTCAGTTTGACGCATCCAAAATCTGCCGTCTTTCGCAGGTCGTCATCCCACCTGGCTGGAGGGCGTTAGCAAAAACTGGTTCCAACCACATCTTAACCTTTGCTACTGTACCTACAACTAATCAGCTTCGCTACTGTTGAACATATCAGCTTCGCTACCGTAGAACACATAAGCTGCGCTTCTGTCCAACTTCTGTCCGTGAATCGCAGGCTCTCACGCGTTTCATTCATAGTGCCGAGCGGATGCTGCGAGCGATCCAGAGCGGCTTTGGAATGAGGAATTGTAGACACATAGATCACGACTGAAAGGCTATATTTCATAACTATATCATTCTAAACTTTTATACGAGTTGTTTCTAGTTTCTGGTGAAAAAAGCGTGCGAAGGTTCGCAGTCAAACGCGCAAACAATGTGGGCAATAGCCCACGTTGTCTGATAAGACAGAGCTTTTGTTATAACAGTACTACTATAAATAGTGATGCCGCCGTGATTATGGGTACTAGATGACTGCTAAACTTAGATAGATAGATACTCTTTATTATACCACACAAACACAAAATACAATACAGAAGGAAATGCTGGGAATCAAAGAAGTACAAAGGGCGGCCTTTTTGCTTTGAGCGATCTCTTTCAGGCACAAACTACAATATAGACGTTGGCGTTTGAGTAATAGGAAAACTAAACAATATAGGTACTTCATACAATACATTTAATAGATATTTGTATTACATACAAATATATTTTTGATTTTTTGGGAGACAATGATGGCTTCAGGAGCCAGCTACTCCTTTGTGACTGGTGTGCTGAATAATATTAAAGAATTAATATCACTGTGTTAAGAAAAAGTCGGTGTTGCTTTAAGGTATCGGAGGTCCTATGTTGTAACACACATCCGACATCTCAACACCAATTAAAATCAGTTTTGAACTCTTAATTAGTCCACGAATAGTCCAACTAATCAACACAATCATGTTCCCGATATGGGTACATACATACATACTATCTAAAACAAGCTTTCTATAGATAAAACTTAAATTTGAGATTATAAAGAAATAATGTTACTCGTAAAACTGGACTTTATTATGCCATCAATCTTGTAATGTAGTGCTGGAGGTAACAGCAATATTACCTACCTTAACGATACAGGACCAGGCACTGCCAGACCAGGCACTATAGCAGTGCCTGGTCCTGTATTGGTAAGGTGGGCAATTTTGCCGTTCCAGTATTGTAAGTAAAAGATAGGTACATCATTCAATGTAGTGGAGATAGTCAATGAAATGACAGTGAGCATTTGCTTTTGAGAAAAAAAAAACAATATTAAATAAAAGTACCTAATGATACCTATGATTATTAAAAAAAATAGTAATATATATATGTCCTAGTCCTAGCCGAATTTCAACCACGGTGACCAGTTTCAACGGAGGCTAGATAGGTACGCGCTACGCAGGACATATTATAGTGCGCAAGTGTGCATGCAAATACAGGTGCACTTCTATTATCCTATATATTTCTATAATTCGATGGGACGGCAGACCGACACAACTGGGAATAGTAATAAAGAAATAAGAAAAAAGTAGATGGCAGAGTCGTAGTTTTCTGGATTTCAAACTAGGCTTATGGTAAGCAGTCTTTTTTAAATTATATATGAAAACAGTTATATTATTAGAAATATTTATTAGGTTTGCATAAATCACAACACAATACATAAACTCATGATAGGTACCAAACTTTTTCAATATCACAGTGAGGTAGAGAAATATACCGTGTGCACTCGCTCTACTAAAAATATCAAGTCCCTCTCAAAATCGTGTGTGTTCTATTAAAACATAATTTTTAAGATTAATTATTATTCTAGGAAATAATTGAAAATTAAGTCTGTGAACGGCAGTAAAACCTTAAAATTAAATCTAACGAGAGAATCCCGTCCTTATCATGGCACAAAATATAACGGGCCGCATTAAAAAAAGGTTCAAAAAACTTTTTAAGTTATAAACCATTTCTGTGAATTTTTCGTTGATTGAATGAAGTCGTCTGTGGACTAGCTTCTAGCTTCATGTTCATTTTTTCTAGTTTTTTTCTCACGCGTAAATCTATTTAAATCCATTCATTGTTTCAATAAATATTTAGACACAATCTCTCTCATCGCCTTATCTCCTCCGCCTCTAATCTATTATAGAATAATAATGTCATTATCTTGTTCTGTCTGTCTGTCCTATCTTATCTTTGATTTTTGGGTTTTTATATCGGCCTGAACAAGATTTGGAGATGTCATATTAGTTGGAACTTGCATCATATTAATCTTCCAAAATTACCAATTAAACATAATAATCCTGTTTATTTTGATTTTGATGATACGAGATTAGTAGAACAATTATTTTTCCTCGTAATACGTAAAATGTAAGTATTTAGGTACTTACAAACTACCTACAAAGTTTGCAATACGTTGTATAGCAAATTCAATTCAAATAGCTATGGCGCTCATTAGGGGAGGCCTATGTCCAGCTGTGGACTGATATAGGCTGATGATGATGTATAGCAAATTCATACTGTTGGAAAGCCTCATGATAAGAAACCTCCCATTTGATTGGACGAGGAGAGTATTTGACGATAGTATAGAGTCTTGATCGTGACGTCTCTTATTTGTATGGGATTTGAGTAGTTCCCTGTCCGCACGATATAGGCGTTCTGTACCAAAACCTGTGGGAAAATGAGACGTCACGATCACGTTTCGTTTCTATCATCAAACAAACTCACCCGTTGATAATGTTTTGTATCTTCTAACAGGGCTAGCAAATATACGTAGCATGAAATACAAACGATTTTATCGAAATAAATGTTTTCATGTATATTAACTATTCAGAAGAGATGAAGAGACGAGAAAATATTAGAAGAATTTGTTTTGAGTTTAACATAAGAATAGTGTAAATGTTTATCTATTTAAAAGTCCCTTTGAAGAAACCTCTAGCAACTTAATTTTATTGTAGTAACTATCGTAGTTTAACGAATTCATTATGACTGTAAGCGGATTAACGACATACGAATCTTGTTTCATTCCTCGTTTAGGCCTGAAATGTTGCCAGGCCCGAATTCCACTGAATTAATCACCATAACAATGATATCGTTTCAAAATGAAACATTTTGGCATTTTTCCTTTCAAAAAAGTCAAAAGTCAATAACTTTATTTCTTTAGGCTTACAAAAAAGCACTTAGACAAGTCAAATTTTATACAAAAATAACAAGTTTATAAATAGTAATTATCAAACAAGAAACAAAAGTGTTATTGATTTTGTTCGCTTCAATTTTTTGTCCACTCGTGGACACTTTGATGAAACAAACTACAGGTAGGGACGCGTGTCCAATGTGTCAAGGTCCATTATATCAATCTCTCCGTGTAAATAGCACCGCACGCTAGTATGTGCGTATGCGCGTGTATTTACACTAGTCTAGATAGTTCTAGAGTTTCTTCACAGATTACCTCATCTATGAACGATTCTGTGACGGTACTAATGTCATAGTAAAGCAATTGGTGAGCAGGATTCGGCCCATGTTCTCTAGCTACTTGTCAATGAAAAAAATACCACAAAGTTCCCACCCAAATTCCAGTAGCCAAAGGTTAAAACTAAACAGAGTATGTTTGTACGGATGTCAATACTAACTTTCGACCCATCAACACATAGTCGTCTACGGTCCCTGTAACGGAAAAACAGTGTAAAGTTTCATAAAGGCATGTGGAATCCTTTCGTTTGAAAACAAACACTGTGTCAACGATATTTCACTTTCGTTTAGAATTTTTATGAAGGAAGTGTTTGAATAGGGACGGTTTGAATCAAGTCCATTTGGTTTTTAACGGGGACTTTTAGTTATCGATATGTTGATAATGAATCTATTGTCATAAATTTGGTGATAACCCATAATATAACCTATTTAAATAATGTCAGGTGTTATTTGAAAAGTGTTTCAATGTGTTGTAGTTTTGAAAACCGTTGAAATAATATGGAATTCAACTGAAACAACCTAGTTTCTCGAAGATTTTGGCAAGATTTTGTCTTATAGTCAATTTTTTTAATTATTTTCCTTTTCAACGGTAGGTACTTGTTGCAGGTACCAATTTTCTACTCAGTTAATTATTATATTATAATTATAGATATTTGAGATTAGAAAATCTATTTCTTATGTCCTAGATTCTAATGTTCTGTTCCTAGCTTTAATAAATTCTGATAAAAAAATAATGAGTGACCTTTGATCTACCTAATTTTTAATCAAAATAATCGAGTGAATTAATTAGGTATGCGGCAATATCAATATTCAAACTTTACTACTATCAAGTCTGTTACCATAGCAACTAGGCATTAAAATAGTATCAATACCTTCTGAGTTTCTGACCATATCAAAAGCTATTCACAATCCAAACTCTAAAACCTATGCAAAGTCCAAAGTGACCCAAATGACCTTCCATTCAGCGAACTATTCATCGACTAGACTCGAAAATCCGAACACAAAAGTCTCGTGTCATTGCGCAATCTTATAATAAGGCCTATTCAGAGTACCTTGAATGCCGAGGGACATGCAATTCTGGACAAAAAAATGCTAAAATCAATAATAGTCGTGCACGTGTTAGGATCATGGATTGTGTTTTGAGATTTTCTCAAAGCGTCTTCGTGAGCCGGGGGTTGGTAGGCAGGTAGGTTTGGAACAGAAATTTGTGGAGTCGCTTTACGGGTGTAATGTTTTGTATCTATTTTTTTTTATGATCGACTAATAAAGGTGATGAGAACCTAATACTACAGAATTTTCCTAAAACAATAAATTTTCCTATCGATTTTAACAAGGCAATATGGTTTATTAAAGTTGAACAATTTTAGAAAATAGATTGGAGTGTAAATTTTAAATGTAATTATTTTATTCTGTAACTAATAAAGGTAAATTAACAATAATTGTTAATTTACCTTTATAGACCTTTTTTGTAGACAAAATTTTAATAGATCAGATACAATTGAAATAAATAAAAATCATGGCATAATAGTCTGGTCGAAGCGACGCGTGACCCGAGAGCTGGTGAGTATCTGGAACAGTGCATCAGCATTGCTATACAGCGGGGCAATGCAGCTAGCGTCTTGGGCACGCTTCCAACTGGTATTGATATGGATCAGTTGAGCTACCTCTAGATTGTTTGCAACAGTCTGCAGTTAGCTCAATTGTTTCAATTGTAAATACTAGTTTCATGTTAATTCTTTTATTTGATTGTAATTTTCTTTGTTAAATAAGTGGCATAATTCTGATAACATCGATTTAAAATTGTTGCTGGCATGGGGTTGCAGGTCCGTAATTTAGTGAAGATGGATCTCAGGCAGCATTACTATGTTTCATTCCCTGATTCTGCACAATGAAATTGTATACAATTATAACGGCCAAATTGTAACTGTCTTCTAACAAAACTCAGACGTTGCGTTCCTTACAATAAAAAACACAAAAGCAGGTAATTTTATCGAAATTCGGTGCATTTTACGACAAAACCCGAGCCATTTTTTCCAGGAATATTTTTTAATAAATAGGTCAGCAGGTTTTAGCTGAAATTTCTATCATTAACCTTTCCGCGGAAGGTATTTACGGAAAATTTATTGTTTTTTAATCAAGAGATGATGTAATATCCAAAAGTGTGACTGGACGAATTTGTAGCTAAAATTATAGTGATAACATCTATTGATTGCGACTTAATCCGCTGTTATCGATGATTTTTTCCTTGGGTATATTTATAATAATAGATACGATTTATTTTTAAGAATGCGGCTTTCAGTAATCGATATAATGATAATGATAAATGACAATGCAATAAACACTGAAAGGTGAAAACCCCTTGTTTGGGGGGAGGTAAATAAAAAAAATGCAGATCGACTTATTTTAACTGGTATTGATATGGATCAGTTGAGATACCTGTAGATTGTTTGCATCAGTCTGCAGTAACCTACCTCAATTGTTTTATTTGTATATACTAGTTTTAATTTTATTCTATCATTTGATTATAATTTTCTTTAATAATAAAGAGTTACTTTTAAAAGATAATCTTATTTTAATAACATTGCAATAACTAAATTAATCAATTACGACTTGTATATTATATCTATTTCCTAAAAATTTACAACTTCTGTATAGCAAATTAAATAATATACGGTATTTCGTTCGTGAGCACAAATAAAAATAAAGCCGGCCATATGCGAGTCGGATTCGCGCACGAAGGGTTCCGTACCATTATCTTTAGAAACGGCAAAAAAATCACGTTTGTTGTACGTTAAACATTTGTTTTATTTTAATCTAATTATTTATTTTAAAAGTTATTATCTGATTAAATATTCAAGCGTCTGTTGCCGTTATCAAAAACGAGCAAAAGTATCACGTTTGTTGTATGGGAGCCCCCTTAAATATTAATTTTATTCTGTTTTTTAGTATTAATTGTTAAAGCGGAAACAGAAATACATCATCTGTGAAAATTTCAATCTTTCTGTCTAACTATCACGGTTCATGAGATACAACCTGGTGACAAACGAACATCGGAGTCTTAGTAATAGGGTCCCGTTTTACCCTTTCGGTACGGAATCCTAAAAATACACTTACCGAAACCAAATTTTAATTCCATACCGGAAGAAAATAAACGCACGGTTATGAAATTAAAAAGAACCAATAAAGTACCTACATATATACTTGAACCGCGATATTCGAGGGTAACTCTTGCCTCAAGTCCGTTTAAATGAGTTTATAACGAGATCCTCGTTGAGGCGAACCATTTGATTTAAAATTTGCCGCTTATTAAAAGTTTTTGTTCCGTAATCGTTTTAAGGCTATCTAATTAGGTTTTTATTAATCGCAACAGTGTGGAAAATGCTAAATTACCATTTGTGGAGGCAAGAGCCGTGGTGGAGGAAGATTACAATTTAGTACTTTAGAGGTATCATAAAACGGAGTACGTAATTAATGTTTGCTGAAGATTTTAACAATTTCAATAACATCGTTACAGGTTATGTGCAAAAAGACAGGAATGGAAGGGAGTACAAAGCGTAATTTGTTTGGATAAAACAAAAATAATGGCTTGCGAAACTTGAGTACACTCAGCCGGTTAAATACTGAAGATATAGATACTCAACTATGGCAAAAAAGTGTCGCAACATCCATCATAGCTGCTGCTTCCATTGGTATCCTTTTAAAAATATTGAGAGGCACCAGCAGGGCTCGAACATTTTTTTTTTAGTCTATAGAACTGCTCGAACCGAAGCATATTCTTTTACCAAAGTGGGAACTCCGATTTACCCTAAAATTTTGCGTAGGAATGTATTGGGATCCTTATAATTAAATTAATCAACATTGCCATTCAGCGGGGCAATGCAGCCAGCGTCTTGGGGACGCTTCCAACTGGTATTAATATGGATTAGTAGAGTTACCTGTAGATTGCTCGCAACAGTCTGCAGTTATCTCAATTGTTTCAATTGTTACTACTTTTAATTTGATCCCATCAGTCCCATCTATCAATGCATTCTAGGTTCTAACCAGACCACTCCTAGTGCCTAAGCATAACTCCGTAGAGGAGAATAAACCTCTCACATAACAAAATAAACAATATTAATAAATAATGGTTCCCATACACTCTCACACACTCACGCACACATACGCCAACACACGAATTAGAAACTTTAATGTAATTTTAGAATCTTTAATAACTTTAGAATATTTAATGTAACTTTAGAAACTTTAATGTACTATGTTAGATTGTAATAACCAGCAATTTAAACCATTACTAGATTAATAAATAAGTAGCTTTTAAGATTAGCTAGTAATTACTATTTTTGTATTATTCAGGAATAAGAATAAGCATCAGGAATCTAGGAGTTGGTCGTTGTCACTACCACACAGTTTTTTAAGCTTCGGTAGTGACATCGTTTCAAAGCATCAATGATCCTTCTGTAAAATGTTCTGAATAAAATGATTTTTATTTAAAAAAAAAAAAAAAAAAAATGCTCCCCAAGCTAAGCAGAGCTTGTGCTATGGGTACTAGATAGTTAAACTACATAGATTTTTTTATTATCGTTAGGAAACACTGGGAACACCCTGAAATTTGTTCGACCTGTAGATATTTAATATCTCCAGGTCGAACAAATATTTGTCCCGAGGCAGGAATCGAACCCGCAACCTCCTACGCCGCCGTGAAAAGCAAGACATAAGTGCAAAAACTGCAGTAATTTATTTACTCCGCCGACTGTCCAACTACCACTATTAACAATTACCGTACAACTAGCCACAATTAAAATCGTTTTATTAACAGTTAATGTCCTGGCGGGAAATATAATAAACATCGCAGAGAATGCAGGGTACAGTATTGCCTGTGGACTTCCGGTCAGCACTTTTTCCCGACAAAATTGTTCAGTCTATTTATATAGCGGGACATTTTCTAGGCAAAAATAGCTTTGTTTTTTCAGGGTCACTAGTGTCTTGAGACTCTGGGTTGGCAAATAATAAAAGGGAAAAGTTTCTGAGAACGTGACAGTTCACAACTGCTTCATTGTCAAAGAATTGTGAATTGAAACTCTATTGGATCGCCTTCAAACTACGTCAATTAATTTTTAAAAATTCTTCAATCTTGGAGTCTTCGATTCTAGGGTGAATAAGTTTTTTTCTGGGGAAATGTGCAGGTCGGTCGAAATGTCTCGGTCTTAGGCCACATCTTCACTCTTCTTAGGGCTAAAGACGCTAAATGTATGGAAGGGAACGAAAATAATTATAGTTTTCGTAAACTATGCAAAACTCATTCTAAGGCTTGATATTAGATAGATTCTAAGGTTGGTGGCCCAGGTGTACCAAAAGTTGTTCTTATTTAGAGGGCTTGTGTTGTGATTTATAATTACATCCCCTATAAAAATATGTCATTATTAGTAATGCTGTGTTTTTTTTTCATTCTGATTTATGAAAACCTAAAATAAATCACCTAAAATAAATCACCTAAAACAATTAACAAACGAACCTAAAACCAATGACTAGGTTTTTCGATTCAACTTAAAATTTGATATTTTTTAACCGGTCGTTATTTCAACCACTACTGTAGAAATTGATTTTTATATTATTTTATGTTTACCTAGAAACAAAGGTGCAAAGTGTAGGTACTTGAAAATCAAGTCAATTAAGGTCAATTTTGCGCGCTATAACTGTGCTTACCGATACTTGATTTTAAATTGCGGGTTAAGTCGTCTTCATTAAAATTAAATTGACCAAAATATTCGCATCTTAAAGTGACAAGTCCTGCATTAAAATACGTAGAGTTGCGCTTATTAACAAATATCGATATCGACTATTTTAAGAATGTAAAGCTCAAATTCTCACTCTTCAAGAAAAACCTGAATTTATTATCGGAATGTCAAGTTGCGATTCGAAGAATACACATAAAGTCGCGGACATACTCAGTGATGATTGATATTTAATCAAACTTGTCAATCTTGCTTTTAGAATCTTACAATAATTAGAATTTTAAAATGTTTAACATTTCTCCAATTCTAGTTTCATTCCAAAAATTTTTTTCCTGGATAAATAAATATCTATGAGTTTATAGGATGCCCGCAAGTTACCTGCCATTTATATTATTTTCGAAGTGAAAAAAAACTTCTAATTCTGTTCTAATTCTAATTCTGAATAATATTTAGTGAGGTAAATCCATTACGCAAGAACTACAAACTAGTATAATAATTTATAAACTATGATTATATTGGTAAAAAGTTAGCTCCCAAAAAACTTTGTTATAGTAATAAATATTAGATTTTAACAATAAGTATGCCTACATAAATAGTTCGTCTAAAAATAGTACATAAATAAAACTCTTAAGTCCGAAATACCCAGAATGGATATTCCGAATCTCAAACATATTTTATGAAGAAAATTCGTTTTAAAAAACACGATAAAAAAACTGCTAAATATCATAAATAAGTAGGTACCATTAATTCGAGAAAAACACGACATTGTATCAAAGCCTTATCAACCGGTTACTCGCGTGGTTCGACGTCAGACCTACAATGGACAATCATTGTGAATGAATTGTAATAAGAACAAATTTAATTGATGCCTGGACCATTGGACCGGTAGCTTACGCGGAAAACAGGTTTCAGAAAGTCAAGTTTCTTGTTCTAGTTCAAGCACCTTGGCTGAAATTTTCAACACCGTTAGGTATTCAATATCTAAAAGCTTTCAAGCTAAACAGTATACAGAAAACAAAAAGCGATCGCACTAGTTTAAGAAAATACCTATAAATACTTCCTTTACATTTATGCTAGCCTAGTACCTAGCTTAGTAAATGTTGTGGTGTTAGTGTTGATGATTCCTATCACACATACTTACACAGCACAGTGGTAGTACGGGTTCGTATCCAGCAAGCTAAGCAGAGCTTGTGTTATGGGTACTAGATAACTGGTATACAAAATATAATACAATACATAGATAAATAGTTTTTTATTATATATAGAAAACAACCAGAACACCTGGAAAAAATACCTGCAGATCGTACAAACATTTGTCCCAAGGCGAGAATCGAACCTGCAACCTCCTGCGTCGCAGGCGGACCTTCGCCCACCGCGCCGCAGAGGTCGTCAAGATTATATTTTTTAATCATTAACAACAAATAAAAATAGTCAGTTTTTAAAGTCACATGCATAAATATCCTATCGTCGTCGTCGGCGGGTGTCACACTCTTCAATAGCTGGATAAATCATCACCCCAATTGTCTATTCCTCCCATTTGAATCACATTTCTCGGAATCAATCAAGACCCGCCTCAATCGGAAGCTGGTTCAATAGGCACAATCATCATTGCATCATCGGGAGTCATCGCCGGATGTTGTTAGCCTGATTAGCCGCCTCTTTGAGCTGGTTCATCGGACAAGTTCAACAATTAACTCAGTGTATGACTGCAATGAACGATGTTTTAAAGAGCTGTAAGGTATAGAAGGAGCTAGGGCAAAACGTCTTGGACGTCTTCAAGTGAGCGATGTCTATTTCTATTTTGAACTCTGCTTGTGTCCGTAGTTTCACACGCTATTTATAAACGGATATTTCTTTGTATGTTATTTGAGATCGAGAACTACATAAATGTTGTTTTACTTATACTGAAAAAGTAGGTCACAAATGTCTAGCTAAACCTTCGCAACTATAACATTTATACGTAATAGTGTTATACTCTGAAGAACGTCCGATACTTACGGCATATTGAACAAAATACGTACCTACATAAATGTAAGCCTTATCAGTTATCATACTTTGATATATTTTGAACTTATAATTTCGTTACATTGTTTTATAAGAATCATAGAAAGCGGCGCATAAAATGACGAATAAGATGATTATTAGCGTGTCATGAGTAGTTATGGCGTGTAATTACTTAAATATAATTTCTACGGTCCTTCTATCCTTTACAACTGAATATACACTCGTTCTTCAAACACTGTGACACAAGAAGGCTAACAAATTGAGATTAATTCAAGACTGCTCTCGAGTCATAATCGTTTACTCGGCCCATTGAGATCATAACCAACTATATTATTGTCTGCAAGTCTGTCCGTTCATTGGAAATTACGAGTTTTGTTATTTACTGCACGACAAGAAACTAAATTGGTTTTAATTTTGCTTCTGAACTAATTTCATTAACGTAAAGACTTTATTTGTCGGTGAGGTATGGAAAAATGGTAGTTGTAGACATCGGTTATTAACTTGGAATAGGGGAATACAGTCTTTTGTTAGGGTTATTACTACCTGGTTGATTTAGGAATATTAATTACTAGCAGCGCCTCGCGATTTCACCCGCGTAGTTTCCGTTCCCGTGGGTATTCCGGATAAAAAGTAGCCTATGTTCTATTCCAGACTATAATCTAACTCTGTGCCAATTTTCATCCAAATCCGTTCAACCGTTCTGGCGTGATTGAGTAACAAACATCCATCCATCTATCCATCCATCCAAACTTTCACATTTATAATATTAGTGGGATATATTAATTGGAAATGCTGTAAAATCTGCAAGCAAGAAACGTGTTCTCTTTTCTAATTTAATGATACTTATTGAAAGATAGTGCATAAAATTAAGGGACTAAGATCTAACACACTATGAGTTCTCCATAGTTAACGTTAACTTTAGATGTTACAAAACTCTAAAGGTGCAAGCGCACTACGCGTCAGCGGAACTGCGCAGCCGCGGCACTGCCCGTCAAATTAGAACAAATGACGAAAAAGGCCGCGCGGCTTATTTGGTGATTTTGTTCTAATTTGACATAAAGTGCCGCGGACGCGCAGTTCCGTTGTCGCGTAGTGCGTTTCCACCTTAAAAGCTACGTTGTTTTTCATACATTTAATGCATTGCATGCAGCATCCACTCCATATTCTGATATATTTCTTTGTATGACGACGATCCAACATTTTCTTTCGCACTGTTACAATACAATCTCGAATTTTTTTACCGTTTTCGTAGTTTGCAAACTGATTCTACTTGTACTGTCAGACAAACTCAGAGTTTTCTTTTTTGTCTGCTGCAACCTGACTTTATACTCTCCTGAAAGATCGCTGATCTACTTATTTAATAGAAAGTCAAACAAAACCATAGACAGCTACTAGTCAAGAAAGATAGTTTATGTTGCGCAACATAACCGTTTAACCCCTCAATTGCTGGCGTCCCATGCCCCATGTGTTGGGGCTATTTATAGCCTGGTTTAATTGTACTATGAAATTCTTAGAGCATCAAACTATTTATAAAACATAATGGGCTATGACTCCAATATTGAACTGTACAATAGGCTTAAAATTGCATTGCAAACAAAAAAAAAATGCTTAGGTAGAGTTTTTTTTGTATCTTTTAGTTTTAAAGAATTATGAGGGGTAATGCCCATAATCCCCACGCTGGGCATGCGTGTTAGGGATCGCAGTTCAGTGGTAGACCTATTTTGCAAGAGGCGCTGCTGCCCGTCCCCCGGTGTATGTCCCTTAGTCGCCTCTTAGGCCCGTATTATGAAAGCTTCCCCAAGCATTACTTAAGCAGTCATTACGTGATCTCTACTCAAGCGTTAATTACTCAAGTAATGCTTGGTAACCGTTCAATAATATGTCTAAGCGGTACTCAAGCAGAGCTCGATGACTGAGCATGCTTTCATAATACGGGCCTTAGACAACCACGGGAAGAGTCGGAGTGGTGCGAATTCTAAACTAACTATATAATAGTTAGTTGGGTTATTAGTGAATCAGTAACACTACAACGACCTGCAGGTCCTAATTCTTAAAAAAAAAACAATATCCCTGTATATAAGAACGCATATTACGTGGCACCTTGTATTATCTTGCAGAATTAGGAAATAAAAATACAAACATACTAACATAGGGTGCTAACCTCATAACATAACCCTCCCCTGTTGATAGTCGGGTAAAAAACACTTATTCACAATTTTAACCAAAGTTATATGCAATCAGCACGTTTTTACGGATAAAGCTTAGTTAGGGTACTCTGTTAAAAAATGTCCCGATGCCCTCTAGATGTTTATACACTTTATACCCAGCTGAATGCTCGCCGAAATTCTTTAGACATCTTATTGAATACGTCGTCCATTGTTATAATCACGTATTGTAGCTTTTGTAAAGCTTTGTTGTGATAATTACGTTTGTTGGTTTTAAGTGGGTAAACAAACGTTGTTATCAGATTTTTGTCTTCTTTGACACAGTGGAGACAAAACAGCTCGAGCACTGTAAAGTGTACGAACTGTTTTGTCGCAACGATTGAATACTTTCGTTTTCAAGCATTGCGGTATGGATGACGAGAAGACTCGACGTAGTTTTCCAAACGCTGCCCAACTTAGCTGGAATCTCCTCGTGGCTTCCTTCTCGAGATTGTTCTTACCCAACTGCAGAATCTGCCCTAGGTAAGTGAACTCGGAAACAATTTCGAGAAGGTGGCCATGTACGACAACCGGTCCCGGATCAATGTGGCCATTGATCATGACCTTGGTTTTATCCAAGTTCATGCCAAGACCGATGCGTCGCGAGGCTGAAGCTAGGCCGTCCAGCATCTGGTTCAGCTCCTGAGATGGCTTGATGCGATTGTCAAACTGACCCCAGGGCTCAGTTATTAGCCTACATTATTCTTATATTATACTTAACAATGTAATGCTATATGCCCGTCATATACTTTCGTATGTGATAAAAATATATTATGATTTTATAGTTACTTCCCACAAAAAAGCAAAGTCATTTCGAATGGTTTTCATTAAGAGAGAAAAAATTTTACACTATCATTTTATAGGAAAAATATGTTATTTTGTCAGTCTTATTATCACCCATTAATATGCGATTTATCTTGTGGTAAATAAACCAGCTGATTCAAAAGAGCTGCACTTAGAGTTGCCCAGGGCTTTCCGCTGTCACCCTAATTCTATGTTACATTGTTGGAAACATTCCGTGAGTTTGTGCAAAGGAACAATTATACAAAAATACAATTCTCTTGGTAACAATGTTACTTCTAATTCAAGTTTTTTGTCGGCTTTGGATTTGTGCAAATTGCTAACCACAGCGCTTGTTAATGTGAATTCCATGTTCTGGTCCCTCAATGTACTTCCTATCACAACACGACACCCCAAGCTCTGTCCTTGACCTTGCTACGGCCGTGACCCCATTATCAGGCGTTCCTACTCCCCTAACCTACAAATATAGCCGATGTACTCTATTTAGGGACTGATAAGCTCAGACTAAACAGAGTTAGGGTAGAGTGGGGCAAAGTTATATATATTTGAATATCGTCTCGGAAACGTAAAATGATTTATAATGTTTTGTTCAGTTTGATAGTTACTTTATGAGGAAGCATTTCATTATCATCATCAACAGTCTGTACCAGTCCACTGCTGGGCGTAGGCTTCCCCTGATAAGCACCTTATTTGCCCTTGCCCAAAGAGTTGATTGATTGATGTTAAACAATAAAATAAAATAATGCTGGTCATTTCACACAGCACCACAGGTGCGAGAGTTTGTTTGTTATACTGCTAGAATACTATACATTCATGCAAGTGTTGTATCATGTTTTAGACAATACCCAGAACCAAATAAAATATTGACCTCAGCGGGAATTGAACCTGCATCCTTCTACATCTCACGCAAATCACCCACTACATGACCAAAATCGTCTTGAAGGAAAAATATGAGATAGCTTTCCCAAATTTTTACCCTTAAGGTTCAAACATATTTCTAATGCTGCGTAGGTACATTACTCGTAATGTACCACGCAATGAAATGCGACTGGAGCATTTCACCAGTGTGAACGCACTGCGAGCATGAACCGAACTACCACACGCTTCTGTTATCGGTGTGCTCGCGAACTTAGTGTCAGTACCTAGTTTGGTCGTGTTCGCGCTCGTCTCAATACAACCCGTATACACTGGCGAACCGAGCTCACTGCGAGCCCCTTTGTGTACGTTTGAAAAACCGATCAATCGCGGATTGCACAAACACACAAATGCTCGTAGCGTGCTTGTTAAAGGCTCGGTTCGCGCTCGCAGGGCGTCTGTTATATTACATTACACACGTGTAGACTGATTTTTTTTTTCATTTATGATACATTTCATGTTTGTTGCTTATGTCTGTACGCGGTATAACCTTTACTAGATATTTGTTATGTTTAAGTGTATTTAGTTTATGAGCTTGCTGTTTAATTTTCTAGCAACACGTGGTGTGACCCGAGGGTATTGATAATTAAGTATCAGTAGAGCTGCCTCTAGATTCTTTACAACAGTCTACCAGTTAGCTCTACTGCTTGAAAAATATTTTATTATTTTTATAAAGGTTTTTAATTCATTATATCACCCTTATGAACTAAGTCTTTCATTACTAATCAGATTCTGATTTTTCTTTAAGAACTGCACTACATATTTCTATCAGCGCCCTGGCATCCAGGGCCACTGGTTCTGAAAGGATGCTGTTGCTGCCTCCTACCTTCCAAAAAATATGATGACAATCAAACAATGTTTGTCAAATTTCTTCGCCCCATTTATTTTTATTCTTTAATTCCAATTTTCTTAAATTTATTTATATATGAAACCTGCTAATTTGTAATGTCTGGGTGTACCGAATTAACAAGAGATAGCATCAAAAAAGTTTTTGGCTTTCTTGCAGTAACTGTAAATCAGCAAATCAAGAAATGTAAACCTCTTTGGATGTCCAATACCACAAGTAGCCAGTCTTAAACTCATGTCTGTCCATGACAATGAGGCTATCTCTCAAAAATTTGTAACGTTCTCCGAACAAACACTTTAAACTTGGTAGCTGATGCAATTTGTAGGCTCTACTTGATCGCACGCGGCGTACAAAGCACGGAATATGTAGTAATAATAAATAATACAGTGTAATACTTTTCGCCTTTCAATAGATGCTTCACTGATTTTCAATTGCAGAGTTTGATACATGATGTCACGAGTGTTCGACACGCCGCCGCCTCGATGGTCGACAGTAGCAGCAGAGGTTTTTCAACTTCCTTACAACGTGTTTCTCAATAACTGAGGATCGGTAACACCGCTTAAATTTTGTCTTCCTTAAAAAAAGGACGTCTTTAATTTTATATCCTACCTGGGTTAGGTTAGGTTAGGTAAGGTTTTTAATTTTATATCCTACCTGGGTTAGGTAAAATTTAAAGAGCAAGGTACCCATTCAATCTAAAGAGTGAATGGGTACCTTGCTAGACCTTCATACATACAAGAATAATAATGTTATTATTCTTGACTCTCACTTTGAAGTTTGAAGCTTAGAAAAAGATCCGCAACCGCTCATATATCTAAAGAAAAAACAGTCTTATTTTCGTTAATGTCGTAAAACTCAAGGATTTAAAAAATAAAAACACTATCTAGAAAAGAGCAAAATCAGCTTAAATCCCCTAACAACTGCAGTATGCTGGAAAAACGTCGTGTACAAGAGCTATCACCGTTTCCATTCAGTCCGACGTCGCCCACGCTTCATCAATATTGACTTGAGATAGCTAGGTACGACGCCGACCAAGGAAGTCCATGGATTTTATAATAATCAATGGTATTTCATTGGTTTTATGTAGAATTGAAAATCGATGTTCACTCGTAGAGCCGAGGCCTGCCGAATCTTGTGTTTTAGGCCAAGACCCACATGGGGTCGCTGAGCCACTGAAGTAATGTACTTTAATCAAAGCTGAGATTCTATCTCACAACAAATTAAGCTTAAGTGATCTTAAGAGCAAACATTTCAAGAAAACGGTTTAACGGGTATTAAAACCCTATAGCACAGATTTACAAAAATGTAAGAAAATACATAACTTTTCGGAACGTTCATGAAACAGAATCTAGTATCTCCTCTTAGTGTTTTGATTATCATAATCTCTTCTTTTTGTAAACAATATATCGAGTTTCGTTTCTATAACCAACATTAACTAAAGGTATTAGAACTTCGAAGTTTGTATTGATAACGACACTTAAAATCCGATTATCGATAAGGATGAATATCACCTATCTAACAAGGGTCGGTTGTACCATTCACATTTTAGTACGTAATGTAATTTTGTTATACTTGATAGGTGTGCAACGGTTTTAGATATCTACGTACTAGCACTTGGTATCTCTAGAACCTTAGCACTTGGTATCTCTAGAACTTTTAGGGATTTTTACTACAAGTGGGTTACGTTACGATAAATGAGAGAGCCACAAAACATATGAACTAAGCCGACAGGGTGTGAGTCTGGACTTTGGACCCAGAGACGATCAGCTTGAGTTTTTTTTAAACATCGATCTTTTTTAAAAAAAAGTACCTATTTTTTTGTTCTATTCGTGTTTTTTTACACGCACTCGTTTAAGAAAACACGAATAGGATGCGTTGTTTAACATTATAAAATGTCCTTTCTGATTCTTGATGTGGACAGTAGAAAGCCGGAGGGAGCTATAAATTATATTTTTGGCGCCAGAATTGAAGTCTTTTCTATTTTTTTATCAACCACGATTGAAGTACCTGGGCAAAGTTAACATCACCTGTGCATTACCAGCACGTGGCAAACCAAATAACCGTCACTTCAGTCATCATTCTTGCACCACCTATTGTTGACCAACTGTAGAATCTAACAAGTTGACTTCTTACCAAAGGATTGCCGAAAACATCTGGTAGTCGATTCATTGTCGATTTTAATGTCCTTAGGGGCCACTTGAACTACAAATTGTGATCTATAGAGCTCAATGGCTTCACGCCTTCAAATTCTGTGTAATTAGCTTTATCTTTTCGCAGCTTTGTGGCGTCGAGTAGTCATTTGTTCGACATTATTGTCTCTTTACTGGGCGAGGCCGCTAGGCGTTTTGTTTGCTTTAGAATCAAGAATGATACAGTGAAATTTAATCTTTAAATCGGTAGTAGAAGATTTAAAGTAGAACTTACCTATGAAGGCGCTAAGGACTTTTTGGTTGAGAGGAGAGTTGGTGTAAATCGTGAATGAATAGGTTTTGTCGCGTGACAAGCAGTGTATAGTAATAAAAGTAAGCAACTGTAAGACAATTTATTGTTCTCCCATTTAAGCGAATTTGTACCTTGTTATGCGGAACGGAAAACATGAATTGTAATTAACCAACAATTAGTTTAACGTGCAAAACAATTAATTTGAGATGATTGCAGCGATAATTTACGAACTGATGTAAATTACGAAAATAATGGTTATGGGAGCAAATTCTATATTGGTATTTCGGATTCAGGAAGCGAAACTTTATTGCTTTACATTCTTGAAATTTTCTCGAGTGTAAAGACGGTGGTTCGTAGATATTTTAAAGAACGCTTTGCGGCAAAAATGTTAACGATTTGAGAGATTTCCCAGCTGGAGTATTTATGTAGAGTAGTTAGTTTACGATCGGAATACATACGTAAAAAAAAACATTACTCGCTTTGTTTCGAACTAGTTTGCTAGAGTAAGGTGGCATCTCGTACACTCAAGGAAAGTCAAGCAAATAACATGAATACACACTTATTAAAATAAAGACAAAAATTTATCAACAGTAGGCTGACTGAAATTAGAGTCCTAAAACTAGACAAAAGAAAATTGAGAATATCGGAGGAAGCATATATTGTAGTTTACTACAATATATGCTAACTATATGCTAACTAATCTCTGCGTTTGAGTATTCAGCTTTTAAGCTGAATACTCAAACGCAGAGATTAGTTTTAAGAACATCTCAATCCGCGATACTTTGATAGATTTTCATTAAAAACTGTCAAATAATCACGACTTGGGATCCCAAGCCGAGATTATTTACTCGACTTTCTTTAATTTTTTACTCGACTTACTCGACTTGCTTTAATCTGAGTTTATAGTATCAGTATTTAGGGATAGCATGAGATACTGAGAGGAAATAGGTAGTTTTCGTAGCTGACGCACTAGAAGCAAGCAGAATGAAACTGTCACGATCTCGAAAACTTTTTCCTTTTTGATATTTTGCCCCCTACTCTAAAGTAAATCCGACTGAATCCGATGATGATGATGAATTCAAAGTTTTGAGAACTCTCTAAGTTTTCTAAGAAGAAATAATGAATCATTATCTAGTACAACGGTTCATTGTAACGGTTTCTAGAGAAATCTGGACAAAAGCTGATGAATTGCTAATGGAAGGTTACAATTTCAAATTATTCCGTCGTTAACGTCGCTAGTCGTGGAATTAATTTAGTTAGGTGACAAAGCCATTTTATTTCTACAATCCGTTCATAATTTTTGCAATTGATTCTACTCCTTAATAAAATGCCTAAAATAGAGAAGAAAAAGCAATAATAATAGAGATAAAATGGCTTCATAATTAGATACAATACCTACAATTCTATTATTATTATTTATAATGCTAAATTGTAAGTAAAAAAAGATAATGTGAGCGATAAAGTATTTTAGATTGACCATTAAAATAATTGTATCTAATAAAAATAATAAATTGTATGATCAATTTATTTATGAAATCAAATTAAATAATAAGCAATGCTTAGAACTGGTCTACAGTGTCAACTGAACTCTTCTCGAGCCATTTTGTACAAAGAAAAAAATATTAGTAAAAAATTCACAAAACCATAAGTCCATCAGAATTTAAAATACTAAGTTATATTCCGAAAAACAAGAGTTTCCTTTTGTTTTTCATACATATTATAATACATACATACATATTATAAGTCATAGAGAATACAGCCTTGGTCTCATAAATTCAAAAGATTCGGTCTTAAATGTAACAAAGAAAATGATTGCTGATGAATTGCACTAATTATTTGAACAATAACAAGCATTATAACAAATTGGCATAACAAAAGCTTTTATATGGGTGAAAGTATATCATTATGTTTTAAATTCATGATTTGCCACATAAAGGATTTGATGACTGTAATAAGGGCTTATAAACATTTTTGGAAAACAAAGTAGCACAATATAGTTATCAAATACAAAGAAATGAGTTTTTGTTTTCATAAAACTAAAACTCAAAATCGATCACCGAAAAACACAGTTAAAATTACTACACTACGTTTGCTGAGTGGTGGTCTCCACTTAAGAACACGTTTATTCCAACGGTGGTCGGTCCTTCTCGAGATATGGCCAGCCCACTGCCAATTTAGCTTGCTAATCCTCTGAGCTATGTCGATAACCCTGGTTCTCTGTCGGTTGTATTCGTTACGAATTCTATCCTTCAGAGAAACTCCGAGCATAGCTCTTTCCTTAGCTCGCTGCGTGACTTTAAACTGCTGGACAAGCCCTACCGTGAGTGTCCACGTCTTAGCCCCGTAGGTCATGACCGGTAGGACGCACTGATTGAAAACTTTCGTTTTCAAGCATTGTGGTATGGATGAAGAGAAGACCTTAATTGCTAACTAAACCGAAATAAGGTCGTGCTAATAGATATATTTATCTTCTGATTAATATTTTTAAAGCACTTGACCACATTGAGGTCGATCGGTTATTCCTAACTTCACTCTTGTGATGATAGAACTAATGAGAATCAAAAACAATGGAATTCCGCCAAGTAACCGAGTCATGCAAGCAAGTAGCTTCACAATTAAAAAGATCGTATCGACCGGACGCAACCAGAACTTATCAAGACGTCAAGTGAGAGTCAGCATACATTCAACAGAGTTCTGCTATTCATTTCTTCAACCGTTTTGGTTTCATGGTCTTAGATTTTTATTTTTGTTTTGAATTACTTGCATTACACTCAGGTGGTAAACACAAATTAATTCGCGAGGGTATCATATTGGCTGCATTTAATAAGGAATAAACCGAATAAACAACCCAATTGAATAAACCATTATATTATATTATATTAAAAAATTATGTATAAGTTATCGTTATCACTCATGAACTGTTTAGTTAAAACATTTTTTTTCTTTTCCTGTAAAACGAGTTTTGTGTTAGCTTACTCTCATCTCAAAAATGACACCGATTTACATATTTTGCATCAGAAATATGTTTTTTTTATTCCTTGTCCTACTTTTATTTACATTCGAGCGAGACTAGACGATGTGTGAAATGTATAATTGCATTGCTGTCTGTCTTCCAAATAAATATAAATAAAAAATAAAATAAATTCTTGTTCATTCTATTATTCTCGTTTCAGGTTCCGACCCCCAAAACCAAAAAGGCGTTCAAAAACACGAACACGATATTGTTATGAAGCAAAGATGAAGACCTTATTAACCACTTCAATCATCGGAGGCTTTGGATTGTTGTTATTAATTTATAGAAAGTCATCACGGCTCCATTAGGCGGCTGTGAGATCAAGCGTTTGATAGTCACAGTACGCAGTATGGTTTTATCAGAAAGACAAAAGGCAGATTTCTATATGCAGCATGAGCAAATTTTTGTCATGACATGACCTATCACGTGCCAGATTTCCTTCGAAACATTGTTTTGAAAGAAATATGACACGCGACGCCGCAAAAGATATTGAAAGTTTACAAAAATATGCCCAGCTCTTGCTGCCAAACAAAAACGCACTCCTTAAGAGGTATTGTGTGCTCTTTTTTATACTACACAGAGGAGGCACTTCAATGTTTATGTGCATTTAAAGTTTTATGTAGCATTAATTATTATAACTTCGTGTACAATTTTATTACAAGTTGCCAAATAAAATACCTACAAATAAAAAAAAATTGGAATCTAGTCTGTATTTGAAAACTTTCAAGAAACTCACTAATTCTTTAAGTCCAACTGGTGTCACCACACTGTGGTCGTCTGCAGAAGCCCTTGCGATTGCCCTAATGACCACGTGCTCCTAGTTAGCGGCCCTTTCGACCATTACTGGATTGATTTGGTATCACCGACACCATACCTTTATGGCTTTCACACTGAATACAAGTTTTATATGATTTGTTACGACCGAGTGGTGTTAAAGAAATATTTTGATTTAACGCAGTGCTTATAGGTATTGTATGTTTGATGTAGAGTGATGTAGAGTCTCAGTTTAATTTTAAACGAAAGTAGTTCATAAAATAAATAAATAATGCTGGGCAATTCACACAGAATTATCTAGCCCCAAGCTAAGCAGAGCTTGTGTTATGGGTACTAGATAACTGATATACATAATTATAATCTGATGATGATTATAATTATGTATATCAGTTATCAAGTACCCCCCCCCCTTCTTTAATAACACACTGCCTGTCCACAGCTGGACAAAGGCCTCCCCCTCCCCTAATGAGCGCCATAGCGCCCTGTCTTCAGCTTGCTGCATCCAGCATCTACCAGCAGTCTTTCGCTAATCATCATCCCACCTGGTTGGTACATAATTGAATACAATACGTATAAAAATCTTTTTATTATACATAGAAAATGACCAGAACACCCTGAACTATGAAGAAATGTCTGCAGATCGTACAAACGAAGAGAAATTCGAGATATTGAACCCGCAATCTCCTGCGTCGCAAGCGGATCTTTGCCCACCGCGCCACAGAGGTCGTCAGAAATAACTAGTTATCATGGATTAAAGTAATTTAATACCATTAGTATAACCTAAGTCTAGGTACATAGTTTCAGAGCTTAGCACAAATGAAGTCAAAGGAAACGAATGCTTTTGACGGTTAGTTATTCTGCGCACGCGCATTCAGAAGTAACTATATGTAGAATGTATATTTCATAAAAAATATTCTGAAATTCGTTGACTCTTTTGACGCATTCTGGTAGAAAATCAATGATTTTTTTAACTGAGTACCTACTTATTTATTATTAAGGTAAAAGAAAAGAAAGGTAGATAGGTAAAATGCAGTACCTCCATGAAACATTAGATACCTATCGACCACGTCAAAGCTCAAGCATTAAAATAGTTACCGCCCACAGCCAGTTCCAATCGAGATGAAAAATCTGTACAAAACGGATGTATTTTATTATCTGTGGGAAATACAACCAATTAAAACGATACTACTAGGCAGTAAAATATCGGAAGACCACAATACCTTACTTACCACCAATTTATTCTTTCAGTGGACGGCGGCGCTAGCGGCTAACATTCTGATAGAAACAGGGAGAAAGATCGAAGTAACATTTTAGTACCAACTTTGTCCACCAGAACTACTAAAATGGTGGTAACGGTGGCAAATGAAAGTCCCCATCATTGTATTCTATATCAGCTTAGATCTCTCGAATTAATAAGTTGACACCTCATTAGATAGTGTCGTATGCAAATCGAATGTTCGAGCTTTTTGATCGTTATTTGACTATCGGACATCTATTAAAGATGTCTAAACGACTGACCGTTTTGTGTCGTCCTAAATTACTCGACGTGACTACTTAATTACGGTCAACCCTTTTAAAGGTAAAATATTAGAAGGTTGTAGTATACTGGGCTATTTAAATTATTGTTATAGTGTATATGGGTCTTATGTTGTTATTAAGTGTGAGGTTATGACACCGTATATGATCATATGCTAGGATACGGAAGGTTTAGAAATGATGTTTTTTTCAATATTTTGTTATTGATGTTTATGATAGTTGAGAAATTTTTGGTTCGGAGTTTTGATACTTTTACTTACTAAAACCAATATGGCGTGTTTTAAATAAGATTTTTTAATTATTTTATGTGTATTGTAAACTAGTTTTCTAGTTAATAGTAACGTTTAGACGCACATTGACTAATACGCATAATGACCAATGAAAAAAACATCATGAATACGTAAATGACCAATTGCAAAATAACCAATACGTGAAATGACCAACGTGAAATCACCAATACGCCGAATGACCACTATGTAAATAAACCAATTTTTTAACCTCGATGCAAAGTAAGCGTCGTGGTTCTGTGAATTTTAGCAAAATGTAATTGACTTTAGTTTTAATAACCATGATAGTTTTAAAAGTTTGAACTATTGGTTATAAATAAAAAAATATAAAAAAACACAAATATGACATGTGACCAATAACCACAAAAAAAGGCAACGAATAAATAAATCATCAGGAAATTTTGTAAGTCTTGCAAAAAGAAAGAATGAAAAGTTTCGATGCAACATGTTTCTGTCTTAGACGAACTTACCTACGTAGGCACTAATTAGTTATTATTTTATGTATTACCCTTATAAATCATATTTATTACAATGATTACAAAAGAATAGATTAATATATATTTTACAAAATTATAATCTTAGCTAAAAGAAACAAATTCTGACAAATTAAATATATACAGCTTTATTGTAAAATTTGTAAGGTACCTATCAAATTCTCACACAATAAATGTAATTATTATATTTCAATTTCATCAATCATAATGTTACATATAAGTCACTTAAAAACGGCCAATTAAAGATTAAACTCAATCAGTAATGGTCCATAAAAGGCTACTTACATACAAAATTTAATACAGTTCTGTATTGGAAACACAAGATTACGTTCATGAGATGATCTGGGCTTCATAATAATAGGTATAATGACGCATAATAGGTCTAATGGTTTGATTGGCGTCATAAAATCGGAAGAATCGGCTAAAACGTTCACTTGGGTCTAAGCTGGTCCGGTCCTACCATGGGAGAAGAACTCGAATAGTTATGGAGTCTTATCATAAAAGTCGGCCGGCTGACAACGAGTTGACAAAGCACTGTTGCCTACCCTACAATATTCATACACCGAAATGTTGTACTAACCAGTAGGGCAGTTAAATACAAAAACTTTTATCAAAATCATCAGCCAATATTAGTCCACACAGGACATTAGGCCACAGCTGGACATAGGCGCTCCCCTAGCACTCTGTCTTTAGCTTGACGTATCCAGCATCTGCCTGCAGTCTTTCTCAGGTCGTCAACCCACCCGATCGGAGGGCGTATGGCAATGCTTATGCGCCACGCACAAATACTCATCAGACGACACTACTAAATTTGGTAGTTATTACATTTCATAGTAGGGGTAACAATTACCCACTGAGCATGGAGCTTTAATTAAATTAGTGTAATCACAGCTCCGCGATGATATTCATAGAGATATTATGGTTTAATAGATGTGTTTAGGTGGCAGCTACATTTAGTGAGGCAGAATTATTTAGAGCTGTCTAAACGTGCCATTTAGTTGACTGGAACGGCATCGACGATATCCCAATATCCATCTATGAGTAGTTAATCAGAAGTATTCCCATAGTAATTTGTGTTTTGTGACGTGTCCAAGAGCAGGACTCTTCTCACTAATCTCACTAATATTATAAACGTGAAAGTTTAGATGGATGGATGGATGTTTGTTCCTTTATCACGCCAGAACGGCAAAACGGATCTGGATGAAATTTGGCACAGAGATAGATTATAGTCTGGAATAGGACATAGGCTACTTTTTATCCCGAAATTCCTACGGGAACGGGAACTACGCGGATGAAACCGCGAGGCGCTGCTAGTAAGGTCTAAAGGAAATAAAGCACTTTGATATTTGATATATTTTATACTAGCAGTGCCTCGCGGTTTCACCCGCGTAGTTCCCGTTCCCGTGGGAATTCCGGGATAAAAAGTAGCCTATGTCCTATTCCAGACTATAATCTATCTCTGTGCCAAATTTCATTCAGATCCGTTCAGCCGTTCTGGCGTGATAAAGGAACAAACATCCATCCATCCATCCATCTAAACTTTCACGTTTATAATATTAGTGAGATAGTGAGATGAGATTAGAGCACCGATTTTAGGAGCACCGATTTAGGAGCACCGATTTTATTCCCAATAGGAGCACCTGCCAAGAAGAAGTTTCTAGTGATGTAGTTTCGATAATAACTGGCTGTAACGTTGCAATACATAGTTTTATCACGACGCTGTCTTTTGCGTTACCTACCTTTCAGCTGTCATACGTCCACGGCTGGACGTGCCTCCTCCAAACAAGAGAGTTTTTACCATATTCACTTTTCCTAACAGGCGGGTTGGTGATTGCAGTAGTGGTGTTAAAATACACAGAATGAGTAGAGGAGTTGAGTTGGAGGGGTCGATTCTTGCACCGCAACCGCCACGCCTTTTACGTACCAAAACGTGCATAAAATTTAATACACACATCTAAATTTTTTTAAATGTGTATCACCAGTACTGGGTAAAAGCCGACTACGGATGATAGAGATGTTAAATTAGAAAAAACAATAAAATTTAATCACGCGGGGTAAAGTTTTTGCTTTGCAATAAATTTGATAAAATTTCATGGTGTACGATACACATTTTTCGGCTCTATCGTTTTTGGTAGTGTTTTCGGCGGCAGATCAAAGCAGGCACCTGTACCCCCACGCTGCTAAACAAATAAAGCAAAAAACAATCGTTTATGTGTTACCATAAATATTAATAACGCGTTTCTAAACCGTTAAACGTTGTAGGGTGGCCATGTTACAGAAGTCCGGCTAAAATATTTGCAACTAAACTATCTTATCTTGTGTGACTTTAAAACATTAAAATGATTTGCTTGTTAATGAAATTTTACCGACATATTTTTGTGTTTAATTTGATAGCACTGTTAGGACGACAAATTGCGTCGAGAAAGATCATTAATGTTCTGACTGAACTAAATATGGATAAAGAAATAAGCAAAACAGCCGTCTCAGCGCCGTTAAGGGTGGATGGGTCTTTGTCAACGCTATTTCAGCAGTAATACACTTTTAAACGCCAAGTAAATCATAATTTTTCTACCTATGCTGTTCTATGTGACTAAAATTCTAATTCCATCCACGGGTGTTCGCAATGCTGGCATCTATTTCGGTCAATAAATTAGCATTGCTATTCAACGTGGCAATGCTGCCAGCATTCAGGCCACTCTGCCTTCTTGTGACAGCTTACATTTTTAGTTAAATTTTTAGAAAATTGATATTATATAATGTGACTAAATGCTTTGAAGTTTGTAGTCCAGTTAATAAATTCATAGACACCCTACAATAACGGATACTAGCGTCATTTTTGACAAGGCGCTTCGCCAATTCGGCAGATTGGACCTCATGAGGTTAAGGGTGAGCAGACGCACCCACAAAATTAATAACCCGCCTATTTTTGAGACCTTTTCTTTTTAATCATTCCAACCTTTTATTCTTGACCGCTGATTAAGATTTTATTCATGACTGACTGTTTTTGGCGAACCCAATATAATATTTGATCTAGAAAATATTGTTTTATCGTGATTAATATGATTTTTAATGGAAGAGAATGCAGCTTGTTGATTTTGTTATAAATTAATAAACCGTGAAGGATTTTGAAATCAATTAATTCTGCTTTAAAAGTTGTTGTTCCGCGCAATATTGATGGCAAAAATAGTTTTTCCTTTCCAGCTTTTTTATCTATAGTTAGATATTTTTATTTCCTAGTAAATAAAAAAAACTGTTTCAATATCAGTAACTGATTCTTTAGACAAAATAACAAAAGCTCAAAAGGAAAGATAAAACGCTATCGATTCGTCTATAAACAATGTACAAAACAAGGCACTTGGCGAACACAGAATCATCAGCTGTCGACCGCAGAGGCAAAAACCGTCTAGATACAATCAGGTCGAATTTCATTTGGCCGAAGCGTGGTCCAGCGGTGCAAAAAGTATCAAAAAAAGATAACGTCGCCACGGAACAAACAACTTACTGTTTATGAGCGACTTATGCTTTTGTTTGAAGGCTCTATCATCAATTTGATGTAGCAGGAATCTTGAGTTCTTACGTGGTTTTCATTTTGGGAGAACCTAATGAATTATTTTACCACACGGTTTTCGTACAATTTCTACCGTCTTTATGCAGTTCGAAATATTATTAAGCACTCTGTCAGTTTAGCTATAACAAACCCTGGTTCGAAAATAAAAGAACTTTATAGCCTAAAAAAAAATTGCACCGAAAGTTAAGCGCAACACAGACTCATGTGGCGAAAAAAGCACATTCACTTCATGTGAGTTATGCGTGATAGCGCACCTGAGTAACTGATGTGCTTTAACGCTCAAGAAACAGGTAAGGTACTCTCTGATCTGCCGACAGTAATTCGATAGTTAGGACATAAATTAAATTATCGACGCGTCTGATATTCTGAAACTGCCGATTTTGAACTGACCGTACGATTTCAACGGTTTCAGGTTTTTTTAAGAATTGTGGAGCTTGTATAATACGATCCTAATATCGCCACCGCATTCGACCTGTGGACAAAGCGAGTTCTCTACGCTATTTAAACTTCAATAGGACGATATTTAGAATGTATTCCGTACGTAGGTAAGTATAGTCCATGCCTTTTGTCATGTTGTGGGCGCGACAAAAGCCACAAACATACCCTGCTGAGCGACCGACAGATTTTTTGCAGGAAATTCGTATTTTATTTCGTGGGCAAAAAGTTTATTTTGAAAAAAAAAAGTAATAGAAGATGCATGATCTATCGGTCGGTAGGTAGAGGACTTTTATTCCGAAACAGTTTGCGGTCGTTAGCTGCAGGACCGTGGTTGACCACGAGAAGCGTCAAAAGGAATTCCAAATCTGTTTTTATGTTAATACATTTTAATATTACACACCCTCTGAGGTTTTTATAACCTAAGATAGCTACAATCAGCCACGTGTAGTATGATAGAATTTGTAGACGCAGTATGCAAGATGTAGCATTATGCGTTGACTTATCTATCACTAGCAGCGCCTCGCGGTTTTACCCGCGTAGTTCCCGTTCCTGTAGGAATTTCGGGATAAAAAGTAGCCTTTGTCCTATTCTAGACTATAATCTATCTCTGTGCCACATTTCATCCAGATCCGTTTTGCCGTTCTGGCGTGATAAAGGAACAAACATCCATCCATCTATCTATCCATCCATCCATCTAAACTTTCAAGTTTATAATATTAGTGAGATTAGTGAGATGAGATAGTGAGATTATTATCAATTAAAACGAGAACGTACATTCGCTTATCATTTTAGCGATCTCTATGAAATTCATTTTTCATTCTATAGACAACGATATTCTATTAGGCATCTTAAAAAGGGGTCTACGTTCCAGCTGTTTATTCATGTAATATCTGAAAACTGAGCTTTTGGCAACCAGTAATCAGACTCAAAAGCCTTTGTCGTCTGGACGTCTAAAGGCTTTACAGACTAGGTATTTTGGGGCTGGCCTTAAATCTTTAGAGACGTTAATATTTAAAGCGCAGTGCACACAGCACAATCATCTGGAACACGTGCATACACAATGCCATTTTGCATTTCCGTTTGCACTTCCTCTTACTTTTCACTTTTATTGGACTTTTGCGGTCTTTTGCGTTTTAATTCGTCTTTGTGTGCTTTGTGCAGGGACAATCAACGTAAATAGGTTTCGATTTCAATGATATTGAAGATTTTATCGAAATCGAAAGGAAATTAGACAAAGGCTCTTTGTTTGGTCCGTTATCGGATGCTCTAGTTAAGATATTATTTGCACGCGAGATAGTACGAGCAATAGGCACAACAACGAATAGAACATTCGTTTCTCTTTCACAAAAATTCTACTGTTAGATGTTTGCTCAAAACAAAGACATCCAACACCAAAACATGTCAAACATTTACTCTGTAGTAACACCAAAACCATGTTCCCGATGGATTTAACTTCTCTAATCTGTTTGGTGTTGACCACTCCTAAGATAAGTGAAGCCACCAGAGTTGTCTCGCCAAATTTATTTGCACACCCTTGAAAACAAAAACTTAAATCCATTTGGGATGAAACAATGCAGCAAAAACGAGTAAGTAGATCAGATAGCGAATGTTTAGGGTAGAGTGATGGATAGAGACTTTTTCTGTATTAAAAATGCTAGTTGAAACTGAACTATATTGTCTAGAGCTTAAGGTATATAGGATAGCCAGAGAATTGAGTATTTTTTCATAGAATGAGGGTAATGTATGGTCAACTTGATTATTTTTATCTCCACTGTATCTTTAGAAGGTGTCAAAACGTATGTCCGGCTCGCTGCGTGATACAGGAAGGTGGCAGTACCTACTGACCACACAGGGTGATGTCTCATTTACCTTCATAACGAGTATTTGTGATTTTTTGCAATGACAAATTGAGATTTCAATCACAGGGGGTCTGAATTGTTGGAAATCATAAAATTTACCAAAATAGACGCAAATATATGAATCTACGGGTCTCGTGACAAGTTGGCGTGATCGGAAGTAATTTAAACGTGGGTGTCCGTCCTTATTGGGGTGACTTTGCAAGAAATGTCGTAATAATAGAGCCTTATTTGGCAAAAAAGTGTCATGTCTACGATTGAGACAATTTTTTCCGTAATCGATGGATCTCTAAATTGAACAAGCCTAGTAGTTCCCTCCAATCAAAATAATTATTGTGATTAATAACCAAAGCCAAGATCTTTCCCATTATTTGAAGAAAAAAATTGAAGTTGAATAAAAATCCGAAAGAGTGGAAAATTATTTACCAAAATTATTTCGCGTAAAACGTGAAACTAATTTTGAACTGGTATGTTCATAAAAATTTAAAGATGTACTATACCTTTGTAATGAAATCCTTCAAACACTTAAATACTAGAAGTAGATTAATACTTGATATTTTATTGACACAGATAAGTTCGAGAGGATGCGAGCGATGCATCTCAAAGCGGATGCAGATATTCCAGAATGGTCCATCTTATTAATTGAAATCGATGATTTCCTGCATAAATCGTGAAATACGAATCATATTCATATTCAAAACAGAAGATATCCAAATGACTTGATGCTGAGTTTAATTGCAGATCTTCTACAGAAGTGAGTTATCGTTGGTTTTTATGAAAAAATAAAATTATGTGCCACAACTAGTAGAATAATCAGAACACTTCTTGACTGTATTTTTCCTCGTATTCTTATAATTAGGACAGAACGACGACCTCTGTGGCACGGTGAGCAAAGGTCTGCCTGCGACGCAGAATGTTACGGGTTCGATTCCTGCCTCGGGACAAATGATCTGCAGACATTTGTTCAGGGTGTTCTGGTCGTTTTCTATGTATAGTAAAAAATATCTATCTACGTATTGTATTATACTCGTAGTATGTATATCAGTTATCTAGTACCCATAACAAAAGCTCTGGCTTGGGGTTAGATAATGCTGTGTGAACGCCCACGGGTCGATGGCAAACGGGGCAACTAAGATAGGCATTATAAACGTTCCGGTACTCTACCGTCCTCTCTAGGTAGCCTAGCCAGCGGAGGCGATGTGCCTTCGTTTCGCCGATGATGTGGGATCTTTCACTAGCTCTTCGATCTCCAGGTTTTTCGAACTCTCGAACTTCCGTCCTCTCTGGCAGATAGGCCCCATGATTTTGCGTAGGATCTTCTGCTTTGCCACCAGGAGGTTAATCTCAATATGACATAGGGTTTCATAGGCATATAAATTATTATTATTGAAATCTAGTTCGGTGCATCTGACCTATGTAGAAGAGAAAACTGTATCTTAAATGGTTGGTTCCTACTCCCTGCGCATTTTCGAGCTAATTATTCTTGCAGCACGGTCACACGGGTTAACGTTGCATTTCCTTTGACGTCGCGTGAAATCTTTGTAAAAGCTTAAAAGCCGACCTGCTACTTAACGCATTGCGGCTTAGTCAACTGAACCTAACCCAAACCAAAGAAATTTGAGTCTTGTTTCTCTGAGATAAAGTTCCAGAGGTTGTAATCGTTAATTTGTTGGTCCGTAATGCGTGTAATCAGCCTCTGATTGGTTTGAATTAATCGCAGAGCGCATGCGTGACTGCTACCAAGAGAAATGGTCCACAGTGAACTGAATTAAATTTAATGGTTTCATTAATACTCATATTGGTTGTGCTTGAAGTAATAATCTCAAAATGAATAAAGATGAGCTGAATAAATTAGTGTAAATATTAAAACGACAGGGGTTTTAATCTTAATAATTTGCAGAGCTTGCTATTTTTTTTACAGTCTGTTGGAAGCGAAACTTTCAATGAGCACTCCAATGTAGAAGAAATTTTATAGCCTACATTTTGAAAAAGGTTATTTAAGAAAAACAAAAAGCCCTTGGATTCACGACATCTGTGGATCAAATAGGCAGCTGAGATGGGGTGAATTTTAGCTTTTTGTATCTTTTCTTTTGATACAATGCGTAAATACTACTAGCTGAGTGTTCCATAATTATAATTTGTGTCGGTAATGTATCGTGCTACATATATTGTCTTTCATGTCATTTCAGATGCAAGGAACTGAAAGCTAAGGTTACTGCTAGCATGATTTACAGACATGGCTTTTAAGTGATGAACCATATGACCAAAATAGTAAAATTTAACGTGGCCTGGTACAGTAATATTCGACAAAACTAAGCAAGATTCAACAGAATAGTGTCTTAGATAGAATTTGACTAAGTGGGTGAGTTAAAATATTATTTTTTTATTTTGTACTCTGAAAACACTGTCGGCCATGTTGTGACGTCATAGGACTCGAAGCAAATTTCATGTTGGATCTATATAATACACAACGCTACGTAGTCTGTGCTGTGACACAGTCTCATGAACATTAACTAAATGTCAAATAGTTACTGTTCGACCCGTATGACGTCACAGCACACATTGAATTAATGAATGAATGAATGAACACGTTATTGCACTTAAAAAATAACTAAAATAATCCTTATATCTAAATTATAAAACATAACCAGTGCAATAGGCGGCCTTATCGCTGAAAGCATTTTACACATTTTATACACAAATATGACTGACGGCGTTTTTGCCTGCTTACGAAAAATATACAGTAAAAATAAAGGTTTGCGATTTTCTAGGTCCTAAAAAATATGGAAGTAGGTATTCGTTTTCGTCTAATCGGAAACTAATTTATCATTTAAAACTGAGAACTTTAAAAATGAGTCAACTAGATGCACCTATTGCACTCTAAGTTTTGAAAAAACTTTCTGTTGAACTATTAGCATAAAAAGGCTACAAGGACTAGTGTCCTAGTACAGACAAGTGACTACACTAGGAAGCTGTCGCTTTCGTACACCTAATGACCTTTATATGAAGGCTTTTTTTTTAAACTACGCCGAGTCTTCTTGTCATCCATACCGCAATGCTTGAAAACGAAAGTTTTCAATTAGTGCGTCCTACCCATCATGACCTACGGAGCTGAGACATGGACATTCACGGTAGGGCTTGTCCACCAGTTTAAAGTCGCGAGCTATAGAGAGCTATGCTCGGAGTTTCTCTGAAAGATAGGATTCGCAACGAATACATCCGACAGAGACCCAAAGTTATCGACATAGCTCTAAAAATTTGCAAGCTGAAGTAACAGTGGGCCGGCCATATCTCGCGAAGAACCGATAACCGTTGGAGTAAAAGTGTTGAGTGGAGACCACGACTCGGCAAACGTAGTGTAAGACGCCCGCCGACCAGGTAGGATGACAATTTGCGAGACTGCTGACAGATGCTGGATGCGACAAGCTGAAGACAGGGCGCTATGGCACTCATTAGGAGAGGCCTATGTCCAGCAGTGGACTAATATAGGCTGATGATGGTGATGATGATGATGAAAGCTTTAATATAAGTGACACTTTATGTTTAAGACATAATGGGTCTCATAGACTGACGCGGCCTGTGGTGGCGGTCAGTAAAAATTTGACAACACCTTCTCGTCAAATTGTACTGACCGCCACCGCAGGCTGCGTCAGTCTGTGAGACTCTTTAATGATACTTAGTGGATGTGGAGACCATAGAGCAGATGATCATTAGAGAGCTAGATGCAAACCATAGTAAATCGAATAAGAATGGTCATCATTTGACAGTCGTCGGTGAACGGTAGTCGCATAACGAATGAGATAATCAGGAACTGTGGCGTGAACCCACTGTGACGAGAACAATCTTTCAAAATTTACCTACAGCATCGAAAATATTAATTTATTTGAAGCTAGAAATTACCTTGAAATGTTTTCTTATTTGCTGTAATATTGAGTTGTGTGGGAGCCCCCCTTAAATATTTGTTTAATTTTAATTTAATTAGGTACCTATTTATTTTTAAAGTGAATATATAAGTAAATATTCTAAGAATATTTCAAGCAGCTATTGCCGTTATCAATATCGAGCAAAAACGAGCAAAATAATCACGTATGGGAGCCTTTTTATAAATTTGTTTTATTCAGTTTTTTAGTATGTTATGTTGTTATAGCGTGAACAGAAATACATCATCTGTGAAAATTTCAACTGTCTAACTATCACGGTTCATGAGATACATACAGCCTGGTGACAGACGGATAGACGGACAGACGGACAGCGGAGTCTTAGTAATAGGGTCCCGTTTATTACTTTTTGGGTGAATACAAAGATTTTACTGTAATTTTACTGATAAAGAGTAGTTTCCTAATTTTTTCAGAAATCACTCAGAAAATTTTGAAATCCAACCTATTTCTGTCCGGTCTACGTCACCCTCAGACTTATTTTTTTAAATCAAAATTATACGCACTCAACTTTCAGAAGACAACATAAAACCAAATCCGACATGATATAACCAAAATAGACTAAAACACGAAACTCATCAAGCTTCTGTCAGCTAACGACGATGTCGAATCGGGACTGCCGTGCCGCTGTCGTAATGGCTTTATTGACGGACTATTACCAACAATGACTTCATTTACTCCCCAGTAAAATTTCGAGTAGCTCCATCTTTCGAGCAGTAGGTAATGTAGGAAAAGTGAAGTTTTAACGGCTTGAACTGTGAATGTAATAGGTTATTCAAAATCAAGTCACTGTTATTTACGAAATTGGTACAGATCAAAGCAACCGTGATCTGATGATTGAGTGGAAAAGATTTAAACGAAGTCTTTTACAGAAAAGAATGAAGTACTTACGGTAAAATACAGGAATTGAGTGAGGGTCGTAGTAATTTTAGTTAAAATGTAATATTTGAAGGGTCGTAGATGGAAAGTTCGAAACATGGCAACATCTAACTAATGCTTCAGGGGCAGGAGTTTTTGATAGCTGCTTGTTTCGACTATTAGAAGCATCAAAATATATTCCGACACCATAAATAAGTGCGAAAAGCGCAGCCCATTGTCATTGGGCACATGCGACAAGGAAACTTTTAAATAATAAACAGGTTTCCCCCCACAAAAACTGGGTAATCCAACCAAATTGTATGAAAGTAGGTACCTACCGCAGTACACATCAATCAAAATCAGCAGCCTCGAACTGATACCCCGGAACCGTTTGTTCTTGCCCTAATTATTGATGGTCCTACACTCCGGGTTTCACTTCGGTGGTCGCCGCCAGCATCGATAATTTTTATTGCCTGTTTTGTAATGAACTTGACTCTTTCTCAAGTACTACCATGGATACAGGCCCACTCCGCTCCACTTAAGGTATGTGGGCCGGATTGTCTTGTCGTCATTGAGAGACCTTATCAATTGTTATACTAACTATAGAAGTTAAAACCTTAACCAATTGGCAAGTAGTATGCCGGATGTAGGATGTAGTATGTAGGATGCGGTGTTATGTATAGCTGGATATACTCCAGAGAGTATATCCAGCTATACATAACACAATACATAACCAGCAATGTATTGTGAAAATGCAACCAGGGGCTAGGCTGTTCATTGAACGGCTAATTAAGCTATAGTTGGCTGCGACATATTCATCCTATTTTTGACAGTTTGAACCATAGACCCTTTGTAAACCATTCTGAGAAATGTTTTTTGGTCTATAGTTGATAGCAAGGAGTGACGGAGCGGAGTAATCGTGTATGCCACTTTAAACTAGTCAGACTTGCTTTTACGGAAGCTTTTTGATTAGAGATTTTGAGATTATCCGATGTTTAGATGGGATTACCGTTTACGCAGCTTAGTTTTGATAATCTGGAAATGAATGTGGATTATTATCTTTTCAACATAATGGGTTTAAGGTTTTATGAAATAAACCTATAAATTTTACCTCATCATAAACCAAAACAACAATATGAAGCAATTTAGCTTATTTTCTAACTTGTCCTTATGATTATGAGTAATCCATTCATTGTATGGCCTGCTTTGACCTCAAGGAAAATGACAAATGACCTCTGACCGCAAGTTTTGATCCGAAGCCTTCCAGCGACATAATAAGACTATCATAATCTAGCTAGGTTTAATAAACACTTGACCGCTAAAAGGTTCACGACTCCGTTTCGGTTCAGGGCCGGCTCGTGCCGTATGGTCAGTGAGACAGAAAATCTCTGCGGTTGCGGTACCCGGAAAAGTTTATTTTAGATTCACGTTCATACGGGTTCAAGACCGAAAGCTAAGCTACTAGTATAGTATTATTATATCTGTGGCTAAGCTAACTAAGCGTTGGCGCGGCTCGCATAGCTGACGCAGGTTTTTATACATCTGTGCATACTGCAATCTTTGCAAACTAAGCTGTGTGGTATATTAAATATTGCTTTAGCTACGCGATCTAAACTAACTTGAGTTTACTGTTTAAGCTTTAATAATGAGACTGTAGCATTACATTTATTTATTTCCTCAAAACTAGAATATGAAAACCATAGATGAAACTGATCATTTTCTAGACCTGGTTAAGGTGTACCGACAAGGAAATGCTTTGTTGGTCAATCAGACGATGGACAATGACGACCTCTGTGGCGCGGTGGGCGAAGGTCCGCCTGCGGTGCAGGTGGTTGCGGGTTCGATTCCCGCCTTGGGACAAATATTTGTACGATCTGCACGTATTTGTTCCGGGTGTTCTGGTCGTTTTCTGTGTATAATAAAAAATATCCATATTATGTAATGTATTGTATTATGTATATCAGTTATCTAGTACCCAAAACATAAGCTCTGCTTAGCTTGGGGTTAGATGATACAGTGTGGATTGTCCAAGCAAAAAAAAAACCTATTCATAACTTACTTAGCACTTACGACAAATGGACTGTTTTTCTTGATTCGTCTTCTATCTGAACAAAATACCAAATGTATTCGTAAATTGCAAGACTACAGACATTGACCCGGAAGGTCAATAGCTTCAACTGTGATTTAAAAATGTGGTTGGTTTATCCAGAAATAAGGTGTTGAACCGTGAAATAGAGCAATAACCATGATGACTAAGTCTACGTGCCTAGGTAGTGACAAAAATAATACCAACAGCAAACAACTTCGACTATGATTCATTATCAGGTAGGTAGCCCTAGACTTCGATGGCTCCAGCAAGATTTGTTTGACTATGAACTTTTGTTCTTTGTTTAGGCTGTTGCCTAAGATCACAAAATAACTGTACTACGTATGTACTTATCAAACCAATGAAGCGTGGAAACGGAAACAAAGATCTTCGTTTCTGCGAAATTCTACATAAACCAATTAATAAGTGCCCGATAAATAATAGTTAGTAAAAGTTTAACATAAACCATATCAAAAAAAATTACCACATTTAAACAAATCTAGAAACTAAGGATGTAATCCAATTTCTAAAAAGATACATTCACAAAAACCCAAAAACGAAATTCAGCGTATAAAATGAATGATTGGAAGACTCACTATAAAATATTAAGCTTATGGCGTCGATCCAGATAAGGCTTATCTTCGCTTAAAGAGATATATGAAACTGGATTTGAATTAGTATATCCTCCTTATCTCCGCATTTAGTTAAATGTGGGGACAAATCAACAGAATCCATTTTTTAGGGTTCCGTACCCAAAGGGTAAAACGTGACCCTATTACGAAGACTTCGCTGTCCAGGCTGTATCTCATGAACCGTGATAGTTAGACAGTTGAAATTTTCACAGATGATGTATTTCTGTTGCCGCTATAACAACACATGCTAAAAATAGAATAAATGAAATATTTAAGGGAAAAAAAACATGTTTGCTGTATGGGAGCCATACAGCAAACATGTTTTTTTGCCGTTTTTGTAGATAATGGTACGGAACCCTTCGTGCGCGAGACCGACTCGCACTTGGCCGGTTTTATTAATCAACTATAAGGTTGCCTGCTTCTTTTCTCGTTTGAATGGCTCTGACATTTTTAACTTTGGGGCGTAAAGTAAAATAAAATTAAAGAATTGTATTTTATGGATAGGATTTTTTTGATGTTATATAGCAAAGTAAGTTAGAATCAACGAGCTTTTATAAAAATAATACAATGCTCTCGCTTGATAAATAATTAAATTTTTCTCGTGCGAGATTTCTGTAAGCATAACAGACAGTCGGTAATGCAAGAATTTCAAACACCTAGTTATACGAGCGGCGCTGAGAGGCGCTACCTTTTTGAAATAACCATCTACAAATTGCTTTTGGACAGATATTTTTGTAATGTTACTTGTGAATGGGTATATCTATAGTGATCAATTTATCGACTCGTTAGCGGCTGATAAATGTAACCCGATTGCTCTATGATTATAAAGTAGTTAATCAAGATGATAGCTCATATTAATACTGTGGGAATGTCGTTTTTTATATTTTTTATGCCGAGAGTTTGTATTTATTGCAGGGCTTGGGCTGTAGCCGACGGGAACATCAGATCAAAAGCAAGCTTCAGGGTAGACGTGATGTAAATGTAAGCTATGCTGTTGATAGGACAGTGAAATCGTAGGTAAGACATGGAAATGTAATTAAATCATAATGAGACGGATTCACACTTATACAGGGTTATTGGTAATTCATTGACAATAAATGAACTGCAGGATCTTCCCATCATCACGAACACGTTTGTGACGTCAGGTCCAAATTCATATTTTTTTTGTAAATTATCTGATACTCAATGAAGTACTCAAGACCGAAGATCGATATCTCACTCCCACAGTGCAAATTCAGAGCAGAAGCGTTTTAAGTTAAGTTTCAAATAAAGCCTCTTTAAGTACGATTATTGAAAGAACTTACAACCAAAACCAAATTTAAAAATTAAGTTCTGGCGTCTTCACAAACGTGTTCGTGATGATGGGTAAAACCTAAAGTTCTCGCAGTGTGAAATTGTGAATTATCAATCACCCTATATAGTGTGTAAGTTTGGATGTGTAGATGCCAAATTGGATATTTGAATATAACCATTTAGAGCGAGCGCCCCTTAGAATTGCATTTTCGGTAGATGAGGTACAGGAGGAGCAGATTTGTTAGAGTTCGAAGGAACTGTTACACCCGGGGTGTAAATGTTGTATTGAAAATTATCAAAAATTATTTTCATAATTGCTACACGATCCCATAATTATGATATTTGTTACCGGACTCTTGCTAGGCAGATAAATATCAGCCAAGGTTTCCACATTAAGTCTAAAACCAAATCGATACCATTTATCTCACCGTTGTTCATCTCGATTATGCGGAAACGATTATGCATCCGATTAACTAATAATCGCGTGTTTCATCGCCAACTCCTGGGCGTTTCCGATGGTAATGAGAGCCTACCATTCGATTAGTACGCTATAAGTGGCGTAGCTTGCAACATTGAAGACGAAATGGCGTATTCCAGAACAGAATTCAAAATCATTCAAGATGATCACAGGCGTTTGTTTAAGTACCGTGACGGGTAATGAGGGGTGGGTTTACGGTAGCTCTTTTGATGATTTTTGGAAATTTCTTTAAGAGTGCCGTGAAAAATCTCTTATTATGGTCAACCAGGACCCTTTAGCTTTTGAGACTGTCACAAAATTTTGTCAATATTAACTAAATAAAACAAGAAATCCTGTAATACAGGTTCTCCGAACCTCTTCAGGCAGTCTTCATAACTAAATCTTTAACTAAACTAAATTCTTTAGATTGAACCTTTTGTATCAAGCTTAAACCTTTGTGAAGAGAAATAATGAAACTCCTCACTTATTTATTTATCCGTCTGCAAAAAGCAGAAGGTACGTACGATCTCGTCCTTCACCATAACAATTTCTGACTTGAATAACTCCATCACAAAACAGAATATCTTTCAAACTCGTTCGTCGCAACAAAACAGAATCCATACAACCTATTTGCGTTGCTAAACCAATCTGCGCCTATATCATCCATCAGCTCGCGTACACTCCCTATTGTTTGCTAGTTATCTAATTCTTGTAACGACGTGTCTCTGTGGAGTGACAGCCAGGCCACCGGAGACGAGCTTTTTTGAGCACACCTTCGTTAGAGTCGAACAGTCGACATGCTAGCTCCGGTGGATGTTACCGTATCTCTACAACTTGATGGAATACCTACCTATCAGCAGAATTCCGATTGGAAAAGCTATGTGTGATATTTTCTTGAGTGGTTAAAGTTTCAAGTTTCTTTATTGCTTTATTATTGATAGATCAGGCCCAAATTCATAGTTTGAGATGTTTGATTAATCGGACTTAGCGTAGTTTACGAAAATTATTATGTGCAAATCATACTGATAAACTTAAAATTCGCAGATGGACTTGTAAGGGTTAAGTGAAAGAGGCTTGACAGCCATGGAAATCTATTTTCACATAAATTTAAGCTAGTGTTTACAATACCTACAATAATTAAAATAGATTATAAATATTTTTTTAAATACCTACTAGTTTTAATTTTATTCTTTTATTTTATTGTAATTTTTCTTTGATAATAAATAAGCTTGCATTTATTTTCACGTATCTTTTTAAATATTTTTTAATAATGTCAGTAAATCGAAATAATCTCAAATGCTTTACTTTTGGGAAGCGGAAGAAATCAATATTGTCATTCATACATAGCTCATTGATTCATATAGAAAGGTTGTATCGATTATACACAGCTGTCGATATCTGTTCATTCACAATCTAAATCATATTATCATAGGTCAGTATTGATAGGTAATTTCATTCGATAAGGTACTGTCACTCACCACCTGGAGAGGTCAATGAACTGAATTCAATTTTATTGTTATCTCAATCAGGTTTCGATTGATCTGGAAGTAAACCTAAAAAGGGCAGTGTAAATACGTAATTGTTAAGGAGAGTGCACATTGGTTGGTAGAATCGAGCTGAAGTTGTTGGCGTGGCTTTTATAATGTATTCACGCCCGGTAGGTAATTTACTTTTATTACCAAAAGTTTCTTCGGAAGATGTTTAGATTTTATTTTGACAAATTGAACATTACTTAAAAAAATTACTTACTTATCCCTTGAACTATTCTGTAGTCATTGATGCAGGCTTTATTCAGTTTTAGGAAGAAATTAAAATCCTAGATAACACTTGGAAAAGATCCCAGAACTACCGAAAAAAAAACATCACACGAATCTTTACGTTTGCTGGTATATTCAGCACCTTACAAAGAAGTACAGTGTCAATATCAAGGTGTCACTGCTGTTTCTATAATGTCTTTATTGTGATATAAACCATGGATCGGACTGATACGCGACTGAGTTTTTGCGGCGAGCAGTCGATTTTATGTGGTTTTATCCCGAGCGGTATCGGCCCTAATTATTTGAATAGCGCGACACGCAGGTCCTTTGACTTAAGCCGGTGGCAGGTTGATAGGGAAAGGTATAGAGACGATGTGAGTCAAAATTTGTAATTTTTAGAAGCATAGACATTTCTCAAATATCTGGGACTCCCGTGGTATCAATGGAAAGATGTGAAGGAAGCGAATATGTAAAAGCTCAGAGAACTGCCGGGAAACGTAAAAGTACAAACCGTCTTTTTTGTTCGTACATGTCCAGTCCATCCCAAGGTCGCCTGGAAGAGATCGCTCGTAGCGATAAGGCCGCCTTTGTACTTCTTCTCGTAGCTTTCATTTATGTACTGTTTTCTGTGTTTGTGTGGTACAATAAAGAATTATCTATCTATCTATCTACAAAATGACAACTTTTCTCATACAAGACGGGTCACTATGTATAAAATCTTCAGTTTCTCTTGCTCATTAGCATTATATAGTAAAATAATGCTGAACATTTTCACACGAACCCCAAAATATGATAACAAAACCTATGTTATTGGGTATCTGAAAGGTTACCTTACGCATCTAAGAACTTTGGTCATCATTATCTTGGTTAATCACAGATTTATATCAAGTTCGGATGAAGCTATTAAAATAATCAGCTGTGTGGCGACACCTACCTACCCGCATTTGGCTACCATCATGGCGAAATATGACATTCAACTCTATATTGTGTCCAATTCAAAACATTAGGTAAATACTCATATAAAATATCTATTCGAAAATTTGTTATAATCTTTAATTGGACATTTTCATATTTTAGATAGGTTTCTATACGCCTGGATAGGTCATAAGTCGTACGTCAAGATCCATTTTGGATTATTAAGCTACAGTAGTAGGTAATTTTTATAACTTTAAGTGCTCAATGGTTTTTAGTTCAGCAATTAAAATGATTGAATGCGTAGTTTTTTCTCGCCAGTGCAGTTACAGTTGAAATTACAGCATTTAATCGAGGTCTAGACGATCGATGGGCATACATTTTAAGGAATTATGAGAACCTTTATTACAGTTGAAAATTCTTATCATAGGATTCTTGGAGTAAAAAGAAGATCCCAACATAGTGTACATTTTTTAAATGACCATACACGGTAATACCGTACAAACCGTAACAGTATTATTCTTTGATCAGTTTTCGGCTATTTCTTTGAAGCAATTTTTCTTGCAATTTCTAGAAGCCTGTGTCAGCCCTAGCCGTGGTCGTATTTGGATACAGAGCGGCAGCAAAGGATTACCTTAAATGTTCTAAAATATTTAAAATTACATTCAGTTCTCTTATTACTATGAACTATGAAAAATAAATGCATCTTTTTATTAATATTATCATTAATTCTTTCATTTGTAGTAGTTAACGGTACCCATCTCCGTTCAATAATCGTTCTTTAGTGGCTTTATAAGCACGTCTCAAATGATGAAGTCGGACAACGTTGTCAAACCACGTGGCCGGAGGTAATTTTCTGACAGATTTTCATTGAAAACTGACAAAAATTCTCGACTTGGGGAGTGCTCAAATGTAGGTAAGTGGCGCACATTAAGACCGAGAACAGCCAACAAGTTGACAATACACTGTCTGCTACCAACAATATTCTTACACTAAAATGTCGTACCAGCCACCAACTCGCTGGGCTGTATCGTGACTTTGGTGTGGACTTGTGTAGACTCCATCAAGCAAAGAACTAGGAATATGACTCAAAATCAAAAATCAAAATCAAAAATTCTTTGTGTAAAATGTTTCAAGCTCTTTGCGCTCATCTGCAGAAGACCTGCTAATTAGTTATGCTATGTAGACCACTTCTAAAGACGCACTTTCGGTTAGCAGTAGACTTTTCATTGTTTTCAATAGAGCTTTTACCAGTTATTCTCGATATTTCCTTTACTTCCGCTACCAATGTCTACCAAAATGCATCTTAACAGAAAAAAACAAAGTACCGTTACCTACTTTTTTAGGTCAAATAAAGACAGTTTTACCTGCATCAAGTCACATGAGCGCAAAGAATTTGAAACATTTTACACTAAACTTTGGCGGTAGTCACATTCCTAGTTCCTTGGCTTCAGAGACGTAACTGTTTTTATAAGAATTTCGGTGCAATTTGAGATGTTTTATAGATAACATAAAACTTACCTGCGACCACAGGGAAACGAAATCAGCTGGGTTACTTTAAGTATCCTCATCAACGTCAGGTTGTGTAAGTACAGTTTTTAAGAGAATTGTACTGTAGGAGCGTTAATTCTTAGTCAACCTCTCAAGCTTCCAAGAATAACTTTATAAAGCACCATATAGTATACATAATGAACAAATAAATGAATAAACGTTTATTTTAGACAACTTAATCAATAACACACATACACATACACACTCATATAAACAGGTTGCGTACTCTTAATACCAAGACAAAACTTTAAAATGTGATTTTTAATCGAAGAATGCTCAATTCATAAGTGTTGGACACCAGACCCTCTAACTGAACGAATGATGAAAAATTTGTACAACTTACTGTATTTTTTTTAGCTCTTAGTGTAGTTGAAATAAATGGATGGAACCAGCTATTGTCCTTAGCCTACACCGCTACTGAGATCCCAATTCATTAAAGGCCATTAATGGTTTTACTGCAGCCAGCCACAAGTTACGGCCGGCTTCGGTTGATTAATTAAATAGACAATGAATGGGACATTATGTGGAAAGTTGCCTTTGCGCGGGGTTTGAAGTTTTCTAGGATAATGGCCTTGAACGTATTTGGTTTTTTATTGTGTCAAGTAATATTTTGTACAATATTCGTATAGCACTTTCATCTATCTTACTATTTCTTTGTAAGTTCATTTAGTGACATTGTGTATGAGTATTGATTATTTTATGTAGGTAATATTTTTCATTTGTTTTTCAATAATCTAATCTCACTATCTCACTATATAAGTATAGAAGTTATAAACGTGAAAGTTTAGATGGATGGATGGATAGATAGATAGATGGATGGATGGATGTTTGTTCCTTTATCACAACAGAACGGCAAAACGGATCTGGATGAAATTTGGCACAGAGATAGATTATAGTCTGGAATAGGACATAGGCTACTTTTTATCCCGAAATTCCTACGGAACGGGAACTACGCGGGTGAAACCGCGAGGCGCTGCTAGTAAACAATAAACACCACCAACAACAATTAATTTTGCAAAACATGGGTAACAAACAGCGCCTTATAAAGACCCAAATCCTGTCTCAAATGAATTAAAATAATCTAAGTAAATTAAAACCAGGTCTCGCTTTCAAGCTTCTCTAGATTATTTTGTTACTTGAGGTTAGTGTACTTGAACGTTTCGTTTGTTCTCAAAATACCCAAATTGTCAAAATTTAAGGACCCTTTCTTACGCTCAAGGCTCAACTATCGCAGAATAATTCCAAAAACAAACTACTTGAACTTGTTCGATATTGTAAATAGCCGCGCATTTGGGTCACACGCTTATTGCCAGAAACGCTACACCCCCGCCAAGGACAAGCCTTGCGGCGTTTTTATTTGGCCATTTGGTGTTTTTGGAGTGCTTCTTATTTGCTCATAAGTGGCCTGGCGTCAAGTTTTTGTTTTGCAGGGTAGCATTTACTCTTTGAAGACGTGACAAAAAAAGTCTCATCCTTTAGTTTGGGCCCCGTAATGCACCGTTGTTGCTGCGAAACCTAATGCACTTCCAGCCACATAATAAATATATAAATAAATAAATAAAAATGCTTTATTTCAGACAACCATGGGTACCATATGTTTACGAGTACACATAAATAAATACAATACAATAATTAATGAGCTTCCAGCGTTTGTTTTCCTGCCAGAGCACAATCTGGAGTCTTCAAATCCAGGGCGAATAAGCTCCTTCTGGGAAAGCTTGCTCATCTTAGGCCACAACGTCACTTATTCTAGTGAGATGGTGGCCAAACGCTTGACCATAACCAATAAAAATGCATTACGGATGTAAGCGGGTTAACTACGAACCTTATTTGTGTTGGAAGAACACCAACGTTGTTCTTCCAACACAAATAAGGTTCGTAGTTAACCCGCTTAAATCCGTAATGAATTCGTCAAACTACGATAGTTTTTATAGTAAAATAAAAATGCACTTGTCAGATTTACAATATTTTAGCCCTGCTATAAATAATGCCTCTGAAAAGTCTCAATTTCAGCAAACAATATTTTTTACGGAGTAATTTTCTGTTTTTTTGTTATTTTTAGAACACAAAGAGAAAAGTCCATGAAAAATAAGTCTACCAATCAAATTTTTCAGGGTCACAAAAGTAATTTGACAGGTAACGGGTAAACCATTTTCAATTGGAACAATCGGTTCTGCGCAAGTGACCGCGCAGCTGCGCGCGCGACGGTCGCGTGCCGGGAACGCACGAGCGCCGCCGAGTGTACACGAAGGCCGGCGAAGCCTGAGCTTGATGTTTATGCCAGGTGCATGGAAATTATTGCTGTTTTTGGTCAAAATTTTGTGTTTTTTTGTTTATTTAATTTTATGTTTGACCATTATCCGAGTTCGAATTAGGAAGGTACCTAATACCTATGTTATTAAGGAGTCATTGCATATAGCGGCTGAGGACCGCTATTGGTGGCCTTTTTGGTGGGAGGCCTATGACTAGCGGTGAATTTGGAATAATAAGGATGGACTGATGATTATGAAATATTATTTTTTCTATATTTACAAAGAAAATAACAATTACAAATAATAAAAACAAATTACAACTAGTATTTACAGTTGTTAGTTGAAACAATTGAGCTAACTGAAGACTGATGCAAACAATCTACAGGTACACAATGATCCATAGAATAACAGTCGGAAGTGTCCCCAAGACACAAAGAATTGAAGTAGTTAAATAACTGATTAGTGTTAATAAATTATAATCGAAAATTACCTTATGAGCTTTATTACAAGTTCAATAATTTTATTATACTATTCAGCCATGTAACTAAAGCAACGATGTATTCACATGATAGAGCAAGCGGCATTTTCATAGAAACCAGCTCCTACTTAGTCGAAGCATCTAATGAAAGACCGAACGGAAGTACAATAAAAACAAACATAGTACTGGAAGCGAAAAATTACATGAAATTAAAACAAACCGTCAACCCCAGTTATACCCGCAACGAGATAGACAAGATAATGGCAATCTCGCAAACGGATGCACAGCAGCCGACAATTAATACAAAGCATCTAGATCACCGACAGCTAAAAAAACATCTAGATCACCGACAAAACCATTCACAGGTGTTGACGACAACATGTCGTACCTGTTCTGTTGAACAAGTACTGCGTCTACCGAAAGGGGTGTCAATAGGACGGTTAAATAAATTGTCAATTATGGTCGGCTATAATAAGTTTTTGTAATTTTATTGATATCAGATGTGCGATTCTTCACACGGTGTTTTGGAAAGCTAATTAAATCTAGTGCAGACATTATTTATTTATAAATCCGGAGCTAGCATTTCAGATTTTAATAACTCAATTTTTTAGGCTTTCAAAATAAGCACTTTATCATCAACCTCTAATAGTCTATACTGCTGGACATAGGCCTCCCCTAATGAGCACCACAGCACCCTGTCTTGAGTTTGCCGCATCCAGCATAAGAAAAAGTTGATGAGTTGATTTGATAGTCCTTTAACTTCGTTTTCCTCAAAAAAGATAAAGTCTAAGTGCTTATTTCTTACAAAATGAGCACTTAGATCGGTCAAATTCTATAAGTTTTGGACATTGTTTGTGAGCAAGACATTTTTCTTAGTTTTTTTTAGGGTTCCGTACCCAAAGGGTAAAACGGGACCCTATTACTATGGCTCGGCTGTCCGTCTGCCCGTCTGTCCATCTGTCCGTCTGTCACCAGGCTGTATCTCATGAACCGTGATATTTAGACTGTTGAAATTTTCACAGATGATGTACTTCTGTTGCCGCTATAACAACAAATACTAAAAACCAGAATTAAATAAATATTTAAGGGGGCCCCCATACAACAAACGTGGTTTTTTTGCTTGTTATTCTAGATAATGTAATAAACGAGGAACCCTTCGTGCGCGAGTCCGACTCGCACTTGGCCGGTTTTATTTTGTGTCTCGATAGCTCACCTACCTACTCGATCATTATCTATATTTTATGGCACTTCCCATAACATTCAGTTAGTTACTAATTTTTGCCCTATACTTTAGAACTGAAACACGCTTTGCCAACGGATATACCCAGTACCCACCCATTTGGTAAACTTCCCTTCTATTATCGCAAATTACTATTGCAGTATTGCAACCTGATTTTCGGGGCGTTGCGGGCATCCGTCGAATTGTCTTCGCAAAATAAAATGCCATACTGATTCCGGCCCCCCATTATGTTTTTCGCGTAGGTTATTATTTTGCAAAATTGTAACTTGAGTTGGGGCACGTGTGGTGTACCTTTTGTTATTTTAATTTTGCAAGTCCCTGTTTCCAATTCTGTATTTGAAACAGTCAGGTATGCGACTATTTTTGGTTCTGAGGTTTTGGACTTGCTGACGCACTTGGTATTGTTTGCATTTCTTAACGAACTTGATTGTTCCAGAACCAATTGAAGTCTTTAAATATCCCTCTTATTTTTTAAACTGGTAGGCTTAATATTGAAAAAAAAAATTTGTTTTTATAAACTGCGCCATTGTGAAAATCTACTTATAGAAAAATAAGTAGGTAATCATCAAAAATGGCTGTATTTTCTAAAATCAGATAATTTTTTGAGGAAAACTAAGTTTTTACTTTTTACGTTTCCACTTACTAAAGGATTATCAAACCCAACTTAAGTACCTAATCATAAAAGCCTTCTTGTTTTGTTCAAATTCAATGTAAGCTTTTGTCAAAATATTATGTTTTAATACTCAATCTCACACTGTTTCTATCTTTTCTATCTCTATCTTTGGGCTTAAATCATGTAATATTCTTATATCTCGTAATCTGCTTTATGATATTGATGTAATTTACTTATATTTGTTTTGCATTTGCGTTATCGTCATATTTATCTATATATTTCATCATCTTCAGTTTTTTTATCATATTTTTATCTTTTGAAGATATCTCTGGGTAATACACCAATATTTTGCATCATCATCTTCGGCTTTTATTAATTAATAGTATTTCTCTAGGTAAATAGCTCCTATATCACTAAGAATATTGTGGTAATAAAAGAGGAAAAATATGTTTGATATTATTTATTTACAAAAACAACCACACGGTTGATCGCTGGTATTTTCGTGCAATAAAATTCTTATAAAACTAATTAGGAATCTTCCTTAGGGTGCTAATTTATCTATAATACACTAAAAGTCTTTGTCTCAAATCGAACTCAACCTCAATGATTTAAACTAGGTAACATAAAAGACCTTCTAACATATAGCTTAAACAAACTTAAACATTAATGACTAGATAACATTAAAACTAACTTATAACAACAAGGCTATTCTAAGGCACAGCAGTTGCTCTGATCACTTTACTAAATGCTTGGAACAAATAAATGATCTTCAGTCTTTCTGTTAATATGCGACAGTGGCGAAAGGTCAACGGTTTGTAAAAACTTGATTGCTATCGGAATCTAGACTTTACGAGCTTTTATTTACAATATAATGTTCTGAATAAAAACTTTAACATAATTGGAAACCATCTTATTGCATTACCAAATAATATTTTAGAAACTATAGTGTTAATAGATACCTTACTACTTGATACTACAAAACAGAGTTTGATCAAAGCGTTAGTATAAAAGATGTCGACAAAGTGAATGTTCAAAATGATGATTCGGGCACATTAATGAGCGTTCGCCACTGACGCGATACAAATGCAGTAGGTATTCGTTCGTTGTTCGGAATGCTTCGATGATCCTCAGGACCACCATTACTTCTCTCATTAGGAATATACTGATTGCGCTTAATTAGAGGTTAACTTGCTCACGCGCTCACTCCTTGAGGAATACTCGTTTTTTCGTAATCACCAAGCCGGATGCTTTGATCGCGGTGTTTGGTTCCTGGGAAAAAAGAAAAACAATTATTATTTACTGCCAACAATTCGAAATAGTTCGAATTCTTCTTTGAGAAGCGGTAATCGGACTTCTATTGCTCCGCTCTAATCGTTGAAGCCTAGAAGTCCTTTCGTAAAGTGTGAAGTTATAAAGTAACTGCAATTCTTTGAAGAGTATCTATACCGTTTCATCTTTATCGTTAACAGACGCAACTATATCGGGAAGCACAAGTCCTTATAACTTATAAAAACTCCCAGAACGATATCAACAGATGTTTGCATTAAGCCGGCAAATATTGAAACACGTGTGCTTGTTTCCTCCTGAGATTTCGTCTTCCGGTACAATAAATTAATAGCTAGAGTTTTTTGCGATTTAAGTTTTTACCGGCGCTACTGGCGTTGGCCCATAAAATTGGACCATATGGTCTAAGGTCCGGTGGGAAATGTTTCCACTCAAGCAGAAGTTGTTTTGATTTAGAATTTTATTTTAGACAATTTTATGAGCTCCACATGCGGGGCAAGCCGCAAGATTGTTAGAAGTAATTGCTTTACGCTATTACTATAAATAATGTTTAGAATGCGGGTCTTCATATTTTTTAACGCTTCTATCTATTACAAAAAATCTTCCGTTGACTAGTTGGGTGAGCTTTTATAAAAGCGACATATTTTAAGATTTGCTTTTGTTCGTTTCTTTTATGTCCCGAATCTGACAACGAATAGATCTCGTCCCTGTGTGGTTCAATGCATAGCGACAATAGAACGCGTTTGCTTTTTGCATCATAGAGGACGAACCTGAGCTTTATAAAAGACCTGTAGGTAACCGTGACGAAAAGGATCTTGCGAAAAAATGCACTACCTGAATTTTTCATTCTGATTATGTACATTCTGGTTGATATAAAGTTTTTTGTGATGAAATCCGGGCTTTACAAAAGGAAGCTAGCTATACTGTTATGATAGGTGATTTATCTGAATCAAAACTGACTTAGAATTTCAAATCAACGTTTACAAAAAACAGCTGAACACCAAACATACAAAAAGTAGGTAAGTACAATTTTAACAAAATATGAAAGCTTACCTTATTTCACTGTTGCTGCCACCAGGTAATGACGTCAAGTAGCTCTTCGTCTTCAGGACTCATGGGTTCATAGGCGTCGTAGGGATCGTGACAGTGCGGACCAGCCGAGCTTTCGGAGACCAGGGACGGAGCCGGCGAGTGGGACTCGTCCGACGACGGCGGTGTCTGCGGCCCGTGGATCAGCGTCATCTGTGCATCCGAACACCCATCTTCACTTTCCTCTAACAAACGCTTCAAGCTTTTGATGTATTCCACAGCCAGTTTCAAAGTGTCCACTTTACTTAGCTTCCGGGAAGATCCTCTTCCCCCGACCAAAGCCGAAGCAACAGTGGATGGGATATGCTGCCTGAGTGCCGCGAATCCATTGTTGACTTGCTTCACTCTGTTCCTCTCGCGGGCGTTCCTCCTCGCCACGGAGGCTGGAGGGGCTGGATACTGCTGATGCATGTAGGATTTGTTCTTCTTGTGAGGATCAACAGGAGCGGGGGCGAGCCTTCGCTGATTCTGAAGCTGTGCGAGCTTGTCGATGTTTTGATAGTGTACGGTAGCCATGGGCATCGCGAGTGGGACGGGAGAGATCGAGCGCACGTGTGCGTGCCGCGGAGGTCGCCGGTGAATTGGCGGAGGTGGCGCGCACCCCCACGGCTAAGTAGCGCGCGCGCCGGCCGCGGGGGGAGGGGCGGACGCGTGCCGCGCGCGCGCACCGCGCACGGCCTGCGCCCGCGCGTCGCTACCGACCAGCGCGGTGCTTATTATGCCACAGTCGCCGCTCGCGCCGCTATTGTTGCGCGTAATTATCCCGTAACCATGTTCGGAGGACCGCGTCTATTTAGAAGTCGTTAGCGAGAATAGGCGCCGTAAACCGATCGAGGACGATATTGCGTTATTAATGCTCCAGCTTTTGTTTTATTTAATAGGCTTTATTATACTTTTTTGCGTTTAACAATACCTGTGTATTATGCCTTTTCTGAACGTGGACATGTTTAAATCGATCTCTTTATAGGTATATACATTTATTTATAGGTATGTTGCAATTAGTGATTCTTGTGATCAGTAGATATTATTTGTTTCACTGATTTTTTACATCTCAGCTGGTTGATATTAAAGGCAATGCAGGCGGCAGGTGTTTTCATTACAAGTTGTAGCTCTGACGGTCGCCGATGGCACTTTATTTGATGGGGCGCGCGTAGGCATTAGATATTCAATAATTTCACTTTTCATGGCATACAGGTGTGACGCACATTCTTTCTACCACTCAGGGCTTATATCAGGTAATCTAGGTAGTCTTTGACGTTCACTGTACTTACAATAATTTTGGTATGAGGGACGAATCTGGACAAATATTATCGTGCGGGACGAACAAAGACTTTTTAATGAAGTGGGCCGAACATTAGGGACGAATATGGCATAAATCAGTCTTTGCCTAGTATGTTCATTAAAACAACAAAAAGTAGAGAACAAGTTTTTTGGGATACCTACTATTTAATTTCTTAGAAATTATCCCGTGTATTATCCTTACGCACTAAAATAACAAAAATATGTTATCTTGTCCATTATTAGTGTTAAAATAAGAGCCACAAGGTGAACAGCTAAATAGATTATCAGCAAAAATGGTTTTCGAGAGGTTTTCGTTCAACCTTTTAGCCGACGAGTGGGCAAAGTCTATAGAGGAAATGCCTCAAATGTCTACATTTTTTGCATCTACTCAAGCAACAATCTAAGTAGATTACGAGCAGATGCAAACCCTTAGATGAACTGGGGTTAATGTAACGCAACCTAATTATAAAGCTGCGTATACACCAGCATTCCAGCAACCAGTCTCTGTTTTGTATTGGCATCTTTATTTTAATTGTTTCAGTACGAATCGGCCTATCAATAACTTGTTCGAGTTTAAGCTGCATGGCATTTTTAAATGATGTTTTTGCTTTATAAACAGCTGCTCAGTGATTAGCTTGATGTCGTTATCCTGGATAAGAATTTTCTGGGTTTGTTGTGTTGCAAATGAGATTCGCGGGCCGTATTTACAAACATAAATTCACCTAATGTCATTTTTGGAGACGATAGATCCAGTCAAAGATATTTTCGATGTTAGTAGGTAAAAATCATAAAATGCTCTATGCGCACATAGAAATATTTTTGCATTAGAGGAGTTTGGCGTGACTGTGAGATTGTAATCAACGGTAGGTAGGTACTTTTGTTTTAACTAGGTAGGTACTTTTTTTACTTTTATTGAATTGTGTGTTTAATATTAAACTAAATATAAGGGCCCTATCTCATTAGAACAAAATGTGGACAGTTGTAAGAAGGGTACCTACCCCATACCTGGTATCAGCTAGAGGTTGCGCAACCAAATTTGTAGCTCAAGACAACATGGTGGTGCGACCGGTGGCGCTACCATGGTGTCCTTATGAGATAGGGCCCGAACTTGTTTAAAATAAAACTTAACCCCTAAAATATAAACTTTTTGGTTCTTACCATGCAGGATGACCTAAAAACTTAATTAGAACTTTTTTTATTACACAGAATGATGAATTTTCTGTGTTGTTTTTCAGTGGACGTATGCGGAATGATGATGATGATGAATTTGTGTTGTGAACTTCAAGTTTTAGTTCGCAGACCGAGTCGCGTGCTACACCCAGTGACAAGGAAAGCGCAGGTAGGGGACGAGACAGGACAGGTGTGAAGAACTCGTGTCATTCATCTTCACCTGCTGAACTGATCTATCATTCGGGATTGGGTCATAATGTAAGTCGTTACTGTATTGGGAGTGTCTCATTGCCGTACTTTCTTTTTTATTGGACTTATAACGTGAAGATGATCTCTGTGGAGTACCTAGTAAGCAAACATTGTACTGATAAGCAGAGCTTTTCTGAATTGAAAGGATTCAAAAAAAAAAGAAATTTTTTGCTGTTTACGCTCCAGTTTAAAAAGTCACAGAATTTATGTATCTAGGTCAGGAAAAATATAAATTATGAAAGAAAAACAATTAACATAGGTTTGTACCCTTAGCCAAATTCCTTGTAGAATTTTTGTAAACAAACCAGGACACTAATAACTAAAACTTACTAGCTTGGCGTCGACTTTCAGAAGTAATTTTTAGCAATATTTACTGAAGGAAGGATCCTATATAAAAAAAATGAAATGAAATGAAATATATTTATTTTCTAAACAGGACTAGGTACGCAATCAACAACAACAAGTAGGTTAGTTGTAGGTAGTTATATCAACAAGTAGGTAATGTAAATTGCGTATAAAAGGACGCGGCAACAGAGTGAACTTTAGGTTAAGTATGGGCGGTTTGTTTACAAAAAATCTACTATGAGTTTGGCTAAGGGAACGAGTGGAATCCATCAAAACATAATATTGATAAGTTTACTTCAACTATAAGTGAACTTTCAATTCTTACAAACACAATCGCTCGCGCCATCTGCAACCTACCCCTAATCGTCTAAAACTAAAATCGATAGAACAGTACTACTTTATACGAATACTTCCTTCAAAAACAGCTAGATGGCGCTATCTAAGGGTGGTTTTGTTAAGGGGAGGCTGTTACATTGTGACACAGTTTATAATATATGTTTACGAATTATGACACTAGATGGCACTATAGTTCGTGATAGTAGAGGCTAAGAGAATTATTGCTGCTATTGGAAGAGGGATTTTAGAATTCTAATAAGATAGCTAATATACTTTGAAGACACGTTTTTCATGTCGGTCATTGGTAGAGTAGAAACAGTGTGAACCTAATTTATTTATTTTTTATCGATGAATATCACAGCGTTATAATTTTCATAAAAATACCCGAAATTGACTATGATAAGGTGTTTAGATTCACAATACAACTTCAAGGGACAAACATTCGTTAATTATGACAACAAAACCATGTAAAAACATAAAAAATAAAATATAAGTGACTCTCCCATTGCATCTTCAGCCACGTAAGATATATCACGAAGATGAGCACTGCGTAATTCGTATAATTTAATGCCTTGCTTGATAATAGTGTATAACCACGCGACTGACACGTTCTATCCCCTCCCTTCGTACCCCCTCTACTGTCGGAGGACTGCGTCTTTAGTGGGTAGCAGGAGCGGTAGCGGCAGCGGATTTTAGATTGTTTTGAAAAGTTTGATCGCGATTTTTCGTTCAAAGCGATTGTTGGGATAAACGGGACATCAATTTAATTCAGGCAATTAAAATCCCATACGTCCCACAAGTGAGACGAAGCTGCGTAAGCGGTGGGACGAATGGGACATCACGTTTTGTCCTCTCTTGCTCCTCGTGATCACCGGAAATACATAGAGATGGTTTGAGCTGCGACAAGCATAAGACAGCGGAACGAAAATATGTCACTGTTTTTCTAGGCTTTCATCTTGCTTCTAAGCTGAGACCCTGGGGAAGAAATCTGTAAACCAATCGCTTCACTGTGACAGTGGTATCGTCACAAAAGCATCCATAGATGAAAGAAACATTAGACCGTAAGTATATGGTGCTATTTGGCACTTTTGCGCGTTTCAGAAGTGTTAAGGTGGAGTTGAATTGAAACCCATCTATCAATCTCTCCGTGCCAAAAGCACTTTATACGTACGATCTAGAGTTTCTTTCATCTATGGATGATACTGCGGCTATACCACTATCATAACGTTGAAATTGACAGAATTTTCCCCTCAATCTGTTGTTTATTTTAGTATAGATAAAATGCTAAAATGTGTAATGAGGGCTTTTCAATGCAATCTTAAAATACAAACATCACGCTTTTTATTTTGACACTAGATGGCACTGCACAAAAATCAAGGGTCAATGTCAAGTGTCATAGAATAAACAACGAAATAATTTTCAGTTTTCACCGTTTCCACTAGATTATATGATGGCAGATTTCTAACACTTGAGTTTCATACAGCGCCATCTATCTTAGACTACGTCAACCACTTTCCTTATTTCAAGGTCTCATTGAAAAGGAGGAGGAATGGAAGGAGGCCTATGTCCAACAGTGGACTACTATAGGCTGATGATGATGATGATTGAGAAGCCCTAATTCTGAGACATTAACACTGTTACGGTAAAGCGATTAATTTACTTAGGGGAATTCGGACCCTGCTTTGCAGCATCCCAGACTCTTGTCATAGGACCGTATTATGAAAGCTTACTCAGTCTTCAATCTGTGCTTGAGTATCGATTTTGTAAAGCATGCATTACTCAAACATAGACCGACCAAGCTTTCATAATACGAGCCTAAGTCTTACGCAAACTCACACACCTATAAAAGCGTAAAGTCGAGTATGGTCTCGGTATCTTGTCTCAGTCTCTGGTATTGACCTCCCAAAGTGTGTGCCATCCACCGCGTTCTTGCGCCAGCCACATCCAAATCCACCACCTTAAGGGTATTAAGCCTCTCAGCTTTATAGCTCCCGGCTTTTGATTAAACGGGACCTTGATAGCACATTCTAAGCACGCTAGACCCCAACTGGCACTTAAAATAATGGCTAGCTTTCGCTCGTAATGCAGAAGTTCTAATTCAAGGCTATTTTTAACAGCAATTTCTGCGTATGAGCTCGATCTTTTAAATGAGATCTTTTATACCACTCGAAGTTGATGCGTGCGAAGTCAAATTATTATAGATTGCTGTCGTAACTTTAAGTCTTGAGTGCGGTCAGTGCTATGACTCTTAGGTCCGTATTATGAAAGCTTGCTCAGTCATCGAATAATGCTTGAGTGACGTTTATGCCATACAAAAGCGTTACTCAAGCATCGTTTGATAACTGAGCAAGCTTTCATAATACGGGCCTAAGACTAGTTACTGATCTATTTCGTATAATACGACAATTTAATATTAATTTCTTTATTTTATTTTAAACCTATATTTTAAAGGGCTTTAAATAATGTGTCCCAAGGCGGGAATCGAACCCGCAACCTGCGTCGCAGGCGGACCTTCGCCCACTGCGCCACAGAGGTCGTCATTATTTATTTTTCTTTAATCCATACATTTAATTGTGATAATTGATATGATGAGATGAGATGAGATGATTTACCTAATATTTCAAAACAAAGACTATTCATAGGTTTAATTTATTAATTCACATTATAAGAGACATAGTCCAGCATTCCAAAGAGTACCTACCTAGCGATGAGTCACCTTTATACTACCTGTAAATCTAAGTATGTCTCTAAGTATCGTTTCATTTCTAAGTGTGGTGTTATAAAGGCAGGATTCGAACCCGCGCCTCACCTTCAGTACAGGTGCGCTCTGACCAACTAAGCAACGAGATCGACACGTGCCTTGTCCCAGACATTTTCGACAAGGCACGTGTCGATCTCGTTGCTTAGTTGGTCAGACCGCATCTGTACTGAGGGTGAGGCGCGGGTTCGAATCCTGCTGAAATCGAAAGTTTTAGGGACATTAATAAGTTTTCGTAGAAGATAACCCCAGTGTGAGTAACGTACTATAAAGTAAAAAGCGAATTTTCTATCTATTTATTGAAATGTCTCTATAATTTTACCATTCAAAGGAAAAATAAGGATAATTCTTGCATAAAATGAACTCTTGGTATCCAAGAGGACCTGAATCTCCAAATGTCAGTTAAAATCTTAAAAAAAGTGTAGCTCAAATACCAGTCGAATACCAAAATTTCATTTTGTGTTAAACTTAATGTCCTCTTACACCATAAAGGGTTATTTAATTAGGTTCTATTGGAAACCACAGGTTAAAAAAAATTACTCATTATTCATAAATAATTTATTGACATTAAAAAGCTAGATTCCTACGCCTACATTCAGATTCTGACACCCATTGTTCATCCTACTTAGATTCGAATAAAAAATCCGTTATTAAGCACCTTGATAGCACACAATAAGTGTTATTTTAGCGTTATTAATATTGCCATAAATTATCGCGTACCGACCGGTATTTAAACAAGCACACGTTTTTTTAATCCTTTGCAGTTCGCAGTGTTGTTCGTTATTTCTTACAATCTATAGCGATTGTTCATTTATCAAAGAGTAGGCGAAGCTTGCTATAACGAAATAATTGTTGATAAAGAATTCTCGCGGTAGTTTTTCAAGATCATAAGCAATAAAACAAACATTTCAACATTCTATGTTTAAATAGTTCATTCTAGAGCAAAAATTTGAAAACTAAGATTGGTAGTATTGAATCGTGTTCAATATTTATAGGGAAGGGAAGAACTATTGACTAAAGTTAAAGTTTATATCCTACCTACCATATATGTATTTGATAGTATAACAAAGGCTGGGCTAGGTTAACGCAGGATTCGGCGACAGCTGCTCGCAACTTCAATTCGTAATATTATGTTCCGTAATACAAAAAATTATGACTGAAAATTCTTGGTTTTCCACATAGTGTGTTGTTATTCTGTAACTAGACAATATAAGCTATGTTCTATGTAATAAAACGTGAGTTATTGTTGTTTTTAATACAAAACAAATAAGACGAAAACATGTCATTTTCGACACAAAAATATGCAACAACGATTTGCCAACATTTCATTACGGTAAGTTATATAAAAAAACTAACCAGAAACCTAAATTATATACTATTTGTATATAAAAAATATCACGATATTATGGTGGAAATATTATGCTCGAATTACAAATAATTTTGGTGCACCTACTTTTGTATGGGCCAATCAACCACAGGTCCCTTAAAGGTTTAGTTACATTACCGTTTCATATCAGCAGCCAATGGGCTGAAATCGAGCAGATATGAAACTATGAGATGAGACCGTTGAGTACCTAGTTGTTGATAGAGTGATTAATGATAAAGTGATGTGATAGTCTTCGAGCATACTTACTGGAAGACTACAATCATGTCACACTGTCACTTCCACCCAATCCGTAGTCCGAAGCAACATCTTATTGCCATGTCTACCAGCACTATCATAATCCATTAAATCAAAAGCTTAATAATCGAATTATATCGATTAAGCTCGAGTAAAAATGGCAGCTCTTGATTAAGGCATTAACGTCAGATTTGACAGCTCGCACGCAGTTGCAAGTTCACTTGTCAATCAAAAAATAATAAATGACTGCTCGGACTTCAATAATTGACACCATGTATAATAATTATGGAATAAAAAGATTAACAAGAACCAACTCTAAAGCCTTGCAAGTGAACATTGTGGTTTATACTTTTTCAATTTTTATCTTTCATTCGGATTTCTGTCTCTAAAACGCATTTACGTCACAAGAGGTTAGTGGTTATTTTCTTTCTTATTTCATTAGGTGGTCATTAAAAACTTTGCCACCACCTAATTCTATTATTTATTTCTGTCGAGTTACTCGTTAGCCATGACAATACACACACCATCTTTATTTGCACCATGCTCGCTTACACCGGCGTATACGCAACTTTTAAACGGCGAAACGTAAAACAAAAGAAGGTACTTGTTTGGCTGTATGTATTTTTATACAAAATAGTCTTGGTGATTTTTAATCAGTGTCGTGTTAGTGAGTTACCGCATTATACTTAAAAAACACATATTTTGATCGTGATTAATTACCTATTTGATAAAATAAAACTAGAAAATATAGTAATCCGCCATGACACGTTGAACACCAATCAGAGAATACTGAGGCGTGACGTCATGCCATCATAATAATGTAATGTCAGGCACAGAATAACCCACAGCAATAACTATGGTAAAGGTCTGACTTTTTTCAATGGATACCTTTCTTTGACAATATCGTAAATACTAGTTCTAATTTGTTTCTATTATTTACTTATAATTGTATTTGTCAATAAAGTGATTCTATTGAATAGAAAATATTATGGCCATTCTGTGTCATCAGATGTCCGTATATCAGTGACGTCATAGACAGACGCCACTAGTATTGTAGCGTTTTAAAGCGAAATTGAAATTGCATTTTTGAAGGATCAATTCTCCCTTTAAAATCATTTTGTTAAATCAAGTTAAAATAAAATTAAAATCAAATTATAGAATTAAATTAAAACTAGTATTCACAATTGAAATAACTGCAGACTGTTACAAACAATCTACAAGTAGCTCAACTGATCCATATCAATACCAGTCGGAAGCGTGCCCAAGACGCTAGCTGCATGGCCCCGCTGCAGCGCTGTATGGCAATTCTGATGCACTGCGCCAGATACTCACTAACTCTCGGGTCACGCGTCGCTTCGACCAGACACTCAGATAATTTTTTGAAAACCTGGAGAGCCTCGGTACCCCACGGACTAGGGTCTCGACTCCAAGGGGAGCAATTTTTTTTTGTGCAGTAGTATGATTTATTTTGTATTCGGTACATATTTTATACATCACGGAGTAGTTTCTCAAAATTAGTGATCATGCCAACTCTTTCCTTTACAGCTTTTGCCAAATAATATGTCATTCTTACCAACTACAAGAAACTTACCAAACTACAATATTGTATGTATATTATTGCGTAGCCTATCCCTTACTAGGGACCTCGACAGGTCCGTATGCATAGCCCATCTTTCTAGAGAAGTTATTACCTACCTAGTGTTGTTCACGGTACGTGTTTGGACGTTTGTTCCGATGACAATCAGAATCTGTCTATGTCTTCGAAGGTGGTATTATCATTTATTTTGCGTGTAGCCGACGCTAAACTTCGTTGTAACTTTAGCCGACTGCATAATTTATTATAACGAATTGATGTACGAATTTGTTTGTTGAATTTGCGGTTGATTTATTCTTGTACTTAGGGATATCTTTATTGAATAAGCATTGTTGGTTTTTGCAGGTTTGCAACATTGTTGTAACGTTCTAAAATTAAATTTACATGCAAAATGAATATTTCGGTAGGTATAACTTTTACAGCCGGTTTTTATCCGCTTGTTATAATTTGACAATAGTTTAAACGTATTGTTGACCTCAAGTGTGTTTACTTGTGTGTGAAGAAACCAAGACTTGTTTTGAAAAACAAATAAACAAAACAAAACTTAATCAAAAGAAGTGCATTGTATAAAGTACCTAGTATAGTTTAAAGCCGCCCAGCGAGCTATGGAGAGCTATGCTCGGAGTTTCTCTGAAGGATTTCTTTTTATTTGCTTTTGGTAGCTTTCTTATCACTACGGCCATGATAGGCCTATTGTGATCGCCACTTTAATGAGTTCACCCCTAGGACTGCGGCGTTCAGAGTTCGCCACTTACCCTTACATCTGCTAGGAACTGAAGGATTTCTTTGGGGAGATGTCATTTACGTGTAAATATTAGTTGTGATTATTGTATTCTGTTCTTATTGTAATTTTCTTTAAGTAAATATACCTATAAATATACGAGTCTTAGACACTTTTGTGACCCCTTTTTGCTCGCGACAGAACGGAGACGGTATATGCGTTTAGTATCCATACTTGTACATTAAAGCTACATAATACAACACAAATCTACGTTCTAAACATAAATGCAGGCAGTTCATTTCCTACTTCCCACGCACTAAGCCTATTGTTGCGCTGCTTCGTTCTTATTGGTTGACTATTCGCCTTTCTAAGAGCCCTCCTCCAATCACGGCATAGGAGTTCTACTAATCATAGATTTGCAGGCTCGTAAGCGCTTGTGCTTAGTTTCTGTAAATAGGTTCTATGTAACTAGCCTTATTAGAATAGGTTCTTGTAAAAAGGTTTGCTGAGTTTGTATTAGAACGAATACTTATTGGACCATTATAGTCTAGTTGGTATGTTTGAAAGAAGAACTTGATTATATCTCGTAAGAGCTGTCTTATTGTGTTAGAATAGTTGTTTTAATGAGAATCTAGTTTTGTTAGGTTGGTACCGAGGTCTTATCAGTTTAGCCTAAGCAGTTACTGTTAATGATTTATGTAAAAGTTTATAACGTTCATAGGATAAAATAATATTTAAGGTTACTAGAGAATGATTATCATTTTGGCACACAGCTTTTTTTTAAGATAAACCAAGAAACAATCTAAAACGATAGTTCTTCTTGACATGTAGGTACGTAAAATATTGTCATTAATATCATGTTTTTAGTGCTCCCGTGCTCGAAGTACTTACAGACTCTACCGTAATATACCCAATATTTTATTTTATTTTACAATTTTTACGAAAACTTATTTTCCTCTTATAAGGAACTAGCTGCTGCCTGCGACTTTGCACGCGCTTTTAAAGTAGTTTATGTCCGTCCTCGGAATATCATTAACCTCCCTGCCGAATTTCATTGAGATCGGTTGAGCCGTTTATGCGTGAAAAGGTAACAGAGAGACAGACAGAGTTATTTCTTATATCTATACTAATGTTATCAATTTATATATAAGGATGGATGTGATAAAACACTTATATAAAATCAATAAACGACGATATATCAAAATTACTTAGGTACATGAAATATGGGTATGTTACTTAAATATAAAAAGTTTAACTGGATAACACATAAGTCATAAAATTTACAGTTAATGGTTCTATATTCAAACTGTAGTTTAATCGCTGATTATCACGAAAAAAGTAAGTAACTATATAGATAGAACAGGTACTTACCTAAAAAGTTTCATTCAACTTTCATCCATTCACCAATTCAACTCACGACAACGATTACGGCTTCCGAATACGCGGGAGTATGGATAACGCTCACTTTTTGATAAAAAAAAAACAAAACAAAAGAGGTTCGTCACACTATCACGTCGCGACAATTTTCCCTCTATTATGACGAACGTGTGGCTCTGTGGCCATTGTGAGCTATACAGGGTTGTTTATGTAAATCAAGACGTTGGCTTTACGAGCAACACTGAAACAAAATATTAAAACAGAAAATAATGTTACTAAGTAATACATCTTTATCAAATAATCGTCTGATTTTGTAATCTGTCTACACCAATTAACATTTTTATCATGGGTTTTCTTGAATTTTCACAGTTAAATAATATTTGACTACTATAATATTCAATTGTGGAAATATACGAGAAGATTTTAAAATTATTCACTAGATAAGAAAATAAAGTCTCACATCAAAAATAACCCTGTATATCTCGAGGTGGGTGTAACGATTGGCGCCAGAATTTTATTGTTCTCGCCGGTGGCTTTGGTAGAGACACACGTGCTTTGATTTGAAAATGGAACTAATTTGTTTTTGGAACGTTTAATGTTGGTAGTAGTACGTGATTGATCCTCGCAGTTGTCTTATTAGATGAATGAAACTTTTATTTCCATTTTTGAATGAGCTATGATGTTCCTTCTTTGAACTTGGTTCTGGTTTTAAATAATACTCGACAACAATGTGTTATTATTAATCAGGCGATTGTGGTTTAAGGCCGATTTACACATACCAATCATAGTAAGTCAAAGTTCAGTATCAGTGAATCTCCAAGTTGGTACAGAATTTAACAAAATAATTCGGTACCAAATAAAATGAAAATATATAAAGAAAGTCATCGACAAAATAGCTGAAAAGGCCATGATAAAAATTATTTTAAGAGCTTAAAACAGAATTCAGCAAATTTTTTGATCTTATTATTTATTTTAAAATTTGTATTCAATCGCGTTCAAATACTTAATTAGAGATTTCATGATAGACTAAAAAACAATTATGACATGCAAAACTTTAAAAAATATCACATTATTTTTTTAATTCAAATAAAGCATTGCGTGTCAGTTCAAAAAAAATAAGACCAGAAGGAAAGCTTTAAATAAATTACCTGTAATTATTTTAAACTACAGAGCTTAGCGCAATTTAGTTTTTGCATGGGGTACTTAGCCACACAGCATCTCACACACCAAATTTTATTGTTGTCTGTAATTAGATCAATTTATTGTCAAAATTGTTATTGATTGTTACACTGCTGTTTGAATACCAAATCTTCGTAATTGTTTTTGTTTTGCCAATCTCTGCCAATTACCTAGAACGTAAGTGAGTTCGTTGAAGTCTTTTGTATAGAAAAACCGATCTTCCTTCGATGAATCAGTTTAGTAATTTAGATTTCATTAATTTTATCAGGACTAAATACTGTCCATGTTTTTTTAGCTAGAATAAAAATTGCCATGTTACGTACTATCACCGGAAAATCCGCTTTCCGTTTTTGAAACATTGTGGCTTGTATGCAGTTAGCCAACTGACCCCACCTACTTCTTTTGTTCTCTTATTTTGAGTGATCGAAGCCATACGCAAACATCTGTTTTGTTTTGTGCCCCTTGTTGTATGACTTTTACAATTTTACGTAAGTTACAACCCTTAATTCCACCACAGTTTAATTTCTTAGTTATTACTAAGTAAGTTAGGTGTTCTGCGTATTTTCTACGACTAACAACAATCTGCAAATACTTGTAACAACAAATATTTGCAGATCGTTCAAAAATTTGTCAAAAGGCGGGATCGAACGCGCTACCTCCTACGTTGCAGGCGGACCTTCGCCGCACCACATCGGTCGTACCTATGCTGCATGTTCGACCAGGACAATCACGGAAATATAAAATTCATGTAAAAATATAATACAGAAAGTTCATCTAAAAATATAATACAGAAGCATTGGCTGCTGCCGTCTCAGAATTTTGCATGTACTTTAAAAGAAAAAAAATTAAAAATTTATTATTCTTTCTCACAAATCTAAATTGATAGCAACACGTCGTCTTAGCCCCGCGACATGGTTCCAAGTCGCTTCGTACAATTGTACAAATTACTACAATAAACACGCGCCACCCGCGTTGTACAGCCTGGTATGGTATTCACTTACTGAATGAACTGTGGTGGTTGCTGACTTTTGCTAAAAAACACAAACTTTTGAAGATAGATAACATTTTTTTAAGCTGTGGGTGTCGTAAGAGGTGACTAAGAGGTTTATTTATTTGACGACCGATGTGGCGCGGTGGGCGATGGCCTGCCTGCGACGCAGGAGGTTGCGGGTTCGATTCCCGCCTCGGGACAAATGTGTGTACGATCTGCAGACATTTGTTCAGGGTGTTCTGGTCGTTTTCTATGTATACTAAAAAATATCTATCTATGTAATGTATGATATTATGTATATCAGTTATCTAGTACCCATAACACAAGCTCTGCTTAGCTTGGGGCTAGATAATGCTGTGTGGATTGTCCAGCATTATTTATTTATTACCTATTTATTTATTTCCATCTGTCACCCTGATCAGTCCCCTTAGTGGGACAAATGGGTAAAAAATTCTATCTATCCGTCTATTAATAACGGTGGGACCCTTTTTACAACCTTGGGAGAGATTAAACTTTTAATAATTGAAAATGTTCTATCTGTTCCCCTGTTTAGTGACGGGGGTTAATTTCAGGATAATTAACTTATAATAAAACTGGAATAGGTTCACTTCACGTGATGTCCCGTTTTTCCCACAAGCCTTGTCCCACAAGTGGGATGAATGGGATTGCAATAGGCTGAATTAAAATTATATCCCCGACCCTCCTCCTCCTATTTCCTCATGGCATTTTACTGAAATGCCGCACGCTCGGTGCCAATAGGTGCGCGATGCTGCATGCTATTTGACATAAAGATTTAGGAAATTCCAAATCACCACTACTTTTTTTGCGATGACGAATCACTACGATGGCGAATCGCCACTAAATCAATTCGATGACTGCAGGGAATGCCGCGTCTGCCGTGCTTCCAGGTGCGCGGTTACCTTAATTGTTACCTTCATGTATTACGGAATTTTACGACAATAATTTTAAATCTCAAATAGGAAACGTTTTTATCTCTAGGTTCCCGAGTCGGGACACTTCAACTACGTTACAAACATAAAATGTCCATAAACCTAATTAGCAATCTAAAGTTTTATGGCTCCCATAAACAAATAAAAGAAGCCGATTCCCCGAGTTTTTGCTCTCTCGATGAAGACATCGAAGCAAATTAAAAATGTTTAGATCACTTATGCAGTTCTTAATGTGCGGCACTGTCACGGTTTTTACCAAATTTGAAATTCGAAAATTAATTTGCCACTGACTGTATATTTAACATGAGAACGGAACGAACCACATTTTGTTATGATTTTTACACGAAAGCACAGAATAAATGGGTGCAGAGAATTTAAAATGAAACCGGCTTTTTTAATTTTCTACACTAGTAATATAAAGAGAAAAGATTTGTATGTAACGAATAAACTTAAAAATTAATAGACCGATTTTTCTTGTTGTTCTTTTACCATTAGAAACCTTACTTTTCAGGGTATGACATATAGGCTATGTTTTATCCCGGAATTCTTACGGGAACGGGAACTACGCGGGTGAAACCGCGAGGCGCTGCTAGAAGACATATAAAATGTTGCAAGTAAAAACTAACATGTTGTAACTATAGTCACTGAAATGTATAAGAACAAAATACCAATAGATATGTTACATGATAATGATGATTTTTATAACGTATTAACTAGCTTCTGTCCATGGCTTCACACGCTTATTTTCGGTAATACGTATTATATATATAAAAATGTAAGTCCAGTAACAAAATGGCTCTGCCTCAGCATGAGTTGGTTGACTAGCGAGCTAGCAACCAACGCTGGTCTTCCGTCAGAGCCACTTGTTGGCTTTGCCTGCAGATCATTTCCACAAAACCGATTTTATTAATCTTAGGTGGTCAAATCAAATGCAGCGGAACAAAGCGAATAATAATGAATTATCGATTAAAGAACATTAGGAACCACAGGAGCGCTCTATTGACGAATAATATTTAGTCGTAGACAAATGATCCAGATTATACTTAACATAAGGGACTGTGTCTGCTAAAGCACACACCCTTGATGGAATATTACAATGCTATTGTAGTATTTAGGCGTATTCTAAAAGACAAAACACCATAAAGTACCTTAGAAGAACTCAACAGATGGCGTTGTGGAGAAAATGGCAAGTCAAACTATGCATGCCATGGCTTAGGCAGCGTCTATTTCATTTTAGAGTTCTATACCTATAGGGTTAAACCAAGAAAAATTACTGAGACTCCGCTGTCCGTCCGTCAGTCTGTCTGTCTGTCCGTCTGTCACCAGGCTGTATCTTACGAACCGTGATTGTAAGACAGTTGAAATTTTCGCGGATGATGTATTTCTGTAGCCAGTATAACAACGAATACTAAAAAACGTTTAGTTTTTGCTCAATATTGATAACGGCAACAGGTACCTGTTGCCGTTATCAATATCGATATTATTAAATATTATGTTTCAAGCGTCTACACGCTAAAAACATAATATTTAATTATATATTCACTTTAAAATTCTTTCAATTCTAGCTTTTCGAACTATTTTTGATTATGATGCATATTTTCAGAAATAACAGTTATTTATTATTTACGCATTGCTTTAGTGGTCTCGATGCTGAATTTATTAGAAGATTTACCGTAAAAAGCAAAGCAAAATCGATCAAAACGCCCCGTGAGACCAACCAGCGGGAAGCGGCTAGCTCGGGCTCATTCACCAATAATTATGTCGATAGCTACGACAAAAATTAATCCTTTCTTCTCATCAGCTTTGGAAGTTCCATATAAAATAAACTATGCTATCTTGGCACTAAAAGTTACCCCGCACTGCCAAATCTCACTGCGCGGTTTTTCCTCAGGATTCTGTAACATAATTATGAAAATACCAAAAAATGCCAAAAAAATAAAAATTTTGAATCAAACGCGAATAGTTTTCCAAAAATAAGAAAAAAAATGTTTTTATAAAATCCTAGATCAAGTGACAAAGTCGCTAAAGTAGAAAAAATCACTTGCAAGTGATTTTTTCCTCCATCCATTTGATTATACAAGCAAGACGGTCCTCATAAGGGTAAACGCCTCCTTTTTCCAGCAGTGGACTATAAAAGACTGATGACGATGAATATTCTGAGATTAAGATAGTTAATTCTTCAGAGAAAAAGTAAAATTAACTGAGATTGAGATAGTTAATTCTTTCATCATTCAGAGAAAAAGTAAAAATATTTTCTTCCAGAAATCATAAGTTACCTTTCCGGAACATAAAAAAAAGCCATGACGCGAATTGGTACACCGTTTTTTCTTTCGTTTTTCATCATTAATACGACTAACAAATAAAGAGGCGATGGTATTACCGGATCGCTTAGTGGGAATGCTTACCATAACGCGAATATAAAACTTGCTCACTTAATAAAGAAGTAGATTTTACACAGAAACCAGACTCGGAACATGTATGCGAGTCCGAAATAAAAGGTGTGAGTGCACAAGGCGCTTTACCGTGGTCCTTCACCACCTCATCATACTTACTTAAAAGTATTATGTAAGACAGCAGGCATTCATTAATTTATGTTACATTTTACTTAGCTTGTATACGTAGTATGCATAGCTTTGATCTATACTAATGGCCAAAAAGTAAAAATACATACATATTTTACAGTACCATAAGTGCGGGCTATTTTACTACTTTGAATTTCTGACGGTGTTTTCCTATATCTAAATTTAAACGAAAAATTTTAACAAAAAAGCTCCGTATCTAAGCAAACGTTAGCAATATAACAACAGAAAGTTACATTTTGATTTTCCTTACAAAAAGAACACACATTTCATTCATCGTTTTCGGAAATTCGTGAAAAAAAAAGTGGTTTTATCTATAAGTATATTATTATGTTATATTCTACATTTAATATTGTAATATTCATATCGAGAAATACCTAAAAAACTCCCGTTGATAAATCAGTTTCGAGGATTGTAGAAAGCAGTGAGCCTTAGAGCAAAAACCGCCAGAACAAAACGTTTGTCATGTTCACCCAGGCACATGAAAAGTCAGCCACACAGCTCAGCAGAACTTATAGGAGCAGTAACATTACAGCATCCTAACCGCAATAGTTAAAAAAGTTGATTGTTCTCTTTATTTACAAAAACTAGTCCAGAGGACAAAGCTATTAGTAATCCCTAATTATACGAAGCTAATTAATAAAAAAAACAATGTTTTTTTTTGTGAGTTTGAATTGTATTTATTTGACCCTTAGTATAAGATCACGGTTTGAGCCCGTATGTCTTTGGGTAATTGTTGGCGGGAACTTAAAAAGGTGCCAATTAGAAGGCCCGCTGGACGCATAATAATGTCGTTTATAATTTTATGTCATCGATATTTGTCTGATGCTTATCTCTAAAATTGAGCCTTACTTTCGCTGGCTAATTTTAGCAAACGTTTTAGTGTTTTGGAAAATAATTATATTTTAGTATCAAATAAAATATTTTTATAGGTTATATAAGTTTCAGCCTGCAGTCACTTTGAACTACCTCCATAACCTTATGTTACTTTTTTTACATGAAATAATAAAAAAAATTGTTTCTTTTTCTTTTTTGCTACTAGCAAAACTACCTTATGTTAGGTAATATGGGTAAAGCCTAACCTCACGTAAGTTTAAAGTTGTAGTGACACAGATTAGCTTCAAGTAGTCGTAGCATTCACGTTTCTGCGACTCAGCATTTTCAGTAACAAAGCGAAGCTTAACCAGTCACTCCAAGCCACTCCTATACATCTAACGCGATCAGACATAGATCCTTCATTAGGATTCAATATAGTAAGAATGTAATTTGGAACATGTGTAATTGAATAGACTCGTATATAGTGCAAAGCATCTTTTATTACAACCAACCCACATAGGATAACCCATAACTATCTAACACCCGACTCTCATGAGACAGGTGTCCCCGAGGGTACTGAAATTTTCACTCCTACATTTATTTATTTATTATTTTCCCCAACTACAGTCTTAGCAAATTAAGTTGAATTATTCAAATTAGTCATATGTACTTTTTCAATTGATTGTGTATGTTTACTAACTTTAATATTAGTATTAACTTAGAGAAATTATGCCTATCTTATTGTGAATAATGTTCCTTTAATCCTGTCCAGAGGAGGGCGATACTGAACGCAACACAGTTTTATACTTTTAGCGTCAGTATCGTTGCATTATGTTTTAGTTTTAAAACTATGTAAATGGTATCAAATAAATGATTTGTATTTGTAATTCAAAAAAGTTATAGAGGCTGGTCAGAGTGATGGTTAGCACAGGACCGTGGTGGATGCTACGATCTTTGGGAGACCAGCAGTGGGTAAAGACTGGTTGCGGATAATGACGATGAAGGTTGTCATTGTAAATTAATTGATATCCAATTCAATTGATTCTTGATTATTGATATTTGATTATTTTGACTTTTCTCTTGGGCTTGCACCATTCAACGGTTTTAATCAATCAATCAATCAAAAAATGGTTATTTCCATAAATACAAAAATGTACACATTTTTTGCACAATAAGACATAATGCCAACTGTACTTTAAACAATAGATTTGTGGTTAAAATTACGAGTGGTCCCACTCGCCCAACGAAATAAACAAGAAAAAACTAATCAGGTAACTGGGACCGCGGTCCCAGTTTTGTAGTGGGCCCAGTCGCCTTTGTCCTCACTTAGAAAAGGTCAAATTCTTAAATTAAAAAACTGACGCGGAAATAAAGTGATATTTTTTATTTTTGTCGCTTCGGTATGTTAACTGAAGAAAAGAAGCGACGAAGAAACCTATAGCCTGTTAGTTGTTATTTTTCGAGTTGGAGCAAATTTCGTTGGCAGTCCGTAGTGAGAGTAACTCATTTTATTATATAAACACGAGCCAAAGTCTAAAGCATATATGCCTCGATTTCAACAAATTATTCACATACGAGTAAATACAGGTATTCGAAACTGCGTGTGGCGGAACGTAAAAACAATTTAAACTTGGAACAATAAATCATTGTGAAAACACGTGTAACTTCACCGTTGTTTACATGGACACATTGTCGCCTTAACTGAACGTAGCTTAAGGGCAGGCGTTCAGGTTCTTCGTGTTCGCCGTGTAACTTGAACAATGAAATTGTTGTCATTTGTTTTTTTTGTGATGTTATGTTTTTAATTTTAATTTTTGAAAGTAGGTGTCGATTCCTGAATTTTGTACACACCTACCAACGCGCAGAAAATTAATCTACTTACTTAGGTACCTACTAGGTTAGTGAGCCTACAACTTTAGATTGTATGAAATTTAGACTCATCAGGCATCAGGGTTTTATCGGTTGAATCTACTTATTAACTTTTTAAGTGCCCAGGACGCAAATGTTAGTCTGTTGCTCCTCGTTTTGGGCAAGAAGCCCTTAAAATGTCCACCATACAAAAACAAAGTAGGTAAAATGCTATCCGAAAAATGTTGGTAAGTACGTTATTAAATCATAACCCTCCCCTGTCGGTAGTCGGGTAAAAAAAAAACAATAACCTTTCAATGTAGACGGTAAGTACCTTTCCTGAAATTATGGTTTAGTTTAGACCTAAAAACCTGTTTACTTAAATTAAAACTTTAAAACTCGACGCAGCTTAAGTGTCGTAATAAATACTTCTTGCTCCTCATTACCTTACCTCCCAAACCGACGACATTCGGAATGCAAAAACGGCAAATGACATTTGCAAGTATGTACGTACTAACTGAGAAAACAGGACTGCGAATCATGTTGAGGTTAGTCCATGTCCATTGCAAACGGACCGCAAAAATTGGCAATCGTTTTTTTTTTAAATAACTTGAGTAATTTTTTACTATTATGATGACTTTAACCTACGTATTAAATCAAGTCAACATAAATCAAATTTTAAATTCTTCTGTGAATTTGTTTTTCTAACTAAACTATGATTGTCACCATTGAAGTCTTAAATATGAAGTCTGAACATAAATATGTAATTAGTTTAGTAATTATAGTGTTAATAAATAAAAGTACCATCTAAAATTCATTTTTTGTACATATTTGATAAATTACATTCCTACCTATTTTCGATATTAATTTTTTGACGACCTGTGGTGCGGTGGGCGAAGGTTCGCCTGCGATGCAGGAGGTTGCGGGTTCGATTCCCGCCTTGAGACACATGTTTGTACGATCTGCAGATAGGTATTTGTTACGGGTGTTCTGGTCGTTTTCTATCAATAATAAAAAACATCTCTGTGTATCCTATTGTATTATGTATATCAGTTGTCTAGGACCCATAACACAAGCTCTGCTTAGCTTGGGGCTAGATTATGTGTGGACTGTTCAGCATTATTTATTTTATTTATTAAATTGCCAGCAATATTTTCTGTGCGGCAACAGTAAATATTTTCAATTCAAAAATCGCAACGCGTTGTCCTCATTTTCCTCAAGCCTCTACCAATGCGAGCTCACTTAACAAAATTGAGATTTAAAGATATTTTTTTTATCATTTAAAAAGTGCTCTAATTGAAATTTTATCCAACTGATTGCATGTTGGGTGGCGGCTGTGAGAATATCAATAACACATACATTTTCAATAAAAAACGTGACACGGGACTTGAGGCCGCTCATTTATGGAAATAAATAAGATTTTTGCATGAACGGTATGCGGGTTATTTTTAAAACAAGGTTATTTCGAATATGTTAAATACCTGTGCTGTTGTAGTTGTAATTTGCGTCAACGCATCACCGGAGCCTTGCTTTATTATCACACTACAAACACCACACGTATTTCAGATGGATCTCTCCGCATACTTCAAACGGTTTATTCCGGAAATCCCCCACGGTCATCCCCCACGTGGGGGATTACCGGATTTTTTTTCCTAAAATCCCCTAAATAAAATTGATCAGTCTTGTGGGGGATTTCAACATGGCGATTTTTCGCTTTTTTTTTCAAAATATTTCATTATTTTTATTATACATAGAAAACGACCAGAACACCCTGAACAAATGTCTGCATATCATAATAACGACTAGATTCAGCCCGCGGTTTCGCATGCGTTGTTTCAATGGAAAAGTTTTAAAGTTAGGTATTTATATCCCACAGGACGGATTTATAGAGTAAAAAGTAGGCTTTGTTTTAGTCCCTGCGTAAAACTACCTGTGTGCAATTTCAGCCCGATCCGTTCAGTTTTGGCGTGAAGAAGAAACAAACTTCCATCCATTTAAACATCCAACCTTTGCATTCATAAGATTAGTGTGATGTACTTATTAGTTACACAATCAATGCCATTATTGACTCCAACTAAAGGGGTCCGAAAGGGGTAATTTTTAATGTTAACCCTTTCGGACAAAAACAACAGATAGACATCTTGATCAGATTTCAATCATAATTACACGTTAACGATTGTTTACGTTACTCGCATGTTTTATTACGGACCATACCTACTAATAACGTATCGCCACTCTCGAAAGGAGTTAGAAATAGAAATAGAAAGAAAGACTTTATTAAGCCAACTTTTAAAAACCATGTATATTAAAACTATTATAAGGTACTTATACAGTAAAAAAAACAGATACTTTACAAAAAAAATGTAAACACATTCCAACAATTTGTTGTAATGATGCTTAAAAAATAAACGCAACTACCTAGTAGGTAGGTAAAAGATGCTGGGCATACATGGATTCGAGAAGCACAAGATAGAATAGGCTAGCAAAAGTAAAAGGAGGCCTAATACCCAGAAGTATGTTGCTATATACCAAGCTAGTATGTTGATGATGATGATGACCTAGTAGGAAATCCTCAGTTTTTCAAATCAAATCTTAATTTGGAAAGTGAATGTAATATCCGTTTTTGTGCTCTATCGTTGACAACATCACTAGTTATGTACTACAAACAAAACTTAATTAATTTCCAGGAGATAGCGGGTTCGATTTCCGACTCGGGATAAACGATTGTATTATCTGCAAATATTTATTCTGGGTGTACTAGGTGTTTTCTATGTATAATAAAAAATCTATCAGTGTATATAAATTCTATGCTGCATGTATATAAAGGCTATGCTACATAATGTATTCAATTTATGAGCTATCTAGTGCTCTGAACACATATGCTTCGCTTGGGGCTAGATGTTGCTGTGTGAATTGTCCAGCATGAATAAATAACAGAAATAAATAATGTAGATAAGCGATAAGGCTGCCACTCGTGCAACTCTGTTATCTCTCTTTTCCTATATTTTGTTGGTTTGCAACAAAGTGTAGGTATATTATATTGTAGATTACCCGAGAGCCTAAAACAAAAGGTTTTTAGTAAAAGTGGCGCTAGTTTATCTATAGACTACACCATAAGCGAGTCCAGGGGTTGCGTGTGGCACGGCTACTCCGATATCTTACTTAAAGTAATCGTTTTCGTGACAATACTTATTAATACTCAACTAGTAACGTATCAAATTATACAAATTAACCAGAAGGCTCTCCTATTTATTATCGGGGATAGATAATCGTATGCCTCAATAAAATTTGTACCAAATTGTTGGATGAATTTACACTAATAGCAGGCTTGAAACTGTATTCTGATTGAGTTAGAATTCCACACGTGGTCGCCATCTTTTAATGCTGATGTGTATAAAGAAACAACAACAAAAAAATGAAAACAGACAGATTAAGTTTAACAATCGAGGAATTATTATTATTATATTTTCAGTTTTCTGAATTGTCTACGAAAAAGGAGGACGTTCTATGTTCGTGTGTGGTGTGTGGTGTGGTATGTATGTTTTTATGTATGTTCTTCAATTTCTCTGTCGTTTAGTTTATTGTTCGAGATGGTCCGATAAAAAATGTTCCCCGAATAACAATTCGGATTTCTCCTGAAAATTTTAAAAAAACAATTCAAAACGAAGAGAATAGAAGTTGATTTATTCAATGAAGTCAAATTATAGCCTGCAAGCTATTTAAATGCTTCCAAAAATGCATGAAACCCTTTGTAGTATTTTTTGTAGGTACAACTGATTGGATCGGACTGTTCAGTGACAAAATACCCTCCTTTGTCGTGACGTCGGTTCAGATCTCATCGATACTGACGTTATTACGACGTCTCATTCACATACTCGGTGGCTGGGAAGATTATGTAGATACGGTTTTGATAGATATTTGATTTTGTCTGTTTGAAATACCTACGTGAACTAGAGAAACTTTTTAGTGTCGCAGGTAGGATGAAACTGAAGAAAAATCTGTTTCATTATGATTTTCAAAGGACTAAAAATTATCCAAAGACATTTTGTCAAAGTGTGTGTGGTTTTTAATCTTGAAAACAGTATCAAACGATTTTGTCTCAACAAAATCTCACAAAGTGCTTGAAAATAGTTGATTTCAAAGGGAAATAAGTAAAAATTTAACTTTTTTAATATTATAAGCTCCACTTAAATTAAATTCAAAGCCAGTTCTAACAAATAAATCAAACTAGCAAAACTCAAATTCCACATTATCGACATCATGTTTTAACTATTATCAGCATCAATTTATGGAATGAACCAAAAGTTACGTTCCCAAATAAAAAAGAAATAAGTGTTTGAACTTTTTGCCGTAGATAAAAAATTGTCATCCCAATATTGTCATCTAAGCGACTACAAATCGTTGCTCAACCGTCTGTAAAGCGGTATCAAGCCAAGGAAACGTTAATTAGCGGCTGCACCCTAATTAAATTGTAACGTCTCAGCAAATCTCATGTTAAATTATCACTTTGGTGGTCTGCAGATCCATTTCATTAAAGAAACATTATTTTTTATGGGTCTTTTAATAACATTTACTACTTAGATAACTTGGGTTTTACGAGCGGGCAACAAAATTACATCGGAATATCAGTACATGACAAAATAACAGTCTTAGGGCATGTCATTTTAGCCGACTTATCAAATTATTAACAGACTATTTATAGTTATTCTGTGTCACCAATGGTGCTGGCCAGAAATTAGCTGATTTTGATCATCATCAGCCTATATTAGTCCACTGCTGGACATAGGCCTCCCCTAATGAGCGCCATAGCGCCCTGTCTTCAGCTTGCCGCATCCAGCATCTGCCAGCAGTCTTTCGCAAATCGTCATCCCGCCTGGTCGGAGGGCGTCCTACCCTACGTTTGTCGAGTCGCGGTCTCCACTCAAGAACAATTTTACCCCAGCGGTTGTACCGACAACCGCTCGAGAAGAACCGTCTTCTCGAGATATGGCCAGCCCACTGCCACTTCAGCTTGCTAATCCTCTGAGCTATGTCGATAACCCAGGTTCTCTGTCGGATGTATTCGTTGCGAATCCTATCTTTCAGAGAAACTCCGAGCATAGCTCTCTCTATAGCTCGCTGGGCGACTTTAAACTGGTGGACAAGCCCTACCGTGAGTGTCCACGTCTCAGCTCCGTAGATCACGACGGGTAGGACGCACTGATTGAAAACTTTTGTTTTCAAGCATAAGCATCATACATAGCATATCTAATACGTATGATGAAAAATATCACATTTTGTAAACAAATAACTGATCTCTACAAGTTTATCCATCTTTTTTCATTAGTTTGTGTAGTTTTATAATAAATCACTGATTTCTTCGTATTTTTCATGATCTTTTTTTCTCGGTTGCCCCGTCGGCCGTCGACCCGTGGGACGCCCGCGGTACCGTTGGAAAGATGTGGTGGAAGCGGACCTGCGTGAGCTACAAGCGGAAGACTGGTGAAAAACTGCGCAGGACAGGGAATAATGGCGACTTCTCGTATCGGAGGCCAAGACTCACTTCGGGTCGCTGAGCCATAATAGTAGGTAAGTATTGTATCTTTTTTTATGTCTATTTTATTTATAAATGTCCTTTTTTTCTATTTTTTTTATAAATGTCTATTTAATTGTAATCTATTGTATCTTTTTGTGAATACGGAATTGACGTACTTTCCTAATCTACTGAGAAAATCAGAAGTTCAAAGGTTAGTCTCTTTTTTGCAACTTTCCACTTTATCATCCACTCACTTATAGTCATGTAGCATTTTTATCCCCAGTCTTCAAGATCAATCTCTTGGATAATTAACAGAATAATGTTCTCTTAATTTGCGAGTCGATGAATCTGTCACTTCGCAATCTTACTTTAGTTTAGTGATAAAAGTAAAATTAATGTCACAATCAATAAATAAAAGTACCTATCTATGTATATATCTAACTACTAATTTATGGATACTTCCATTAATTTGCCATTAAATCTAATTTAATGACGCGGTTGCATGCAAAAGTTTAATTTGTCTGACAGAATAGTTTACCGGAGGTTTTATCGCTCTACATAAAAATTTAGAGCGAGTGAGCCTTAAGTTGAAAGAGCTATTAATTAGCTTTTCTAAAGCGGAACAGCAATTTAATGTTATTTTGTTATTGTAATGTCAATAAGTATGTACCTACTTATAAAATAATATAATTTGATTGTTTAAAAAAACTAAAAACCGACATTAAATTCCTTAGTAAAATAATATCTAAATAAATTATTAATTATTTTATGATTATTAATTAATTCCTTAGTATTTAAAAGTTAGTTTTTCGGAAGAAATACTAATCCCGCGGGAATATTGTTTTTATGAGTAAATTTTTCCTACAACAGCGAAATAATTTTCCAAATATATACAAAGCAACATAATCATTTATCTGAGTAGGTTCGCTCCGATTCCGATCCGGTGTACGCACAGCCGTTGATGATGACCTTTGATGTTGTCTGGATCCCTTCACAACGTTGCATAAATTATTTTTATAGAATTAGATATCCAACAGTGTATCGCAATAAAATAATGATGATACCGGGGTGCGAACAATACAATTATTTATTTATAGAGCCCCATAGAAACTATAAACCAAAATCAAAAGTAAGTCATTAAATTGATGAGCGGCGCACAAAAAGGCGTTAACCACAAAGAATGGAATCATATTTTTGTTTAATTAAAGAATTTTATGCTATAAAGGGCGAGATCTAATAATTTGGGCGAAAAAACAAAAAAATACAAAGGGTGGAGTCGACTACCAAAATAATCGAAGTCGGAAGCATAACTAATAAAGGTTTATTTTGAAGGGATCAGATCGCAGGGGTTCTTCGAACGGCATTGTTCTCTTGATATTGACTAAAAAAAGAAATGCACAGAAAAGGTAGTAGTGCTAATCAAGTGATCCTTTTTGAACTATCTTTTAGCAGTTAGAAAAAAAAACTAACTTGGCCAAAAAAATATTTTCAAAAAGATATTTTCATGCAGTATTTACAAGAATTCTACTTACCATTACCAAATTTTAGCCGAGGCTTTTATAGTGTGGATGTGTGAAAAACCCGTCGTTGTGAGAGAAATAGGGTGTTTTACTCTATATGAGAAAAAATATAACATAAGATAAATTAAAAGTAATTTAAAGGTAAGTAATTAAAAGTAAATAAAGCGGTCGGCAAATGCTAACTTTAGTTCATAAAATTAATTTTAAAATTCAATTAAAAGTTTTCAGTTTTTTAATCAGTTTTATAACACTATGGAATAGTATGCGCAATATTATTGCGTCATACATAAAAAGTATCAACTGTCATCAGCAACATCGGCGCATTTGTATAGGAAGGTACCTACCTACACAGTTAACTGACGTGATGTTCATAGAGCACTACGTCCAATGTTTTCGTCAAATTACGCGCGTAACTTGAAAATGTAAAATCTATATTTATTTTTATGGATTTCGATTGAATAAATTTTTTGTAATGTTTTAGAGTTTTATAAGCACTATAGAAGCTAATGACACTTGCGAGACACTTTTCAAAAATAGGTGTAATTAATACCCTATTGTGAGTTCTGCGGATTAATAAAATAGGAACTCAGACCTTCTTACCGATGATCCTAAAGTATTGTGTGATTTATTTTGGTATGTACGAGTGAGTTATTTTTAAAGGGAAAAAGATCTTGACCATAATAAAAAAATAAACGTAGTTAAAACTCACACAGTGCAATACCAACAACAGTATCAGTTCCACCACCAAATACCTTTCAAATTCAACTCCTTTCAAGTTCCCTCGCTGATCTGTGTCCAATTAACACAATCATCACAGCGAGAGGTTACTCCCTGCTATGCGTTGTCAATCACCGGTCATTAATCAAGGTCAAATTAAGATCATTTTTGGGAATTTGCTTCGGTGCTGATAATACTACATGAGTTAAAGAGATCCCTTTGATTGACTGTGTGATTTTATTACACCTATCGGCTTAAATCCGAGGACCAGTGTTAAAGGGCGTCATGTACCTGCCAATTGCAATGAGCATTTTACGTTACGCTGTGTGCTAAAATCCGTCTCGTTGCGCGTTGCTTTCTTTCCCCGTACTGAATGCTCGAACGCTTGCTGTGTGAACTGGTATACTCGTATTACGACCTGGAACGCTATACTTTAAAATAAGGTCGCTTGACGATTATGTCAAAGCCTATAAAAATACAATAATAATTACTATTTAATAAGCTGTTTATTGATTATAATTTTTCTTGTCTTAGTGCTTATTTTGTAAGTCTAAAGAAGTAAAGTTTTGTACTTTGACTTTATTACTTACCTAAGTTTACTAGCGCATTTTTTTGTGAACATTTGAGTAATTGTGTACAAAATGTTTGGACTAAATAGAATGATATCAGTGCAAATTTTCAGTTGAACAAAAGTTTGGTCATAAAAGTAGTGACAAATCTGATATATATATCGTATTTTCAGTATGAAAGTATTTCAGTAGGACCGTTTTGTTTGTCCATTGAAGCTCGCGTCATGTACATAATTGATGTTCAAGTTTTGTACATGCACAATGCTCTCAAATCTCCTTTGTGCTTTTAAAAACAATGAAATAATTAATACAATGTTTCAATACAAATCCATACTAATAGATATTTTAAATCCAAAAGTATGTCTGTCTGTTACCTTTTGACACCTGACCTCTGAAGGAGTCTTAATGAAATTTGGCAGGGAAATAGATTATCCTATGGAAAGACAAAAGCTAAACTTTATCCAGAAAAAAACGCATGTGAAGCCGCGTGCAGGAAGTACTAAATAAATTAAAGCTTTTATAGTAAATATCACATCATATTTTTGACTTTCCCTTCAAAGTAACCGACTTTTTCTAGAGGCTTCGATTAAAAGCTTAGTCAGTGCGCACGTGCCGGTCAGCAGACGCAGATGTATGCCGACACCTGCCATGACAATCTTCCGTCTCCTTTACTCTTCACTAAACTATATGTGCGTCTCACTTGCGTAACGTATTTTGATTTGAACGAAGTCTGGGATTAGAACTAGTGCGTTTTACAAATTAGCTACTTACCCGTAGCTCAACCTTTTTGATCTAGTATGGTTTTTTCCATTGAAGCCTACCTACCCATCTACTCAGGCTCTGATCACGCACTGCTGGGTACAGGTCTCAATCAAAGACTCAATTATGCTATGCTATGCTCGGAGTTTCTCTGAAGGATAGGATTCGCAACGAGTACATCCGACAGAGAACCAAGGTTGTCGACATAGCTCAAAGGATTAGCAAGCTGAAGTGGCAGTGGGCTGGCCATATCGCGAGAAGAACCGACAACCACTGGGGTAAACGTGTTCTTGAATGGAGACCGCGACTCGGCAAACGTAGTGTAGGACGCCCTCCGACCAGGTGGGATGACGATTTGCGAAAGACTGCTGGCAGATGCTGGATGCGGCAAGCTGAAGACAGGGCGCTATAATAATAATAATAATATATTTTTATTTCAGACACATGATCCATATGAGCTATTACTTAAATTAAATTAAACTTATAAATAAGTCAGCCAAGAACACAACATTACTAAATGTACACCTATGCTTAGGATGCTATTTGCATCCAGCGTTTATGTGTGTCTGTTTGAATCAGACGATCAGACATACTAGTAATTATACTATTCTAACACTTGCCAACCCTGGACAAGAATTTAGCGATGCGAGTTCTTTGGATGGCTTCAAAGGAGCTTACTCTTGCCTCTAGGAACATTCCGGAGGCGCTGCAGCACCATGCTAGACCAAAGAACTGCCGAAAGATGTTGTTGTAAGCAACCCTGATGCCTCCAAGCGCTTTTTTGGTGTATTGTGTCCAAAGTTGGCAAGTGTAAAAGGACTGACAGAAAGATCTAAAGAGCGTCAGTTTTACATCTTTAGATGAACGGGCAAATTTTCTTAAAATCATATTTCCGCTATGGCGCTCATTGGGGGAGGCCTATGTCCAGCAGTGGACTGATATAGGCTGATGATGATGATGATGATGATAAGAGATCTAGAGGTCGACCGGAGAAGAGATGGCATGGCTAGACATCTTTACGAAGAAGACTGGTCCTCACGGGATGACAAAGGACAGGGACAGGAAAACTTGGAAGGAACAGGGAGAGGTCTACGCAGAAAACGCAACCAACAAACCAAATTCATTTAAGCATAGAAATATAAAGTAAATAAAACCTATTAACGTTAATAGTTTGTTGCTGAATAGATAGTTACATAAATTAGTAGAGAAATAAGGGCTTATTTTATTTTAGTCGTGAAAGAGTCTTTTGCTGTAATGTGATTACGGCAAAACTCTTCTTCCAAGGTTTTTATTTATTATAGAGTTCTTTCTTTTTCCCAAAGATTTTCACCTCGGCCAGATAAGATCACGCAGCTTAGTTGGAAAAAGAGCAACCCTGCGCTGAAGGGGAAGATGCGGGTTCGAATCCCGTCGAGATCGTAAATTTTTGGGATTTATTAATTTCTTAAAACTCTTCTTGTTAAGGAAGACCTGTTCCACAGTCACCTACTATGTGTACTGAGAAGAAAACATAGGTACTAAAATCTGCTTATGCTAGTTTCTACTTGCCCCACCAACAAACAACGTATTTCACCGTCAAGTTGTTCGTAATGTGATTATGTGACCAGTTTGTCGATATTCTAAAATAGTTCCCATTAATATGCTGCACGGACTCTATGACCATGTACGACGGCGCATCTTCCGACGGGTTTCCGAACACGTTCCGGACGCACAAATATGTGCGTTTTTAACCGACTGCCCTAGAGGGAGGTAGATAATTCTAGACGGTTCTTTTATCTTGTCTATGGGCTCGTCGGATTACAAAGTAAAGGGTAATCGCGGACTTACATTCTATATGTTTTATTTACAATCGTTTTCATACTTTTTACTACCTAGCTAGATACTACGTAGCTTAAATGTATGTTAATTGATTCAATTGTAAATATTACCCAATTCTAATTTTTTTCTATTATTTGATTGTATTTCTCACAATGTAGGTGTGTAAGATTACAAGTACTACGTTATAACAGATCTCGAAAGTTTTAAAATGTACACAGACAATTGAAAATTGAAGGTTAATAATTAGGTAAACTAAAAAGTATCAACTGTCATCAGCAAAATCACCGCATTTGTTTAACCTACCTAAACAAATGCGGTTATTTTGCTGATGACAGTTGATACTTTTTGTTTACCTAATTATTAATCTTAAATTTAAAAAAGAACACCTACACAACCAACCGACGTCATGACCACGGAGTATTGCGTCCACTGCGTCCAGCTGCAGCGTGTTCGTCAGATACGCGCGAAACTTGAAAATGCAAATTTTAAGTGCGTTTTTATGAAACTTAAGGTTTGAATTATATTTTAATGTTTAAGAGGTTTATTAACACTACAGAATCAAAATGAGAGACACTTTTTAGAAATGTTTGCAACACCCTTTTGATTTTATTTATATTTTATTTGTTTTATTTCATTAGGAGAAGAAACAGTTTTTCACACTTTTTATTTATACACCATAACTATTAACCATTAATGTGTCCTCGATGAGTCATCCTGGCCAACAGGTTAACATTACCTTACCATTACCATAACATTACAGTCAATAGTATATTCCAAGATTATTTTCGCGAGAACTCATAATAAAACACTGTTTTTACCGGATTGATCGCGTATATTTTATATTTTGTTTAAAACCTGACGTTTCGGAGGCTTTTCAGCTTCCATGGTCTGCCTGTGACCATGGAAGCTGAAAAGCCTCCGAAACGTCAGGTTATAAACAAAATATAAAATATACGCGATCAATCCGGTAAAAACAGTGTTTTATTACAGTCAATGTCAACTACCTAACAAACAATTTCTTAGAAGTCATCCTTCATCCTCACCAAAACTGTACTCCATAAAATAATAACCCCCCAATCTGAATTCCTGCTACCCGCTACCGCTATAAGCCGTACCGTTGCCCACGCCCCCTATTTTGTGGCGATGTCGATAATGCCCGGTGCTGGACAAACGTTGTCCACTGAGTTGTGAGGCCATCGATTTATTATTGAAATTAGTCTCGTGTCGTACGTGTGGACTTTCTCTGGATATATGAAGTGAGAAACGGCATGCTGCAAATTTATTTATTTTTGTCTTATTAAAACTCTACCTTTGCTACCTACCTTAGTTTAATCCTAAGAGATTGAGTAAACCAAATACGCTGAGAGCCAAGAGATTTGTTGGCAAAGGTATCATCATCATCATATGCCTATAGTCTTAGAATAATTAGGCATAGAAACGCAGTAGGCGCGCGCGAAGTGAAGCAATTTCAAGGAAGCCTTTAAAGGCTTCCTACGTCGCTCGACGCGTCAGTACTCAAGGTCAAGGCCTACTAGTAAGAGCTCTATAAATTTGCAATAAAAATGACTTACTGTGCTGTGAAAGGGTGTCACAACTCTTCACATAATCATCAGAAACAATCGAAGATTCCATTTCACAGGTAAGTACAACCTAGCATCTTATATTCCGGAGTAAAACATTAGTTTAGGCACAAAAATAAATCGTAAACAAAACAGACGCCATTACAAAAAAATGTTGCTAGCTATAGATCAAAAAACATTTTACCCCATAGATAGCTATTTGTTTTTTCTATTTCTACTGTACACTGGTAGGACTTTTATTTGCCAGATATTTCAGGGTTACCTCCTATCTTACCTGGATTTTAAGTTAAATATGTACCATAGGTACAGGGACGAGAGAAATTCCACGGACGTAGTCCACTAAGAAAGAAATAAAGTGAAGCACTCAATAGTCCACCACCCTCTGTACGTACGCTTACGCACTCACACATTGACATCACAGTCACGAAAAAGTCAAAGATATAGATATTTATCTTTTTTAAACTGCTTAAAGACGAAGAAAGGTCACCTACCTTTCTTCGTCCACCTAGCAATATTTTACTTTAGGTTGGTAGGTAGGTAGGTACAGGTAACTTCCTGTAGCCTACCTACATATTAGTAAGTATCATGTAGGTAGGCTACATGATAACTATTAGGTATAATAAATGCGAAAGTTTAGATGCCACGCCAAGACTAGGTATAAATACCTAATACTAATATAACTACGGACGGATGAATGAAATTTCGTATAAATGTAGCTAGGCCTGGAATCAAACATAGGCTTTATCTATAATTTTTCATCAAAATTTGTTTTTGTTCACTGACTTACTAAGTACCTAGGTAGGTAAGATACCTAGTAGATTGCGTGAGAGAGTTAGGTACCTACCTACGTATAATATCCGCATTTCGATAAAAACTACTTACCAATCCCATTGTTTATTAAGTTAATGAAAAATATAATCTAACAGAAGAGTGGTAAATGAGATAGTCATTGACTCCTTACTAAATGTTAAAAATTCCCTATCTTATGGGAAAAATGTTAGTTACTTGCAACATTATTTGTGCACTTGTGTGCGTGTCGGCTCATGTAATCACGTGCCGCTTACGCACACATTGGTTGTTTTTGTGCTTCAACTTTGAGCGGAATTTTGTGTAAAACTATCACTCTATGTTTAGTTACTCTAAGCCTATAGTAGTCCACGGTTGAACATAGGACTCCCCTAATGAGCGCCATAGCGCCCTGTCTTCAGCTTGACGCATCCAGCATCTGCCATCAGTCTTTCGCAAATCATCATCCCATCTGGTCGAAGGGCGTTTTACACTACGTTTGCCGAGTCGTGGTCTCCATGCAGAACACGTTTACCGCAGTGGTTGTCGGTTCTTCTCGAGATATGGCCAGCCCACTGCCACTTCAGCTTGCTAATCCTCTGATCTATGTCGATCACCCTGTTTCTTTGCCGGATGTATTCATTACAAATTCTATCCTTCAGAGAAACTCCGAGCATAGCTCTCTCCATTGCTCGCTGGGCGACTTTAAACTGGTGAAATAGCCGGCCGCAAAGATTATCAAAACCTTTACAAGAACACTACACACGATTCTAACACCCCCTCCTAAACTACAAGATTTTAACATAACGTTTGTATTTCTAAATGTTGTGTATCACAGTTGCGTGATATTCCCTATATTCGTGCTACTGTATTTCAAGGACTTTGTTATTATAGTGCGTAAGCCCTCACATTCAGGATTATCTCTAAGAAAAAGTCATTGGTAAACAACAAACCAATAAAAAACAATAAACTTATAAAAAATTGGCTACTTAATTTCGTAGCTCAGTTGGTTAGATCATTCCCGTAGTACTTAGTGAAGGTCACGGGTTCAATTTCTTCCGAGATTTTTTTGGGATATTATTTAATTTCATATAGATACTGTATTTTATTTGCGTAAATAAGTGTTATCTGTAGCTTTTTGCTTTATAGTGCGTTACTCGCACTGGGTAAAATCTTCTACGAAAACTTGGTTAGAGCGCACCTGTACTGAAGGTGAGGCGCAGGTTCGAATCCTGCCGAAATCGAATTTTTTTGGGATATTATTAAAAAGTTATGGAAGAAGTGTTATCTGTATTAAATTAATGTAGTAAAATAGCAGAGTTTTCTTTTCAGTGCAGCAATTGACGCAACGTCATGTATAAGAGCCTTTTCCCTGTCCACCAAATTGCTTACAAAATTGGCGAGCGCTCGTGCCACGGACGATGTTTAATGACACCCAAAATACGAACATGCCTTTCAATTATTAAGTACTCCACTTTGACATATTGGGGTTATAATTTGCGTTTATTTACATACATTGCCGAAATTATCAAAAAATAGGTTTTTATCAAAAAAGGAAGCTTACCCTCGATAATCAGCCTAAATTTACTGACTAAGTTTATCTACTAAATAACTACGAACCTTATTTGTGTTGGAAGGACACCAACGATTCATCTCTTAACGAGGGACTTCAGAGTGAGTGCGGTTAACCCGCTTACATCCGTAATAAATTCGTCAAACTACGAAAAAAATTACAATCAAATAATAGAATTAAATTAAAACTAGTATTTACAATTGAGCTAACTGCAGACTGTTGCAAACAATCTACAGGTAGCTCAACTGATCCATATCAATACCAGTCGGAAGCGTGCCCAAGACGCTAGCTGCATATCAAACTACGATAGTTTTTATAGTTTTAGTACAGTTTATTTGTCTTACTGAGTGGTACCAAATTCTTAACTACGTAGATGATGCCGCTTGTTTCAAAAGTTGTATTTTGACAAAATTATGTCAAAACATTAAATTAACTCACCTCGTTCAAATTCCTGGAGACTAAATAATTGCCCTTTTATTATTCCGTTTTTATGTCCAGCTGATAAATGCTTGAATATAGGGAAGAGCTAATTTCTGTCGCATCGCAGTTCAAAGGCTCTATCATTATCCCGTTGCCTGTTATTGAATTACAATCTGCCAAATTTAGGAGCACGAGAGATTGTTTTTAGGGTTGTGCACAAGGATTGTGAAAATGGAACCCTTGGATGGTCGCGGCTATTCATTCTATTTTATGTTTAAGTTTTTTACCCTTTCAAAACTTTTCTGAATAATTCAGGATTTTGGCCATGTAAATAAATTCAGTGCATGTCTTATTAATAGGTTACTGTTTCTATATTGACATTTTAGCAGGAACAGGTGGTGTTAAAATGAGTGTGCATAATTTCCGATTGAAACAAAAATGTACGTATATGACTTACCTACTTCAATTTATCTTCAAACGGTAGCGTTTAGCGTAGTAATTTTACGAAAATAGGAAATGTATTGGTTTTCCTGCAAGTTTTCGTGATAACTTTAAAAAGAAGATAATACCATTATGTGTGAGAAAACTAGCGGAATCCTTACCAATAACTTACACTTGACCAGTTCCGTTAAATCGAAAGATTGAAAAAACTTTAGGTTCACACTTCGGAGCCGGCTTGTTATAATGCTATTAATAATGCTTTAGACGTATTCCAATAAACGTTTTAACACCTTTTCTTTAAAGCTATCATTAGGATTATTGCAGGACCGTTTGGTTTGGACTCCGAAAACGTTCCAATTTTTGTATATAGAGATTTTTTATGTCCAGGTCATAAATGCGAAGGTGCAGGCGACTACTTGATTTTGTTTGAATTAAAAAAGTGGGTAATTTTTTTCCCAAATCAAAAATTGAGCGCTTATTTTATACCCAACTTTTCGTAGGTAGGCCTAACCCTTGGATGGTCGAAAATCGGATACGTACAAATAGTTAGGTATTTGTACGTATTTTTGGTAGTAGTGAGCATCGAACTCGCAACATCTTTTATCCCAGCCGTCAATTCGGCTACGCGCTATGTCAAAAAGGTACAATTTTGACACTCAAAAAAGCTTCGTTCAATTAAACATTGCCCGCTACTAAAATAAATCTTCATCGCTCCCACAACTTATTCTAATTAGTAAATACTGGTACGAAGTCCAATTAGTTCGATTCCCTATCGGCGCCCGCGCAGCCTACCTCGCTTGGTGGTTAACATAAAATGCACAGATAAAATTTAAACCCCTTAATGAAGTCCAGGATTGCTGGATTGCTTTATTTACTCGGAGATAAATAAATTTTCGGCTTTCCGTTTGTCGGAGTTGTCTGATTTATACCTCTGTTCTAATAAGGATTGTATCAGTTTCGACACCAGTTGTCGTTTTGTTTGAAGCTTCCCAGAGCTAATGTGGTTCTCCCATTGTACTTTTTCTTTGCACACGACGAATATTAACATTTTTTTCATTAATTTTATTAGTATAAAAATAGAAAAAACATTTTATTTCTACAATTCAGTTATATCTCTGTTTCCTAATCATGCCTTTTATTAGGTAAGTATATTAAAATCACGTGTTTTTTGCAATGATAATGATGCAATATGGAACAGAAAACTAATACCACTAAATAAAGGTTCTCCACAGGAACTCGACGTCCGTTACTCCGTTACTAACCTTTGACCGCCGCAGTGATTTAGGGTTGACAAATTGGTTTTTGATTTTATGCCCATAACCGTGAGAAAATTGTGATCACGTACTTGATACTTTTTATGACGAAGGTGAATGATGTCGAATAAATTGATGGTAGTTTAGAGTTAGTTAACTCAAAAAATTTCTTTAAACAGATGGTTTCAATTCTTATAAATTTATAATTCTTAACCAACCATCAACGTAAGAAGAACTAGACAAGTAAAATTAATTAATTTATTACCTTTATGTCCTTACCAACGAAAAAATCGCCAGTCTGTAAGCAAATCAGCCAAATTTACATGACATAACTCCAAAACCATCATTTAAACACCCATTTACAGAAAAATTTGCAAATTTTCGGCTTAAATTTACAATGATTTAAGTATTTCGACAAACCAATTTACCAATTCTCGTCACGAATCACATAATTTATCGCACCTATTTGCGTGATAAAGTTGCAGGGTGCATAAAAATCGCCGTAAGTGTTGTGTTGCACGATAAATATCCCCATTTTATACTTTTTGAGGGTATATTGTGACTGATGAATTCGTTTAAGGTGATGCTGTCTCGTTACTTACGCGACGCATCATTGAGACTCTTTGTTTGGTGTGCTTATCAACTGTAATTTTCCGGTTTTATATTGTTTCCGTTCGTTTTACGTAGTGGATTTGTTTATTTCAACAGTCACTTGTAAGGTAGGTAAAAACTTTATCACCTGCGACATTGACTACAATTAATTATTAAATGCAAATTTTAAATTTTAAACCTTAGTGGTATCAATGCTGAAAATACGTCTTAAAATTAGACATGCAACAGCTTCAAGTGGAAAATAGGCGAGAACTAAACAAAAAGTAAAGATTTACTTTGTGACTTCTCTGAATGAAGTTCAAAAAACAAATTTGATCACCTACACAAGTTTCAAAGTTATAAGTTTGTTTATATTGAACAGGCAAAAATGGACAATAGATTATTGCGATTATTAGCACGATAATTTTGTTTGTCACATACATATTTATGAATTCCCACACAAAAAATGACACGAATGATCATTACCTGATGATTTACAAACTTGATAAAGCGTTTAGTCATTAACCGAACGGAAGTTGGGACACATTGTCCCGTGCTAGCTAAGGGGTCTAAAGTACCCACGATTAAGGGTTAATAGCCATATCCGCGGTGGTGTTAAAATTCCCACGCGATCTGATTTTGGGGTTCGACAGGAACTATTTCTAGGAATGAGGCACCAATGGTACCTACTAAAAATATGGTTATTGTCACAAAATGAGGCGATCCTTACAGATGCGGTTGTAAGGCTAGGCATAGATCTCAGTGCTCACAGGATCCCTCTCTCACGAGTAAATAATTCGAGTTTTTCACTCGCTTGAAAAACTCGAATAACATAAAAGTCAACATAATTTCTGTGGTTCTCAAATATATATACATACAAAAAGATACGATAAATAACAAAGAAGACATAACGGAGAATGAGAAGTAGCGTCGTTCGCAGCAGCGCACGAGCAGCGCGTTACACTTTAAACCCACCCGAGTACTTCCTGGATACCAAATTTACCCACGACCATCAAAATCTTCCTTTTATCAGACCAACCCTGTATCTACTATTTCAAGTCGGTTACTTACTAGTTGCTAGCTGCAGCCCGCATCTTCGCCCGCGCTTTTCAAGTAGCCTATGTCCGTCCCCGGGATACCGTTTACTTCTCTACCAAATTTTATTAAGATCCGTTCAGTGGTTTAGGCGTGAAAATGTAATACACAGACAGACAGAAGGAGAATGAGTCTTTTTTGAATTTAGTATATTAGTATGTATTGATGGTTGTAAAGGTTTCGATTCCCGCTTTCCGTACCCCTTGCAATTAAGCGAATTACTCAGCGCACCACCAAAGTCTTGTCGTGTCATTAAGTACTGACAGATGAATAAGTGCGTGTTGATTGGTATGTTAGGCGTTAATGGGCGGGACAAAAGACAGAATTGTGGCGGTAGATGGTATCTTACCTATCCAGTACTTGATGATAAGGCCGGCTGCCTCAAAGGCAAATGGGCTGTCGGTATTGTGGTGGTCTTCTCGTTGAAGTTGAAGGCTTATTGAAGTAGACTGGTCTCATCTAACTCTTTTTGCGGCGGACCTTCTGGTTATAGTTGCTGTTCAATTGATTAAACAATCTTTGATTTTTAATATTAATTGAAAGGCAGAGAAGACACTTTTGGTTATATTTTTTAACATATGAAAAAATAACGGATAAAAAAACATGTTTTACAATCGCGATTTATTGGCAGATCTGAAGCAAAGATTTTTTTGCAGGTTTTTTTGTTAAATTATCACAACTTCGACACTATCAAAATTAAGGACAATTTAAGACCGTCTCAAATACGGTCTCTAATCTGATTTGCGTTTGACTACAAGGGGCTGAGACAAAATATTTTGACAGGGTGTGTCATGGTCACGAATCAAAGCAAACACAGGCTGCCCAGGGTTACCATGGAATTATAATTAGTTTCTTACAACAAAACCGACTAGAGTATTAATTCTACCCTCGTACGGACCGCCTACATAGAGCCTCCCTAACAAAATTACACACTCATTAGTTCTACGAAATACTTTTTGTTTGTTTTTACGACAGCCGGCGCCTTAAACTAACAAAATCAGTCACAGAACGAACTGTTTTTAGGCAACCGGATATTATATAAGCCAGAGGAAACCGAAAGTGAACCTTAATAAATCAATAAAAATCTAAGAAAGGTTTACGTAAAGCTTTTGTTTTGTCTTTACAGGCAATATTTTCAGATTCAAAAAATTTATCCGACGGCCATTATTATCTTTATTTTTATTATAAAAAACTATTGTAGTTTGACGAATTCATTATTGATGTAAGCGGGTTAACAAATGAGATTCGTAGTTAACCTGCTTACATCCGTTATTTTTAGGTAGGTTGGTAAGCATCGATTTTTCTACTCGTTTCAGTCATATCAGCCGTGCGTCGTCAAAATTAAAAAAATTCCAAATTCAATAACTTTATTTCTTTAGGCTTACAAAATAAGCACTTAGACAAGTCAAATTTTTACATAAACAGTTTTATAAATAGTAATTATTATCAAATAAGAAACAAAATATCATTGATTTTGTTCGCTTCAATTTTTTGTCCGTGTTTGGCGTCGTTTTTTATGGTACCCTTTTATAACTTTGACTACCTCCTTTATTCATAATACTTTGCTAACTTTGCAAATTTCTAATTGTCATTCGATCTTCTTTTATTGACATAAGTCAGAGTGAGATATAAGACTGTGTAATAGCAACTATATAAAGTTAACAGACCATTATAAATAAGGGTAAATAAAACCGGCTTTAAACATATATATAGGAACAAGATAAGGGATAAAACTATGTCACACGAATGTACTTTACTAGCGATATTTTTAAACTTTTCAACCCGCGTGTAAATTAACGCATTACTATTCTGTAAAATAATAAAATGTTCGTTAACTAGCGATCATTCGGAATAAAGTCCCGAGGAATTTTAAACGTCGTTACGGTTTCCACGCGTTCCTTTCGAACTTTTATGTCATTCATTCATTTTAATTTATTTAGAGCAATGTGAAGTTGTCGCCGTAAAACGACTATCAAGTCGATTGTTAAAGAGTCTATTAACCTTTCACCGAAGCTTTGATTCCTTAAAGTAATTGATTTCGCTCGTAAACTTAATTTTCGAATCTTATAGATTTTCACTTATTGACAAGGTTTCACAACTTTAAAATAAGTAAGTAGCTTATTTTTTTGTGATTTTAGTGCAGACGCTGGTGTTTCTAAATAATGGAACTTCAAAGTTTCTTAATTAAATAATTTTAAAAAAATGCTAGACAGTTCACACAGCATTATCTAGCCGCAAGCTAAGCAGAGCTTATGTTATGGGTACTAGATAACTGATATACTTAATACATATAATACATTACATATAGATAGATATTTTTTATTCTACATAGAAAACGAACAGAACACCCGGAACAAACCTGCAGATCGTACAAATATTTGTCCCAAGGCGGGAATCGAACCCGCAACCTCCTGCGTCGCAGGCGGACCTTCGCTCACCGCGGCACAGACGGTCTATGTAATTCATTAGTTTAAGTTTTTATGACTCTTATGAGCCAAACTGTACAACGGATAGGCAAAAGAATCCTCTGCTCTAAAAATAATCAGCTCGTGTGCTTGCACTGTTGGAATTTCATGCGTCGGTGCTTGAACCTCCCTGAATCTGATCAGCAATAAAACTTTTATTCGCAACGTTCTTACCGTGTAACGAGCACGAATTACCTTCACAGGCTTTCAATCAAAGCATGGCAAGTGCTTTTATTTCACGCAACTCGGACCAACACGGTTGGACAGATCGGAGTGACTATTTCACCATATAGCACTCAGTAATCTGTGCATACAGCCAAATCACCCAAACTGACAATACAGGATTGTTCAGCAATCTGAAATGAAATGATTTATTTAAATAATAATGCTGGACAATTCACACAGCATTATCTAGCCCCAAGCTAAGCCGAGCTTGTGTTATGGGTACTAGATAACTGATATACATAATATAATACAATACATAGATAGATATTTTTAGTATACATAGAAAACGACCAGAACACCCTGAACAAATGTCTGCAGATCGTACACACATTTGTCCCGAGACGGGAATCGAACCCGCATCCTCCTGCGTCGCAGGCAGACCTTCGCCCACCGCGCCACAGAGGTCGTCCAATTACATTTTACACGACACACTAATAATTATATTTGACACGACACATTAGAATTACCATACATTTGAGGAAGGAACTAAACTAGATCGAGTTTAACAGTAAGATAGGTAAGTGCAATAACGGTTTACTACTTAGTACAAACTCAATTGTTGGAAATCTAACAAGAATTGGTTACCTTGTAACTTCCGCAACCTGCCTGGCAAACCACCCAGTTTCGAGCCAAAAAGGTATCAACTCAGCATGTTGCTGAGTCGATAAGTCAAAAATACCTCAGCGCTGGTTTTATGTTGACTTTTGTGGAGTACACAGTGGCTGCCACTGAGATTTTCGTTCGCTTTGCTCATGGCATTGACCTTTCCAAATGAGCGCCATAGCACCCTGTCTTCAGCTTCCCGCATCCAGCAGTCTTTCGCAAATCGTCATCCCACCTGGTCGGATGGCGTCCTCACATTTGCCGAGTCGTGGTCTCCACACAAGAACACGTTTACCCCAGCGGTTGTCGGATTTTTATCATACATAGAAGTTATACCTACCCTGAACAAATATCTGCAGATTGTACTAACAGAAGAGTAGGCATTGAATGTATGTAATGTAGGTAAGCTTCATTACATACATTCATAGTAAAGTAAAGTACATAAGCGTAAGATGTAAGGATTAATTCCTACATCTTACACTACATTATTAATTTTACCTGTCTGCGCCCTCGTTAACCAAGTTCCCGCGACCAGGTCCAACAATGACGTAATCTGATCGACCTCATCACTCCATCATCATAACCGAGTGTCGACGGACCATCGATACGAGCGTGACGAATCGGCCACGGCGAGCTTTGACTCCTTTGATTCGACTGCATTACAATATTCATGTGACAAGATAAACTGCTTTTGACAAATTAGTGTGCACCTTTTTGTGGTGTGATTTGATGTTATGATAATTTGCACTTGGTGAATGGTGAAATGATTGTAATAAGGATAATCGAGGGTAAGGAGATGGATGGAGTATTAAGTTTATAAGGTTGGGAATCTGTTTGATTAATTGTAGTTCGTTTGCATGTTTGGTATCGATAACGTTTGGAACAAACTTTTTCATTGAATCAATGCTACCCTATGAAAAGAGCTATTATATTACGTCCTTTTATCACGTAAGTGAAACCGTGAATAGAAGCTTCTTAAGAATTAATTTAACTTTAATTCTAAAGAAGGTTTTATTCTCTACTTCTTAGTTTATCTCTTGCAGAAGTTCCAAGCATGGTGATCATGATATATGGCTTTACAATATGGGGTGACAATAATGATGATAAAGATTTTATGATATTCTGCAAGTGCGGGACCGCGTTCCGGCTAACCGCAAAGTGCGTAGGTACCCTTAATCCTGACTAATCTGAATTGACCAAGTCTTAACAATTAAAATGCCTATCTACAAAAGCAATAAATTGACACTTGCCGTAACCATAATATTTGCATCGACGCGCTACCAACAAGGTATAAATAACACGTTATGGTTATAAATACACCAATGAAATTTACGATCAGCACTATTAATAAGGGTTTGAAGTAAAGCCTAGAATACAACGTCAATGTTTTTAGGTGCCTATGCGAGACCTGAAATTTTATTTACAAAGAATTACATTAATAGCTTATTATCGCAACCAAACGTTGAGTGAATGAACTGCACAGGTCTTTTTGAGGTGGGGGTGGATGGCCAAATCCGAAACTATGAGAGTTGGAGAAAAGTCGTGAAAGGAGTCATGAGCTCAATTTCTGATAAAATAAAACAGCATAATTTTTAATTTCCTTAATTTCTTAATATTTTTTTTCGGAATTTTTCATTATAGTTATCAAAATCAAAAAGCAATCAGTAGCTCACGATTTGCTCGAAAAGATTATATAAATTTTTCATATTGACGTTTGGTAGGCCGCGTATACAAACGAAAATTTAAAAAAAATTGCCTTCTCCTTTCATTTTCAATAGGTAATGCATTTCTTTGCTAAAATTGATCCATATCAGCAACCGATTCCGTTGTTGGTGCATAAATAAAGAGATTCATATTTGTTTGGAAACTCAATTGGTTCGATTTCCTACTAAAATATATTTCTGACTACAAATCTAAAAATGCAGTTTTAGTTTTATCATGAATCGAGATCTCGACTTCTTTCACGACTTTTCTCTAACTCTCATGGCTCCGAATTTGGCCACACTCATCTCAAAAAGCCACCATTATATTTTTATAAGATTGGATAACTATTGTTAATCTTTAAGTTTTAAATTGGGTAACTATCGAAAATTGCGGCAGAATGTTCCATTATTTTTAGGTATTCTGATTCATTACGGATGCAAGCGGGTTAACTACGAACCTTATTTGTGTTGGAAGAACACCAAACTACTACAAACTACGACAGTTTTTATAGTAAAATAGTATTCTGATTCCATAGATAATAACTGTGTTCATTAAAACCTACTTTAAATTGAATTTGAAATAAGCCCGCTTTAACTTCACTACGAACTCACTAAAGAAACTTTTATACCCATGTAAGAGATACATTCAGCTCAGTATTAACCACTTTGTAAGCTCTCAACAATTAACATTACAATCAGTTGCTAACGATACTAGCAAACACAACAATAACAATCAGGTTTATGCGTAGAGAACCACGGTACGGTGGTAAAATGATTTGAGCCGAGTAAACTACTAATTGCAGCTAATTCACCTGAGCCTGATCAGGTCATGGATGTTTAATAACCTAGATGAATCTGTTAGAGTTAATAAAGTTCTTTTAGGATCTTGGAAATATGATAAGTTGAAATTCACATGGAAAATTTATTAGGTTAAAGTATTAACCTAATAATATATTATATCTAACAGAGTGACATGTCAAGTTACATACTGGTGTGATAAGCTGGTGTGACTACGAGTCAGCAGTCTAATCATAGACACATAGAGGAACTACACAAAGCACTAAGCAGTTTCTATTTCAACAGAATCTGCTGTTAAAATTAGTAAAATATCTAATAACTAACCTGCGTGGTGGTCATTGCCATGTGGTGCCGGCTTAGAATTTGCACCACCACAACTCTTCCCGTGGGTGACGTAGGAGGCAACTAAGAGACTTACACCGGGGGGCGGGCAGCAGCGCCTCTTGCAGAATAGATCTACCACCGAACTGCGATCCACTACCCGCATGCTCAGCGTGGGGATTATGGGTACAACACCCCATGAGATACAAGCTAATAAGGCGATTATTAGTAGGAGGCCTGCGTCCAGCAATGAACCATTATAGGCTATTGAGGTGAGGTTGAGGTGTAAAATTCCACTTAACTAACCCGTGGATGAATTTAGAGCAGACTAAGGGACCTGAGTAAAGTATTATTTAACACCTCTATTGCGGTTGTGACAACCAATACGCCTGTCAAGCGTGGTGATACTCTGAAAAACAGTGTTAATTATTGTTTAGTTAGCGCATGCTGTGTCACCCCTATTTACTACCATAGACAGAGAGTTGAATAATAAATAAATTAAAAATTATACTGGACAATTCACACAACGTTAATAACCTCAAGCTAAGCAGAGCTTGTGTGTCCCGAGGCGGGAAAAGACCTGCAACCTCCGGCGTCGCAGGCGGACGTTCAAACGCCGCGCCACTGAGGTCCTAAAAATGTACTAACCTACTAAACAAGTAAGAAAACATCTTTGTGGTAGGTTATAAGTTTAGGTAATCCTTTATAGTTTTAATTTGGTCTCTACCGATGTTTCGTTTCGATATAATTTGTCAGAATTTGCGCTATCTAGTCATGTAGGTTCGCGATTCCTACAAGATAACTACAAGAACAATGTAAACGCAAACGGGCAAAGATAGTTGTAAAACTTTACACTATTACAACGCAATTTGGCTTCGCTGGAAGAGGCTCCATAAATATTTATTGGTGCACTTTCAGTTTCAAATTATACGGCTAGCGAAAATTATTACCATATCTCAACTGGCAATGCGCTACTGTGGCTACCATTACAGTACACTTTATTATAAAAAGTTGCCCGTGTTCTTTCACTGTCACTGCAATAAATTTAAAGCGCGACGTGAAATGATAGGATCCATGTTTGTGTGGTGCAAACGGCCGACACAGCTTGAAGCTAGGTGTAGTTTGGGATGCGAAATGTTGACGTCATAATTCGATTTTATTCGGTAGATTTACTAACTCACCATTAACTCAGGCTACTTCAGATTACTACGTAATTTATAAGTCATCATCCCGTATACATCCACTAGAAAACACAGGCCTCCCAAAAAAGACGCCACGAATGGCGGTCCTAAGCCTCCATCGACTCGACCGCTACAATAATATTTTCAATATAACTCTGTTGACGACCTCTGTGGCGCGGTGGACGAAGTTCTGCCTGCGACGCAGGAGGTTGTGGGTTTGATTTCCGCTTCAGAACAAATGTGTGTACGATCTGCAGACATTTGTTCTGGTCGTTTTCTATGTATAATAAAAAAAAACTATCTGTGTATTGTATTATATTATGTATATCAATTATCTTAACACAAGCTCTGCTTAGATTGGGACTGGATAATGCTGTGTGAATTGTCCAGCATTATTTATATTTATTTACATTGTAAAGTTCTTGAACAAAATTTCGAATTCTTTCTTCGGGAATTTAGTGTTAAGTTAGGTACGTATGTTTTTTCCTGGCAAATGAAGTCATTTTAGTGTAAATTCACCTTTAGAATACATGCCAGACAGAGGCAAAGTGAGAAATCTACAAACCGTCTGTATTCCCCACACTGTCCAATAAATCAGCCTATTGATATCTTTTTACAAATGAAATATTAACGCACCTCTACAAAATCGAGCTTTTTATACTTTTTATTAACCTTGTTGGGATTTCACTTAATCCGTTGAAAAATGGTGTTGAAACAAATATGTGAGGTTGTTTTACAAATGTTTATGGGCCACGCAATGTATTTGAACTAGTAATATCAAGGCGGCGGGAGTCCATCGCCCACCCAGAGGTGTGGACATATCGGACCAAATCGAATTATACCGCTACCTACCAAAAACTACCAAAAATTCAGAAACCTCATATCTTATTAGCAATAAATACGGTTCAAAATCGAACCAAAACAGTCGTAGGCAAGAAAAATCTAACGTGGTGGTAGAATAACGTAAACCATAACGAATTAGTCGTATTGAAAGGCTATAAAACATATTTGTATAATTTTTTCTGATGAGGCCGTTCGTTTTAGAAACTTATCCCACGATTCACGTTTTAAATTAAGGACTTATAGTTAGTTGTGTTAACGGTAAAGTCATTTATTTTTATTTTATGCCTAGACTGTAGACATGTGGATAATTTAGTTAGTAAACCAACAACGGTTAGTTTTGAACATAGATTTTGAAATAATTCGGGGACGCAGTTTTCAAATGAATCGAAAAATACGTTTGTATGGAAGCTTAGAGGTTCAGGACCTTCTAAAGGACAAGCTTTTTTAACTCGCTATTTATGTACCCGGTTGGTCTATTATATATTAAGTTTTTTTGTTTAAAAATAGTACATTTAAGCAGGCTATCGCTTAGTCAAACTTAAAAACACTTGGGTACAAACTGACTTTTCCTTCTTTGAGTCTCATAATTTCACTCTGTTATGGTTACCTAAATCGAGCTAAGTTATGAAGGACCTACAAATCAAAAAACAGAAGAATTTCTGCATTAAATTAATGAAAGAATAGGTAATCCCTACTAATATTATAAAAAGGAAAGAGTGTTGTTTGTTTGTTTGAATTGAATAGGCTCCGAAATAATTGTACCGATTTGAAAAATTCTTTCACCATTAGAATCCTACATTATTCCTGATAAATATAGGCGATAGAATAAACCTGTGCGAAGCCGGGCCGGACCTAGCAGTCCGGCCCTTAATAAAAATTTAATCATGAACAAAGTTCGTTCGGTTCTTTGAAACGTAATAAAATAAATGTATACACACTGCATTTAATTTATTCAGTTTAAAAGTACCGCTTCTGTGTAGGTATCTAGTAACATAAACAGTTTTTGTTACAAAATGCTGTTACCATAGTTTTGTTGTTACCCATAAACCAAAGCCATAACACCTTTTATGTTTCGAAGTGTTCGAAACAATGTGGAATACATGCAGTGACAAAAACACATCGATTTGTACTCTCGCCTACCGTTTCACCGTATAAGGCTTCATATTTTAGGGTTCCTTAGTAACTGGGGCTGAACGTTACTCGTTGCTAGTATACCATCGAAAAAGACATCGAAAAAGCCCGTAGAATATATGTATGTATTGTAAAACGTGACGCTTATCAAATCTCTTTAAAAATCTACGCAAAATATTGGATTATTTTTAATAGTATAACGTACCTTGTTATTTCAAAAATATTTATCATAACTTTGAATGCAACTCAATCAGGAAAATAAAACTGACAGTTCTTAAAACAACATTTACACGAAACAACAAGAGTTGATTAAATAAAATATGTACAGAGGATAAAAATTCTTCTAACTACTTTTGAAGCTGAGGTTTTTTAAGTAGGTACTAAAATGAAGTAACCTGACGAAAGAATTAGTCATTCTTTCAAAATATGTTAGTATAGAACCCAGTGTCCCCAATAATTCCAATCGAACTTCGCCGCACATAATTTTTTCCAGCATAGATCTTGCGACAAACATTTATCAACTTTCAAGTTACACTCGTAGGGATCACGCGGCGTAGGCGATCCATCCTCGATTATTTATTGCGATTTAAAACAAATAAAATCAAAATTCATGCTGCGTTCGATATTTATAGATGAGAAAGTGTATTATTGAGATGTAATACAAATTTAACCTCTTTAGAGCAAATGCTTCGGTATTTGCTCTAACGGGGTTGTAATAAGAGAAATAGCTAAACCCTTGACCTAATATGCTCAGCGGCGAGACCACAGACCAGTTAAAACTGGTCTGTGGGCCAGTTAAAACTGGTTTGTGGGTGAGACCCACAAGAGCCGCAGCAGCTACAGCAACACCATATGCGTAAGCACTGAAAGTGTTAATCAGCATAACTTGAATCAAAGGAATGAAAAGTAGGGTGGTTCTGCAAGGATCTATGATGATTTTATTTTTTTATACTCAATGAACCTTCATTTGACCATATTTGGTTATAAGTGAAACTCTATAAAAATAGCACGTGACCAAACTTGGCCCTGTAGATGATGAAGATGCCATTGCCTGTGTCAGTTACCGTTGCGTTTCATTGCAGAATCATAATTATGAGCTAAATAAACCTCTTAAATTACAAATGTTCCACTTCCTTCCTTTAAAACATAAAATAACTTCAATTACTCCTGGGAGAGGGGAAAGCTCTTGAACATTTTATTGAGAGCCTATAAATAAATAGAAAGAACGTGTGAGAAATTCAACTTTTCTTGGATTAAACGTTTTTTTTCGGAATTTTATTTGGTGATTTTTTATATTATTGACTTGAATTTTTTATAGTATTAACTAGGTAAACTTGTTTTTGAACTAGCTAGCCTTAGATATGTTTAATTTTTTTTATCCTGATGTTTAAGATAACATGTACCTGTAACCTGTAGGTACTGTAACTTTTAAATATTTTCAATATTAATAACTATGAATACAGGGTTTTTTTAAATAAAAACTCGGTGTCTCGCTGTATTTAATTTTCATAGGCACTCTACGTAAATATATAGTTTAACGTTGATTAGAGCTTCCCCCTCTCCTAGGAGTAATGGATCGAGTGACAGAATAATTGCAAGTGCATGTGTCTAAGGGAGCTTATTTAGTGCACAGTGTTGGCGGGAGCGGACTCTTGATTTTACCACTACGCGCAAAAGCTGGTAAAATAAGACGTAAGAGGGGTTCAATCTTGCAGGTAGATTACTTTTCACGAAAGAAGTCTGCTAGACGCAGTGCTGTAGGCAGTGTGACCGAAAAAATTTAGTGAATTGAGCGATAATAACTTAGTAAATTGAGCGATAATAACTTAGTGAATTGAGTAATAATAGCTTAGTGAATTGAGGAATAATAACTTAGTGAATTAAACAATAATAAATTAGTAAAAAGAGACAAAAAAGAGCTACACTAATTGTCGTGGAACTTCTTTCGTGAACAGCACTGTAGTTGTTTCACTGGCCACGAATTCTGCATCCGTGATTCGCCGTCACTCAGGACACGCGTTTAGATGTGACAGCAATGTTGTTAATTTAAACGGACGCGATCAATAAACACTATCTCAGCATCGACAATGAGGCATCGTAGCAGTGAAACTTATACACAAGCAAATGGGGCATGTTAAGTATTAACTATCGTAGCTAACAATCTCCTGTAAATTGAGTGCAACTCGATAAAGTTAAGCTCATAAGCCCACTTGGTAAAGTTAAATGCTTTGAACCTGTCATTTCATAAGGCCTTCTAGTTTTTAATGTTCTCGTTCACTGCTACTAGAGCTTTACACGGCAAGAAGTATGAATAAGTGTTCAAAAACGTACTGGAATTTACTTTTTTCTGCGTTTTAGCCATGAATTTACGAAAAATCTTGCTCCTCGTAAAAATAGACATGGCAAGGTAGAGTACAAAGAGCTCGTAAGCATCACCGACCTCCTTTTTTCCATGTCAGAACAACAGCTATGGAGCTTTAATAAGGAAACTACAATGCCACTTAAGCGCTTGTTAGCACTTAATTTGCGGCTTCGATGCGTCAAATCGGAGTGGCCCAAGGTGGACAGACGGACGCGTGTCATTCAGTCGCTATGCGTTAACGAGCGCATGCAAATATCGCGGCGCTAACCATATTCTGGAGGAGGGTTTCATACGCTGAATGTCAAGAACGATTTTTTTGGACGCTAAGGACTCGGTCATAAACTCTCCTGTCTTTTGATATACAATGTAGCTGACTTGTGTTTGATTTTGTCAGCGTTTCTATTATTTAACTAATAAACGGTAGACACCTTATGTCATAACAATGTTAGTAAAGTTTAAACTAATGTTATTTAGAGTTTCTATGGTTCAGTGATTTTCTATGTTTGTCAATTTTTCAACGTTTCTTCTGGTACGCAGGTCTAACTAACTCAAGTTTCTTTAAGAACAATAACTGCATCAAGCTTTCTTTATAATGCTTAACGAATTTCCTACCGCAGTCAAATCTAAATCTTCAAGATTTTACTTAGCTAAAATAATTTATTGAAAATACAGTTCTTTTGCTGATACCCGACATGTATCAGCAAAAGAACTGTATTTTTACCTTATGTCGCAAGGTAATTGACACGAATACAATTGAAATTTTATTTGACAAGATTCTACGTAGGAGACCCTCAAAGAGTCGCTGAAGCTTTGTGAACAGCCTCAATTTCTCTCGTAGTTTCAATTCCAATTGGAAACAAATTCTTGAAGCAAATACAAACTAGTTGTTCAGAGTTGATAGGCATAAGTAGATTGCATACATAAAATATACATCGATTGGATATGAAATCGCAATATACATACATAAAATTGTGTTTGTTTTCCGGAATGGTTGTCAGTGAAGTTATAAACACAGAAAAGGAAGCCTCTTGTCTGTGTGATATGGCCGGTGCTAGAATGGATATTTTTATTAGAACTAGAGCTTCACTCACAGTGACAATCTTAAAACCAATTCTTTTCTACTACTTGCAAAGAAAAACAAGATTCCAAACCACCGAGTCATATTCAAAATTTTTATTATCTCGTCTCGCACTCGGAAAATCATATTTGACCATGCTAATTTATCAAAAAAGTTCGCAAATGCAATTTCAACTACAAATGGAACCGGCAAGTAAAAAGTAACATCGCTAACAACATCATTAGCCTAACAAGCGTGCCTAAGCTTGTATAAGACATATTGGATTTGAAGCATACGAAATTAGTAATTGCACACACAAAAGTACTTTTGGGACAGGTGAAGAAGAATTAGCGTGGCCGTGAGGATATATTCGATATTTTGCCGAATGAAAGTCTTTCTAAGAAATGAAATAAGTCCCAAAAATTATCGGTTTCGGCGGGATACCCAGAGTGCGGGTTAGCACTACAACAAAAAACCTTTGAAAGTCTTTCTCATTTACTTTTAGCGTTTTTGGTACATAATTAGAACTTGAATGAATTAAGAAATGAAATAAGTCCCAAAAATTATCGGTTTCGGCGGGAACCGATAATTTTTGGGACTTATTGCATTTCTGAGAGATACCCAGAGTGTAGTTAGCGCTATAACAAAAAACCTTTGAATGAATTACTTACATAAAATACTACTTATTTTCAGATAGTAACTTTGTTTTTTCAACGTTGTTTGTGAGATCCTTCCGGGCCAGCTTTTACTTATTTTTGTATATGATATTTTGCTCGTCGCCACAAATGCAAGAGTTGAATGTATGAATGAAGATTTGCCTATGAGTGCAGGTACTCAACTATTTTTGATTTTTTATAAAATAAATAGTAGCAGTAATAAAATAAGTCAATTTAAAATACACTCGAGTTCTTGTCTTCGCAAGCAGATAGTTAATATTACTAAAAGTTCTGGTTTAGTTTAACTTCTACGAAGACGGTAAAGTTATCAGCGTGTTGTAAACTTTGGCAGTAAAATATTATAATTTATGGACCTAGAGTCGTTGATGCCAGTAAATTGGATCACTTTTAAATGCTGCATGCAATCTGGGAAGAGACTATCCGATTCTCTACATTTGTAGTTTTGTCTCATAATGAACACAAAATAAACATATTTTTTCCAACTAAAAAAACAACAAGAACTAGGTTGTTTTATCTATTGTCAATTACCAAATTTAGTAATTTCTTTTACACTGCAAGTCAAATAAATAGGGTTCTAATAGAGGTTCTTTGTGAAACCTATAGCAAGCTCCAGCCTCTCACAATACAGGTTCAATATCGTTCTATCACTGTCCATATAATAACTTAATTTTAAGTAATCTATTGTGAAGAGGAAATAAAGAATTATTTTTAAAAAAAAATAACTGTATAATTCACACAGCATCATCCAGCCACGCAAAGCAAGCAGAGCTTGTGTATTATAAGAAAGTATTACAAAAAGTATGAGAATGATATAATTTGAATCAATTTCCTATAACGATTGTAGCACTGACATTTTTTTTAAACAGTAGAGTTCTTTACACAATTGTTAATTCATAAAGTACGCATATCAAAGCTCAATCTTCACTCGGATGTAAGTAAAGTCGACCCTGTTTGATGACATGGTTATGATCAGCTCAAAAATAAAAAATTGACAGTGCCACAGTCTTCTCACGGTCCAAACGGATAAAACCACTCCGGTAGCGTTTTATCCGTTGCTAATTGCGAACGATACTTTTCATGAATCACTAATCAAGGTAATGAACTTGCACGAAAGTAAATGGACGAGCTGGTAGCTCGCACGTAACGAGCAGTGAGTTAGCACCTTAACTCGATCGTATTAATTATTCGAGATGGCAAATTACTACCTACCTTCCTGCATAAATTAATACCTAAGTCAAGGAGGTACAATTAGTAATTGAAAAAAGTGGTGAAATTAAATTTATTTGTGAAAATATGTAGACAGATAAGAGGAAATAATAAAAGAAAATGAAATGTATGATTTGCTATGTTGCTTCATACATCTATTTTTCTTTACAAAAGTAACAACAACAGTAACATAACTCTACGTACATACAAAATACTAGATCGAACCTGTATTGTGAAGACTGGTGCCATATGTAGGCTTAGTAAAACCTATTAAACACCCTGATACAAAAAATACAATACAATACAATACAAAATTCTTTATTGTACACCACAAAATAAAACTAAAAGAAACAGATATAAACATTAAACATAATAGTAAAATGGGCGGCCTTATCGCTTAGCAGCGATTTCTTCCAGGCAACCTTCGGATGGAAAGAAATTTGAAAATTTAAGAAAGGCAGGGGTGTATACAACATAATACATAATAATAATTATTAAATATTCATAAGCAAGGAGAAACGTAAATTAACATAAAAATTTATAAAGTATATAAAATAGAAAAAATATAGATTATAAAATATGCATAAAGTTTTATAGCGTTTTATATTTTAAATGATGAATGGATAGATGCGAGGGAGGACTTTGTTCGAGCTAATTCTATTTATTTCTTTGTAACCAAAGTCAAAATCAAGACTGTTTACTTTTTAGGCAACAAAATAAGCACATAGACAATCGTCAATAACTACTGCTCACTGAATAAGGTTATATATAACCTTATTAAGTGAGCGTATTATTAAGAGAGCATAGCAATCTTGAAACTTACAGACATGGAGTTAAGTAAGTAGGCACTTAACTTCTCTTTTTTTACAATAAAACGAACCTTCGTGTGAACAGTTGCGATCAAAGCGCCGCAAGATCGCACTCCTTATAGGATGACCATTTGTATTTTATTTTATGGACATTTTGTACCGGTAAGTCTTGATGTGTTACTAAATTCGTAAGTTGTGACCAAAACCATTTTTGAAAAGTGTCTCAATTTGACTCTATAGTGCTAATAAACCAAAAAATACGATTTTTTTTATTAAATCTCAAGTGCCTTAAAAAACAATCTAAAATTTACATTTCTAAGTTGACGAAAACGCTAGACGCAGTGAACGCCATATTGCACTGTGGTCATGACGTCAGTTGGATGTGAGACCTGAACAAATACGCTGATGTTGCTCATGACATGACAGTTGAAACTTTTAGTTTGCCCACACAGTCGTATGACATTATAACATTGCGCCTACTATTTCATTGTGTTTAAAGCATTATAAAAACTGGAAACTGAATTGAATTTTAACTACAACGAACTAAAACTAACATTTTCCGTTTGCATTTGGCTTAAGCTTTCTCAAAATATATTTTAAAATTTCTTCTCATATAGAAATATTATTGGTATATGGCTACTTTCCAGATATTTCGACCGATCCATGGATGCTTTCTTGATGATAATGTTTTTATAAATCAGCAATTTGAGTGCAACTATCCATAATAAGACGAAATTATGCCCACCCCACATTATTGTAAAGATATGGTAAAGACTTGCCTTCTTTCTTTAATTGATGTCAGTTTTTGACTGTACGAACATGCCGATTGCTTCACCACCTCAACAATGAAGTTATTACTGACACGGCTATGTGTGGAAATGTTGCTCTTTGCGATGTATGGGAATTTGTATACCATAACTTTGCGAAGGTTTGAGTATGGGAGAAGTTTTGATTTATTACTCTGCTGAGATTTGATTGGATGGTGGATTGCAATGGTAACTAAAACTTTTAAATAAATAGTTAACTCTATCTTTTCTACTTCGAGAAAAGAAACAGTCGAAACAGATCTTATTTTGGTCAACCAATCACTATTAAGTTCTCTTGAAAACTTACTCTTGAAAAGTGTTTTTGAAATACTCAGTCTTAGAAGAAGAAGGCTTGGAAGGTTCATCACCATCATCATCATAAGGCTTTATTAGTCCACTGCTGGACATAGGCCTCACCTAATGAGCGCCATAGCGCCCTGTCCTCAGGTTGCCGCATTCAGTGTCATAAAATGATAGTAGAAATAAACGAAGCTCCACAAAAAATACAACATATTTGTCGTATTCTGTATTTTTTATTTTTCTGTTTGTGATATAAATATGTTTATCATAGTTATGTGTGCTTGTGTGCGTGAAAGCATTGAAGTTATTATGCCTATTAACTCATACATACGTTGTAATATTAAATTTCACTTTCTATTTCATCATCCACTTGTGACAGAATAAAACAAGGTCAACATGGATGTATACACTTTTTCTATTTCCTATTCATAAAAGATAAATTCAATATCAAATTCACCCTCTGCTTGGTCTACTTTTGATGGATGAGACAAAAAGATTGGTGCTTTAGGGTTCCACATTTTACACTGTAAAATCCAGTGTTAGGTCACTGGTCGTGATTTTACAGTGTAAAATGTGGAACCAAAGAAAAAAAATTGGTTGCCTGTAAAGTCGGTATACGGGCGAAAGTTTTACGTGACAACGACTTTGAGTGGTAAAATAATGCCCGAGTGGAAGGGACGCGTGCCTCTCACTCGCTCTCATTGTGAGCGCATAACGTGAGCGGAGCGTAACGCAGTTTCTTGAAGTGTCACCCGGCAAACCAATTTATAAGACGTTGTCACGTCAAAAACAAAGTTTATGAATTTACTGCATCTTCTCGTCTATTAATTTTCGTACGTATAATGTATTATGATGCAGTTTTTTTTGTATCAACCAAAGTCCGCTTTTCTATTTCTCTTTTGAGCCACTTGCTCCATTTGTAGATTTTTTCGAGATAGTCATATTGAAAAAAAAGCTTAAATTAAAAATAATGATACTCTTCGATCCCGTTCAAATTGATAAAACAGTTCCAGTGCAAACCAACTCACACTTAACCGACATTTTTTTTGTTTCCCGTCCGTCCTGCATACTAACTATACGAGTATCTGTGTATTGTTTTAAATTGAATAAATCAGCTGATGTCAAAGTAGCAGGTGTATCCTGGGGAGGGAGCTATATTAAAACTGGGAATTAAATAGAAAATGCACGACACAGATGCTTAAACTTTTTCTTTAGTCTAAAAAGGCTAGAATTTATGGGTATTCCGGGAAGGGCTGTAACTTTTTTTTTATCTGCAAAATAAGTGTTTTTTGCAGTTGAAATGACGCTTTTGGACCAGGGGCCTGACAGCAAAGACATCTTTATATTTGCATATCTTTGTATGAAAAACATATTGAGCAACCTCAGTTGCACAAAAGGGAACTCGCGTAAATATAGTTTAAAAAATAATCTTATCCGTAGTAGATTCCTCAATAATTCTCTACTGACCTCTTAAAAACTAAATAATAGTATTCTTCATCATTATAACCTTTAATCTCGCATCACGATTCATTAAAACTAAATCTGAAATCTTTCGGACAAAAAATGTCTCAAAGGCATAATAAGGGTTGAACCGAAACTAACACTGCAATTTCCTTGGGGTAGTTTTAATTTAATAAAATTATTTTTTGACCGCCATGTTTTTGTTTAACACGTGTGGGAATTCTTGGTTTTATAAATTAAAGAAACTACTTTGTAAATAAAAGTCTGTGATCTTTTGTTAGTTTGATTTATCAAGCTAAGATAAATTGAAAAGATATACTTACATTTTTTTGCAATTTAATGTACGAAAATGCACTTGGCTTATAATTTCTATATATCTACGTAAAAGTTCGATGTTGTATTGGTACTTTTTGTATAAACCACGGATTTATAATTTTAAATAGTTCCTTGAGGTTCATTCCAAATAAATAAGAGAAGATGTTTAAATTTCAACCTGCTATTTGACACTTGGTTCTCTTCTTCAAATAAAGCCCACAGTTTATACCTGTTTAATTAGGGCGTGGTTTTCAGTGTTTATTTTCACTTGTACTTTATTCCACTGGCTACATCCGATCAGACACCTGCGTCCGGGCTTATTTGGACCACACGGTCGCTTGAGGGTTAATATTAAAACATTGGCACACTTTTAATGTGTTAAAATTGTTTGAATAGATTCCTCTACATTTTTTTTGCGTTACTCCATCCGGAGAATTAATATGGGTTCTTTTGCTTTAATCTCTCGATTCTGGGGTGACGATGAATGAATATGCTGTCGTTATTCAAAAACATGGGTATTTGTGAAAGCATAAGCAACTGGGTGACCTACGGAGCAGAGACGTGGACACTCACGGTAGGGCTTGACTAAAATTTTAAAGTTGCTCAGCGAGCTATGGAGAGAGCTATGCTCGGAGTTTCTCTGAAAGTTAGAATTCGCAACGAATACATCCGATAGAGAACCAAGGTTGTCGACATAGCTCACAGGATTAGCAAGCTGAAGTGGCGTGGGCTGGCCATATCGCGAGAAGAACCGACAACCGCTGGGGTAAACGTGTTCTTGAGTGGAGACCGCGACTCGGCAAATGTAGTGTAGGACGCCCTCCGACCAGGTGAGACGACGATTTGCGAAAGACTGCTGGTAGATGCAGGATCTGGCAAGCTGAAGAAGGGGCGCTATGGCGCTCATAAGGTGAGGCCTATGTCCAGCAGTGGACTAATATAGGCTGATGATGATTTAGCAACTGGGTAAGAGTCTGTTTACCACATACCAAGCAAATACCGGTCTAGGTCTCCGACGCTATTTTTTTAATGTTAAATGTACCTAGAGACCAAAATTCAATTATGTAGATTGTAAGTCCCGAGAAGAAACTATTCATACCAAGCCCCAATGTAAACAAATAGGTACAACTAAATGAGTTACTAATGCGATAACATTCGTAAAATTCAATTTAGATTCCCCAATTTTAAACCAACTCATCAATCAAAGGCATTTCTTTATTTGCCATCTCTTTTTCTCTGGAATTTCATGAATTTGATTGAAAGGGATGGCGATAGGAATTCACCCTGATTCTCAGGCCTCAGGGAAGATTGTCCAGAAGCATAATCAATTTGCTAGTGGGGATAGAACATTAGAGAAATGGACAAATGAATGATGGCTATCTGGGAAGAAATTTAATATGTGTATGGAAGCCGTCAGCTGATCATTCAAATAGCTTTTATTTATGAATTTCAAAGAATCACAAGCCGATTTAAAAATCACATTGAAAAAATCTTACGCGAGGTCGCTTAGCGAGCTATGGAGAGAGCTATGCTCGGTGTTTCTCTAAAGGTTAAGATTCGTAACGAATACATCCGATAGAGAACCAAAGTTATCGACATAGATCGAAGAATTAGCAAGCTTAAGTGGCAGTGGGCCAGCCGTATCTCGCGAAGTACCGACAGCCGTTAGGGTAAACGTGTACTTGTATGGAGACCGCGACTCATCCGAGTCGCGGTCATAGGACCGTAGTGTAGGATGCCCTCGGCGAAAGACTGCAGGCAGATGCTGGATGCGTCAAGCACAGGGTGCTATGCCGCTTATTAGCGGAGGCCTATGTCCAGCTGTGGACTAACAAAGGATGATGATGGTTAAATCTTACGCGAACAGAGCCCTTGGTCTATTTGACGTTTAGGTTTTGGTACAGCGCCTCTATCGTGCGAATAGGGAACTACGCAAATCCCATACAAATACAAGACGTCACGATCACGTCTCGATACTATCTCTAAATGGACTCGAAGCCCTGAACACCTCAGTATACGTCCTCTGTTGAAAATGCCTTCCCTAAACCAGAGGAGTTTTGTTATAGTAATGACGACGGTTGGCAGGCGGATTGGTGATCGCAGCCGAGGTGTTAAAAATATACAGAAGGAATAAAATACGCCAGAAACTGGCTCAAAGTAATGACTGAAAAACCAAAGGTAAATAAACGAGACATATCATGCGCTTAAAAACGTCAGGTTAACTAATAACATAATGGTTTTGACGTGTGTATTCTTGCATGTCGTTCTAAGATTAATTACATGCGGGCAACAGGAAAAGTATAAACCTTTATTTGTGGCATGGTAGTGTAAATATTACTTATTGTTTTTAATCTGACGAGTAGGTTATTAAATCTACCTATTCATAAGTCTTTTTCTGATTAAGTATCGGTTTAATACGATTAAATTTACACATCATCTAAACTCAAAGTAGGACACTTACAGCCGGTTTTTCATCCGCTTATCACATCGTGTGTTTGTCAACAAACAACCAACATTTGTCACTTGATAACAAATTGTCTACCCGGCTCTCGTCAACGATCAAAAATAACATTCGGATGAAAAACCGGCTGTAACTCAACTCAAAGTTACTGATAAACTACTTCAATCTGACAAATTTGGTTTTCAAGGGCATCTCGCTGTGATCCGTCAGGGTCAAAACAAAGGTCACTCATAGTTTTTTTTGCGCTCCGGTGTGGTTCCGTTATACTAACATTTACACTACTACACTAAATTACAGTTTGTACAGTAAAATCAAAATCAAATCAAATCAAAGGCGTTTATTTGTAACTAAAACTTATACTTATGCTTAAATCATATACAGTAACTTACTTTAACTAACTTAGTAACTTAATTTAACAAAATACGACTCTACATGAAATTATACAATTATACAGTAAAGACTTTTTACTTACTTTTGACTTTCTCGTTAAAAGATTTTTTTGTTGTTTTAGGGTTAAAAATCTCTTCCATTTGTTGTATAATTTCTGCCATGATATCTAGAATCTTCTCAATCCAAAATCCATTAAGTTACCCTAAAGTGTTCGATCCATTTTTTTTGTATAAAAATGATTTATAAGGACTCCCGCTATTATTGTTTACGAATAATGCCGAACAAAGAACATAGGGTCAAGGTAGACCAAACGGGAAATCAATCGAGCATTTTTAAGAATCGAAAATCAACTTTGAGGTCGTAACATATAGAGCGTAAAATTCTTTGGACAGTTAAAAAGTCTCTGATCACTATCAAAATACGTTCAGCATGATGCGAGAATTTTGACACCAAACCAACATGATAAGATCTTAAAACATACTAATGTTTTAAACAAACTTTTACTAACTTAATTTTGAGAATAAAAGATATATTTCACTCTATTGTTTGATATATTGATCTTCAGGATGTAAAAATATTTTTAAACCATCCTGGCAATGCAACCAGCGTCTTGGGGCCGCTTCCGACTGGTATTGTTATGGATCAGTGAGCTATCTGTGGATTGTTTGCAACAGTCTGCAGTTAGCTCAATTGTTTCAATTGTAAATACTAGTTCTAAATTCTGTCTATTATTTGATTGTTATTTTGTTTTCTTAATTTACGTTACTACGTTACGTTACGTTAATAAATATATGTTTGTAATAATTTAACTTTCATATTGTTTTTATTTTTATATTTGCATTGCAGAATTGAAACTGACAGAGATAGTGATGTTTAGTGCTTGAGATTTAATCAGTTTACTATGTTTTAAACTTTGTAAGCCATATCACATTCATCATTGAAATGTAAAGCTCGCCGTATAAAGAAAAGTTAATGGGTAACGATTATCATAAAGAAGAATTAAACTAGTGGAATTAGTCAAGCATGTTTTGCCTCTGATCTAGGGTTTTTATGATGCATGCATGCAAATACCCCGTATAGTAAGTAACTGGCGTAAAACAGATGCCTTAAGGCGTTTTTGACTAGTATAGTTACCTAAATTTTTTTTGGGTATAGTATCCAATATATTTTTTATTTTCTGGAGTGTTTTACTTGTGATTAAAATTAATTTCTTTATCTTGTTGCTTTTTAACTGTGATATATTTTAACAAAGAATAACATATTTTTTTCTTATAGATCTTCATTAATAAAGTAAATTACAATCAATTAGTATGATTAAATTAAAAGTAGTAGTACAAAAAATACAAATACAAACTTGTATTTTATAACCAAGAAGATTGTGTTTGTTTTATGTAATAGAAATAAACAACACAACTCCTCACAAGATTTTATGGAATGTATGTACCTTAAACTTTAAGTAAATATTAATGGTTTAGGTACTCACAAGCGCTTATTATTAACAATAAAAATATCTCTTAGTTAAAATGAAATCTAATTAAAATTCAACGTACCTACCTAAATGAAAAATTAAAATAACAACCGCGTAAAATCTTTTTGATTGCATCACAGGCGTCTAATTAGTCTCAGCATGTAGTAAAGACCCTGTATACAGCTATTTTCGTCCTCTAACCACTATACAGAGTGCGTTTTATAGCTGCACATTTCAAATGATATACACACTGTTATTTAGAAAGAGCTTCTATTTTTAGGTCACATTCCAGACCTTTGGCTAGTAAAATTCCTAATCAGATTTTATGGAATGTATTTATCTTAGATTTTAAGTAAATATTAATTGCTTACTTAAAAGGTTTAATGAAATTTTAGCGAGCTTAACTGATTGAACCAAAGATAAAAACATTATTCAAATAATGCTAGCATATAACATTAATGAACCTCTATAAAACGGATCTAAACCGATTTTATCCTTCATTTAAAAACGTCTAAGAAAGGACCAAAATCCCAGATGACTTTTGTGACATTCTCATTCCTTAACTTGACTTTGTGTACACAACACTTTCTCTTCCTTATCTTCTAGGAACCTTCATTGCTGAAAATTATGCCCATTTTAAAACACACCTTAAATTAATGAGCTTTCTAACAAAAACCTATTACCTAACTAAAACATATCGTGGCATTAGAACATAGAGAAGTTATGTTGTCCATGGGCTGTCATGTCCAAATAATCACAGTGTATTCATAGACTTAATACTGGTTACGTTTATGCCACTTTAATTTAACAGCCTCAAATTAAAGTGGCATAATGGTTAAAAAGCGCCCTCTTTTGTGTTTATTCGAACTATTTTCTGAGATTATAAAAAAACGCTTCATTACAGTCAAACAAAGATAAGCCTCAAACAAGTGAGACCCGTGACGTTTCCAAGCGTACCTGCATGCATTAGAATTCCGCAAGCCACTTACTGCCTCACCTACAAACCCCTTGCCCGTATTCCCATTAAAGTAAAAAATAGAAGTAATAATGTTAGGATCTAGTCAGAACAAAAGTATGGAGAGGCTGGAACTAAATTTTTTGTGGTTTATGTTATGAATTAAATTTTAGTTTTATTACTGTTTTAGAAGAAAGCTAAATATTTATCTTTTTAAAAAACCTATATCCTTAGAACCTTTATCTCTTGGACATCGTCTTCTAATCAAGGGGTTACCTTGACCCTGACTAGGGGCATGTTTTTTTGTTGTTTTAGGTTAAATTTATATTACAAACCCGATATAAATTATGTTCATTAGAAGATTAGAAAACAGAGGAGAATAAATTTTTTGATAGCACCAAATCGTATGCCGTGTTTTGATCCGATTGCGCAATGGAGGAGTGTTACGTTTTTTTAATTAAGAATCCCTGAAGTCCTCTCCATCCCTCTGTCCTAGTATCCTGCATGTGTGGTGGTTGCGGTTAGCTATGCAAAACTGAACCAGCTTAGCAGCTGTCTCATACAGCTTTTAGCAGTGCCATCTATATGCAAATTAATACCTGTTCCAGGCGTTAGGATTAAAAGTTTTCCTGTGGTATTTGATTATTTAAGAGCCTTTAATGATAGGGAAAGTCGTTTTGATGGTTCAGTGATTATGTATTTACGCAGGACCATGACTATAAGAATGCTAAAACTTATGACTATGATAAAATTACGACTATTTTCTAGTTTTTTTAATTTTTGCTGTAAAATATTGATATCTTCGGCGATTGAAAATTGAAAACTAACTCGTTTAGATTTTTATTTAGATATCTAGGACCGATCAATATTCATAGAAAATAGATCGATCAGAGGTTTCTTGTTAATCTAGTTATGAAGTAGGCTTCATAACTTCACGATAGGTCGTGTGTTTAGTATTTTTGAAATTCATACTTTAAACAAATAAAAAAAACAATTTCAATATCTAGGTAAACTAAGTGTTTTTTTTTATTGTTTAATTTTTTCCAAAAATTTTAGTTTGCACTGCTGATATTCAAACCTTTGACTTCTTGAGTAGCATAATAAAAGGCTTTGCCGTTCCAATAAATTTATATATTTAGACATCGTCTAACCGATTATCAACATCCTTTGAAATGCTGACTTTTTACACGATGTGGATGTAGGTTCCTATCTTTTTTGTTTTTACACCATCAAGCGAGTAATTGCAATTAATCTTTCGTTCAAATGCCTTAATACGTTGATGCGTAATTATACACGTCCGTTTTCATATTTAGTAACCAAAAAAGTAAAACCTACCTAGCTTGTTGTTTTTAGATCAGGCTAATTTTACTGGTTAGGATTTTTCAGCATGAAACTTTTACCACTGTCATTTTTCTGTAGTGTTACATGTGTTTACAATAAAATGGTGTGTCAGAAATTGTTTAGCTTTGTATTTCGTTCGGAGCAATCTAGTTGGTTTGAAATACTGTTATTTTGTTCATAAAAGTATTCTTCCAGTTATTGAGTACCTAAAATAAAATAAAGTTTCCATCGCAGTCTGTTTCATATGCTAAGGCCACACTACAAGGCGAAGATTCGTGTTCGATCTCCGATGAAGTGTTTGGTCGCATTAGAAAAAAACTTCGCAACGTCGCCATCATTAATTTTCATCCAATTTTCAAAGAAGGATGCAAATGGAAGAGGTGGTTGCGGCTCTATTACATATAGGCAAATAATTATTTAAAATGATTACTACATCTTTGTTTATAGAAAGAAAAAATGTAAGAGTAAAGAAGAGAAATAAATGGCAATAGTGGATGCAAAGCACGCAAAGTGTAGCCGACACCACAAACTTTGTCGCGATGAAAGCCTTTGATCTGCGCAATTTACCGACAGCATCACAAAGAGCATTTGTTGTCGCGATGATAATTCGCGATAGGGCGAACTTCATGGCCCGACTTGTCGAGACAGCGCAAACCTTCGCGCTATCGCGATTGTGTGGCCGTAGCAACAGTGAGTTTTAACTCGCTCTCTATTGAGGGATCAACTCGATAAATGCTTTAACTCACACCATAACTTTAAACTCAGTAAATTTCTTTTTAAGAATTGATAAAACTAAGTAGTTTTTAAATAATGTTGCGGTTAAAACCGGATCGTCGCTTCTAACCTAATGCATGTACGCTAAACAGTATAGACTATCATTAGCTCCCTATATTCGTGTTGTTTTTTGCTTAACCTATCTTATCTGGCCAATAGATATGTAGAAAAATATGTGTTGAAGTGTTGGACAGAGAATTGCAATTATAATATTGTGGTTTTACGAACGAAACTGGAGAAAATGAACTATTAGCCAACAAGCTAACGGTTACAGAAAGTTACTTAGCTATTTTACATTTTTGTACCGACTTCAACGATTCCAAAAAGTTTTATGTCAGGTTGTATGTATTTTTTATGTCGACTCGTTGATTTCTCCGTTACTTATGTCGAGGTTTTTAAATTTATTTCGCTATTTTAAAGATGTTGACCCTCATTTTTTTCATAAGTATTTCTACCGCTGACTTGTACGATTGTCTATTTTCAAAACAGACAATCGCACACATGACAACTAGAATGCGTTCCGTTTCTCCTTATCGAAATCGCGTTTATTTACACCTAAACCTTTGTATTAAGGCAATTTTTTTCATTGATTGTACAATTGCGACGCCATTTTTATTACAGTCTAAGGCCCGTATTATGAAAGCTTGTTCAGTCATAGATACATGCTTGAGCGACGTTTATGCCATAGGTAAGGTAATACTCAAGGAAAGATTGACGACTGAGCAACCTATTATATTCTGCTAAATACATGAGATTCTAAATCGTGAAATATAAGTCTATCCTGTGTTTCCTTATCCTCATCCTCAACAGCATATGGTCCACAGCTGGACGCAGGCCTCCCCTTGCGCCTATAGAAACATTTTATGAGTAAAATAAAAACCTTTTTCAGAACTGTAAGCAAACCCACAGACAAAACCTTGTTGTTACCGAGTGGTTTTTGCTCTAAACAATTTATCCGTATGGAGATATGCACCTGCAAATATAGCACTAATTGTTAAAAAACTGGTACAAAGACCAATCAAGAGAAACTAAGAAAATGTAATCCAACAAAGAATTAATAAGCTGATTAATTGAAAAAACTGGATTTAATTACTTTTGGTTTATTTGCTAAGACAACATAATTTACTTGGCAGATGGTACATAAATATCTAAGCAATGATGTTAAATTAACTGCACTAATTGGAAAAAACAAAATAAATAAGCAGTCTATGACTGATGTTTCTCTGACAGTCATGCATTTTTGTAAGTATTATGTCTTTACGTAATTTTTAGGGTTCCGTACCCAAAGGGCGAAAACGGGACCCTATTACTAAGCCTCCGCTGTCAGCCAGTGGGCTGTAACTCATGAACCGTAAAAGGTAGATAATTGAAATTTTCTCAGAATATGTATTTCTCTTGCCGCTATAACTAAAAAATATAAAAATGAAATAAATATTAAATTCACCCCTTTAATTTTAATATTTATTTCATTTTTATATACAAAAACTCACTTTATTGGCTATTTTGCTCTACTTTTGTCGAGGCTGTATCTCTTGAACCGTAATAGGTAAACAGTAGAAATGTTGACAGGGTGTATACTAATTGCCGCTATGACAACAAATTTATAATAAAAAACAAATAAAGTTGGGTACCGATCACTGAAATTAAGCAATTTCGTGCGCAGTCACTTTTGGATGGGTGACCGCGTCATGATAGTATTTTGCATTTTTTTTGTATCTGTTTTAAGGGTTTTTTTTCGAAATAGTTATGGACGATGGTACGGTACTCTCTGTGTGCGAGCCGACTTGCACTTGGCCGACTTTATTTCAGAATCTTCGACCTCGTATGAAATTATCAGTTCTGTCTACTGCAAAAACACAAAAATATTATAATTTATAACGGAAAGTGGGAAAGGTACTTTGTACTTTTGTACTTTTTTTACACTTTACCTGACTTGTGCAATTTGTCATTAGACACCACCAACTTATCCTGTCACTTCTGTCACTAAAAGTATAGAAATACTAATGAAGGACTTCGAAATTGCCTACAATGTTGGCATTTTGCATACAAACACGCCGGCTCTATTATGTAAACAATATTCATGAACAAAATAACTACTCGCTACAAAGTCTCGCCGGTAAACAGCTAAACAGGACAATTATAAAACGAGAGAAGCTCTACAAGTGGTTACAGCTGTGTCTCCATTTGTGCGGTGTTACTGTGAAGCTCGTTCTTTCGGTCAGGTATTTATGTCGCAAAGGTTGTAGGTTTTATCTGCGACTAGCTCAGAAACAATTTTTTTTTTACAATCTTTGACCAAGGCATTTTTTTAGACTGCATCTATGAAGTAAACAAAGTTTGTGATATATTAAATGCGCCTGTGTTTAAAGTAGAAATCACCCAGATCCAAAACAATATATTTGCAGATCAGAATATGTACCGTCACATAGTTTTGTGCGTCAGAGGTGTTCAATTTGACTTTTCTACCAAATTGCTATCAAAGGAAGGTATTGAAAGCACCTTCTGACTAAAAACTTGCTCAACTAGAAAGATGAATTTAAAATCCTAGAGTTCATCGTTCAAATGTGGACACGGCTTAAAGACCTTGTACTTGAGTGAACGACCACGCGCCGGGCACGCGAGAGATCATTCATACCCTCCTCGGTGTACAGTAGTAGTCGGTAAGCAGTACATCGAACACGAAACTATTTCGTTATTATCGATTTTGTTTAATTCAGGCGATGTAAATTAAATCTAAGAGAATAGAGATGGCCTGGATCCTGAAAAACGACAAAAGATGAGTAAAAAAACTTTATGAATCCGATTTTTGGGCTTTTTTTACCGTATGAACTTTAACCAACCATGATTATGAAGAAGAATACAGCAGAGTTTGGTGCAGTTTTCGTAAGCGCTTGTTGAGATAAATCTTCTACTTACTTTTTCTCAGAGAAATTAAAAAATACCTCTAAATTAGGTTTGTGAAACCTGAATATTAAAATGGTTCTTTGAATTAAATATACTAAGGCTCTAAAACAAACCAATGACTGTTTCATAAAGTAGATAAAGAAGGGCACAGAACACACCATATATTCAGCGATTCATAATGTGAAACAAATTACTGTGGTCAAATGTTTAATTAGTCTGCAGGTATGGCAATCGCAAACGAAGTCGCGGGTACAGCTAGTAAATATACTGGACTTTATAGACAACAACATAGTCATATTATTTTGACATTCAACTAAGCGTTAACCATACAAATAAAAGCCTTTTTTGATCCGCCGCAAGAAACCTACCAAGTGACGCGGGCGGCCTTGAGAGGACGCGTGGCAGAGTGAACGACCTGCGCTTGCGCTTAATTACTAACCAATAATTACTGGTACTACTGCTCAACTGTGCGAATAGTTTGATTCTATGGAATTAATATAAAAAACTGATCTGGATAGGCATGTGGTCTTGTAGGGTTTTTAGTCGGATCGTTTGTGTAGGTAACATAGGAAAGAGCCGCTAAACGTAGGTATATGTTTTAGTGAGGTCTAGGCATTTTAAAACAGAAATTTATGTAGTGAAGTCCTATATGGACATATATAACGTAAACATTAATATTATAATAAAATTTGTATCAAATAAATGAAATGAGATGGTTACTAGGGGAGGCCTCTGTTCAGCAGTGGACTAGCATAAGCTGATGATGATGAAATGAACTGATGAAAATGATGATGATGCGATTGTAAAGAAGCATCATGTAAGAAGCATAACCTGTGCTTATCACAAGTTTCAACGATATGAAAAAAGCCTCAAAATATACCTCAAAATTATTATTTTTGTTAACCTGTATTATTTTTTAAACTTAATGTTTATTGCAACAATGGTCATCTACATTTGTCAACGATAAATTTATTATTTTCCGTAGATTTCTTTCACAATAAACAATGTTTGTTTATTGATCTATAAATACCCGTCAAGTATTCCAAGGAGTAGCCTTGGATGGAATGCCACGTTCGATTCTTGGCAACCTATTTTATAACAAAAGTGGCGGTAATTCTGTATCCTTATTAGGAATGTTACTGTAGAGATGGGAAAAAGGACTTGAGAAAAAGTCGGAAAACTTTTAGGGTCATACTCGTAATTCTAAAACGGAGCTTAGGTCAAACAATGTAGTGTTCCGCCTCATACGAATTGTTTAGGAAACCTTGAAAAACTTTTCAGATGTGATTATATTCACGAAATGAATAGTAACAATTTTTTTACTAATTTCAGTATGAATATGGTCAGTTTTTTAAAACTTTCGAATTTTTGCATCATTATAATTATGATACCTAATGAAAGACATCATGAAAATGTTATGAGTTCGAGTCCCGCCAAAATTAAAAATATTTGGGAACTAATTTTATTTATTATCATGAAAACATTCATAGAAAGAAGAAAGAAAGAAAATACATTGAATGGCACACACACAATAGGTACATTAAAAATATATATAACATAAAAAAAAACATAATTACCTCTAACCTAAATGTGTTAGTGAACCAATTAGGTCCTGCCTCAGCGTAATGTTGCTCCACAAAAAATTGAGCAACGCTGGTTTTCTGGCAGAACCCTTGGTGCGTGCGTGTCCACACGGCTGAATACAAAACAATGGAAAAAATTACAAAATTTTTGGTGAAATCGGTTTCGGTTCATCATTATTGAAAAACTACGCTTTTTGGTTTTAACTTTCTTATTAAACTTCTAAACTTTTTAGCCGGATGGTTTTGACCGGACAACACACGTCACTATAAAATAGCATTCAAAACGTACCCACTGAAAATAAAATCGTAGAGTGCATACTGAATGCCCTTACCTTATATTGCAACGACAGCATTTAATATCGATACAAAAAAACTGTATCGAGACGATGAACCTATCCAAAGCTCGTTTTTGAGTTAATTATGAACATTCTTGAAATTATTCGATTATTAATTAGTATTGAGGGTAAGTAACCTGCTCGAGCTCAATTCCAGTGAAGTATTGATTAATTATTAGTTTTCGCTATTTTGAAGTTTGTGTATTATTTTTATTGTATAGTCGTTCAAAAAAAAAACATTTTAAATTAGTTTAATGTCTTAGCACTAGATGTCCAACAAATATAACACCATCTCAAAAACTAAACCCGAAAATTTATCTTAGAAGTTTCCCTAATTGTAAACACGAATAAAACAAAAAAAAACTGTTTATAATTTGATAATTTTATTCATAATCTTACCATAAAAATCTATCTTAGTTTAGTTTTACTTGTACCTACTGGCTTGGCCTGCAATGTTTTATCACATTATGCAAATACACATTTAAGATTGGAATAATTACGACATGAAGCATTGCACCTCAGTCACTTTTCGAAGTGTAAGGAAAAAGTTCCTACTTGACAGTGTCGCGTGCTGAGCTTAACCACTTTTTATTCTTAACCCTTGCATTATACATTAAGTTTACATCAAGCAGCCACAGGGTTAAAGTGACTAAAGTGGATAAAACAAGTATCTAAGTTTTACATACAAAGTAACATTAGTAAGTCCTGTGTAAAAGGAAAATTTTATCAAAATTATAGGTACTTTAAACTTAGCGTGTTGTATTCGCGTGCTGGTACAGGTAGTCGTATCATACATTCCTTTTTAAAAATGCAATGGCGATGAAGTGATAAATATATTAATTTATCACTAGCTTGGGCCAGCGTCTTTACCTTCGTAATGCAGTTGCCAAACTTTTTTGATTTATTTATTAAGCTGCTCTATAATTATCTCTCTCTCTATTTCCTATATTATCCTAATGTATAATGTATAGCATGTAGAATAGATATTCGAAAACGGGAAAAAATCTAAAAATAACACTCGGTTTCCCCTTTTTTGAATACTCTACATCATGATACACTCGGAGCCACCGGCGCTATAGTCCGTAAGAGGTCCCAAAGATTTTCGGTTGAACAGTGGCTTAGTTGGTTAGAGCACACCCGTACTGAGAGTGGGGCGCGGGTTCGAATCCCGCCGAAACCGATAATTTTTGGGAACTTGTTTCATTTCTACAATCAATATACACTCGTGCTGGACCTGTCCTATAAATTGCTGTAGGTAATAAAAAAATGATTTTAGGGAGCCTTGTTTCATCCCAGTGCTGGGCAAAGACCTCACTTCGCACTCCCCTTTTTTCCAATAAGTAATATTGGAAAAAAAAGGAGTGCGACCTAGTCTTTCTACAATTATATACAACAGAAAAATATTTTATGCCGATTTGGTTCAGTGTATTAGGGGTTCTAAAGTGTAACAGACTTTTTAATTAAGTAACGGGCATTCTACAAACTTTCGTTTTATTATTTTTCCTTATTAATTAACACGATTCAAGTGTCGGTGCGACCGCCTCTCGCTGATGACAAAGATGCAATGACTGATACGCATGCGCTTTGAAGTTCGACGACCAATCAAAAAGGATATTTTATTTCATAGGAAAATCGTAACGAGTTCTCAACTAGTTTGTAAGTTTACGCTTGTATGCGGTCTCAAAACGTGAAAATAAATATGTTTTTGATAATTGGAGCAGGAAACTTTTTTACCGACGAAAAACAAAAGAAAAGGAGTATGTTCGGCTGTACGCACGTTTTTTGGGCGGTAGGCGCGAAAAAATAAGCACTCTTTCTTTTGACCACATATTTTATAATTCAATTTAAAATATTTACAGTTCTTTTACATACACTACTTATGAACTAAACTTGCTATTTGTGCACCCTACCTGCCATCCAGCGTTTTCTTTCCAAACAACAGTCTGCACACAAAGTTATACTCTAAAGTAAACTGCACTGCACTATTGATAACCTCCAATTTGACAACATGGACCCCAACACCATCCAGAGCTCCATGGCGCAGCTAAGCACTGTTTTCACGGATGCCATGGCTGAGTTCGAAGAGAAGCTGCAGAGATCCAAGTCACCGGTCAGCGATGTGGCGGCTCTTGCAAGTAAGTTCACGGTCTTCAAAACTTTCATCGCTAAGTCGCTGCGAGCACTGCAAGATCAAGTTGTAATGCTTGCGAAATCCGAGATAGCGCCGAATCTACTGAATTCCACACTCTTGCCCGCGCGATATAAAATATTTCGGGCCGAAGTGGAACTAACTCTACTGAACGGATCGAGATGAAGTTTTGCATTCATGGGCTTTTTTATTTTGGAAAAAACAGGTGTAAAGCTGCATGCAGAAACTAGTGCCATAATATTTTTTCCAAAATAATTATACGTTACTTTTCAGTAATAAATAACCAGCCATTAAAACCAATAAGACCAAGGCTCGAAAATATTTTCTAATGAGTAACTTTACTTCCAATTATGAGCAGGAACGGGTCTTGAAGTCTCGCTGCCGTCACGCCATCTATGGCAAGACTAGTGAAGATAGCATCTATGATATTGTTTTTCTCAGTAATGATTTTGATACCGATGATAGGCGAGTTTGAGTTTTCTACTGGGATAATGGTCTGTGCCGATTGCAATTATAAGTTGTGAATTTGTTATTGGTTTTCGAAAGTTTTAGTTGGTAACAATCAAAGAGGTCTTCGAAAATTGCTACAGAGACTACTGGCATTGTATTGTTGTTATTTGTCTTGGTAGGTAAACGAAGAAACGAAAGTAGGTACTTTCTTTATTGTTTAAGGAAAGTTGAAGGAATACTCCTTTGCTGTCACTGCAAGCAGAGCTTTTACCTAGTTTTTACCCGACTACCAGGGGAGGGTTATGAGGTTAATTACAATCGATTCTCCCAGACTAGCATCCCTGCCTGACAACTGCCTACTCGACACGTCTACAGTAGCTACCGGACTACCAACAGTAGAGACGTTATCAAGGGGTCGATGTCTCGATAACGCCTTGCCGGACTCACCCCTCAGATTGTGTCCAATCTAGTCCTGCATAGAATTTGATCCCAAAATAATAAGCTATCGTAGTAGGTCTATACCTACTACGATAGCTTATTATTCGAAGCTTAATATAGATCTGGTCCTGCATAGAATTTGGTCCCAAAATAATAAGCTATCGTAGTAGGTCTATACCTACTACGATAGCTTATTATTTTGGGATCAAATAATAATTCTATGCAGGACCAGATCTGAGGGTACAATCTGAGGGACCTAAATGGCTGCTAAACCTATGTTTAGCAGCCAGTAAACTCAAGAAGTAAACATAACCAATTAGAAACAATTCATGCCATTTCATGGAATAAATCCAACAAATCAGTAGACAAAGAACTTAAGTAGCAGAAATCTCCCACGTAGTGCAACGGATCCGCCTGTGATCATTTTATATCAATGCGCATGATCAGGAGAATATCTGTTTGTATCTGCAGCAGTCGGTCTACTTGTACCGCTATCAATGGAATATTATCTCAATGGAGTGGCTATGATTAAAATATTTCGCTTTAAATTTCAATGTTTGAACTACTGCTGACGCCGGGATTGTTTTGCTTTATTTCTTTATACGCGTTATCAGACCAACTTCTCTGACTATTTATGTAGTTTCAGATGGAATAATTCCATCTGGAACAACAGAAATAGTCTGAGAAGCTGGTATGTAGACCTACATACACCAACAAGTCGGTCAGTGACAATTATTGTCACTGACCAAAATGTACAGTATCATTATGATCATGGACATCACAGGATAGTTTTTTTTTTTTTTTATTTTTTTTTTTTATTTATTTATGTTTCACATTAAGTACTAAAATTATCTTAAAGCTAACCTAAACCGTAATTCGGTTGTCCGTAAGCCTCTTAGTCTCTATGATATATCTAATGAAATGTACTAGTATGTGTAGTAGTGTGTGTTACTTTGTGGTACTGCTATGCTTCCTCATTCCCCGAAACTTAACCACCGTTCCAATACCCCTAAAATTTCCAATTCGAAAACATCTGCCGCGAAAACCAATTCCTCCACCGATTTGCGATTCCCGAAAACTGAGTACCGTATCGCCCGTGCGAGTATTAGAGATTGCCGGCGGCGGGCCGTCCCCCCATTGTGTCGGACAATGCGCTGTAACTCCTCACTAACGAGAGCTGAAGGAGTTAAGTGAGAAGAAATAAGCTTTTCCAATGTTAAAGAATACCTTGAAATAATCTCAATATTTTCATATCAGTACTTTACGCTGCCTAACGCTGAGAAGTAGTTTTGGATCTGGCAGCAATGCTTGCGCTAATCCATAGCGCATGGCCGTGGGAAGTGGCACAATAGTTTGGAGATCCAGCAGCGGGTGAAGTCAGATTGTGGATGATGATGATGAATCATTCCCCGACTAACTTTCTCTCAAGGTACAATTACTAACTTGCCAAGGAACTAGACACCGTTTTATCTGAAGTATCTAAAAGAGTTTCAATGTTTGCATCAAAAATATTTTTTTCCATTTTGTCTTGCCTTTCAATAAGGTATGACTCCTTAACAGCACTCTGGTTAGATCTGACTGGTGAAATGTACCATTTATATAGAAAAGTATTCTATTATTTCTTTATAATGGCCACACAAAAGCCAGTTCTAACCAGAAAAATATTTTTTCATTCAAAAGATTTCAACGCGCTCCTACTTTTTTAGATCTTGTCACACTTAACCCTAAATCTGATTCAGCTTGTAACTTAAACGATCACTGCCCCCAGCACTCGCACATTTGTAAAAACCATAATAAGCGTTCGCTTTTGGCATATTGTATTGACACACGATAAATATTTGAGATAGTATTGCCGAGATTGCGACTGCGATCAAAGATGCTGCCGGGGGCATTAGCTATGGAAGTTGTAGTAGTTTCCTGCGCTTACTGCAATATGATTGTTGCTGAGATCATCTAGAAATCTATACTGGCTTCAAATTGTACAAAATACAAATAAAAAAACCTTAACTTTACAGATGACTTAATATTACAGATCCTAACTATTACAGATTGTAAAACAGAACATTGTATGTATTTCCTTATGCGATTTTCAAGATTCTTTATTCGTTTTTTTGATATCGATGATCTGTACAGGTAGATGCAAAAAAGTTATCGGTACGTGACGGCTAACCCTTGCCACCGCACATTACTGCAGAATGGCTACTTTGCCCACAATCCAATCCAAACAGGTAGCCGAAACTTATTATTTTCACACGATAACGATTCCGTTTCCGATCGTCCGCGTACCCATCGGCCACAAATCATTAAAAAAATATTGAGCTTCGTAATTTTTTGTAATTTTCGGGCAAAAAAGTCGGCGTTCCTAAAGCGAGGCGGGGAAACCAAATTATGGCAATTTTGACACCTAACAAGTGCTAAGTTTTGAATTTGCCCCCGTAATTTTGGATAAAATACCGTCTTTAGATTACGTGAGCCGGATCATACCTTCTCATGTTTTATAATGCTCACGTTATGCCAGTCATCATATTTTAATGAAGGTTACTATCTGATCGGTTTCTACGCGAGCGCTCTGTAATTTCTATAAAACTACTAGTTTGTGATACGCAATCTCTAGTTATAGATATTTGATAAAAGTAATGGTGGGAGTTTTGAGTTGGTTCGCAAAGTTTTTGACTTAAATTACTTGACTAGATAATAGAAGAAAAGAAATTCCTAGTAAAAATAAAGATTTTTTTTGCAACATTTCTTGCAGATTAGGTTATGGATTTTTATGTTTGTTCCTACACAATCAATAGTCATTTACCTGCCTGCCAAGCGTGGTGATTATTGCCAACAATTTGGGAAAAGTATGTTCACTGAACAAGTGAACATACTTGACTTTATGTGCGCTGTTAAGATTTTTTTCGTAAACTATTAAACTCCTTGCGATATTTTAAAATATTGGTTTTACCTAATTTTCTTCACTTACTAACCTTGCCTCTCCTCAGAAAGGAAATATGAAGTGAACACGATATTTTTTCATGAATAAAGTAGCAAACCGGATACCGGGGGTAGATTTTTTTTTTCACACACACAAAAAACAGTAGCAAAAATGAAGAATTGCCGATTACTCGAAGCCATTATCTGACTCTATAATTTAAAAGTAAGCCTATGATTAAGAAACTCCTACCTCTTAAATTAAATTAGGCTTTTTAAGCCTGAGCATTCAGCATTCTTCGACTATTGCTACGAATTAACAAATTAAAAAAGAAACACGAAAGTATTAATTTAAAGACTCATCGATTATTGAAGCTCGTGTTAATGGTTTTGAGTTTATTTTTTACAGTGGCGTTTGATTACACGCGTCTTTGTAGATATTACACTTTTTAGATATTATTATTAATTAGTACCTGAGAGCAATTTTCCTTGATGTTCATAACATTATAAAAGGAAAATAAAACAAAAAAAGTGGAAAAATAACAAATTCATGAATGAATGCCTGAAAATGAAAGAAATCCATATAAAACGTGATGACGATGACGAAAACGTGAAAAAAAAGTGATAAGAATCCATATAAAACATGTTCTTTAATAATAAGATGATAAAAAAGGACTTCCGCTTGTAATATAACTTGGCTTATACGTCATGACTGGGTGATTGTTTTTACAGCTTGTTTAGTTTCAATTATTTATCTAATGATAACATCGCATCTCTGAGAAAACATAAACTGTTAATCATTTCTTCTATCTTAAAAAAAACATGTGAAGGTAACTTTGAATCAGGTAACAAAAAGAAAAAATACCTTCAATTTTGTACAGTCAGCTGCTCAGATATGTATACATTTCCAAGTTTTCACTTTAATTTTATTCGGAACTTATCATATAATTAAAGTCTACGCATACATTTTTCATACTAAGTAGTCATCGTTTTTATCAGAATACGATATATATATTATCACAATGACTATATACTTACTATTCAGACAAATATCAAAACATGGGAGTGTATACATATTTTCGCAGCTGACTGTACGTGTTAAAGGGTTAACATTATTTAAGTATTGAAGGCTAACGTGAAGATGCTACGTAAAAACCAAAATAAAATAAAAACCATTGTAAAAATATTATCAGAAAAAATAATCTAGGTACTTACCTACTAATAATATAACTAACCTGAACATTTTCCCATCACATCACGGTGGGGCAGACGTTTTCGAAAATGCATAGATTATATTCTTCATTTGACGTCTTAAATGCCTTAAATACCCTGTCATGTAACACAGCATTAAACATGTTATTTATTTCGAAAAATAGATAACTTCTATTCACACTTAAAAAGCTATTTGACTAAATCGATATTAACACCATTGTGATCAAATTGGTCTCGGTCTGCATCGAATAGACTTTGATTTTTAACAATCGATTTATAATGTCATAATTGACGCTTGAACTATGGTCTAGTTTTCATTGATTGTATTCTTATTGGAAATAGTTTTGAGTTGTATTTTTTGCTTTCAGAAAAATAATACAACAAGTCTACACAACAATGGCTTTGTAGGTAAGGTTTTTTAGGATATCTTTCTCAGGACTACAACTACCTTCGGATTTAAAAAGCTATATTTCCCTAAAATTCAGTATAATTAAGTACTTCACACAGATAAAATTTTGTGCAACTCAATTGCGCAACTCAGTTGAGCAAATTGCGCACCGGGGCCCTTCCTTATCAAACTTATTTTGGTTCTCATTGCTCAACTCAGAAAATCAACAAGGTATAAATCAGTTGAGCTAAATGTAGATTGTTTGCCACTATATATAGCAGCAAACAATATATTCGCTGTATCGCTTTGTCAAACCGCTTAAAAATGTGCATATCATGATTTTGTACTTTGCTCTACAAATTCACCTTGGCAACTATCCTTGACCGCCTATTTCATGCTTGATTTTAGCTCCCTACTTGTTTTGCCACAATATTTCACCTTAGCTCCTTTGATAATTGGTCACATGTACTTCAGGTCAACTGATCGTGAAATTGGACAATGTTTGGACTTCCAAGTGTGGCGACAACGCGCTTTTGTCCATTACTGAATTGTGCAAAAAGGGTTCTACCTGCTTATACAATCCTCCCAAGAAGCAAGTCCATGTTTTGTTTGGTATCTTTAGCTTCATGATGCAACTTTTTCGGTGACCTGTCCGTTGCGCTGCATTACACAAAATTCACAAAAGATCCCTTCGATCTACTTAAGGACTTTTTGTGAAGTCAACAAGACTCAAGGGTTCTCGAGATGCCAAACAATCGTTGCGTCATGGTCAATAGAACGTGGTCGTTTTTGTTGATTTTTTTCGATCGGTGTTTGATGGTGACCGTTATAAGTTTAGCAGTTCTAATTTAGTCGGCGCCAGTAAAAGATTGAAGGGTGGAAATAAGAAGATTATCTAGCATTGTTGTGCAAACCAAATTATTACCACAATATATATAAATTCTAGAGGATTATGGCACAAAACTTATTTGTAAACCTTACAAGCTTGTTATATTCCGTGGAAGGTTTAAAAGGAACCTACGTTTCCTCGATCCCTTAACTTGAATTTGAGAGAAAATAAGATAGGTTCTTTACAATCAAATAAAAGAATTAAATTAAACTTAGTAATTTACAATTGAAACAATTGGGCTAACTGCAGACTGTTGCAAACAATCTACAAGAAGTAGATAGGTTAATAAAGCATGACCTTCTCAGTGGTGATACGTGCCCCACTATCTAAATAAAGATAAACAAAATCAATTATTTTAATACATTACTTTGATAATTTTCCGTGCTAGTTTATAGCCCTTCGAAGTTTTGCTTTTTGGCAATGAGGCACCTAACATTCCTGGGGAGATTAAACAGACTTTACTCTACCAACATAAAAAAAAAACTATATTTTTTGTCCCTATTTGTTTATAAACTCATCAATCAGACTCTCCAAATCAAAAACATTATGTCCAAGTGTGATCGGAACTTTGCCTGTAGCACTGAACAGTTTTCCTTGGGAGTCAAATTGGTTAACGCTCGCCACTTAGGAACTAGTAGATACCATCTTATTTCCATACCTTATTTTATTTTATCATACTGCTATTGTAAAGTCGTTAGAGCAAATCATCTCCAATAATTAATTTTGCCAAAACACAAAACAGCGTGAAAATTGATGAATGCTACTTTTTGCAACGTCCTTCCTGTTCTAACGCCTTTTGTGTGAAATTGATTTAGCTGTAGATAAAATCCAAACAAAAGCTTCAATTTGTCTGAGCTAAATGTGTTATAATTTAAGGAACAATGACGGTAGCTTGGTTTGTTGTGAATAGGTATCGGTAGCGATAAAATAGATAGATAAATTTTGTGTGTTCGCTCTGCACAGTTTTATTCAAAAGAATCTGATTAAATAGAAACTTTTGTAAGCACTTCGCAGCTTTATTATTGAAGTAATCAACAAAGAAACGTTTCAAGTTATTCTGCTTACAAATTATTGTAATAAATTAAAATGTGAACCGATTTGACCGAAATCTCGTGCCATAGATCTTAAGCCTTAAGCTTACAGGAAGTGCTCCTACTGCGTTTACTAACAAACAGGAATCGGAAGCGGACAATAACCGCATAAGTGCTGTCTATTGCGCAACACTTCAACGGAATTGTAAACATTGTGCAAATAAAGGAGGGACGCGACTCGCCCTCGATTGAAACGTAGCCTGACCATTGACAGACTATGGTCAACCTCAATAAATAATCTCGAACACTGGTGACAATAATAATGAAATTATTCAGAACCTCACGCCTGCTCGTGCCGTTCTAACCAAAGATTTATATTCAAACATAATAGCTGTATTTTTTCAACGAAGTCTTTATAAATTTTACAATTTGGGGAAGGAAATAAATGGCATAGCAATTATACAAGAGGCAGCCAGCCGGAAGCGACGGCATTTAACTCTGAACTTATTTTATTATTTACAAATATGAAACGTACAGCTTAAGCCAAAGAGGATTACTCGGAAATTCTGTTTTTGTTTGTTTTCTTTGAGTAATTCTATTGTAAGCATCGGTGAAGTTTGACGGCTTACGGAGGAATTTATGGGCAATCACCTACAGGTACGGTTTTGCTTACTGCTCCTAAATTTTACTAATTTTGAAAGGGCTAATCTTGATCAGCGGATTGCATACCTGCCATTTACAACCCAAGTCACAAGTCCGCACATAAAAACGGTACACTGTTCGCTTGTTTATATAAAACAACTTAATTATAAAAACCACAAGCTCCAAAATTAGTCCAACGATCTTATCGGAACGACAGGTTGAAACAACAGTGGATAAAAAAGTGAAAAAATCCTCACACCTTTGCTGGTTCTAGAGATTGAATACTTCCATTGATTGAGAAAACGACAGTTCATTTGTCAATAACCTTACTTTATAAATTAAGTGGTAGATAGAACTAAAAGCCTTGGCTTCTGTATCAATGCCGAGGCGTCAGAGTTATCGAAATTAATACTATGAATGATCGTTATAGAGTTGAGTACGTGAGAACGATAGCTAACTCATTAGGCAGATATTTACAGTATCTAGAAACTATATCGTATACTACTTTCTGGACCGGCTTGGCTTGAGTTCACAATACCTACGTGACTTTTAAAATACTTTTTATTCAAAAGTCACAGACTCTCAAGTACTTTTCCCTGGTTTTCTTGCGCAATGTTGTCGAAAACTATTTTAAAATTATCGAAATCTATCGTATTTTTGATATGTTATTATAATTTTTTACTTATAAATTCTGTTTAATTTGCATTTTAATACAATTTATATTAACTTAAATTCTAAAACAATATATTATGTATTCATAGGTACGCCTGTAAAGGCAGGTTTCGATAGTAGTTTTATAAAAATAATTTTAAGATATATGTATAAACCTGAAAGTTTATGAATAAATGAAATCTGAAACTGAAATACATTCATTTTAGCATTCGTTCATTATGATTTTTGTACTACTTTTTCCTTGTCACATACAAGACAGTAATCATTTTTCTGTTCAGTTTTTTCCTTCATTTATATCGCCCGGCCGTAGATTCAGCCTTTTTGTAGAATGGCTAGGCTAATTCCAAAATTAATACGGAATTGCAGGGATACATTATATATTTAATTCAACTAGATGGTCAAATGACGCTTAGCCTTATGGTAAAATTTGTTCAACAATCGGCATAGGCAATTAACTGAATTACGTCGTTTTTCTATTGACTTATACGCATTCTAGAAACGGGCTGATTCATAGATCTAGCAGCGACAGATAAATGAAAAAAAACAGATATCTATAGATCAACTGACAAACAAATCTCCACTCAATTTTTTAGTCTTATAGTTAACCACATTTTTATCGAAGGTTTTCTCCCAAGAAGGATAAAATTTCACAATCGTAAAAATAAATGGATGTTTATATCAAAGACACTTAAGTTGTCTGTCTTTACTTTAATTTAATTGGTTTTCAGTTATTATATTATTTAATTAATATGTTAAAAAGTCGGCACCTTTTCAGTTTGACTCTTTGATGAGTCACATAAATTTTACCAAACTCAGTCCAGTTTTCTTATCTAGGCTATTATTTGTTAACAACTCCTACGATTAATGTGTGTACATTAGCTTTAATGAAAATAAGAGGATCTTAGGTAATTCGAAGGTTGTTGATTTTGTGTTGTTTTCTTTTATTTAACTTGGTAGTCTATAACATAATTTTTATGCTAGTTTCAAATTAAGCATTTCCAAGAACAATAAACTTTATCTCAAAGGAACGTGTAAAGAAATGAAGCTATATCTTACTTACGTATTTGTTTTATGAATAAAAGTACAGCAATTTTAAGTTATATTTACCATTCAAGGTTTAAATCGGTAATTTGTCACTCCTACGCGCAAAACGGCGCTGATTAACCCGAAATTATGCTTATCATAATAGTTCTAGACCTAAAAAAAACAGATAGAGACCATTAATCCAAGAATAATGCAAATCCGACGGCAGAAACTAGTAAAACATAAAGAGATGATTTCTTTGCTTTACCGTTAATGCGGTCAGTTCAAGTGGCCGGACTTACACCCGACGAGGCTCCTCGCAAATTATCTCTAAAGCATTGTCCAAAATGAACGTTCGTACTTTACAGCCACATCAAAGTTCCGACAATGCGCCCTGATCGCACTCGTGCCTGTAATCCTATTCTTATAACGGCATCATTGTATGAACACCTTATGGATTTTAAGGAACACATCCTGATAAAACGATAGACCGTTGTGTTTGATTTGTACCTTACCGTTAGCTTAAAAAAGTGTTACAGTTTTAACTGTACATCACAAGGTGCTAGGAAGTAATACATTTCGATCGACATTATGTTATTGAATTACTTTTAGATGATTTTTATTCTGCTTGCTTTACATCTGCATTTTTTGCTGCTGTAGTCATGTGGGACCTTTAATTACGGGGCACGTATGATAAGTAATATAATACGGTTGCAAACAATTGGAATGGCAAGGTGACGCGGCCATCTTTGCTCCCAACTCGAGATCTGATATTGGTGAATGAAAAGGTGTTTTTGGCACGCTTCTTACTAGCAATTGGCGTACAATCAAGGTGCATAGAAATTACCAGCACCATCTATTTGGATCTTCCGAGCACCTATTTCACTGCAGATGTATCGTAAGGGTTGTATTCATATTTGTTATGATTTCTATAGATTTGGCAAGGTGCGTTCGGGTTTTTTTGGCATGCGCCGATGGGTCGCTTCTCTTATCTCTATATCGGCTACTGTAATAACATTTTGATATTAAAGCAGGCTGCGAAATATTAAAATGAATATAAAGGCTCATAATTAATAGTGGTTCGATAGCGTATATTATACGTAAAGGCAGATATTTTTTACAGATATTTTTTCATTAAAGTTCTTGATGCTTATTTGAACTCGGTGTTCAATACTGGCAAAAACTGATGAACGAAAACAAATCTGTGATTTTGTTCATTTGGTTTATGAAATCGTACATAAACGTACGTATTTTTATGACTAAAACGATACCCATTTTCTTTGCATACGAACAGATCAAACCGTGGAATTTTATTCATGTGGTTCTCTGTTTAACTTCGATAACCTTCATTTTAGACTCTGGAAGCTGCGAGCGATGATACCATGCAAACCTTTGACAATATAGCAAAAAAAACCTTTGCAATCGCACATGTCATTTATACCGTCGGCATTTCAAAGGGTTATCGGCAGATGACGTATTGCCATTGCCATTTGCGCAAGGGGCTTCAATGGTGCATTGCAATGCAGAGTGCAATTCATAGGGGCACTCCGCGGAACGGTCAATGTAATGTGACACTGGCAACCCTTTCAGCACGTGTGGAGTGTGATTGATGTCCTCGATCGAGTATGTGAAATTGAATTGCTGCTTTTATTGGGTTATTTTAGTGATGAAAAGATAGGTAAGGTACGGAGAAGTGTCAGATATTATTTGGCTGATGCAAACTGCCAGTCGCGTAAAGAAATCACCATGACTTAGGTTATGAGCCGTATTGTGAACATTTATACATTTTGTAAGAAAACTATTTTGTGTTCTAAAATAACAGTTATAACAGAGTAACTTTTTTATTGTTTGAATGTGTTGTATTGGATAATATCTATGTTTTGACAGACATTTATGGTGTCTACTTATTAAGAAGCCATATTTTTGCAAGTCAAACTACATAATGCGTTTCAATCTGATTCGTACAGTAGTTTTCTAATGACTCCTTCATTATAAACATTACCGTCATCCATCAAAACATTCATCATTATAATGTCTACGTTATGACAGAGGTCAAATATTGGTTATTTGACCTCCAATGTTGGTGGTTTTCGCTTTATGCTTTATAATTTTTTTTTTAATTTTAGCTACGTCCATTGTAATATCACATCACAAAATAGTCATGCTAACACAGACTTTTATTTGTCTGCGATATAATTTGATGTGATTCAGCCAATCGGATACATGCTAAAACAAAACAAAATTACTCACCACCCGGCTAACCCCAACTCAGTCCAAGGTCACTCTAGGACCACCACCTTGTTCCAACAGGACGCTTTAATCGCACACTGCATCGTTAATTAAACGCAAGTCCTCGTTCATCTATCCCCGTCGTCGCTTTTTGTCGTCTCGACTAAATTATGTCTTTATATTGACGGTGGTTATCACTACCATCTAGATTGATGGAGCTCTGTGCTCGGTAATTTGTACCTGAGATCCGATCTGTGGTTTTTGACATGATGTTTCTAAAAAACGAGACATTTGAATTCATGTGTCTAAAAACAAGATTCTATGATTCGTTGTGGTAAGCTTCTGATCGGGATTGTGTAGAGGTGATTGCAAAATATTGTGTAAAGAATTTAAACTCAATTATGCTTGAAGTAGTGCATATTGGTTTTAAATATATGAGCTTTGCAATAGCAACTTATGTGTTGTATGGAATTAATTAATATCTAAGGATTTTTTTTTTGATATTCTATTGCGTAAGCCCTCGTACTCGATGTAATCTCGTCCCAAAGATTTTCGACGGTTAGTTAGAGCATTCCGGTGCTGAGAAAAAGTCGCGAGTCTGAAATCTAAATTTTTTGTGATATTATTTTTTTCATAACTGATAGTAATGATTGACCTGATGTTGTGTGAAAAACATTGCGCCAACTAGTTTCGTTACAATTTTTAGGGCAGAAAGCAACTTTTTTGGAACCAAGCTCGTTTTCGCCATTAACTTACTAGTTTCAAGATTTATCAATGAATCTGTATTTTTGTGCAATAAATAATTAAGTAAAATTAGCCTAGACTAAAACTATTTTCAAATACAATCTTTTTTTTCCTTGTAGGTATAGAGCCCACGCGGGCCTCTGGCCTGTCAGTGGCCTTCATACAGTACCTGAATAAAATAATTAAAGTTTGCACAGTCCAAAAACTGCAGTCATAATTCCCTTTTTGCGTTCGAGCTCGGACACAAACACATGTATGAAGTGGCTCGACTAAGTATATTAGCACAGTGTCGAGTTCCCGGCGCCAGTGGGCAAACTGCAATATTTGCTTAGGGCAACACCGTGAGTATAATTCTGGATGCTCTGGTGTTCGGCACGTACTATGGTTATTCCCATGGTTTATCAAATTCATCATAGATTAAAGAGACTAGCTCTTGTCAATCCAAAATGTATATCCTCCACTTTTTTCTTTCCAGTCCGGTCTCTTTTACTTTTTTATACGACGTGACTGCGGCTTTCTCTTTAATCTGACTCAGATTGGTTGTAACGTTGTTGTCTGTTTTCCCATGTGTCATTTGCTGTATTGTTTTCCCATGGTTAGCGGTATAGAAAACAATATAATATTTTGAAGCTCAGAAGAAAATAACAAATTATTTTCAATTACGTGAGGCTAGGTGATGCTGTGTGGATTGTGCAGTATTATTTATTTATTTACGTAATGACTTTATTTTATTTGAGACGACCAACGAAGCTCAAGAAAAGGGAGGCACCCTTTTCTTGAGTTGCGTTGGTATCATAGAGTTCCGGCTGGTAAACTTCACTATACTTGTACAACATTCTGATTCCATATTAAATTATTTACATTTTAAAGCTGGACCCCCTTTTAATATTTGCTGCAACATGTGTTATCGTACGTGGTCATAAAAATTGCCCCTTACGTACCCTTATTTAAAGGTACGAAACATTTGGCTGTGATTCATCAAACTTCCCAACCCTCAGCAATATCAATCAAAATTACCCTAAACGATTGAATAGCGATAATGATGCCCTAAAGGTAGAAACTTCATTATTGTTATTGATGAGTCAAACTCTTTCTGTAGGGAAAGAACTTCTGCTTTGACTCATCAATAACTACTGTTCCGGTAAAGTAACCAGAAACCAATTTATAAACATATATATCCGCTATAAAAATATGTCATAATCACAATGGTAGCCTGCATACTTGTACGTCACTGCTAAAAATGTACAGGATAATTGATGAGAAAAATGCATGCCTATACTCCGATTTATAATTCACGATATTTTGGTTAACACAGACATTTATGAATGAAAACTTAACAATAATTGATAACAGAAAATTTGGGGGAGAAGGTGGAATTTCCCCCAAATTGTGGCAGAGAGAGATCTCTTCTGACCGGGCTGACCCAGCTGGTCCACTTGCCCGGTGGTCTTTCGACCACCAATTGATGTTGAATAGTCCTATTTAGGTTGGTTGCAACGGATGCAAGAGGTCGCTACAGAAAACAACAAGGTAACAGCAAGGTTATCACTAAAAACTAAATCACAAACTTAAACAATGCATAATATCACAGGCACAGGTAAAAATTGAATTCGTAAACAAACGAGAGGTCAATTAAATTATGATGTAAAACTTTTGAAACCGAAAATGTTTTCGAGCTTCTGTGCTTTGCTTTGATGATACCAATGTCGTTAAATATTTTCCACCAATATTCCTTGGGATTTGTAACCCCTTTGTATACAAATAACATCCAGGTTTTTGTATAGAATTATTTACAACACTGCATAAAAATCCTCAAGGATTGGTAAAAGTAGTACATACAAATAACGCTCCAATACCATCTTATCAACATTCCCTTACATAACAGTACTTCCAGCCAATCAGCAGTACAAATGACGCCTCACTGTCGGATTTGTTGACAGTACAAACAAGGAAGTTGCGTGCCCAGGGGCAGGCACAAAGGTCTTCATTGAGAGGCAGGATAGTGATAACAAGATACTGATAACAGCTGTCTTGTTGACCTGCGGATTTTGCATGCTTTTGTCGAGAAGTGGTGGCGCGTGCCGGCAAGGTCACTACTGACTTTTTTGTCACATTAAACAAATGGGGACACTTGGAAATGAACTTTTTATATCGTTTTCTGCTCTTTTCAGCCGATACAGTTGCTATTTTACTATAAAAACTATCGTAATTTGTTCCATTACGGATGTAAGCGGGTTAACTACGAACCTTATTTGTGTTGGAAGAACACCACAAATAAGGTTCGACATCACATAAGGTGTACTTCCAACACAAATAAGGTCCGTAGTTAACCCGCTTACATCCGTAATGGATACAGTTGCTAGTTTATCCGTGAAATCTAACAAATATTAAAATTTAATAAGTCTGATCTTTGGAAACCTTGGTCGCCTTAGCTTTTCATGTTAATAGCCTGAACTTCATCACTAAAAAAATAAGAAAAAATGGCATTTATTATAATGCCATTTATTCTTATTTTTTCAATCTTCCTTACAACTCCAGATGAATAAAAACTCAGCGAAAGCATGGACTGGCCATTTCACATCCATTGTCGGCACATAAAAGGCATATTCACTAGTACTCATAATAAATAGCTAATGAAGCGTTTACTTCCGCCGGATTGAGACGTTGGATGTTTGCAACCGGAAGTGCTTTGTCCGTGAGCGAAAGGGTAGTGATTTTATGCTTTTATGAGTTTTATAGATATTTAGCTGTATTATAAAGCCTTAAAATGTGGTAATTGTGAAATCGATTAGCAATTTTTAATGGTTTGCCGAAGCGATTTCGTGCATCTTACGATTCTTTGATATATTGATAGCAAGTCGCGAATCCTTTAGGCATGTTTTAAAAAAAAGCGAGTACAGTAACTTGTAGCAATTATTATCTCTATTCTAGATACTCTTTATTAAAAAAAACTATAATCAAATATTGGAAACAAATTAGAACTAGAATTTACAATGGAAACAGTTGGGCTAACTGCAGACTGTTGCAAATAATCTACAGGTAGCTCAACTGATCAATATCAACACCAGTCAGAAGCGTCCCGACTACGCTAACTGCATTACTCCGCTGTATGGCAACTCTGATGCGCTGCGCCAGATACTCGCCAGCAGTCGGGCCACGCGTCGCTTCGACCAGACTCTCAGATATTTCTTTTTTAAACCCACTGCAGACTGTTGCAAACAATCTACAGAAAACTCAACTGATCCATAATAATACCAGTCGGAAGCGTCTCCAAGACGCTGACTTCATTGCTTCGCTGTACGGCAATGCTAACGCGCTGCGCCAGATACCCACCAGCTCTCGGGTCACGTGTCGCTTCGACCAGCCTCTCAAATATTTATTTTTTAAGTCCGGTGAGATTAAAATTTAATGATCTAAAACTCTAATCAAATTTTGGAGCTCTACCTACCTAGACCAACAAGCTATGATTACGTATCAAAAAACAAATAAAATAGCTCGTAGCTAATGAGTCTACAATCATGTTAGCCGCACAGGGTGGTTCTCAGCGGAGGTCACCCTTACCTGCACCCATCATTACTAGACGGGGCTAATCAAAATACAACTCATTAGGGTTGTTTATAACGTGAATTGGAGAGCACGATCAAGAACACGATTCTTAATTTAGTTTAGCCAGAGAATGAGAGTGGACCCCACCCATATTCATATGACTATACTACCTAACTGCTTTCATAGAATCATAGAAATAATCTCCAGCGTGGAGATATCATCAGCCTGTATTAGTCCACTGCTGGACATAGGCCTCCCCTAATGAGCGCCATAGCGCCCTGTCTTCAGCTTGCCGCATCCAGCATCTGCCAGCAGCCTTTCGCAAATCGTCATCCCACCTGTTCGGAGGGCGTCCTACCCTACGTTTGCCGAGTCGCGGTCTCCACTCAAGAACACAAATATCAACAGGCTGATATCAGACTGGTATTGGTCAGTATGGCTTTTAGCAAATTGAAAACCGAACACATAAGTTTATATACTCAAGCCATGAAAATGCTTCATCAGAAGTCATTAGTAGTCATAAATCATCAAAATCAAAATCAAATAAAACTCTCATTGTATGTGGAGACTTCAATATTGACCTTTTAGAAGTTTACTCCCTCAGTACTAGATTGACAAATTTATTTAACTCTTTTAATCTAAGGCCATTATTTATGGAACCTACTAGAATAACTGAAACCTCAGCAAAATGTATAGATAATGTATTTGTTTGCCAAAATGAAAAAATTGCAAGTAAAAATATAATAAGCAATTTAAAATCAGACCACTTAGGTCAACTAATTAAATTAGAAATTCAAGTAAAAAATAATAATTGTAAAAAGAAAATAAAATACATACCTGTGACCACAAACCGATTTGAACGGTTGAAATTGGATTGGGAATGTAAACCATCACCTAATTACTCATACAACAACCCAAATGAGTCGTATAGCAGATTTTTTAACAAATTCACCAATGCCTTCAATTCAATATTCACACCCAAATCGATTATGGTCTCAGAAAAACTTAGCTTTAGTGAGTGGGCAACAGTGGGTATACATAAGAGTAGACAAAAATTGTATGAACTGTATAGTGAAAAACAATATAATTTTAGCCAAGAATTCAAAGAAAAAGTTAAAACCTACTCAAAAATGTTTAGAAAAGTGTGTCAAATAGCTAAATCAAATTATATTAGCTCTAAAATTAGAAATAGTGAAAATGTAATAAAATCAACTTGGAAAATAATAAATAGTGAGACTGGGAAGGCCAGTACCTATGTTAATGATTATAATTTAAAGGTTAATGATTGCGCAATCAAAAATGATGTCGAAGTAGCCCAAACATTTGAAAACTTTTTTACTGACATTCCAATCTCTACTACAAAGTGTCTAAACTCTTCTCAAGTAATCGCTGAGTCATTACTCATAGAAAATGTACAAAAATGCAAAAGTAAATTTAATTTCAACCATGTTGATGAAAAAGATGTTAAAAAAGCCTTTAATCTTTTAAATATGAAGAAAACTGCAGATCTCTGGGGCATTTCCGTTAGAATTATTAAACCATTGATTGATACCATTGCACCAGATCTAGCTTTAATATTTAATCAATCTATCGATTGTGGCGTATTTCCTGATCTCATGAAATGTAGTAAAATAATCCCACTGTTTAAATCGGGTAGTAGATCTGACCCCACTAATTTTAGACCAATATCAGTACTGCCTACATTCAGCAAAGTTTTTGAAAAACTTATTTTACATCAATTGCTCAGGCACTTCAATGGCAATGACCTGCTACATTGTAAGCAATTCGGGTTTACTCGCGGCAGGTCAACTACTGATGCTGGTGTAGAGTTAGTATCGCATATTTTTGATGCTTGGGAGAAGTCGCAAGATGCTATAGGCGTTTTTTGCGACTTGTCAAAAGCATTCGATTGCGTACACCATGAAACATTAATCAGGAAACTACATCACTATGGATTAATGGACTCCTCTTTGGATCTTCTTACATCTTACTTGAGTGATAGGATACAGAGAGTTGACATTAATGGGAAACGGTCTTCGGGGTCTGTAGTTAAAATGGGTGTACCGCAGGGTTCTATCCTCGGTCCTTTCCTATTTTTAGTTTATATTAACGACCTGCCTCATCTGGTAAAGAATAATCACGAGATTGTACTGTTTGCTGATGACACTTCATTAATTTTTAAAATGAAACGACAAAACACAAATTTTGACGATGTGAATAATGCAATCTCAAAAGTAGTCCATTGGTTTAGTGTTAATAATCTGTTGCTTAACGAAACCAAAACAAAATGTATTAGATTTATTCTACCTAATGTTAAACAAGTTAAGGCTGATGTAAACGTAAAAGGAGAAACGTTAGAAATTGTAGAAAGTACCGTTTTCTTAGGAATCACCTTAGATAATAAACTTCAATGGGGCCCACACATAGATAAGCTATCGAAAAGACTTAGTTCTGCAGCGTATGCAGTCAAAAAAATCCGTCATCTCACAGACGTGGATACATCTAGACTTGTTTATTTCAGCTACTTTCACAGTATTATGTCTTATGGTATACTGCTGTGGGGGAACGCTGCAGATATTAACACCGTATTTGTGCTGCAGAAGAGGGCTGTTCGTGCAATCTATAATATGGGTCCCAGAGAATCCCTGCGTGATAAATTCAAAGAAATAAACATAATGACAGTCCCCTGTCAATATATTTATGAAAACTTATTGTACACTCATAAAAATATCAAAAGCTTCCCTAAAAATAGCGATATACATAATATAAATACTAGAAATAAACATAAACTCGCTGTGCCCACAACCAGGCTTCACAAGATTAATGTATCTTTTAAAGGGCAATGTATACGCTTCTACAACAAAACTCCTAGTGAGTTGCAAAATCTATCAATAAATAAATTCAAACAAATTGTCAAAACCTTTCTGTGCAAAAAGGCTTACTACAAAATATCAGATTATTTAGAAGATAAAAAAGCTTGGGACGGGTTTTGCTCCAACTCGAAAAATAACAACTAACAGGCTAAAGGTTTCTTAGTCGCTTCTTTACTTTAGTCTACATACCGAAGCGACAGAAATCAAAAGTACCACTTTATTTCCGTGTCAGTGCTTTATTTTAAGAATTTGACCTTTTCTAAGTGTACAATTTTGTATTTATGGAAATAAAGAATTTTTGATTTTGATTTCATACTCTGAAGTTAATTCAAAAAGTGTGAAAACTGTGAAGCTGAAATGTACTTAAGTTTGCTAGAAAATCCAAAACGTGATCTCTGTAAATCGATGGCATCAAAATATTCATTATTTCATCAGATACAAGATCGTGTGAGGGGTTAATTTGTGAATTATTAACATTTTTGCTGATCTAGGCTTTGTCATCAATTGTCTTTTCAATTAATTGTATGAAATACGACGTTGATTTATTTGATATATTTTTCCGTAGCACAAGACGCTTTGCTCCAATATATTCTCTCGTATCTCATCAGCTATTTATCGGAGTTCCGGAGTAATCAAAGGGAACCGGTGTCATTACGGCTATTTGACTAGCTAACTGCCTGAAATTGCCCGGGTTTTCAATTTACTTTATTATTTATTTATTTATGCGTTATCGTGGAATTATGACCGATGCTTCTTAGAACATTAGAGGCTAAGAAAGGAATGGAGAAGTTTATTAATAAATGTCGAATGAATTTTGTTCTCAGTTATGAAAAAAAAATATATGGCAGAGACAATACAGAGTAGGTATACTGTCTCAGCCATACAGAGTATATAGCTAGAACCACACTATTATGGCGTGGTGTGTTGTTGTAGTGCGTCAAAAGTAAAAAGCTTCTTATATTAAGATAGAGGCAGAGTTTTACAGCAACAAGAGACACCACTGCATACACCGCTGCAGACACACAGCACTCTAAGGCCCGTATTATGAAAGCATGCTCAGTCATCGAGCTCTGCTTGAGTGATGCTTATGTCTAGTTTTGAGTGAATACTAATTTTCAAACAATGCTTGGGAGCTCATGTCAAAATCTACACTCACTCAAGTAGCCGTCAAGAGCGGATTTCCTCCGTCCACGCCTTCGAGTAACTGCTTACACATATTATTGAACGGTTACCAAGCATTACTTGAGTAATTAACGCTTGAGTAGAGATCACGTAATGACTGCTTAAGTAATGCTTGGAGAAGCTTTCATAATACGGGCCTAAGAGGCCTCTGTAGGTCTTCTTTGAAAAACGAACTGGAAATCCGTTCTTTCGGTGACCTTACTTTTGAAAATGATTCTGACATTCATTTATACGTATCCGAAACGGAAGGTGTTAGTGACGCGCCCGAAACGCCCGGTGGTAAGGTTGTTCGATCCGTGCGATCGACGTCATCCGTCAACTTCGTTCGTTTTTCAATTAGACCTCCAGACTCGTCATAATACAAGGATCTCGCGAACTTTACGAATAAGATAGATAATATTTTATTGTACCACACAAAACAGTACAGAAATAAATACTACGAGTAAACGAAGTACAAAGACGGCCTTATCGCTATGAGCGATCTCTTCCAGGCAACCTTGGGATGGACTGGACATGTAAGAATAACAAAGACAGTGCCAGTTGAAATAAAATTATATAATAATTACTATCCAAGATCAAGGATGACTCAAGTCTGAAGTAACTTTTAGTTATTTCAGACTTGATTTATCTACTCTATGTATGTTCTGTCCTCAAACTATCGTAGCTTATCAACCTTCCTACTATTAAAAGCATTATGTTTATAGGCCCGAATTGCTCCAGCATTAAACGTCTCTAATAGGAAACGTTTATCCTAATAGCAGAGTCACCACTTTGACGCTTTTTACTAAAACAGGAAAAACTATCAAATGACCTGTTTGATAAACGGTCAGGCATTTTGTAATAAATAGAAATTATGTAAAATTGCGATTTCGAAGAACCAAAAGTTTAAATAAAAGGTCGGCGAATCAGGGAGGTCTATTTTCAAGAATTTGGCTATTTTATAGCCTACTACTTAAAGAAGAATATTAGCTTCAAATATACAATATTGATGGCAAACCGAAGGGCATATCCAATTAATGAAGTAAATTATAAAAAAAACAATGCCAAATTTTGGCCTTTTCATACCTTTCTCCCAAAAACAAACATTAAAGAGCGAAAAAAACTCGCTTATTGCCTCCATACGCCTCCTAAATTGAATTTAGACGTGATTAACTCACAAGGCGTTTTCACTGTTCATCAATCAAAAACAAGAAGAGATTCCTGTCTACCCGTCTCTCTCACTTCCGGTGTTGTCAGTACACGTGTGAAGAGGACAGTGAGTATTAGATATTCAATTACACCTTACACGGTGAACTTCAGAAGCTTGTGGTAATCAATTTTGTACACAAACAGGGTAGGTACTTATTTAATTGATTTTTTTCCTCTAATGACTAAAGAACCATCTGCCAAAACAAAAGTCGTTAGCGTACGTGCCAAAAATTGTTTTTTTTTGTACCTACAGGTGATTTGGTACACATGGTCATAGCTACTGAACACATTTCTGTCTCAAAGATATGTAGGAACTGTTTGAAGCTAATGCCACGCTATACGGGCCAAGTTTAGAACTTAGCTAGCAGCCACGTTTGTGAACAACAAAATACACTATGTGACACATAAAAGGCCCCATACGCATTTGTTTGCATAGCGCCTCGCTTGCGGTGACAAACCAGGCACCTAGCTAGGCGCGTCGCTCGCGGTGTGACCACTCCCATAGTATGCCGTCTGTTCGCTAGGATCAGTCACTAAGCAAGTCGCTTGGCTCTAATCAGGGCAACGTCCGCACAGACAGGCGACTACTTAGCGCCGAGAGCCTAGTGGCTTGCATTCTGGCTACTTGCTAGGATACACGGTGGCCGCACTGAGAGGTGGTTTGCGTGGTGGGTCGCTAGGTGCCTTGGCCATTTGCTTGTTTGGATGCACGTGATTATTACGTTTAGAATAATATTTTGTTTAGACTCCTACTTATTTTAGTATATTTATATAGGACATACTACAAACTATGTATAGAGAGCAGAAAATGTGGATAAATGTTAACAATTTTTGAAAAAACGGGCTAGTATCCGCTTATCGGCGGCGCGGAGCGCACGCTCAGTTTTACGCCAAAATGCTCGTTCAAACGAGGTGCGTAATCGACGCGGCGCAAACTCAAGTGAGCAAATAATGCCTCGCGTCTAGTGACAAAAAACCAACACGTTTGTTTACTTAGATAGACGCTAAGTGACTAGCTAAGCGCCAGGCGCGCTGTGCGGCCGATCCCGAACATTTTCGAACGTTCGTTTCACTACATAAGCTATTCGCTTGGTGACTTGCTAGGTTCTAGGCGCTAAGCAAGCCACCTGTCTGAGCGGACGTAGCCTAAGCGAGGCTCTTTGTAGTGTGGTATTAGCCTTAGGATCAATTACTGAGAATACCATAACAAATCTCGTTGTAAAAGTAAGGAGCATACCCAAGACGCCCGCAGTTGGCTGCATTGCCCCGCTGTTTAGCAAGGCTGATGCGCTGCGCCAGATATACACCAGCCCTCGGATCAAACGTCATCGCCTCGACCAGACGCCCAGATATAAAAAAACCGAAAGCCTCGGTATCCCACGGACCTCTCGACTCCAACATTGATTAAAAAGTACCTATCATCTCAAGTAAAGAAGTTCGTATAGGAGTTCTAAATTTATAGGAATTGTCTTCAAACCTTACACGCAAGAGTGGCTACATGATGACGCTGTCTGTAAATTATTGTACTTAACATAATTCGATAAGCGGCAAGTCTCGACCCACGCGTTAGATTTGCATTGCGTCCCATTGAGCCGCTGCCCTTGTTTGAAGTGTACCTTCATAAATCCACTCCGACACATTCCGACCCCGTGCAGCTATTTATGAAGCGAGAATAGACGCCGTTACGATACCTGTGCAGCTATTTATGAATTGTGATAAACATTCGCTGCGGGAGTTTCGGATTAATTAGATTAATCTACTTATGCAGATATTGGAGTTCCGATGATACAGTGGCTTCTGGAAGAAGGCGCCGTAAATCATGACTTTGCCATATTCAAAGAGAATAAAACCACTACCTACGTTATATTTGACAAATTTATACATTCTTATTTTATTACTTATTAATAGCAGACGTTGTCCTTTGACTGACAACTGACAGTTATTTCAAACGTGCTTAGCAAAGAGTATATAATGCTGGGGCTAATTGTCTGGACCCCAACGAGTTACAAAAGACCGATCTTCCATTATCATACCTTCGGTTAATTCAGGGCAGAGCTGTTTTTAAGTTTAGTTTCAAATAAAACCTCTCTAACGAACGGTTATTGAATTGCGGGGGGTACCTATTACCAATACCAAGTTTAAGAATTAAGACATGGCGTCTTCACGAACGTGTTTGTGATGATGGGCAGAACCTGCCAGTACACGTAGTGTTACTAATTTACCAATAACCCTGTATATAGATAGATTAGTGACGGTAAATTCAAATATGGCATTAGTGTATCACTAATACCTACCGTTTTGCTTTATTTTAATATATTAGAAAAACCTACAATCAATCTGACGTTGGCTGTATTTTAATTACGAATAAAAAAACGAAAGAAAATGAACCAATGAACGGCAAATAATGCTTCTTTGAGTCTCACTTAGTACCTACTGACCACTGCAAATCTTATTACGATTACATCAGAATAGACCAGCCGGTCAAAGATGCGACACTGGGCAAATGTTTAGTAGGCAGAAACATAGTGGAAATCAAATCCATTTTGAAGTACCGTTGTAAGCTAAAGTTAATCTGAATACTTGGTTACCTTTTGATCGGGAGGTTATCAATCGACTTGTAAACAATTGAGATCGAGTGATATGCAAACTTTGTTATTATACGATACTCCGATAGTCAATTGTAGCTCAGAAAAATACAAGCTGGGTATTTCATGATCTTTTATCGTGTACTGATCTTTGGATTCACTTGATTTATCCATTAGAAAAAACTAAAACTGACTTCGTATTCCTTAATTTTACACTGCCTATAAGTTTCACGGGAAAAATACTAATCTTAGGGGAATATATTTTTATGGGATACCTCGGGATCATTATTAGTACAGTAGCGAAAGAATTTTTTAAAATGTTTCATATTGACGGAAAATCGATGAACGTACATAAAAAAGTAAAAAAATATATACAGCCATAGATAATATAGCCTCTCAATTTTTCAAGGTTGGTTAACAATAATGCCTATCTCGTTAATAATACACAATAGATGATCTAAGGATAATATAGAGGAAGTTTATAACTTTATTTGTCTAAAATATCTAGCAACTTTTAGCAATTATGTACAGAAAACATACATTCATGAAGTTCATATTTTTGCCCTTCAGTGGTCTTATCAAATCCGGTACAAATAATAAATGATGTTTTGACTTGCGAAAGTTTTTCGTCAAAATTATCTCGAAAAGTAAAAGGACCCAAAGACAAACTCAGTCATTTTATGACCTTGGTTTCGCTGTTTATAAGAACCTCCTGAACATGCCTCCCCCGAACGAAGGGGATTATGTCATAATCACCACACTTGGCAGGCGAGAAGAATTGGAGATTGCACTGTAATTGTAAAATAATACAGGAGGAAGCTGGTCCTTCCTCGATTTCCCAAGCTCTGCTTAGCTTGGGGCTAGATAATGCTATCTGAATTGTCCAAGATTAATTATTTATTTTATTTTCATTTATTCTTACGCCCTGACTGCCACAGCCGTTTATAAATGTCTATGTTCGTATTTCTCAGTCCGTTTCCGTAAATCAAACCGCGCTGAGCGCCAGTTTTGCATCCGTCGGTACAACAAGATTCCTATCTGAGATTTACAAGAACTGTCTTACATCTCCGATTGATGTAGGTAATGTATTTATTTTACTTTATTGTTTGATCTGTGTTAATTTTGTCATGAATGTTTAAAGTTTTTTTCTGTTTGTGTGAAGGAGTTCCCATGATTAACAAACACTTTTTGCTTCTGGTTGGACTGGGTATATTTGGATAATTTTGACTTAAATATCACACCTATGGCACACTTGGTTAAAAAGAAACAAGACCAACCAATTGAAATGTTTTGGTAAGATTGCAGTAATTAATAAGGCGTCCACTTCATTACTATAATTTTATATTATTATATTATTTAACCCGGCGCCAATGAAGCTGGGTCATATTAACCCGAGGTGATTTTAAACCTTCCTAAAAATGTTTTGTGTCAGAGGCAATCTTTATCCATTTACTCAAATTCCATGCGTATTGCATATTAACAAAGTAGTAAGAGAAGAGTTATCCATACCACTCCAAGAGTTCTCTAGGTGTTCGGGTTCTGAGTGGTTTTGCCAATACCTAAGTACTATAACTTAGCTAGGTATTTTTGGAGCAACTATAGGATTCTACCAACGTGTCTTATGTCGGCCACAAGCATACCTGCACTTTTTTGCTCTCAAATCTGTGATCAAATTAAACAAATGGGCAAAGTCATAATCGAATCCCATCTGATTTATGTTTACCCAATTATAAGACGTCGCGTGCGGCCGAGAAATCAAACCAACGCTAAACAAATAACACGTCTCAATGATTAAGGGTGGTTCACACTGTGCCGTTATTTATCGCATTCTAATATTATATAATTCTTATATTTGTTGAAATTAAAGATGGGATAAGAGAATCATAGAAGAAAAAAATACATCTTGCATAATATGCTATTACGCTATAGATATAACTTATTTGGTTATAATAAAATGTAGTTACTTTTATTTTAGTAAAAAAATAAGATGATCCCCTTCAAAAACTAGCAGGATATTGAAAAATTTAGGCACATTTTTCTACTTTATCCACTAAGGCGTGTGTTCTTGAAACGGTAGTAATCGAAAAATTGCCTTAATTATTAATTGACATTTTAGAAGTTTTCATATATCAAACATCAAAGTTGAGAGACGAAGCTGACGAACGACTGAGTTGACGAGACGAAGAAAAGAAGCTTACTAAACTTAACGCATATCTCTCGTGAAAACGCAGCCTTAGAACCATGCTGTCATCAACAATCTATGGGTGGCCAATTCCACAGTCCAAAACAGGTTTAGAAATCAAGTCATCCTACAAATAGGTTTCGATGACTGCACAAAAGGGACAAGGAAAGATCAAAGGGTTACAAACTAGCCTGTTGATGTCTCAACTTAGAACGTGACAGGCACATAATCATTTGGTTTGGGAAAATTATTGGGTCTCAATAGTTAAATAGTTCTTTATTTAAAACAATAATGCTACATGTTAGGTGATACATCTAAGACTTATTTAGATTATACTATACAAAATTAGTATACAATTTATAAAATTTATTAGTATTACTGCACATATTTATCAGTATTATCTTTGTGCTATAATGCACAAAGGTAAAAAGATATCTTGTAGATAAATAACACAAGTCATAAAAATCCTTATATACAATTTATAAATATAAGATGTAATTTTGAACCTATGAACTCGTTATAGCTGTAAAATATCTCATTAAGTTTATTTCAATAAATTGTTATTTTAGGTTAACTAATTATAGTAGGTACTTGCATAAGTGTTGTGTCCTCTTCGTCTTCTTCCTGTCCTGTTCTATCCCACGCTACTTGTACTTGTACTTGAGTACACCTTTGTTAACCATATGCTTTTTCACACAATCCATCCATCTATTCTTTGGTCTTCCTCTCCCTTATATCCCTCCACATTCAAACACTCTTCTCGTCACATGACATTCTTGCCTCCGCCTAACATGTCCATACCACGCTAACCTGTTACTCTTCATCTTTTCCGTCGCTGGCGCGGTGGCGCCACTTTCAAACTTCCTCTGATCTACTTGTTCCTTATCTTAGACATCCTTGTCACTGTAGATGATGGATGTCTGTACATACATCTCAACATTCATAGTTCCGCTGCATTCACAGTTCGTTCATCTAGGCTAGTGTCTTCTTTTGCCATCATACTGACAACCTTGAATACCTAAATATTCTTCGTCGAGCGTGTATTTATTATGCGTTAGTTCCGAAAACTGACATTTGTACTGCAAATTTTGCCCTGATTTTTTTTTATATAACCTCTGCCCGTCTCCGGACAAGTTGTTTGACAGCTACTATAATCTAAGGTATCTTAGGCCCTAGATACACACATAGCTTTAGATCAAGATCAAGCAATAGATAAAGCTACCCGTGTGCTTTCTTTGTCCAGGACAAGTGGGATTTGAGTAAATTTTGTACAAATAATTTCCGAAACATCGAATCGCCTGAAGCTTTCGTGAATCAAAATAATTAAATGAGAATTAAAATCAGGATTACTTATCGATTGCATTTTAATCGATGTAAGATCATTTTATGAATTAATGGTGTTAGGCCTTAAGCAAGAGTATTATAATTTTGGCACTGGTCGAGACCTTTTGCCCTGTGCGGATAAAAAGAGGTATTTATAGTCCGGTCTTTGCAGTATCATTGCCCTTATTTTTATTTTCGTTATTTGGTCTACCAGTGGGTGTTACAATAATTCATGATAGTAAATACAAACTTATAGATATAGTTAATTGCACAACCAGTTATAGGTGGACACTGCATGCTTAATAGTAGGTTAACAGAGGACAACTAAGGCAACACGAGTTCAACCGATTCAGCCACTTCACCATCTCCAAGAAGTTACGCTATTAAGCTATGGTCTAATCATACAATAGCAAGCATGCCCTTAAGTTAGAGTACCCATTCTAAGTTATAATAAAATCCCAGAATAAACTGTTTTAAGGATTTTAGATAACAAGTTCCACTAATGTAATACAAAAGTTTTTAAAACAATAAAATAGTAACGCAGAAAAATTCTAATATAAAAGGTACTGTAAACTGTTTGACTTGCCTAAGTACATGTAAGTGTCAAAAGATAAATAAACGATTGAATTGAATCGTACCAGTGCTGTTTAGTATTGTGTAAATCTACTGTTTGACATCGTACGTTTCTTCGGTGACCATTTTAGCCAGAGAAAAATCTCACAGTATCTCCGCCAGCTTTTCCTCTGTAAGAAAATTTGGCTAGATTAAAATAATACTGTGTAGCTTTAGCCCTCTATAAATACGGCCCACATCCTTTGGTAGGTAATTCGTACGTCCGACACCGATAACAATTAATAAGTCGGTGCTCGTGACCACCGAAGGGTGTCGTGACTGCGGTCTCTTTGACCTCGAGTCTCTGAGACCCAAGGGTCTCTCGGACCCTCAGATTGAGATATCAAAAATCGCGAGTAATCCCACGGTGCGTGTTTGTTTTACGGCATCGTTTAGATCGCGCCTTAGGCAAGGTTTGTATTGAATTGTATGGAGTGATTTGGCATTGTTTGTGTATGGTCACTTTTAGTCGTTATATTAGACCACTTGGTCAAAAAAAACCTAGAAATAATGACGTTATATTTCATATTTTCTAGAATGGTAAATCACAGCTTTATATAATAAAGAAATGGTCGATCACTTAAAATGAAGCCGAAAGATTTATACCTTATTTATTACGATAAATGATTCATTGTTTTTGACTCATTTCGATAACTTAAATCCTACATTCAACAAACACTCATTTGCGTAAACGCAATTCATTGCAAAAGATTCGTATCAAAGCCATTTTTTTGCTTATAAAAAAGCCTCTAACTGTAACAGTGAAACTATCAACATAAACGAGCGCATAACTATCAAAGATGGTATCACTTTATAATCTATGCTAATTCGAAGCGATACTCCACAATAAAAAGTAAAACACGCTAGTTGTATGGAACCATAGAGACGCCTTATACTTGGAACAGACTAGCAATCTATCACCAAAAAGCGTGCAACTATTTGGACTTTGCATGTCTACTAGACCCATTATAATTTAATCCAAGAAAAAACGGGTATAGTGCAACGGGAAAGTGTTATCTCCAACTTCGTTGTTTTTGTACAAAATGTCTATGCAAAAGGTGCAAGCTTGATTAAATAATAAGGTTGAAAGATCAGAATGAAACCAATTATGAGTACCTAAGTATAATTATCTTAGTTTTAGTTTCCGCATCTAGGGAAACTAAAACTAAGATTAATGGAAGAATGCATTGAAATGAGGATAAACGGGTAAAATTTTGATAAGCTGTTGTAGTTAATGGTCTCCTATTCTAATCGACACTGACATTCTCCATACGACACCACAAATAGCGGTTCTGAGTCACCTTCACCTTACTCCGCGCCATCAATTGGATGGTCTCCTAACACTCCGATTAGCGTTACATCGCTCGTTTGCTCTGCCAAGGGGCAATACCATACAACAGCGTTATCACTGACATTATCAACTAGGCGCTGACCATTCGATTTATACCTACGGCGAGCCATAACCAGAGACTGTTTGCACTTGCAATAACTGGGCAAAGTTACTTGCTATGAGCGGGCAAAGTAACGTTATCTTGCATCTACGTAATGGTAAGTGTTAATTGTTTTTGGTTGTGGTTGAATGGGGAAGAGAGAAAGTGTTGAAGTGGCTTGCATAGGGTAAAGTGTCGTTTGGGATGCAATCTTTTCAAAAAAATATAGATACCTTCTATTTTTATTGGGAGGCCCTCAGTAGTAGCATTACTAAATAGTTATTCTGTGGTAGAAGGTAAGTTGTGCTTTCGACATTTCGCGTTTTATATTCGATTTTAGGAATGCTGCGATGACATTAGATACATATACATACTAGAAGAGATACAGGGTGGAAAGAATCTATGGGCCCTGGAGGGGAACTACCTTAAATCCTTTAGTTAGCTCATTTTGCTGAAAGGAAACATTCCTTTATTTTTAAAATGAAATTCAAAAATTTTCTAAAAATTCCTTGTCTCACCTGGGAATCGAACCAACTAAAAATTAAAAAATAAACCCTCGCTATTTTAGTATGCGAATCTGTAGGATTATTGTTCAGGATAAAAATTGTCTAGTAAACATTGGATCTTTCATTCATCTGTTGTATAAGATACCCATGAAATCGAATATTTGTTAGGTACATGTTCTTTATTAACAACTAGCAGCGCCTCGCGGTTTCACCCGCGTAGTTCCCGTTCCCGTAGGAATTTCGGGATAAAAAGTAGCCTATGTCCTATTCCAGACTATAATCTATCTCTGTGCCAAATTTCATTCAGATCCGTTCAGCCGTTCTGGCGTGATAAAGGAACATCCATCCATCTATCTATCCATCCATCCATCCATCTAAACTTTCACGTTTATAATATTAGTGAGATTAGTGAGATAGTATTGTTCACTTGTAACAAGTAAATGACACGTTATAATTTTCTTATCTCTAACATCCAAAGACATCGTGTAATGAAGAGGCTTGCTAATGTTATTAATTGCTAAGAAGGTACCTTGTTGCACACTTCGATAAGAAAATCGTTAAATGGTAATAATAAATAAAACTATGCACAAATCCTTCTTACATGGGGCGTTCTGACTTATTTCCCACCAAAACAATAAATTTCTTACCAATCATTTATCTCAAAAAGTAAGTCCAAAACGTCCGTGCAACTGATTCAATCCGCAAATTGTTAGATCCTTGGTTTGCGTAAGCTTCTTCGATAGTGCTCTGATTTATGTTTATTTGAGATTCATCATGACCTGAAGGGCTTGCGTTTCGTTATTGCTATGTTCAAATGTAGAAATTCATTTGATACGTGTAATTATCAAGATAAGGTGTGGTTTATTGTAGTTTGTTTACTTTGGTTGAGCTTGAGATAGTTTTGTCTGATGAAATAATTAAATGAATCCTTTATTTTTTATTCTGCTAAATGTTAAATTTAAATAAAATGCTAATGAATTTTAGATAAGTAATTTAATAGACTGCTCATAGCACAGACTTGACAATGTGAAAAAAGGAGGCAATGGCCACCGGAAGTGATGGATGTAAAAAATAATGAATCTAGGGTTGCTATTACAATAGCTTAAAAAACTTATTTCTACTATTTTATGTTGTATTTAACACTAAAGAAATGGTTTTTCGGTGTCATACCTAACAAATTCCTGCAGTCATACCTATTTGTGTACGAGGCGGGATTCAAACCCGCTACCTTCGTCCAATGCGCCACTGAGATTGAGTTAACTTTGAGCTTGTGTTTGAAAATTAGTTTTCCACAAGTTTTTGTTATCATTTTTATCAAGTTTTATTGTTAATAGGTACTTTGTTTCTTCAAACTAAATCCATTTAATTAAATACGCAGGTACGCAAAAATAACTCTCCAACAATCTATTTATATATAAAAAATTGAATAAATCCGATTTCGTACCAAATACCTTTTGGTATCCCACACGCATTGGATTATCCAAGGACATTGATACTGTGATCGATACATATTTAAATAGTTCGTGTTTGGATTTTTAATGAAAAATACCTAGTTTTATTGTTTTTAACAGTTCACAAAAAAACGAATGGAAAAATCATGTAGAATAATATCGTTAGGTACCTTAATCTCCTATGCATTTCTACTTTCCTGGTACATTGCGTTAGATAGATAAAAAATCCTTCGGAAACAATGCTCATCAAGACTACACGTGGTGCGGATGACAGTACGTTTGCTACTTTTCTGTTAGAAATCTCAAAATAGGACGAATCCGGAAAGTTTTCACCATAAAATTTGAGTTTCCAGACTCGTCCCAGTTTGAGCCTAATCAAGTGGGACGAGTCCGGAAAAACTCAAATTAATCCTTACCAATATGGATGATGCAAAAATAACTCTGTGTGTTTGTATCTCATTGTATCTTTTATCACTAAGGTGACTAAATCATTTTTGCAAAGCAAATTGAATCTTATAGGATTCATTTCACAAATAAATAAAATAATTATTAGGTATATTTAAGCTTTGCGAGTGCTATAGCAGCGGGCGACAGCCAGTTAGGGACGGGTGATAATATATTCCCCAAAAAAACTTGTCGCGATCGTATAAGGCGCCTGCTGAAGTACCTACATTCAAATTGTATGAGAAATTTTAGGGACACTTTAGTTATTAAAAACTTAAAAATGGAAGGTATCCAAAAAAGGATTCGAACGTTAAAAATGCGGCACATCTTGTGCATGATTTTGTGGTGATAAAAAATGTGTTGATACTTGTTTTGGAAAAAGTATAATTATACTAATAAAATAACAAAGGATATAAGGTACGGGAAAAGATGGACGAGAAAAAAAAAACTGGGAAGAACCCCTATAGTTCTATTAAACCAACCTAGACTTAGTACTCAACTTAAGAGATATTTTAAATCATAAAAAAAACTGGGAAGAAACCCAGTTTTTTTTTAGAAAAACTGGGAAGAAACCCAGTTTTTTTTTATGATTTAAAATATCTCTTAAGTTGAGTACTAAGTCTAGGTTGGTTTAATAGAACTATAGATAATTAAAATGAAATTTCCTACTTAAAAGTTGGAGTGAAAGTTGATAACATAAACGAGCCCTTTATTACCAAAGACAATTTTGATCAATTAGAAACAAATTAAAACAATTTACAAGCGTTACAAATAAGCTAACTACAGACTGTTACAACAATCAACTGCAACTAAATTATAAAATCAAAGAGAACAAGTATTGACAATAGACACAATGAAGCTAACTGCAAACTGTTACAAGCACTCTACAGGTAGCACTGGGAGAGTTAATTAGACCCGCGTTTGTAAGAACTACGTCAACTTTTATTACTTGCTCGATGAGCTTAAAGAAAGCTCATCAAAAAACCTAGACATAGTAAATTCTAATTATACAGTGTGTATGCAAGAACCAGTGTGCAAATGCCGTAACCATTACGCCTACGACAGGTAAACTCTGTCTTCTGTGCGTAATTTATAAAATAATCGCGATACCCACTCGCGAATATCAATTATTAATACTTTTTCCTTTTAGGTTCTAAGCGTGTAATTTTAGTCGGGCTTTAAAAGGTCTGGGAGCTTGGTTCTGCTATTGAGCCTTAGATGTAAGGGTAGAGCAAACGAGCTACCGAAACCAAATGGTACCGATAAATCTCTTGTCACTGACGCCAAAATTATTTGCCTCGGAGAGCAAATTAATCTGTTGGTCTTGCACCTGACTTCTTCCCGGTCGTGCCGGTCTACCATCCCAGCGGATTATGAGATTGAGGGAATAGAGAGTGCATCTTTGCAAAAAGTTATGCCTTAGTTCTAAGAGATTTTAAATAAAATTACAACAAAAAAATTTACTAATAATCTAAGCCCAATAGGCTAAAATTAGACTCTTTTCATTAGACTCTAGTCATAAGCTACCAACCACATATTGACAATAAATAAATGAAATGAGAATGGAGGGCAGAGGTTTCGTGGTCGCTCTCCACCGCTCGGACCTCATTAGCTCTCTGACACAGTCCACCATGACCAACTGCACCTAAATACAACCAACGGGGAATAATGGCGGCGCATTGCACGAGCAGATTTTCATCAGGACCCCATCATAATCAAGGCTAGAGTAGCCGTGATTATGATGACGTCATGAGTGAACAATTAATAGGCTATTGGACTACATTGAAAATAACCCGCTAAGTTTATTATTTTTCCGCAGCCATGATTTGCAGGTAGGCAGATATTAATTATGGGTCTGGGTATACTATGCCTAGAAAGTAAACTTGTAGGAAATATAGTACCTATGTAACTGATCATTGTGTTTATTTTTCCTTAAATTGTTTCGATGATTCCTTGTAAGTTGCTGGTCTGCAACGATCCTAATAGATTTTACTTAGGATTTTGCTACCATAGTAGCTGGATAAAGTCATATCGATTTAATCGAACTTCATTTAATGAAACAAGCACTTTGAATCGTCAGTTTATGAATCGAACTATTAACTACACCGGTTCTTAGCCACTGAAATCTTCTCGCTCTAATATATTTATTGAGTTTCTTTTATTATAAGAATGATACTTTGTTGCTTTCAGGTAAAAGCTTGGATTTAGATAATGGTGGAAGAACAAAGATTACAAATCTTCATAGTGCGTATATGGTGAACGTCACCGTACAAATAATGTCGTTGAAAGCTGGCACTCTCAACTAAACAAGAATGTTAAAAAGCGTTCACCAGTTTCGATCCTGCGGTTGATAAATGCAATAATGGATATGGAAAGCGAAAGAACAAGTGATGCATCACGACGTCGAAAAGAAGAATTAGATCGCGATGATTTCATATTAAAATGCCAGTTACAATTAATTCAAGGTGATATAACAGTAGGCCATTTTTTAGATAAACTAAGATAGGACTGGCCACCTTTTTTTTAATATACAGGGTGTATAAATTATTGGTTGTTTCTATTTATAGTATATAATAGGAAAGACAGAAATAGGTTTCCCTCGTGGTCCTACTAATAGGAGAAAATAGTAGGTCCATGAAAAAAAAGCTAAAAAAACGATTAGAAAATATGTGTTTGTATCTTTTCTTATTGTTTATTATGAAACTACTATGTCTAATAGATTGGCGACAAGATAGGCTTATGGCCCGTGTTGTGGGTACCGTGCACGATAGTCTGAAAATTGACTAGTTTCTATAGGGTATCAGAGAAAACAACTTTAGAGATTCAATATTCAGTATGCATGTTCAGTAAATCATAAAACTGAACAAAAATAACTAGACAAGAAAATTGTTCTCTGATTGCGAATTAAAACGAAGTTCAACGGTTTCTAATTAAAATGATAATCCTCGATTGATTTACAGGCATCTAGTAGAGGGGTAAGGGAGAGAGGGGAAAAGAGGGGTAATACTAATAATCGACGTACGCGCAGATGTACTGTAGCACCTGCCTTGACATCTCACGTGTGTTCCAAACTCGTCTTAATATCAATGGTTATAAGAACCAGAGTGGAGGAGCTGGTTATTATTTTTGACAGTAAGTCATCATTGGTGGAGGTCCGGTATTTAATGATCGAAGGTTTAAGGGCATGGTATTTCCACTAGATAAATAGAAATCGATACTTAAAGCTGTAGGAATACAGACTATTTTTGCAGTGACAAAAAATACTTACTTACGTGATCTGCAGTTCTTTCAGTAGAATGCCCTTACACCTATGGCTCAGCGACCCGGAGTGTCTTGGCCTCAGAGGAGTCGCCAATTTCGTATCTGATGCTCTTTTCCCATTTGTTTCTAGAATAAGTATATTATTTTATTAGAAGTACTTACAATAGGTTCAAGGATTTACCAATCTTGATGTAAGTTGTCATATCATGAACTTCATCTATGTGATTGCTACTTGCTACCTGTAAAAAAAATGTGATTAATTTTTTTAACACATCGTTATTGTTTTTTATTGTCTATTCTAGTTTTTATCCCACTTCTGATGACCTTCCTTCTACCCTACTTCTGAAGGCGTAGTTACAAAAGCGCCGCAAACAAACCCAGGGGCGCACGCAACTTACAAATATTTTCGTTGCACTTTCATGTATTTAATGAATCGGTATTACCAGTCACTGACCAACTGCATAAAGCAGGTGCGTTTTTAATTAAGTGCATACTTTATATCAGGAATTATTTTAGTCGTCACAAAGTAAGACAATTTTGTCAAAGTAAAGCAACTTTGTCAAAGAAAAGCAACTTTGTGAACGACAAGTTTGTTACAGAGATATGCCTTTTGCAAACTGCAGAAAAACAGCAGAGTTTTGTACCGTGTGAACTTAAAGCCGCTACCCAACCGCGGGGCACGCTGCGCGTACGACCACTCGACGCATTTTAGCTGCGTAGGTTCGTTTGTTTGACCACGTGGGTCTACGTTTCCTATACATAAAAATTAACCCACGACTATGAACAACTGTAGTGAAGCACAGTTGTGACGTCCCATTTCCCACAGTGAAGCTACGCACGCGTGTACCGCGTGCAAAGCGTTGATAGCGTTGAGTTGCGTGATTGTCTTATTCGAGCAAGCTACACGTGTAGACATAACGTCATTAATCTCGTATTCGTACATAGCGTGTTCGTGGGTTAATTTCACAGTGGACGTTGTTTCATACATTTTACTGAATAGCGAAGCTGGACACACGTGCATAGCGTCTCCGTGCGCAGCGGTGGGACAGCGGCTTTACTCGCGTACGTGCCGCGCGGGTTCGCTATTACATGCTATTGGGGAGTCACTGTGGCGGAGAGATAACATTGTCATAGTAAGGAAAATTAAATTAGCAACCAGTTCTTCTTAATGACTTTACTACAAATCAGTGAAGTACAAGTAAATTTCATGAAACCAGAAAAAATGATATTCTTTTTGCACCTGGGCTGATCAACTTCATTAGGAGGGATGAAGGTACTTATTTTTATAAGTTATCTAGAATTCTTTGGAGTTGGAGCCTGAACAGCGCCAAATATCTTCAGTTGGGTAGGTCAGTGAGTTGTTTGCAAATTTCATCTATTTTAATATCGATCCGACTCATTCTTGCACTTAGTCTTTAAAGTATGAGCTTATAAATAGAGCCTCCATACTTTTTCTGTCCGGTAGTCCGGTCTGCAGGCAGGTGGCCGTACGTCCGCACACTTCCATTATTAATACTGATGTCTGACTAGACCTATACTCAAAATGCACACTAGACTCCTCGAACTCTCTGAAGTTTGAGTCTTTAAGTAGAGTCTCCATACGTTTTCTGTCCGGTAGTCCGGTCTGCAGGCAGGTGTCCGTACGTCCGCACACTTCCATTATTAATACCGATGTCGCGTGTACATTCTTACTCGATAACGCCTCTGCGTAATTAAGGCTCTTAAGGCGCCTACACACAAAGTTCTATACTGTCAATCGGAACTTTTTTTAACTCAACTCTTTTGGCTCTTTGTCGTGTTCTCTGTGTAACCTACATTTTTACATTTTAAATTTATACAATCCATTAGTGGCCTTCATAAATGAGTAATTAACTCCCCTGACAGGTTCAAGTAATAAGGTATTTTCCTAGGTAAAAAAATAACATAATATTATTCTATTCACAATACACCTAAAAATTACAAAGATGCTCCTGACGTCACGCTGCTGTGCTAAAAACTGTTGCACGCAACTTTGACTGTCTTTATTTTTTTCGTTTTTTGTTTAATTTACAAAAGAAAAATGCTGTCCTAACATCTTCTGGTATTATAAATGTAACTAACGTACTAATTGTAGTGGTTTAGGAAACTAGCTTATTACAGTTTCAGTCAGTTAGTTTTGTGTTTCAGTTATTGAGTAATGTAAAAACTACATACTAGCTTTTTTTATATAATAGAAAGATAAAAGTTTTAAAATATTTCTGTATCAATAAAGATTACCTTAAACTAAACAAGGGTGTCACTTCAATGAACGTCACTGTATAAGGCAAGTGTAGAATAGCCTTAACCTCTCTCTCCAAGTACAAGTCGCGCGCCCGCCACGCGCCCAACGGGACTCCAGCGTTTAACCAGAATTTGCGCATCTGTAATGACATTCACTGTAATAACCGAAAATACAATGTTTCAATATTGGCCAAAAGGCTATTGAACAGCCGATCATAATTTTGATTGGAAAATTTTAAATTTGCACTCACCTGTTGGTTTTTGTAAATCACCGAGATATCTGACAGAGATGATAAAGCTATTGGAAATTTTGTTGTAGCTTATCGTGAAATTTTAATTAAAAAAAATAAAAGCGTGCACAAAATTTAAATACAACAAGATCGCTGTACCTATTTTTGTTTTGTGTAACACGTTTATTTAGTCAAAAACAAAATTCTCTTTTATTGAAACAGTAGGTACCCATAAAAAGTAGCTTCTTCCCTAACATTCAAAAAAAGATTCCCAAGAATATACAAAAAAAAAATAACCTAAAACAGATTCCCACTCACATCCACGAAATGTTTTAGTACAGTCATAGTAGTAGTAACAGCAAGGCTTCTTTGTTTAATTTATTTGTATGATGTAATATCATCATCATGATTTAAAAAAATACTTTATTTCTTTTACTTAATCTAATACATTTCAGTGGTAAGTCCCTCTTTTAAGTAATAAATACCTGTGCTAGAAGGTCTCGCTCTGCAGCGCCGCTATCTTAAAGATAATTAACGATGTTATGGGTAATTGTTTAAATTTCAATTAAGCAACACATGATTCATTTTTTACTTGTCAAGCTTGCAAGCAAAACAGACATGTTTTATAAGCTAGTCAGGGAGCAACTTAACCGGTTCTCTTTTTCTCTCTATTGCATTGAAAAAAAAAATAGTTTCATGAAGCAAAACTTTAAAAAAACCCTTTTAGTTCCAAAATATAAATCTCTGAATAGAAATCGCTTTCAGCGATAAGGCCGCCTATTGCACTGGGTATCATAATTTAGATAAAAGGATTATTTATGTTATTACTTTTAAGTGCAATAAAGTATTCATTCATTCATTCATTACTCTGTACCTTACTAATGAATGGCCCATTTAATAAACAAAATGATGCATACATAATAAACATATACATACATCGTTAGGAGTCAAAACATGAGTCCTTGTACATATTCCATCAAGTTAAGCATTATTAAAGTTTTGCACGCAACCTTTCTTTATAGGCAATCAGGGTTTGACAGTTCTAAATGTTTATAATATTTCAATGGTATATTCATTTGCGTACTTATTTAATATAACATTTTATTATCGTGGTATTTTATGTTGTTTAGATTTTATTGCATTTAAATGCATGCAACGAGTAAGTGAGAATGGCACGGCACGGCCTTTCTATGAACAGTTGTTTTTTTCTCGACGTAAGAAGTACTTTATGCGTTTTTTAGGGTTCTGTACCCAAAGGGTAAAACGGGTCCCGTGATGATTTTATTAGGTACTAAGACTCCCGCTGTTCGCCTTTCCGTCGGTCCGTCTGTCACCAGACTGTATCTCATGAACCGTGATAGTTACACCGTTAAAATTTTCACAGTTGGTGTATTTCTGTTGACCGATGTCCAAGTCTCTTACATAAGTCCAATTTCTATCTAGTCTCTTAGATTTCGATAAACTCACGGAAAAATAAATAGTAGTAGTATTTCGCGACTATTACGCAAGGATTCATATGATTTAATACAAAGAATTCTAAAATTCTATTCTTTCGGCGCCTTAAGATTTTTGATTCGCATAGATAATGCTTTACCTAAATTAAAACGATTTAAAATGTTTTTGTACTATAAATTAACCCTAAACCACTGAGGCACCTGACTAAAGTGACAAAATTTAAGACACTTTCTAACCTGTGACTTGTGACCAACGTATTGTAAAAAAAGTCACTATCTCTCTGACAGGTGTCGTTTAGTGTAGTACTGTCCAGCGCTGTATTTATGTAATGACACGATAATGATACTCATTACATGTTAACAGTTCTCTGAGTGACAGAATTTAGTGGAGGTTGTGACAGATTTGTTTACATTTTGGTGCCTCTTTCACTTTTTTATTAGGAGTTATACAAACATAACAGACTTGCGCGTCTGGCAACAACAAAAAAAAAGTAATGTATTTTTTTCTTAAGAAACTTTTCGTGTTTATTAGTCTATCTTTAGTACACCCCCTGCCTTTCTTAAATTCACATAATTCTTTCCATCCAAAGGTTGCCTGGAAGAGATCGCTTCTAAGCGATAAGGCCGCCCATTGCACTTGTCTCATGTAATGTCTTTTTGTAATGTTCTTTTTCTGGTGTACAATAAAGTGTTTTTGTATTGTACCTATTGTATTGTAACTTTTTTGATTTATTATTGCACTAGTTTCTGCATTCGGTTTCGCAGGCGTTGTTTCTACGGAAACGTTAAAAGGTTACTAATATTACATGGGAACTTATTTATGGGATAATTAGTCTGTTTTATTCCAGCTCTTAACCTACTTCTATGCAAAATTTCAACTCAATCTTTTCAGTAGTTATGGGCGTAAAGAAGTAACAAACAGCCATTCATTCATCCATTTATCCAAACTTACGCTTTTATCAAATTTGCGTGATTTTTCAAAGCCCTAAAATATATGTCATAGGATATCGGATGACTATTTTTTGCATACAGGTTCTGACGATACTCTTTACTACCAACTCCTGCAAATTGAATTTTATATTTTGTTTTACTAGGCAAAAACCGCTTTGAAAAAACAAAATAATTATATTATACACTGAAAAAAAAATTTTTTTTTATAAAAAGTTTATTGCTATTATAAGGCTGGCGGTGTTATTTCCACAACTAGACTGAAAAAAACAATAGATACAATAACCCACTCAAAACTCAGGAACAATACTAATGACCTGTTTAGGGGTTCTCTTATCGCCGTAACTAACGAGATGTCGTAAACTAATAAACGAAATGTAACTTGTTTGTCGGCAACTAAAATATACAGGGTGATTAATGTAAATCCTCCTTAGAAGCAGTTCTTTTCATAGTTTTATCGGCCAGGCCGTCATTTTGATTGGGTAAAATAATAGTCATCATTTGTTTAACCTCATTAATTAAAGTTTTGTTTCCTAAACATTGTCATTTGTCCATTTTTTCTATAATAATTTGGCTATAAATTAATTACTGCTAAACCATGTAATTATAATGTAATGTGTGCGAAAATAGACCCTAACACTGACAGTTTACGATTTTCATCGGTTTTAAAACTAATACAAAACACTGTTAGAAGCACACATTTTATACTAAGAAAGTTTATAATTGTGTTCATTGCTAATGTTTTATTATGTGTATTGTTGGCATTGCCTTACAAATAAATAAACACCCTGTACATCACTGTCTTCGTAAATGACCCAAATATCCTCAACTAGCGTTATTTATTGCCTCAGGAATACCTACCCACGTGAAATACAATCTACTAAACGGAACATGTTCCATTATCAACGTTTCGCGTGTTACAGAGAACATTTTTATTTCTAAGCTAACGAAGGTGCATTAAGCTTGTTCGTTAACTTAGGACTGTTTTTGACAAGATAATTATTTGTCTAAAGGTTCAAACGCACTAAGCGACAACGGAACTGCGCGGCCGCGGCACTTTATGTCAGATTATAACAAATGACCAAATAAGCCACGCGGATTTTTTCGTCATTTGTTCTAATTCGACGGGCAATGCCGCGGCCGCGCAGTTCCGCTGACGCATAGTGCGCTTCCACCTTTAGTTTCTAATTCACAATTTATAATAATAAATAATACTGAACCATCTACGCAGCACCATCTAACCCCAAGCTAAGCAGAGCTAGTGTTATGGGTACTAGATGACTGATATACATACATAATACAATACCTATATTACATAGATATAATGTACATATTTATAAGTATGCATATAAAATACCCAGAACACCCGGAACAAATACAATTGCAGATCGTTCAAATATTTGTTTAGTTAGTGTCTTTCGACTTAATATTCACTTTTTTGTGTCATCGGCAATACCAGGCAAAACTTAAGGCAATTCCATACCTAATTGATTTTTAGCACTCATCACTTCATTCATTGCCAAAGTCCCATGAGATATTTAATAAATGTGGATCAAAACGAAAAATCTAAATGTGGTTTCATTGTCATCATTATATCAGCCCATACACGTCCACAGCTGGACATAGGCCTCCAAAATACGACGCCACAAATAGTGGTCCTGAGCTGCCTCTATCCATTTTTATCTACAACTAGCTGCTGCCCTCTTTATAATATTAATTAAAGATGTGACTTAAAAAGTAGAATTTAAATAATGTGTTTAGTGATAACAGAATTAAATTATCTACGGATAGAAGGTAGAGATTATTAGAAATTCCGACGCAATAACATACAGTGAGTCTGAAAAATAAGAGGAAACACCAGACAAGAAACATGTGTTCCAAAAGGATGCAATGCAAAAATAAAACAAATCTCACACCAAAGTTTATCTGTAATTCGATTGTCATGTCAAAAGTCACAATGGAAATCAGAGCCGTCGAAATCTCAGTTACAATCGGCGAGATCGTGACGTCGGACGTCACTGACGTCACTGACGCCAACTGACGCTGCGTCAGTGGACGTCGTGGTGTGGGAAAGGCACGAGATCTGTCTCTGATAGTAGAACATGCGGACTAAAGTTAACAGTGGCCAGAATTTGTTTTTATTGTTTTGATGCTTATTTTTAACTTGGCATAAGCAGGTTTAGGCTTTAAAAAAATGCTGGACAAATCATACAGCAATAATTAGCCCAAAAGTATGCCGAGCTTGTGTTACCTATTGATACTTGAAAACAGGTACATAGATATTTTTATATTTTGCATAGATTAGAAAACACTCAGAACACCCGTATCAAATATCAGTCGATCGTACAAACATTTGCCCCGAGAGGGGAATCGAGCCCGCAACCTCAAGCGTCGTAGGTAGATCTTCGTCCGCTGCGCCGCAGAGGTCGTCATTGTTTTTTAATTTTAGTTGTTTCAATCCACGGAACTAAACATTAAGCGGTTTTACAACTAAGCAGAATTATTTGCATTTACCATTCTAACAGATTCCGCTGTCTAGACCTGATATTCATACATATTGTTTATTTTACTGTAAGTACTTTATAAATACATTTATATTTCTTTATTAAGTTTATGATAGCATTAATTTTTTATGACTTGTACTATTTGATGACTTTAACAGAAAAAATATCGTTTAGACGCACATTGACTAATACGCATAATGACCAATGAAAAAAACACCATGAATACGCAAATTGATCAATCGCATATTGACCGATACGTAAAATGACCAATAGAAATAACATCATAAAATATGTCAGATGTTATTTCGGACATTTGATTCGCATGGCGTAAGCTCTGTTTACTTTAGGACATTGAAATGTACAAAAAAATGACAGATCACTTTAATTGCAGACAACGGTTTACAGTGTAAGTCAAGGTCCTCAGGAGCACCACACTCACTCAGATGTACCCACCAAACTCAAACACACGCACACATGGTAACTCCTGTTGCCCGGACTCTTATGAGACCGGTGTCCTCAGGAGCACCACACTCACTCACATATGTACACTAATTAAGTTTTTTTTATGTACCTACTAGATTCTCTAACTTCTTAATTAGTTCTTTTATCTTTTAAGACGGAACACTCTTAATTATATTGTTCGCGGAGGAGGGCGCTGACTCCGCTACACAGTTGATAACTTTTGCGGTAGTCAGCCCACATCTGTACTCTGTAAAATGTTCCTGATTAATAATAAAGATTTTGTATTTTTTGTATTTGTAGGTCTACACTTGTGACATGTCCAAGAGTCCTGTAGGGTATAAAGGTAATAAAGCCCTTTGAGTTTTGAGTTTTTTGAGTATTACAAATTATTTTTTTCTTCATGATTAAATCTTCTTTATTCTCTTAAATCAGGTTATGAGATTATCTCATGAAGCTCCTTCTCAGGCCTCTCGGCCTGTTCAGGCAGACAGTATTTATTTTTATAGCTTCAAGTTATTTAAACATTTTTACAATGGTCATCCATTTTTAAACTGAAAGCACCGACCAAAATCAAAGCAAGCCTAACCATCTGTTCATTTAATCCCTTTTTAACCCTTTAAAACCAACAATGGTTTACACAAAATATTGTTACGAAACCGCGAATCATCTCGATATATCACACCTAGTTTTTCTTTTGTCTGCACAAGGAGCGGACTTTTTCTTTTCATTTTAAATCCGCTCAGGGATTTCTCTCTTGAACATTTCAACATCAAAATAAAAAACAGGTAAACTAAAAACAATTATGAGTGATATTTACTACAAAGATACACACACATGTTAGAACACAATCGTATTATCGTTATTTTTAGACACAGACTAAACGAAAAACATGTAACTTTATGCCTAGTCGCTTATGGGTAAAGGCTAGCAAGCATCCTAGTCTATCAATCTACTCAGTATTAATATTAATTATGTCTCGTATATTTATTTATTATTTGTGGATGGTTCTTTCACTATTGTACAAAAATAATACCCAGATTATCAAATAAAAATGTTTGTTTTCGAGGGATAAGTAATTGTCTATAAAACTTAAAAACAATTTAAATACAGATGGAATTTAAAATAGGTTTTTTTAAAACAATCAAATTAGCTTATAGATTTTCTCAACATAAAACAAGAAACATAAAATAAATGCACTGGATATTTCAAAAGTATCAAATAAATAATCACATCACTAATTCAAGTCGCAAAGTGGAATAAATCAAATTTATCAGAGATACGATCGATTGCCTGAAGCCATGTCACAATTAGAGGAGACTCTGATGAAAGAGATAGTAATTAATCGGTTGCAGGTTTAAGTCTTGACTTTTCGCAAAATTACTAATTTGGGACAGAAATACGGCGGCGTATGCTCTTTATGAGGTATAGGGTTTAGTTGAAAGTGAACGTTTACATCAAACACTGGAGTTTTTGATAGCAAAGCTGTGTAAATCTGGTTGATTCAATTTGGTTATCATCCTACTAGTTTCTGCTCGCGGCTTTGCACACGCTGTTTAAGGTTATTTCTACCCCTATATATGGGAACTGACTTATGGGATAAAAAGTACCCTATGTTTTATTCCAAGCCTAGAACTATCGGTATGCAAAATCAGGAAATCCGGTTAAGGATTCGATCCGTTCAGTAGTTTTAGCGTGAAGCTTCCATTCAAACATATAAACATCCAAACTTTCGCATTTATAATATGAGTCATGTGATAGTGAGATTATAATTGATCTTGCCAAATTATTAATCATCATTGAATAATCAGGGAGCGGATATTTCTTGTCCGCTGCATACACATTCACACCACCACTGTCGTAGAAAGGGAATTTCGTGGTCGATCAGGATCTAAAATTCCCTTTATTAATTCCTAATACGATACCCCTTTGACGTATTTTGAATAGACTCACTCAACACATCGTTAATCAAAAGCTATTGGAACTGAATCAAAGAATTTGATCGAACTAAATCAGGTAGTTCTATTGTGCTGTATATGTCGGCACGTCTGTGGTTCTATGATTTATCGATTAGATTGTTCGATCTTCAATCGATCGATAGACGCTACTTGATGCTCGTAATACAGGTAAGTAAGAGCATGATGCTACAAATTTTCAGCTAAATCGGAGGCAGGTTTTGAACATCAAGTATTGTCTACTAATGTCTGCTTCCAATTATTGTGGTTGATGCGCCTGTGATAGCTGATGGACAGGCACACAAGCCAGTGTTTCTCTTAAGATCTAGTCAGTTTCATGTACCGTTCTTATGGCAGTGGGTGGAAGAACTGCAGGACGCCCAGATGATAAAATTTAAAATCGGAACGAAGATCTTAAAAAGTATTTTAACAAACCACGTACAGATCTCCATTGGTACTCTACTGACAGGCTCCATGTAATTTCAACGATTAAACACTCATACTAATTTTGTCTTTCTTTTCTTTCTTTTTCAACGTTAAATAAGCTGTAATTTTAATAGAGCATCTTCATTGTACTGAAAGAGTCTACTTGTAAAATATTTGGGAAATCATAGAAATTGTAGATTTGCTAACCAAAACAATTTAGATCGCTTGCAATTTGTAAGCTTTAAACTAGCAGTGTTCTTTTCGTTTGATAGAGCGTTTTAATTACACAGGTAAAATATCACAACACTGTCTGTTTGTTCTGTAATTTCGTGTCTAAAACAACTGGAAAAACACAGAAAATTAAACCGTTTACTCCCATGTCCGTTAATTTCCCATCCCTTACCACTCAACCGTAACGCACTCGCACACAGATGACACTTTTCCCATAATCATTCCGTAATCATTTTATCATCCCCATGATGTAACCCCATTCTCCCACGTTGCCATCTCAATCATGTTTAATGTCAATGAAACAGCGAGTAATTGTGTATAATTTGAACTAATTTCCTATGAGTAATTGTTTTTATTTTTATCATTTTGTTTGTTTTTATCGAACATCATCATCTACTATCTAAAATAGATGCGCTTAAAATCCTGATCGTAGAAGCAATTTTAGAGGAGTTCATTTAAGATCCATGTCTTCTATGTAAAACAACAGTTTTTTTATGAATTAGTAACTTTAATACCTTATTCCCTTCTACTTATGAGTTAAATAACTTAGTAACTACTTGTATTTTACTGTCATGCTTTTCAAATTCAAGTCATAATGAAAGTGAATATAAACAAACTGTGGCGTGACTAATATTCAATGTGTCAAGAGATTATCAGTGGAGTATCCAGGTTTTAAAATAGATGCAGAATCTTTTTCGAGAAAAAAAATCAATGTATGTTATTTAAATCACGAAAACAATTTTAATGTAGAGAATACTACAAACCTACAAAGGCTGTCTTCTTCTGAGTTGGGGTAAAATATCCTGAGGCCAATATTACTCGGTCTCTTGACATTGACATTTTACTATTGCTTTGCTCTACTTAACCATATATTTTGCTTAAATACAATGTATACAAATTACAATAATGTTGACATTTCTCGCTACTGCTAAATAACAAAGTAGAACAGTCCTAAGGCAGAAGTGGTTAGTTACTAACCCACTTTGCTACCTTATCTACTCCTTTAATATAATTGAATAATACTTACTTAAAACATAAAATGTACTGCGGTTTTTTAAATCATATAGTTTAACTCATCTGCAAACATGTCAATGGTAATTTATTTATTTTAAATGATCTTACGAGAGGGTAAATGACATGGTGGCGGCAATTTGTTGAAGGGAAATTAAATTTGTAATGTCGTCGTGTAAAAATACTTATCAACCAAGAGTGCAATGAGCACGCAAGGTTTTTTTGTAACAAGTAAACAGACTTGCATAAGTTAAATGGGTTTACGTAGCTAGGACATGATTTATTAGGATAATGTATAAAAATATATGTACCTTTTTTACCTTTTTTTGGTACCTACACAGTTTTCTTTTGTTTTATAATTTATAGGTAGTTTATCTGGAAAAATATCTCGAATCGATGGGAACATAACATAAAAGTTGAATATTTTATTTTATACCTTTTATGGTACACTTTATTAACAAACAATCAAATAAAAGAAACAAATTAGAACTAGTATTTGCAATTGAAACAATGGAGCTAACTGCAGACTGGTGCAAACAATCTACAGGTAGCTCAACTGATCTTTATATTTTTAGCTTTTTGCTTTATAGTGCGTTACTCGCACTGGGTAAATCTTCTACGAATACTTTTTATATGATTGAATATTCATATCATGGTTTAATCACAAGCTTTCTAAAAATAAAATAAAAAAATTGGTAAACATCATTTATTACAAAATTTAATTCCCCCCGCACTATTTAACCCTCACCCTGACCTCACCTAACGGACCCTTCCCGATTACAAGTAATCATAACACGATTGAAAAAATAAAAGAAAATGTTATTTACGGAACCTATTAGCACCTCCCCGTCACATCCGGTTTGAATCACGGGGTCCATGGGGTGCAAGCCATTAGATGACTTGGCGAAGAAGGTAAAGTCAATTTTGATCTTGTTATAGATTGTCAGAAAATGAAAAGCCACGATGTCATCGAAGAGCATTTTGATACCAGGATTACCAGGGCCCTTGAAAATATTATCTCTAAACTTCGATTCTAAATGAATCTCGGATTTAAAAAAGTATAACTTTCACTGTCTAGCCACACGCTGCCGTACTTCAGATGCATCTAAAGTGTTAAGCAAACTTTATAGGTCACAATTATTTTTAGGGTTACCTATAGGTACTTTCCGTTAACCTAGAACCATGAAATTAGGCAAGAAGCACGGTCTTATAACACAAGAAAAAGGAAAAATCAGAAAACCGTAAATTTGTAGAATATTTACAGAAAAAAAAATTTTTGGTTCTCGCCATGGACCAAAAACCTATAGGATACTTCCCCGTTGACCTAGAATCATGAATGTCAAAAAGCAAGGCTTATCGCACATATAAAAGAAAAAATCTAAAAGCTTTAAATTAGTTGTTAATTCACAAAAAAAATGTTTGATTACTTACGAGTACAAGTTTGTACGAAACTCTTGATGCGCGAGTCCAACTCGCACTTGAAGTTTAATTTTATTTCTACGTTTGGTTCATTTACAGCCCAAATAGGAAAATAAATAAATAAATCATTGCACTGATTAACAACTAACGCAATTATTTGAAGTGGATCTTGACCTTCGGTGAAAGAACTTGCTAGTTGTCCTTGTCTTTTCAGTCCAATGGACGTCTCTGTACATTCCATCAAGTTCATGGAGACGCTGCAGAGGATCCTCAGCCGATACAGCTGCATAACGAAATTTTAAATTGATCTTATTTATCTGGTATAATTCCCGTACTAGCTGTTTTATATCGCCTCTAATGAAAACAAATACCAATCTTGTGAATAAGAACACTTTTTAAAACTTGGAGGGTCTATCAATGGAGCCAAAAATTGTGAAAAAGTAAAATACTGAATTTGCTCCAAGTCCTTGATAAAAATTGATTTTGAAACCACATCAAAACTTTTGAACCACAATTTCTATCAAACATCGATCAGTTTCGTATGATAAGTAGTCGCAATTTTTTTTAAAACTTTTTTAGAAACTAACAATAACTAGCGTTCAATCAGTAAACTATACCGATGGAAAAAAAGTTATGCCTTTAGTAACCGAAATACTACACCTACAAAAGTGGCCATAGTGTATCGAACATGAATACAGTAACTAATTAGATATCTTTGACATACCATGGATCCAACTGGCTCAGGGTGTCTGCTCAGACAGACGCGTGGCGACTACCATTAATGTCTGCCGTGACGTCACGCCGTTCACCAGCCGTTCCTTAAGAAATATATGGCAAAAAATGATTATTGAATAAACAGTAATGTACCTAACTCACAAAAAGAGATATCGAAATATTCGGACCGAAATGAAACTTCTCGGGATACTACGGATAGACCATACTCCAGGATACGCATCATTGGGATCGGGTTGCGTTGAGGGACCAATGAGAGGCCTTAGCCCAGGACATATGTACAAGGTCGAATGTTAAGAAGGATGAATTCCAATAAAAAGTAACATCCAGTGATTAACCCCTCGCGACAATTCAATTAGGAAATTCAAACAAATAGAATGTGAATTATCTGAATCAAAAATTGGTTCAGTCGGTAGCTTTAATCAAAAGAACCGACAGCATAAGTGGCTAAGAAGCTCATGTATCGAATACTTTTGACAGAAGTATGGTTTGATTTGAGCAGAGGGATTACGGATTGTCGAGTTAGCTGTAATTTCAGTTTGTTATTTTGAGGAAAAAAATATAATTGACAACTGTATCAAACAATTGTGTGTTTACCAATGGATACCTAACAAATCAGTTATAACTACGTTATTTTTAAAAGTATTTTGGAAATATCGGTCTTTGATCGTCCATAACTTCACTCTGTGACTGACTTTTACAAGCCCCTATGATTGTGTTTCTGTTTTTATTTTGTTTCATAACGGGTTTTATTAATATTTAATTACTATGACTTTTTGGAATAATGAAAAAAACGAAACCCGTTGCGTTGCGTTTCTGTTAATTTTTGATTCATAGTATCAAAAAATAAGAGAAATGCAACGCAATCTTAAGGACTTCTCTAAGATAGTCACAGACAAAGGTTGACTGTGGATGATGATAATGATGATGGTTGGAACATACTTTTAGTGTTTATTGTATAGTCATGTATATTCAATATATTATATTCCAAGCTATTTCGAATATGTTCGCCTTCACAAAAATCGAAATTTCAACAACTCCAAGAATGTCGGCCAGGCAAGTGTGTAGATAATTTAAAACAAAACATAAATCGTATGAATGCTTAAACACGTAATAACCGTATGTTTTATCACAAAAAATGTATTAAACACGTTGAGTTATTTTAATTTTACATAATTTTAACCAAATATTTTGAGAATACTATAAATTGTTTGATTGTGAGATAATTGTTTTACGTCTATAAAAATGCCATTTGGAATTTGTTGGTTTAATATACCTAACTCTTTAACTTTAACTCCGGCTCGAGGACTACGGACGGGGACTTTTTAATGTTCACCTCCTTCCTAGGAAGTACTAACAACTACATTTCCCTCTATCTATATACCTTTTCGTTGCTTGGCCTACTCGCACGTTCTTGAAAAACCTGGGAATGTCTTGAAAAGTATGCGATGGGCGGGATATTAACAACACTAGAGCAAGATCAGTTTATTTAAAAAATATACTAACTGACTCAGCATTATTTTTTCAAACCGCTTCTCTTCTTTCTCCTCCTTCCTCCTTTCCACTTTTGGCTCGCTTGGCTTTTCCTACAAAGCTATAAATTTGAACAAAAAAGTTTAAAAATGCGCAAGGATCTCGTTTAAAAATTAAGAACTTCATTATTTCTATAATGAGATCGTCAATGTTTATTATTTTATCATTCCGATCCCCGAGTTTACTGCCAAATTTAATAAATTGATTTCATTAATGTGAATGTCATCGTATTTTACTGATGAAGTAGCGATAATCGCTGATACAGCCGCAGCCCGTGACCAGCGTGCCTGCGCTTTAAGAGGATACTGATGCCCGATCATCGATACGAATTCTCAAACGACTGATTTATTGCACAGAAATCAAACAGATAAGCAATAACTTAATACTATTTAAAACCGTTCCTTCATTGCAAATTCAAAATGCAACTCGTTAAAGCTGCACTTGCAAGTCAACGCGGTTTAAAAGTGAACGCTCGCAAAACGAGCTGTGCGCGTTTCTAGGTATGCTATTAATTCAACGTTTTATGTTACAGCGGTCAAGGAAAAAACAGGCGCGTGGCTCGCCGGCCGCCAGGTACCGGCCCGCACTCAGGGAAGGGATGATCGAAAATAATAGGGGAAGAATTTGAAATTTATGTTTTTTGCAGCTTGCGCAGGTGATATAACGAGTGCGCATGCGTCGGCGGCACACTCGACCGCGACGATCGCCGCGCGCGCACGTCTCGCGAGCCCCATTGTGCACTCGACTCCCGCGCCGACCGCACGTGCCGCGTAAACAAACACGATGCTTCAAGAATTACAACTCGTTCAGGGGCAGACGAATTACGTCGTCGTCTCTCCTAACTATACCACGCTCACGAAAAATGAGAAGCGACATGTTCCGATCGCACCGGCTCCTGAAAAAAACTACGTCACGCATGATACTCCAGCAAATATGCAGTATCGGAAGAAAGTGCACTTTAGGACGAATCCCTACACCGGACCTCAGGCTGCGTCGATCGCACGTCGGAACGCCCGCGAAAGGAATCGTGTGAAACAAGTGAATGACGGCTTCAACGCACTCCGCCGACACCTGCCAGCTTCCGTTGTCGCCGCGCTGTCCGGCGGCGCGCGACGCGGCTCGGGGAAAAAGCTCAGCAAAGTTGACACGCTACGAATGGTAGTGGAATATATTAGATATCTGCAACAACTGTTAGATGAAAGCGATGCCGCGTTAGGGATAACTAGAGACAAAGAAAATACGCCGAGCAATTCAATGCAGCAGATGACTTCGTTGGATATGGATGATGGGTTCTTCTACGGTCCTGGGTCCCCTTGTTCGGAGAAGCCTGACTCGCCGGCGCCTTCAGAATGTTCCTCGGGAGTTTCCTCTTCGTATTCTGCGGTGGATAGGTACGAGCCCACGCAGCAGCAGATCGGGACCATGGATGAAGATGAGCTTCTTGATGTAATTTCCTGGTGGCAACAAAAATAGCATTGTGAGTATTGTTTTATTTCTTGTAGTTTTTTCTACTCGTCTACCTCGAACTTCATTATTTTTTGCAATTTTTTTAGGTATTTTGTCTTAATTCATCGGTATGAATGTTCAGACTTATTCAATTTATGATTATTTCTTTTACTTCAAATGTGTGCCTCTATCTTATCACAAAGTATCTACAAAATTCCAGTAAGACTAATATATTGTTTTCTTTGTCCACAGGTCAAGCAGATTCAAACTGGACAAATCCCTCCGAATTATGTGCATTATTTATAAGTACTGCATTTATTTGTGAATGTACGGAAAGACTTTTGTATATCTAGTCAGAACCACTAGTGCCTTACGTGTAGAATAAGTGTTTGTGGGAGCGAGGAAGAGACTGAATAATACGACATCTTGGACAACTTAGCGAAAATTTGGCTTCTAGGTTGGATTTTAGACTGTTTATTTTTTTAGATGGAGGATTGTTAGATTAAAGGGATTCTTTGCTCAGGACTTGGATAGTAACGGCTAAAATAAATATATTTTTTAGATAAATAAACTCCAATAAAGCCTGTATCACAAGCATTTGATCCCAAAATAACGAACTTTGCTGAAAAATTATTCTATTTATTAAGTTGTCGGCATTGAAAAACCAACAGTTGTCTTATATTTTGTTTAATAACATTTTGTTTTTCAAAATAACTGTATATTATGCCTACCACGCATCCCACCGATGAAGACAAAGAAACAGGCAAAACAATCTATTGTAAATGGTAACTGCCAACTTTAGGAAAATAAGGTTTTGTTGTAATTTTATCGTAAGAACCAAGCCAGTTTGCATTGTAAATAATTTAGTAGTAAGTAGATTGTAAACGAATAAAATTATTTATTGAACATAATTGCATCATTTTCTTTGCTACCTCGTACAATTTTGCAATGTAACACAGTTGAGTTATATTGATAGGTACGAGTTATATTGATAGGTACTTGAGAAGTTTTAATTTGTATAGTTTTTTTATTTACAATTATTCAATATTAAACCAAAATAATAAATAAATACTGGGAAATTCACACAGTATCACCTACCTAGCCCCAAGCTAAGCAGAGCTTGTGTTATGGGTTATTGAACTTTCATTATTCATGGAAGAAAACAGCATTAGTTTGCCAATTTTTAGGCTCATTGGGTATTTTAATGATATCATGAATTTTCATGATTTGGATACGGGCACAAAGCTCAATCAATCGCTAAGGTATGCCATCTTTTTCAACCGACGAAAAAACGAAGAAGGTTTTCAAGTCGACGCTTATATTTTATGCTAGACCACGCATAACTTTTTACAGAGTAGTCCGATTTTGATAATTCTTACAATATTGTATAGAGAATGATCCCGAGGTGGTCTCATATAATCCCGAGTGATAAATATTCATCCCGTAAAACTTAAAAAAGCATCCTAGCAACCACCTAATGTGACAGTTTGAGACATATACAATACTATTTACCGAAAATTGAAGTCGGTTTATAGTTTTTTAAATCAGGCCAAATTATAGGTAGGTACATTCAATTTTATAATTTTTTTGGGATACTTTTCTTTGCTGTATGACGTAGGTTAATTTTGTGTGGACCGTGATCGTTCTTCTTTAGCACAGAATATGTTAGTGTACAACTGGAATAATAAATATGATTTTTGTAAACCGCATTCGGAAACTTGTTATGTGTATCATTTCTTTCTACCATACACGAGCACGAAAAAGATAACTAACGATTAAAATGTATAAACGACGTATTGTCGCATCAAATACGTCGTTCTTTTTGATTCTTCGGCGCATGGGAAGTTCATTATAAGGAAAAAACAAAAGTTAACTCTACCTTCTGCTGGCCAAGGTCCGTTTTTGACTTTTCAATAAATATTTCCCACGAGAATTTATGAACTGATACGCACATTAATGTGATATAAGAACGCAAATAATAATTCCCTTAACAAGACTCGTTAAAATGCAGAGACAAAAGAGTTCGCTATAAAATAAATCTTTCTTATTATAAGCGCTACCTGCTCAGTAGGGAGGCGTCACTTTAGGTATAATTTTTTATAACAAATAGGTATCATTAAAACAGAACGTACTGTCGTAAAGAACAAGAGAACCTTTTGCAGAACTCAACTTTTAACTGAATGAAAAGCAAGGTACAGTATAACTTTTATTCAATTAAGATTTTGAACACCAAATGCACCTCAACCTCAACAGCCTATAATAGTCCACTGCTGGACGCAATCCTCCCCCTGATAATCGAATTATTAGCTTTTATCTCTTGAGGGGCCATAATCTCCACGCTCTGGGCGTCTTGGTTGGGGATCGCAGTTTGGTGGTAGATCTATTCTGCAAAAGGCGCTACTGCCCGCCCCCCGGTGTATGTCCCTTAGTCGCCTCTTACAACACCCATGGGACCCATGAGTTGGGGTGGTGTAAATTCTAAGCCGGCACCACACGGCTGCATTAAGATATACCACCAAATGCACTTGTTTACGTTTGTCATCATGTTCACGAGACAATTCGTGAACATGGTCTATTCAACTGTGCCAAGATATAAGGAAATTCAAAACAAGACTAATCATGATAAATCATAATTTTCATATCAGTCTCACCCACTCCTATATTATGGGTATACCTAGTATTATAGATTCTCCTTTTTTATGGTAAATGTTTAAATATTTACCATGATGACATAGGTCTGAGGAGGTTGATAGATGCGAAAGAAGGTTGAAATGTCTTTATAAGTAACTGAACAGTTTTCATTATCATTGTATTTTCAAAAAATGACATTTTATTGATAAACTTCTGAATACGGGCTTCAGATGTGAATCCTGGATAACCTTTTACAACCCTTCAAGTTACCCTTCAGTCAATAAATCATATCAACCCAGATGCAGAATTAGCGGGAACACGCGGTATTTCCCTCAAAATAATAAAAAGAACGTCTCCGTTAAAAATATGTAATGAAAAAATACCTCACACGGTCCCAATCTACCATTATTATATGACACAACGATGAGGGCTGATTCTATTAATTTATATCCAATGTGGGTGGGTAGTATAGCATTATTTTTTAGCAGACCTTGGTCACAAACACAGTAATTTTGTAGTTTTATTGAGATGTTTGTGGAAATAATTTTTACAGTAATTCATTGATAATGTTGGTACGTTGGTAGGACTATTACTTTGTTTAATTTTTAGATTGCTTGGAACTGTCCTAGCAATCTTGACTACATACAATTCAAACATTCTTGTCAAATTTTCGTGTAAACTTTGTAGAAAAAAGTAGATTGGTATCGTTAAAAAATATTTATTAGGCCGCCTTTGTACTTCTTCTCGTAGCATTTATTATTTATTTATCCACAGGTTGCCTGGAAGAGATCGCTTCTAAGCGATAAGGCCGCCCATTGTACTTGTGATATGTAATGTCTTTTTGTAATGTTCTTTTTCTGGTGTACAATAAAGTGTTTTCTATTGTGTATTGTATTGTATTTATTTCCGTACTGTTTTCTGTGTGTGTGTGGTACAATAAAGAATTGTCTATCTATCTATTTATTCGTATGTTAATTAACAAAGAAAACAATAAAAAAAGATACAAATCAGAATTATTATTTACTATTAGAATAGCTGAGCTAACTGCAGACCGTTGCATACAATCTAGAGGTAGCATAACATGTTCCTACAAATCAGATTCAATTCCATCAAACCAAATCAGTCTGTTTCGTTTTTCAAATTAAATTAATTGCCCGAGAAACATCCGCCTACCTGTTGCTATTATTTTTGTTTAGATAGATCTGTTAGAGACAAATCTTTTATTCGTGGGAGACCGACTGGGACAATTGAGACATGGGTTCAAAAAGATTGAAAAAAACCTTATTGTTTTGATAAAAAATGACATGCCACAACAGAACCACAAAATCTGATAATAGACGTAGGCGGGAGCTACAAAACGTTTGTTAGCACCAACAGACAATGAAAGATTTGGGTAAAATCAACTTTTCTCCTCTTTGATCGTCTTTTGTTTGGTTGGTTGTTCACTTTTTCATTCTGATTATTGTTTACTCAACAAATCGAATGAAATTACTGTTTTCGAACGTTTTCGACTCAACTAATTGGGCACGGCTATAATTGCTGAATATAATATTTTAAAAGAGGTTTCGTTTATAATATTTTGATAAAATAAGGAACATGATTTAATCCTTGATGCAAACAATCTACAGGTAGCTCAATTGATCCATATCAATACCAGTCTGAAGCATGCCCAAGACGATGCCTGCATTGCCCCGCTATATGGCATTGCTGATTCGCTATACTCACTAGCTCTCGGGTCACACGTCACAGTCACAGTACAGTTTCAGTTGGCTCAATAGTTTCAATTGTAAATATTAGTTTTAATTTAGTTCTATTACTTAATTGTTATTTTCTTTGTTAATAAAAATCTCTGATTATAAATGATCTGCTAATTTTTGATTCGTATCTAAGGCTATGGCAGCGAAATGTGAAGTTAAAAAATAAATTAATCTTTCATTCTATTTCATAGTAATTTAGTGGCTCTACCAAAATCCAAAATCTAGAGCTCACGAGTCTTAAAATTAAGAAACTCACGGGATGTCATAGTATTTTTGGTGTCGATAATTATTTTAATGCCCGGTTTCAATAACAAGTAAAAGATTTTTGACATATCAGTAGCCAGATAACAACAAGCCTCCTGAGCTACATAGTAAAAGGTACTTTTAGGAGCTTTATCTTGCTAATGATGTTTTACGATGTCGCCGTCTTATCGTTGACGCCAGTAGCAGGTTAAATTTTACTGACCTCTATTGTTGATAGCTTAAGGTCTACTTTAATCTTTTACAGTAGCTCGGTTAATTACTTTTATTTGTCTATTGGTTGATAAGGTTTATTTTTGTCTGTGGGATTGTCAACGGTAGCGAAACCTTTCATTCATAGATGAGGATCAGACAGCTCTTTTTAGGCGCCAAAATTATCTTTTTTAAAACTTTAGAGGATAATTTTCTTTGCCGCCTTTGATAAGTAATTAATTGCCGAATAGGGATAGCCACTTGAGTGATAAAGGTTTTTGCTCTCTGAACCATATTTTTACCCGTTTTTGTTAGTTTTTATCATTAGACCTTTCTACCGCAATCTCACCTGAAAGTGAGAAACGATGTAGCCAACAATGCATCACGAAGGTTTAGGATGTTCACTCTAGTCTTAATAATTTAGACATATCCAAAGGATTATTAGTATTGGTTTTATGATACTATTGGTGTAATTGGCGAGAAAAGCAGATACCGAACTAAACCTTAGAGTTACCGTTTATATAGCTGTTCACCATAAGTCGTAAAAAATATGACATTATTTCCGTGTCACAATTTTAAGTTAAGAATTTGACCTTTTCGTACATTTTTAGGGTTCCGTACCCAAAGGGTAAAAACGGGACCCTATTACTAAGACTTCGCTGTCCGTCTGTCACCAGGCTGTATCTCAAACCGTGATAGTTAGACAGTTGAATTTTCACAGATGATGTATTTCTGTTGCCGCTATAGCAACAAATACTAAAAAACAGAATAAAATAAATATTTAAGGGGGCTCCCATACAACAGACGTGATTTTTTTGCCGTTTATACAGATATTGATACGGAACCCTTCGTGCGCGAGTCCGACTCGCACTTGGCCGGTTTTATTGTATTTATGGAATCCGAATTTTTGATTTGATTTGATTTGATCGTGCATATGCGTTTTGCTAGTTTGTGTTAAGTAGCACATTATGAAGTCTCCGTGTAACTTTGATTTCGTTGTACGTGTTATTAATTTATGTTTTATTTCTTCCATTATTTTATCATTCGTAACGCTAAAGAGCTTGTTAGATTTTATTTTTCGATTTGGATTAATAAATGCTCACACCAGTTAATACGTCGACAATGCTAAGCACTTATAATCGTAGGCCTGAGGCGCGCGGCGTCGGTTCCTTTGGGTGCGGCCATACATCACATGCCTTAAGTAGACAGTATATCAACCTACAGCCAGGATACCTAGTGATGTGCCAAAAGATTTCGGAGTAAATTCGGAGAAACTTACCACAGTTTATAACGCCAGTGCCGTGATTTTTCCCTGACTCTGAGTTACTGTTGCAGACGCCGCTGAATGGCAGATGCTGTTCTAATTTTTGACAATTGCTGTGTGTAGTTTCTTAGGTCTCTTTGATTTTAGATTGATATTTCAACTGACGAACGCCCGAAACGCATCTCAGATTAAGCAAGTCTTACGTCGTTACTGTATTATGATTTGAAAGGAGGCATAATCAATTGAAATAGTAGCTGGAATAAATACATGTATACTAATGCACGTACATGACAAAACACTTCACCTCAAAAACATCGCAGTATCTAAAAGCTTGAGCTACGTTAAAAATTTCAGATATACCTACATCATTTGTTCGAAAATATATCATTTTGTTCGAGAATCGTTTCGGAGTCCTACACACACCCATCCCTATAAGTAGACAGCATATATCCAAGGAGTAATTAGCCCTTTGGCGACTCCTGGATTTATAGTGCGGTATGTCCGACAACCGTCTTTTGTTCTTCACGCCCAAATTCAATCGACATCTATTACATTCTATTATCAGGTAATTTTGGAGTATTTTGGAATGAGGTCCTTTTGTACCTTGTTAACTAAACATTTTGATCAGCGTCTTAGTGCTCTATACGCATTATGGAGGTTAAAATTAAGAAATTTTTGTTTCATTATTATTAGGCTGGTTAGGACATCATCTTATTGAAATTCGTAACTTTACCTTTATTGGACGAGGGAGGATCAGTAGGGATTTCTGGACTTTTAAAAAATGAAATTCCAGTTTTCCCCCACAAGGGGGATTTGTCAAGGGGGAAAACTGGAATAAGCCTAAAATACGAGGTGGGTGGTTCTGGTAAAAACCTTTGTGACCCGATAAAATCGAAAAAAACACTTTTAATTTTACTTTCATGTGAACAGTAACAGGATGCCAAAAATTAAGCACACACGTGATCCTATTTTTATAAGACCACCGAGGTCGAAGCTTCTGAAAAAATGTGAAAAGTCAAATTGAAGTAACAAAAATTACTTGCTTCTGGTTATTAAAAGCTTTTGAATTGATGAATTATTAAAACAGTGTTTCCGTAGGTACTTGCTAAATAAAATATTTTTATAGGAAAACTTTTCGCCAGAAGTCGAATTCATTGTGATTATTATCATCATCATCATCAGCCTATATCAGTCCACTGCTGGACATAGGCCTCCCCTAACGAGCGCCATAATAATGTGATTATTATAACTCAGGTTAAATATTTGTAAAAACCAAGTAATACCTAGTAGATATTGATTAATTAAATTACAATTAAGCAATTACTTTTGATTGAGACTTTTTGGTACCTTTGAAGATAGTTCAATTTTTTTTATAAAAAATACCATTTTTTATGAATTGCATATAGTGATAAAACGGTCCCGGCATTGCTACGCACAAAACAGTTGCAAGGGACACCGCAATGCCGATTTCATTCAAATAACCATCGAATGAGAGACCACAAAATGGCATTGTACTACACAAAGCATGATCTAGATTAGTGTCGCGTATTGTCCCCAAAAGGGTTGCTTTTGTGCGCCCGCGCATGCCAAAAAAACAAAACCTTACTACCTTAGCAACAAAATCTAAACTCCCTTGCAGATTAATTTGTATAAGCACAATGCACAAACATCTCGATCAATTCGAATTGAAATATGAAATTCTATGAATTTGCAAAGAAAATAAATATCGATTATGACAAACAGTTTTGCTATGAATACGCGTCAGTGAGGCACTATTGTACATTCTGGGTAAATATTCATTCGAGGATGTTATTCCTTATTTTCAGAAGCTTATACGAATTTGCCATCAAAACAGTTTTTAGTAGCACGATACCTAAGGTGTACAAATATGTATTTATAATCTTGGTAGACATACAACATTGGAATACCTCTGGGTCTTTTCAAAACAAGGATGTATAGCTTCTAGTTTTCTAGACCTTCGTGGTATATCATCGGCCTCATAGTGACTTTCCATCAGGTGAGATTGTAATAAAACGAAGGACTATTTTTGATTATAAAAAAAATCTCATGTGCCCTTGCAATGAAACATTGCACATGCCAAACCAATGTAGGTATTGATTATATAGTCACATTATCAATTAACAGATACATAATTAGTTGTACTGAAAGATATTTTCCATAATAATTTTAGATGATAATTTTTTAATTCCTGTGGAGTTGCATGTTGAACAGTTTTCAATTCAAATTCATTCTTTCATGAAATAATACAATTTCATCCTTTGCGATTGCTTCTGACTTCAAAATAAATTGTCAACACAATACTTGCAAGACATTGTTTGAATCCAAAAAGAACTTTCACGCGTCGAAATAATAGGACCTTTATACTTACACCAACAGATCTACGTTTATACTGTAACCCACCAATGATACTGTGACGGACGGAGCCGGGAGTTGAAGCTCAAGATCAAGTTGCCCTCTTTGTAGCCCTTTCGAGAGGGAATAATTTGTATCCCCGTCGTTTAGAATAGCTTTCGCACGTAATTTAGAAGAGATATATTGTCAATGTAAATTCATAATACAGAAAAGTTTGGTAGATTTATGCAAATATCTCCATAGATACGAGGTCTAGGTATAAGATTTAGGTCTCATTAGAAAGCTTGAGAAACTAACTATACTTTAAAGATTGAACAGTTGTAAATAAGTTAATATGTAAAGAATTATAACAATAAAACCTCGTAAGGCATAGTGAAAATTACGCTACGACATAGCGCAGAAAGTGCCGTCCTCTGCACGGTATAGCCTGGGCATAGGTAGGCGAACACAAACGTGTGCTGCGACACACACAGTAGTAACAGTAGTCAGCTAATCTTATAAGTAAATAAAACTAAGTAATACAGTCCATTAATTGTTTCACTCAAGGAACGTGGAGGAGAACCCTACTAGGACCCAGTAGGAGCTAGGACCCCCGGAACGCGGAGGAGAACCCTGCTAAGGACCCAGTAGGAGCTAGGACCCCCACAAAAGTTGGTCCTTCGAGCCGGATCAGAAGCCACCACCAAGGATAAGAAGAGCGGTACCCGCGGCAGCTCCCGAGATCTGCCTCAGCAACCACTTGAGCAGTCTCGGCGTAGTGTAGCCTGGCGGTTTCCCACTACGGCACAGCTGACTACTGGGCGTGGCCGTTTAGTACGGGAGTACCTGAAGAGCGGTACCTGGGTTTCGACTATCGTGACCGACCCCCGATTATAAGGGTGGTCACGTGACCCAGTTTTCCCCTTGGTTCGCACCAGTCCTCTGTGCGGCCGAGGTAACGGGAGTACCTGAAGCAAGACCGACAGCCACGTATATCGCTTCGTCAGGGCGCACGGGGCGCTCGAAGAACCCCGAACGGGGCAGCGTGCATCGTTGTCAAGACCAGCGCCAGGGGCACGGGGTGCCTGAAGAACCCCGAACGGGGCAGCGTGCCACAGCGTCGGGGCACTGGGTGCCTGAAAAACCCCGAACGGGGCAGCGTGCATCGTTGTCAAGACCAGCGCCAGGGGCACGGGGTGCCTGAAGATCACCGAACGGTGCTACGTCCGAAAATACGCGTTATCGCGGCCCGTTGGCTTACGGAAACCTTGCGGTGTTATAACGAAGTAGCCAACGGGTAAACGCTTTCGGGCGGTGTGGTGTTTGTGCGGCACCACCAGTCCATCAAGAGCGCAAGGACCGCGCGGGCTGAAGTGCACTCCTCGCCGGTAAGGGACACGTAATACGGGCCGCCGGACTGTAGGCACACGCCCAAGGGAGTCGGACATTCCAGCCGATTCGCGAGCATCCCGTGTTTACGTGTTCCCCTCTGCTGGGTGGAACCCCCCCTCCTATCCCAACGTATCCATCCCTGAAGGAGCAAACGTCGGCCTTTGGGCGGACACCTCCTGACGGACTGATAGGGACCGTTAGGGACCGTTAGGGACCGTTAGGGGCGCGTTCAAGCGCTGAAGATGAAGACCGCAAGAAGCCCACCAGTCACGAGGGCGAAGAGCGCACTGAGGGTATACGAAGACTACCCCGCGTCACCATCGGACAATACGCACCCCGACGCACACCCCGCGCCGAACTTGGACTCGCGAAGATTGTCCGAACGAAGATCATCCGCACCTGAAGCGCAGATTGCTGTTGCTGCTACGTCTACCAACCGCGCCGCGAACGTTACCACATGTAACCGCACTGAGCGTGAGCATGACGTGGCCGAACAAAGCACGACGGAACCGCGACGACAGCCAAATAGTCGTGCTCCTTCGGTACGCTCGCAGCGATCAAACACTAGCATCACGCTGCGTATCCGACAAGCTGAACTTGAAGCAGAAGAACGACTTGCAGAGATACGGCGAAGAGAACTTCGGATTCAAGAAACTCTTATCAAGAAAAGATTAGCCGCCGAAGTCGCTGGGATACGTGAAGAAACTGATGCAGCTAGCGCAAACAGAGATGAAGATGGTACTGCAGAACGGCACGTCAACAAATGGCTTCAACAGCATCATTTACGGGGGGAGCAGAGAGATTACAACGATCCAATAGAAACGGACGGGGGCACCAGAATCCGCTCGACTTCAGAGGAAAGAGCTGCCCCACCACGGCCCGCAGTAAACCAAACTGCACCTAAGTCAAGACGTCAGGGACTCCCTTTACCGGAACAATATAGAGATGAGAATGCATTCGATAGATTGACGAACGCGCTGGAAAAAATGGCTTCAAGTAGACCACCGACAAGACAGATGCAAGAGCTACCTATCTTTAACGGTGGAGCCAAAGAATGGCTACCGTTTAGAGCAGCAATGCGAGATTCTACGAAGCTTTTCAAGCTCTCACCGGCAGAGAATTTAGCCAGACTTAGAGCATGTCTGCGTGGCGAAGCACGAACTACGGTATCGGCACTTTTGTTCACGGCAACGGATCCAGCTGTAATCATGAACACCCTAGAACAGTTTTATGGACGTCCAGAGATGATAATAGACGAAGCAATTGAAGACATCAGAAGAATGCCACGTTTGGGAACGACCGTAACGGAACTGAATGGTTTTGCAATCAAGCTTCAAAACATAGTTACGGTAATCGCGAGTCTGGATGAACGAGGATACCTACAAAACCCCATGTTGGCACGTCAAGTTACAGAGAAACTGACACCACATATGAAGGCAAGATGGTGCGACTATGCTGAGGAATACGGAGATCTGAGAGAAGCGGAAATCCTGACGCTATCCAAGTTCCTCATGAGGGAGGCAGATCGCGCCGTACGCCATGCATACTCTGCCGCAGCAGCTCGCGGAAATAGCTCGCGGCAGAACGAGGGAAGTGCAAAACGCACTGAAGAACGGAACCGTGCGAATGAACGAAACCGCGGAACCGTTCTAGCCACAACCGAAGAAAAGGACAATGCAAAGGCTAAGAAAGATGAATGTCTCTGCTGCGGCGGTGAGCACCGAACGCCACAATGCCGGAAGCTGGCAGCCCTAACCATAGACGAACGATGGCTATGGGCTCGAGAGGCACGAGTCTGTTTTCGTTGTCTAAATAGTAAACATAGACGTTTTCGCTGCAAAAGCAAGAAATGCGGAATCGATGAATGCACCCAGGCGCATCATGCGTTGCTGCACTCGCCAGAGCGCCAAAAGGAGGCACAGACGGCTCAGAACGAAGAGTCGGCGTTAACAGCATCAGCGAGAGTACCTGAGGAAGCGTTAAGAATATTGCTGAAGGTCTGTCCAATCACGATCAGAGGCCGAAGCGGGAGAGAACTGAACACTCACGCTTTACTTGACGAAGGATCGACGATAACACTGGTCGATGAGGAGATCGCCTCACTACTGGGAACGAGAGGACCAGTGAGAGCACTGAATATCGTAGGAGCCACATCAAGTCAGCGGGAACCCACGAGCCAGTCTGTGACCATTGGAGTGCGAGGGCAGAGGCAGGAAAACTTTCAGCAGATAAAAGCCAGGACAGTGAAGAATCTGACCCTGGGAAGTCATTCGGTCGGAACGGAGCTCCTTCAACTACCACATTTAAGGGAGCTTAAATCAGAAACCGTCTGCTACTCGAACGCGAGACCACGCGTACTTATCGGCGCCGACAATTGGCATCTTATCGTTACACAAAAGCTGCTGACAGGCAAACGAAACCAACCAGCTGCTTCGCTTACAGAGTTGGGTTGGATAATCCATGGAAACGCCCCTCTAAGAACGATAGAAAAGGATGATACCGAAATTATATGTCACGTGCGCACACCTCAAGGTATTCCCAACAGAGATGACGAGCTAAACGAACTCGTGAAAGCACATTTCGACATTGACGCCCTCGGAGTTTCATCAAAAAGGAAACCCAACCCGATGGAGGAGCGTGCTAAGGAAATATTCGAGAGAACTGCCGAACGAAAGGAAAATTGTTTTGAGGTAGGATTACCTTGGGCCACCGATGAGCAAACTATGCCGCCGAGCTACGATATGGCCGTACGCAGGTTACATGGCATAGAACGCAAGATGGATAAATCGCCAGAGTTCAAGAGTGCATACACAGCGCAAGTGACAAAGCTATTTGAAAAAGGGTATGCGGCCAAGAGTGATGAGGACCACCCGCAGAAGGAAAGGTTATGGTACCTACCGCACTTTGCTGTCACGAATCCCAACAAACCAGGAAAAGTTCGAATGGTATTTGACGCGGCCGCGCGTGCGAACGGAACTTGTCTCAACGACGCGCTTTTGGATGGACCGGACTTACTACAGTCGCTCCACAGCATACTGTTTCGCTTCAGAATGAAGCCAGTCGCTATCACAGCTGACATACGTGAGATGTTTCTTCGAATCAAGATAAGGCCGGAAGATCGAGCAGCTCAACATTTCCTATGGCGAGGCGATGATCGCTCCACTCCGCCGCAGAAATATGTAATGACGTCTATGATCTTTGGAGCACGGAGTTCACCCTTCCTGGCACATAGCGTGAGAGATCGAAACGCAGCGGACTTGAAGGAATCACATCCGCTCGCGTACTACGCTATTACCGGCAGCCATTACATGGATGACTGGGTGCAAAGTTTCGATGATGAAGAAATAGCCACGCGAACAATGTCAGAGGTACAAGAAGTGCACAGTAAAGCAGGCTTTGAGCTGGCAGGCTGGAATAGTAACAAAGAACATCTACTCAGAGAGATACCCGATGAAAACCGCGCACGTGCACCGAAAGAGCTGGCCGCTAACACCCACCTGTACGAGAGAGCATTGGGAATTCTGTGGATACCTACCTCAGATGAACTGGGATTCAACACTGCTATGAACAGAGTACCCATGGAGGTGAAAAACGGTCACAGATCGCCGACGAAGCGTGAAGCCTTAGGGGCAGTGATGTCTTTGTTCGACCCGCTGGGCTTGCTGAGCCCATACACAGTAACTGCCAAGATCATGCTTCAAGAACTGTGGAAGAAGAAAGTGGGCTGGGACGATCCGTTACCACCAGAAGAAGCTTTAACCTTCGACGAATGGCAATCGGATCTGAAACACATCGCCGAGTTAAGATTACCGCGATGCTACGATGAAAGAAGTAATGTAACACAGCGTCAGCTTCACGTTTTCTGTGACGCAAGTGAGCAGGCGTACGCAGCCGTCGCGTACTGGCGCGTGTTGAACCAGGAAGGTGTTAACGTTTCTATAGTCGCTGGAAAAGCAAAGGTAGCGCCGTTGAGAGCGCAGAGCATACCACGGATGGAGCTACAAGCCAGTTTGATTGGAGCGCGACTAGCGGCTGACATCGTTCGCTGTCACCAGTGGGATACCGAAGTAATATTTTGGAGCGATTCTAAAACTGTACTGCACTGGATCAGGAACGACGCGGTCCGCTACACACCGTTCGTCGCACATCGACTGGGAGAGATTGCCGAACTAACCCGACCAGACCAATGGCGATGGATACCGACGGCTCTAAACGTAGCAGACGACGCGACGCGCGCTGGCAATACGGAGCTGAAACGGGATAACCGATGGTTCACTGGACCCCAATTCCTACATGAGAGTGAAGACTGCTGGCCCGTCCCGCATGCTTCTGAGACCTCAGAAGAGGAAGTTGTGGTGACGCACGCCAGAGAGAAGTCGACGCTAGTAGACGTGTCCCGTTTCTCCTCCTACGAACGTCTAGTCAGAACAGTAGCATATGTCTTCGCATTCATCGACATATGCAGGAAACGTGCACGAGGGCTAGGATTGGAGCATGTACGAAAAGCCGAGTGTTTGCTGATCCAGCAGTCCCAGAACGAGAGTCTCGCCGAGGAACTAGAGCGACTATCGAAAGGACAGAACGTTGATCGTACGAGCCGTCTCCACAAGCTCGATCCCGTTTACAGCGAGGATAAAATAATCCGTTTGAGCGGAAGAATTAACGCTGCAACAGTGCCCGATGAGTTGAAACGACCACCGATCCTAGATGGGAATCACCCTATCACACGTCTAATAATCCGGCAAGAGCATTCGGCGAACGGCCATGTGGGGAGAGAGCAGGTCGTAAATAATCTCCGCCAGCGGTATTGGATTCTGCGTCTCCGGCCAAATGTACGAGCAGCGCTGCATCAATGTTCATGGTGTAAAATAAGGAGATCCAATCCAGGGAAACCGGTAAAGGGTGACCTACCCCAGATACGTTTGAACGCACACACGCGACCATTTTCACGCTGCGGAGTCGACTGTTTCGGCCCAATGTGGGTGACGATTGGCAGGCGACGAGAAAAGAGATGGGGAATGTTGTTTACGTGTCTAGCGACTAGGGCAATACACGTGGAGCTAATCGCTAGTCTAGATGTGGGCTCGGCTATCATGGCTATAAGACGAATGGGAGCACGTCGAGGAACGCCTTGCCTAATGGCGTCCGACAATGGAACGAACTTCCGTGGAGCTGATACAGAGCTAAACAGGGCTTTCGCGGAATGGCTTCCTGCCCTCAAGGATTACGCACTCACGAAGCGTATCGAGTGGAGATATATCGATCCTGGAGCGCCTAACCAAGGAGGAGCATGGGAAAGAATGGTCAAATCTGTAAAAAGCGCTCTCGCTGTGACTCTTACCGAACGAGCGCCGAAAGAGGAAGTGCTTGCCACCTTGATGACAGAGATTGAGCATACCGTCAATTCGAGACCACTAACTCACGTACCGGTGGAAGCAGATGACCAAGAGGCTCTAACGCCAAATCATTTCCTGCTGGGAACTTCATTGGGACTGCCCTACGTGGGAGAATGCGATAAAGCCGACAGACGAACTTGGCGGGCCGCACAAGCTCTGGCTAACATGTTTTGGGCGCGATGGATTAGAGAATACCTGCCAACCCTGGCGCCGCGCGGTGACGTCAGGCGTAAACCAAATAATGTCAAACCGGGTGACGTCGTGATAATAGCGGACGGAACGCTACCACGGAATGTCTGGCCCCGAGGTCAAATCGAGCGCGTGTATCCGGGTCCGGACGGGGTGGTGCGAAGTGCGGAGGTGCGAACAAAGGGAGGAATCTTCAGGCGACCGGTGAGAAGGCTCATCGTCCTACCGAGGGAAGAAGGCTGCGAAGATCTACGCCGGGGGGAGACTGTGACGGACGGAGCCGGGAGTTGAAGCTCAAGATCAAGTTGCCCTCTTTGTAGCCCTTTCGAGAGGGAATAATTTGTATCCCCGTCGTTTAGAATAGCTTTCGCACGTAATTTAGAAGAGATATATTGTCAATGTAAATTCATAATACAGAAAAGTTTGGTAGATTTATGCAAATATCTCCATAGATACGAGGTCTAGGTATAAGATTTAGGTCTCATTAGAAAGCTTGAGAAACTAACTATACTTTAAAGATTGAACAGTTGTAAATAAGTTAATATGTAAAGAATTATAACAATAAAACCTCGTAAGGCATAGTGAAAATTACGCTACGACATAGCGCAGAAAGTGCCGTCCTCTGCACGGTATAGCCTGGGCATAGGTAGGCGAACACAAACGTGTGCTGCGACACACACAGTAGTAACAGTAGTCAGCTAATCTTATAAGTAAATAAAACTAAGTAATACAGTCCATTAATTGTTTCACTCAAGGAACGTGGAGGAGAACCCTACTAGGACCCAGTAGGAGCTAGGACCCCCGGAACGCGGAGGAGAACCCTGCTAAGGACCCAGTAGGAGCTAGGACCCCCACAGATACCATCTTTAACTTAACCACCTTATAATTTACGTGAGTAAAATTGGAACTAGCGTTGTTACCATTCAAAATAACTTAAAAGGTCTTTTAATGGATATGCTAGCGCCGCCGTCGAGTGTAAAGATAAATTTGTAGCCCGTACTGACAAACAAACTGTCAATGAAAAAGTAATCTCAGGCAAAGTAAACCACAAAAGACGAGATAAGATCAAAACTCAGACTTGAGCGGACAAATTGTTCTCTTTGTTAGTATTATTTGTGTACTGTTTACAAAACATGTCATTTTACAATTTAATAATGTTTTGTACCGTGAAATTGACTCCTGTTTACGCGGAATTGATAGATTTTAGTTATGATATGAAAAAAAATATTTTACAAATGACTGGACCGCAAATTTGTAGCTCTACACTTTTCTTTACACTCTTTTTGCAGTTGTCTGGTTTACTTTAAATTTTTTTTCAATATTACTAAATGTAACTTATTTATTAATTTGCATTTAAGTTTGAGATACTTACCTACATTATTTTAATAATTTAATAACCTACTGAGCATATCTGGAAGAGCAATTAAAAGAAAATTACAATCAAATAATAGAATTACATTAAAACTAGTATTTACAATTGTCAAAAAATAACTTTTTAAACTTTCGCCATTTGTTATCGTACTAAAGATTTACTAAATTATCAGGTATTTATCGTGCACCTTTTGTTTTATTGTCCCCAACGTTTCAACTGCCTTTCAGCGATCGTGGTCACGGGGCGACTGAAAACACATACGCAAAAGGTACGCGATAAATATCCGATAAATAATCTTTAATAAATCAAAAAAGAAATCATACCGACACAAATTTTAAATCACGAGTGTTAAACTAAGAATATTTCTGTGTTATCTTACGTCAAGGTTCTCCTATAGGTCCTACAAAGTGCTCTACTGACTCCCAGCCAACCGATACAACTTTAATCATCTTTCGAGGATGAGAATCGGTCAAATGAATGAATAAGGTTCTCCTACGTAGTACGTACGTAGAAACAAACGAATATCAATATACGTTCTATAGTAAAACTTTTTTAGTGATATGGATCCTTCTCTATACACAATTATTTATTTCTTCCACTCTCCTCTATCTCGCATCGTCATCGCCGTACCCATCCACCTTTCTTACCCATGTCCTCTTTCACACAATCTAGCCAAATTTTTTAGTAGTTTTCTTCTCTTTTTTACCCACAAACCTCATACCTTCGTGTAAAAATCTCTAGAAAATTATGGGCTGGTTACACCACTTTATATGAAAATGAAAATATTTTTATTAATGAAAAGATTTAAGACTTAAAACTATTACAATCATTGATCCCCAAACTAGGATAAACCTGTATCTTGGGGATCTCCTTCCATGGGTTCTTTACATAAAACTTATATCAAGCTAACGTTTAAATATAAATATAATTATATTAGTTTAAACATAGTGTAAACTGTTATACTACTCGACTGTAAAAATACTGCCCTGAATCGAATCTGTCTTATCCCGAAATTGTCATATCCAGAATATGACCTGAACCGAACAAGGGCTTGATTCATTATTATTTCGCGTACCTATCATGAAGGCAGCCACATTTCAATTATAAAGTAGTACAAGCGTGGGCAGATGTTAAAGGATTGGCAAGGTGTCTCAGGTGATCGGCACAAGCTACAGCTTTGTCATAGCGTACATGCGTGTACAAAACGTATATAATATTTGCACGTTTTAATGAAAAATGTAGTTGTTCCTGAATTGGCCACGATGCTATGGCTATGGCTAGAGCTATCATAAGATTAAAATTCAAGGTTTACTTGAATTTTAATCTTCTTATCATTCCATGAAAGATCTATTCTATTCCACGAATTTTTTTTATAGTCCATTTTGGTAACACATGTGCTTGTTGAGAGCTCGGTGAGCAACGCTGGCAGCGTGCTCTTGCAGATCGCACAGCTAAAGTTGGACAGTGACTTCGTTAAATAAAATTCATGTAGGGTCTCGTATGAAGGAATCTTGAGTTTCGTGATTAGCACTGACTCACTGCATTGCAGAGATATCCTTCATTTCCTGTCAATTTGTTTTTAATTCAGTTGTGAACACTTCTGTGCACGAGTGTACAAGATGTCGTTCACAGAATTTTTTCAACGTCCGGCTTCACAAACACGGAATGCGGGAAAGTAGCACGAGACAATTAAACCCATCATATTTACATTAATAAAGTCAAAAGCAGGCTTGATCGAGTGTTCTAAGTAAATATTTTTTAACCGTGCGAAGCCGGGGAGGGCCGCTAGTGTTATATAACTACTTTATATAACATACGAATTCATGGGCCTTCCGTTTTCTCTATGCTTTACTGGACCGTCTCCATATTTAAGTGTTTATAAAGTGTAGAGTCAGTCAATAAAATACCATTGAATCAATTGACTGAGAAGATATTTCAAGCTTCTTGGAGTAAATCACGAATAGGGAGTTTTATCGGTAGATTTTATGATGTAGTAATAATATTTTATTAATGCACATTATTTATGTGTTTGTATTGAGTTGTCCCATTCTTAGGACTTATGCTTGAACCAATAGTAAATAAATTTGTTATGAATTCAATTTTTGTTGAATTTCTTGGGCTCAGAGCTCGTACATGAGCTATGTTTTATAGACAAAAAAAGTACTAAATTATTTCCGTGTGTGTGCACAAGAGTTTGGAAGCTGCAGTGTGTAAAATCGAGTGCCGGATGAATCTACAGTGTATATAGTTCTTTATTAGTTTACAGTCCAAAAAAAACTGGAAAACATTTTTTTAGCCTCATTGTCTTAGTGTTATGACACAAAATTCATGCAGGAATCTCCAAATCAAAAAGAACTCAATTATCTACTTTTTGCCAGTGTACACGATACCTTAGACGCCTGACCCTTGTCCCACGCTATATGTAGCTAAGCCTTTAGCAAGATTTATCACCAAACAGGAAACTTTTATGGATTCAAACCCTCGTTAACACCAATGTAAACGCGTCATATAAAATATTTGAGTTTATGCCGCTGTTTGCTTTTACCCACCGTGATTGTAATTCAAATTTTGACGACTTTATAGTTACAGGGATATAAAAGGTGTCGTAAATATAAAAAAATGTTTTAATAATCGTGGTTTGGGTATTTATTAGCTGCTACTAGTACTGGAGAAACTCGAATTCTAAACTAAATACAGAAACAAAACACAAAAAAATACGGCTTGATCTGTGTTGTTAGTACATACAAATAGATCAGTTATTCAAAGTGGGCCCAATTGTTTTTTTTTAGCTTTTTTTAGCTTTTAAACCAGGTTCGTTGTTAACCCTATCACATTCATAATCTATAGGTATAGGTAGGTATTCGAAATCCGACCAGATGTTTCTTCCAACACAGACAGGACCCGTGCTAACCTTGCATAATGCATCATAACCCGAAAGGTGCATAAATGGATACACATTTGCGAATCCTTTAGCCTTTCTATTTACCCTTTTCTTTGTGCAATTCTAAACTTTCTACGGTTGTACAACGCATGCCACTCCAGATGTTAAAGTTATCAATGAGATCCAAGGTGTAGACAAGGTGGATCAGAGTGAACTTTTTTTGGTTGCGGCACGAGTCAAAGACTTGTTACTATGGCTTTGAATTTGCACATTTGGCCAAAACATTAAAATGAAGTTAGAATGTTAATTACTATTCCAACAAAAACCAAGCGGTTTGTTGGCAGATCGTCCAAAACGCTTGCAATTTGTCCAAATTGAACGCGTTTTCTCCAAAACGCTTTATCGTTCACCTACACGTATTTTGTCTAATAAGCGTAACGTCCAAAACACGTTTCGTCGAACAAGCTGAAAAAAATTGCAAGGGTGAACTTTCTTTTCTCTTCTCTCATCCTAAAAATCGAAGCCGTCACCAGAAGGTAGAGTGCCCAGAATGCTGGCTGCATTGCCACGTTGAATGGTAATGCTAATTCGTTGACAGAAATAAAAGCCACCATTCCGATCACCGGACTCTATTAGAAGTTTTGTAATATTTATTTATTTATTTAAAGACCAACAGTTATGTTATATATGTTAATACTAAACCTTTACAACTAGTTTCATACACTTATACAGCCCTTACAGGTCTTTCAAGATGTGGTGGATACGAAATTATGTTCCTAACATTAATCAGACAATTATACAAACTTAGTGCAACAAAACTACTACTTATTAATTATATTTAATTCAACTTATAACAAAATTGAAAAAGAAAATATCTTTGTATATTGCATGTGCATAAAGACCCCAAGGACTGTTCCACCCCAAACGGCTCGAATAGGTAATCTCGATCAAGATTAGCGTATTTTCGCCGTTTGTAGGACTCTGATGCTGATTTTACCGCAGAGCCGGCCTTTACTGATGTCCATGCAAGATGAGAATGCACTAGGGTTCTACACACGTGGCCACACTAAAAGCCGACCCGTCTTCCAAGGAAGAAGTAAGTATTTAATTACTTATTTGAAGGTATTGGATTAAAACTGATAACACATCCCACAGCAATTAAATCATTTAAAGTCTTTCTGATTACCCTTCTACTTTAAAGAGCTTTATGCCTCTCAAACCAAATCAAAATTATCATTTTGATAAACAGTTGCAAAACGAAAGGCTTAACCCTCTCGGTCACTCAATAAATGTAATAATCGAAATATCCTGTGATTTTTTTATCTGTAAAGTGTAAAAACCGCGATAAGGTTGCTAGGCACCAATCTTCACTTTCTTAAGTGGTCGATAAGAACGTTAAGTTATTTTTTTAATTAACACATTAAGGTGTATCTTAATCTGGCGCCAAATGTAAAGGGACCTTTGATAAGGCGATAGCTTTATCAAGTATGGCCTGAGGTTACTAGGTAACGGGATCGTGCAAAAAAGTATCGGTTAGGTTAATGAATGGGTCCGGAAGATATAAATTAAAACTTATATTTGGACCACCCTAGAAACCAAATATTTTAGAGTACAGTAGAGTAGATGGGGTGTATGATATTATTATAGAATAAATAGAAATAGATGAAATAAGTAAACAAAATCATATTTTCGACTAGCGAAGGAAATATGATTTTGATAACGTGTTTGTAGCACTAGTACTTGATTCCAAGATTTAGCAGAAAATACCTATAATTTATGTGAGTAAAACTATACAAAAAAAACACTTTATTGTACACCAGAAAAAGAACATTACAAAAAGACATTACATATCACAAGTACAATGGGCGGCCTTGTCGCTTAGAAGCGATCTCTTCCAGGCTAAAACTCTATTTTAGTAAGAGCTAACAAGCTCTTACTAAAATAGAGTTTTACTTTTCCTCGAATAAATATCTCAATTTACTCATGTTGATCATTTTTATCTGCTTTATGCCTCACTTGTACAATAAATAACTGCCTTTTAAACTACTGAGAATGAAGAGTTACTCCATCCCTTATCAAACTCGAATCTTCTGTCAAATAAGCCATTAATATCTCACTTATAATTATTACAGTCGTTTAAGTCGTATAAATCTAAGTTGTTAGTCTGATTTATAGCAGAACCTTATAGTTACAGCGTAGCGTTGCCTTAGGAGTTGTTCTCATGTATTTATCATTTCACACACCACAAAATATTCACAAAATAATTAACGTATGAGATAGTTGGTTGTACAAAACTGTATGATTGAATCTTTTTAATAATTCCTAATCTATTATTCAAAGACAGGACGCTCTAAGGCCCGTATTATGAAAGCTTGCTCAGTCATCAATCTATGCTATCTTCTTTAGGTAGGTTTTTTAGTTAGACGCCTTTTACAAGAGTGGTCGATTCTTACGCCGCGAACGGCTTGAGATCCAAAGATTCAAAAATAAAAATTCGCATTCGGAGCTGTTACCGCGTTATTCAGTTGTGCCGTCGTGACAGCGTAAAGCTTATGCCATATAAAATCGTTGCTCAAGCACAGATTGAAGACTGAGCAAAATTTCATAATACGGCCCTGAGACGGTCGAACTTTTAATAAATCTCAGACCTAATTGTACCTTTTATTACTGACTCCGATTCTGGGGTTCGAGTTCGGTCATTTTGTTATACAGATGTCGATGAAGGTACAGATTATGAACATTCAAGTACTTCATTAATATAACCAGGCTCAAAACAGTAGCAGTCGTTAACCTACATATTAAAAAAGTCATAAAATTGTCCATTGCTCAGAGATCTTTTGCGCATTCGTATATCACTTTAAATGAATTTAATGATCCGTTTAAGAGACACTTAAATTTAACTAATTATACACCAACTAAGCTGTAATGATTAATGAGTAAAAAGCATTTTTCTACGACATTGAATTTCTCAATTCTTAAGAGGGTATTTTAGTTTTTGTGTGTGGCAATATTTCACGTGTGGCAATAAACTTTTGAAATATTATGGCAATTATAGAAAGGCAAAGGGAAGAAACAGGAAATCTTTGGCTGGAGGCTACGAGGCGGAGGGCCACTGTTTGGTACATATTAAGAGGATACACTACTACACGTGCGGGCATGTGGCTAGGCTTACGACTTTTAGGAGGATCTGATAAGCCCTTGAAAATATTTTCAATATTTTTTTCCTCTTAAGTGACACTGTGTTGTTTTGTGTCTCGTTATCTCGAGACGTCTTAGAGCAAAAGTCAATGAACCGCCAGGCGTCTATCAATAATCCCACTAATATTATAAATGTCAAAGTTTGGATGGATGGATGGATGTTTGTTACTTCCCACTAATATTACAGATGTCAAAGTTTGGATGGGTGGATGGATAGATAGATGGATGGATGTTTGTTACTCAATCACGCCAGAACGGCTGAACGGATCTGGATGAAATTTGGCACAGAGATAGATTATAGTCTGGAATAGACTGCTTTTTAGCACGGAATTCCTACGGGAACGGGAACTACACGGGTGAAACCGCGACGCGCTGCTAGTATATCATATTTCTCATTTCGTGAATTTTCTTCATTTTTTACTACTCAAAATGCCAATTTTCCACATAACAAACAAATTCTCAAACTGCTAATATCTCAGAGACCTATTTTTTTCAAACTTTTAATTTAACGCTCGCGTTTACCATGCTCGATAGAGACAGAAACAAACAGACTAATCGACATAATATTTTTACCATATAACCTTTTGCCTACGGACTATCGATGCTATCCTAAAATCTTTGATTTATAGCCCAGGACCTAAAGACCAGGTCCTAAGCACCGCTTGTTAGTATTCACAAGAGATTTGCATCCAATTAAGGGCATTAAGGTTTTGTGGTATACCATATCTAATGGATTTTAAAAATGGGGCATTTTGCTTTTATTTTATCTTGTTAGAATTTTGGTTCGAACTGATATATTCTAGATTCTATGCCCAGCATTTTAAAGCATTTTTTAAGCTAGTGAGAGTACTTTTAACCTAAAAAAAATCTAGATACGTCGTGTAGATTTTATGCGTGTGGACAAAACTGCTGTTTGCATTATCATATGTAAAATAGTTTATAATTTTTTCACTTTAACTGACATAAAAAAGAGTAGGTATTCCAAAAAAAAAAACATAAAAATTGTCGAGCACACCGAAAACAGTCGGGTTTACGTGAGGCCTTTAAATTAAAGTGGCATATACCGGTATAGACCGTGCTTATTTGACTCTAGCTGCTGTCTGCGGGTTCGCCTGCGCTTTTCAAGTATCCTTTGTCCATCCTCAGGATACTATCTACCAATTTCATTAAGATCAGTTCAGCCGTTTAGGCGTGAAAAGGTAACAGACAGACAGACAGTTACTTTTGAATTTATAATATTAGTATGGAAGTATCTATTGATTGATTGACCCATTGATGTCTTCTCTCCGCGAAAGATCTCCGCTATCACGACCGCGATCTGTCAATGATGCGTTTTCACCTACATGGTAGTAAAGTGCAGACATCTTAGTGCAACCGACTTTTATCTCTTTCATTAATATTTTAAAATAATAAATAACTATCGCATTTACATCAATCTGCATAAAATAAAAGGACAGAACGGAAACAGCCAAGGTAGAAAGGCTCCCACGGATCGCTCCTATCTGACAATGATCTATATAGGGTCCTTGTTCAGAAATCTTAGAGCTTTCTCGGGGCCCATTGGACTAGTCTTCTACATCTGTAATAAATTTAACAATATTTTCATTAAAATATTGCTTTTAGCTTAAGGTTTAAAAAAATGTAATACTAGCAGCGCCTCGCGGTTTCACCCGCGTAGTTCCCGTTCCCGTGGTAATTCCGAGATAAAAAGTAGCCTATGTTCTATTCCAAATTATAATCTATCTCTGTGCCAAATTTCATCCAGATCCGTTCAGCCGTTCTTACGTGATTGAGTAACAAACATCCATCCATCTATCTATCCATCCATCCAAACTTTGACATTTATAATATTAGTGAGATAATATGTTATGAGTTTATTTTTTACAACACTGAAGACAGGGCGCTATGGCGTCATTAGGGGTGGCCTATGTCCAACAGTGGACTACTAAAGGTTGATGATGATGATGATACTTGCTTTATTTTTTAGTTATTTATGCTCGTACATAGAAAAAACTTTCACACCTACCTTTTATAATTAAAGTCTAAAATACTAGTCTTTCGTTTGCTTCGTCAGAAGTTTTTATTAATTCCACATATAAAAACCAATACAATGTTGAATTGTATGTAAAGAAAAAACATAACAATGTAAAGTGATGATGATAATGCATTGTTAAAGTAAAGAAAAGCGAATACCAAGTAGTGATAGGTAGGTAAGATATAACAACAGTGTAGGTCAAAACAGAGGGGAATAAAGAACACTTGCACAGTTTGCGGATTAACGAATGCTCCTGGCTCAAAGCTTTCTACGACACACGGTCTTTTAGTTTTGAGAGCAATCAGATAGTTGAACAAGTCCTTGGATTGGTGCCCTATCCTAAATAACTAACTTAGAGCTGGTGAGTATCTGGCGCAGAGCATTAGCATTGCATTAAAATAAACTACAATATAAAATATTTAATGCAAGCTCTTTATGTCTTGAAGTTGGTAAATGGGCACTCACCCCTTTATTACCCCTTTTTGACCGATATCGCAATGTATGTTCATAAATTTCTCCGTCATTGATGGACCGATTTGCGTGGTTATTTTGCAGTTTTATAGAGGTAGCTATAGCGTCTTCGGAACGCTTCGACTAGTATTGATATAGATCAGTTGAGCTGTAGAGTGTTTGTAGTAGACAGTCTGCGGTTTGCTCAATTGTAAATACTAGTTCTAATTTGTTTCTATTATTTGATTGACATTCTCTTTGTTACTAACTTAGTTTAAGATCGTAGGGAGTTTGAAGTTAGTACATAAAACAAAAAGACTAGTTCAGCTCGATTAACCACCTAAAATGATCTGCCTTATGGAAAATAGTTCATAATGATAGCTTTTGACATAAGTATTACAAAATTAACATAAAGAATATAGGCATATGGCCGAATAGATTGTTGTATTGATTGAAATGTTATAAATTTCAACCTCAAGGCAATCAAAATAAGTTGGAGCTTTGATCTTTAGCTAGAGTTCACATTAATCTTTCTCTTATATGAACTCTATCACCGACATTCGTGGATACACTGACCTTCGCGGAATCTTGGTAAATTACCAAAAATTATCTCAATTATTCTCAATCCTTACAGCCTACCTTACCATACCATACCATACCTTAGCCTCAATTATTTACTATCATTACCAATGCTAATGATAGTAAATAATTGAGGCCGTTCCATACATCGAACCTTAGAATTTAAGCTTGTAATTATTAGAGTCAGTGTGTCCCCGCCACAGCCAGGGGGTACTGCGAACGCCCAGGAAGCGCGAATCAACGCGAGTACGAAATAAATTCCCTGGCAAGCGTAACAAAGGTGAAGTAAAAAGGAAGCGATCTGCCCCCGGGCCAAGCCGCCGAGATTTATTCGTGCCTTATGAGAAACAAGAAAAATTGAAGGAAAACAAGTTGTCAAGAAATGGAATCGGTGCGCAAACACCATTTATTTGAGACTAGCAGCGCCGCGCCTCGCGGTTTCACCCGCGTAGTTCCCGTTCCCGTGGGAATTCCGGGACAAAAAGTAGCCTATGTCCTATTCCAGACAATAATCTATCTCTGTGCCAAATTTCATTCAGATCCGTTCAGCCGTTCTGGTGTGATAAAGGAACAAACATCCATCCATCTATCTATCCATCCATCCATCCATCTAAACTTTCACGTTTATAATATTAGTGAGATTGCAATTGCCTATCAATTTCAAGCGGTATACCGACTTGAGTTATATTTTTTTCGCAGTTCAGAGTAGGTGTTGTTGTTGTTTGTAGTCTTCTTTTGTTTTATGTAGAAAAAGATTTGAGAAGGCACTCTCATTTGTTATTACCGAACTTTATATATATTTAGCGTAGTATCGTAGTTAAATTGATGATTCAACACTCTCATGGTCACTTGCAGTGAAAGTGAACGTTCTTATAGATTTTGTAGTGTGCCTTGCTAACGTCTGTTAATTGACGTAAGACCAATTCTACAAGATAACAGAAAAGAAATAGAAGAAATAGCTAAGTGGAATTCTAGTTCAGTCGCCGTAGTCGAAGGTTATAGAAATTATGTAGAAACGGTCTCGCGATTCATGTAGTTAGTTTAAAGGCTGTAAAGGTCTAAAACTGAATAAAGGTAGGGTGGGACGCCGGTATCAGCGGCGCCCTGGTTGGTGGGCGTAAATATACCGATTCGGTAAATTAGAAACGTCCTCTGCTTCGTTTGCCAGATAAAAGTAGCCTATGTCCTTGCTCGGGATACCTTGTATTTCCATGCCAAGTTTCATTAAGATCCGTTTAGCCGTTTGGATGTGAAAATGTTACAGACGGACAGATACTTTCTTACGAATATAGATAGAATATCACGTATAGCTAAAGCTAAAGAGCTATAATCATTATTTAGTTTCTGCTGTTGTATTGGCAGTACATACCAAATTCTTTATTGTTGTCCTTGACTGAGGGAGCCCTCCCTCAGCCAAGAAAAGAGAGAGAAAGGTTGATTGAGTTTAATCGAATAATATAGTCAAACTCAACAACATTATTTCATTAGGCTTACAAAATAAGCACTTAGACAAGTCAAATTTTATACTATAAACAGCTTTATACATAGTAATTATTATCAAATAAGATGTTATTGGCTTTATTTACTTCAACTTTTGTTTACAAGCGGAAATAGTGAAAAATAACTAACTTGTAAGTTTATATATCACTTAAAAATATACTTATACATGTTTATTTTGTCTATCCAAGTCTAGTAGTCTAGTCTCCAAGTAATATAATGTGATTTACATACAATTTCTTAAATATTCAAGTGTCTGTGCTCATAAGCTATACGCGTCAGTTGTGTGCGTGTGGCATGGGTCAAAAGTTGCAACGTTGATACTGGACATTCAATTCAAGCTATAGGCATGTAGACCATCAATCCTAAACACAAGCACACAAAACAAAGCCTCACAGATCTTCGCAACCTGTAGGCTCATGTTCTACCTTCAACCAGACCATACGTTACAGAAGGTCAACATAGGTGTGACGTTGACATAACGATGGTTATCAGTACTGAGACAAATCGCTCCTACCTTCACCTCTGTCACTGGACATTGTACTGTGCCACAAACTTGCCTGTACATTTATCACTGGCGCTAGCGTCGACCATTTAGTTTCAATTTGGGGAAATGTCGAGGTAAAGGCATTAGTTCCATTTTTGTCCACCTGAACGAATAAATTTGTGAAAGTATAGTGTTGTAGCAGATTTATATCGATGGTTTTAATTGGGCTTGTGCAACATGATGACAAAATGAACATACTTCTTGGGCAGGAAGAATTTTGTTACAGCTTTTATCTTGATTCATTTTTTGGGATTTACCTACGGTTTACTTATTTGTTTAAATTTTACAAAAAAAAATATATTTGGAAAATTTAAATTGAGAATTATTAATCTTATATGATATAGAAGCGATGTGTATTATTTAATCAATAATCACTGTAATTTATTTAAGTCAAGAAATGTATGTGTTTTATTAGCATTAGTAATTGAATATTGGAAATAAATAAAATTACAATCAAATAAAAGAATTAAATTAAAACTAGTATTTACGATTGAAACAATTGAGCTAACTGCAGACTGTTGCAAACAATGTACAGGTAGCTCAACTGATCCATATCAATACCAATCGGAAGCGTGCCCAAGACGCTGTTCCAAATATAAATGGAAATAAATGGGCTTTATTATTATTACTTATTCGTTGTCCAACTGTGCAAGAAAAAGGGTTATTTTGTACTAAACAAATGTTTGCTTCAGGCGTTGCTCCTGCAATTTTAAATATTGATTTTTATTGTCTTTAAGAGTTAGACCAGGTTTATTTTATCAAAAATTTATTCGTCTATTCGTTGATCACTTGAGTAGACTCAACAGCACCTAAATGCTATTTTATAAAAAGTACTACAAGTTGAAAATTATTGTAGACATAGGTAAAACGTTCTCTTTTTCTGTTACATTTGTTTCTTTGTGGTTTTGTTTCTATTGTTATCTCGAAAAGGACCAAAAAGGTTGAAGTTCAACCCGAGATCAACGAACTTTTCGTTATTAAATTCAAATAAATTCATAAACAGTGATGAACCGATAATATGAACTATCTAAGGACCATCTTTTGATGCGTACACATGCTTACATTCAAATTGAGATGAAGTGTTATGTAAATTGAAATGTTTACTGATAAAATGCAATTAAATAACAAAGGCCTCTCTAGCAGTGTGAAAGATAATACTAACCGTATATTTATATTGTTGTTATGTTCTTAAGACAAAAAATTTAAATGAAATAGAATAAAGTAATAGAAAACTCTATCTCAAACATAATTAATCAAAAAATTATAACTAAAGTTTTCTTAGCTGAATAAAAATACGTTGAAATACATTGTTTAACATAAAAATGTATAATCTGTCCGATGGTTGTATTTTGCTGTATAAAGTTGTATTTTTCATTAAAAAAATAAAAAGTCAAAAGTCAATAACTTTATTTCTTTAGGCTTACAAAACAAGCACTTAGACAAGTAAAAGTATCGTTTACCTAATTATTCTAATAATATTTAGCGCACAACATCAAAACCCTAAAGAAATTATAATAAGGACAGGTTTTATGATAAATCATTCATCATTTTATTTCGTAAACATGGTGGTTGGTGAACACGTAAATTATCCTACCAAATTATGTGATGTGGATGTCACTGGATCCTTTGGCCACGCGAGCCGACTTGCAAATTAGAACGGGGAAAACCATGGAGAGAGTTTTCAGTATAATTTTGACAGTTGTACATAAAAGACATTTTATATTTGACTACTTTAAAAAAGGATTTGTCAGAAACTCGTGGTTGAGAGGATACATTTTTTTCCTCAGCAAATTATAATGACGTGATTAGAACAAATTACTTTAATTTTTTTTTAAATGGCGGTAATGCACATTACACATCTAGTCAACAAATTTCCAGAAAATAAACCTAAACTCACCGCGATGTTTGTTAGACTTACTCGTACCTAAATCTTATTTCACAACCAACAAAATCTGAAATCAAGATACAGTGCACTCCATGAGTGAGTTGACGTCATGTCCTAAGAACCCTGCATGGGCTCTGGAAGGCTTAAATGGCGGCCTCTGACTACTCCATAGTTTTCTTAACGATTCTCTCGGAAGTGATCGCCCGTTAGTCCAAGCCTCAGGATACAAAGTAATAAGCAGTAAGCACACTGTTCCTCATCCAATACTTTACATAATTAACGAAATTGTGGCGCACGCACTAATAAATGCCCCGCACACTAATCATTGCGCCTACCCGAACTCAAAGCAATTAACGTGAAAGTAAATTCAGAAGCTGACTTTGTAACGAAACCAGATTTCATTCCTTAAAAATATAATATTTTTTGTAAAATCTAAGTTCTAAGTGCGTCTGCAACGATTTCATGCTAAGAAAATAATTTAGAATACTTATTTTGTTTACGATTGTAAAGTCTTCTTGGACGTTCTTTCGGAAACTGAAAAAAAAAAACAATCACACCTTCTTTTGTTTCTTGTGAGAAAGTAAAACCTTAGTGAAAAATTCTAAGTCTGGTTAAACCACATAAACATCAAAATTGTTTAAACTTTCGCGATTTGATTTTTTATCGGGTTTTCATCGCGTACCTTTTATTTCATTTTCCCCTACGTTTCTATCGCGTTACTGCGAACGTGGTCAAGGGACGAAACCAAAAGGTTGCGTACCTTTTGGTTTCGTCCCTTGACCACGTCCCTTGACCACGTCCCTTGACCATAAATACCCAACAAAATAATATTGAATATGTTAACACATTCACATTGGTAGCTTCCTACTATCCCTTTTCCTCAGAAACTTAACATTCGTGCGTTTTGATTATCCGAGGAAATGGGTTTGGAAATGGATTGGAGCGCGTTGAAATCTTTTCTTTGAGACATGATGTCAAAGTTATGAAATCTATGCTATGCTATCCATACTAATATTATAAATTAGAAAGTACTGTCTGTCTGTCCGTCTGTTACCTTTTCACGCCCAAACGGCTGAAAGAACCTCAATGTAATTTGGCAGGGAGGTAAATGATATCCCGAAGACGGACAAGCTACTTGAAAGCCGCGGGCGGCAGCTAGTCTTTTATAAACCAAAATTTCTAATTAGTTTTTTCTACGACTGCGATGCTTCACCGGTGTAAACTGGTGTGTGTATTTAAATTAATTTCAATTATTACGCAACAAAATTAACAACAAAATTATGTTTTAAACTGCATTGACAAGGTACACGTACCTTAAATCACTCATTTATAATAGATCTGATCAATCTATTTCTTACCGTCTACAATGAAGCAATAGGAAGCGTATTTTCATTTCCTGTCCGTAAAATTCGCGGTGCGTGGGAGTAATATCTCTACCTGTCTCCCGCAGCGTAATTTCTTATGAATCGACATCGAGTGAGATATCCCTCGGTTCTCCTTATGACACGACCGACAATAGACCACAATAGTGCACAAAAGCGCACATGATCTAGATTAGTGATGCGCTTTGTGTCCCCAAAGGGTTACATTGTGTAGCACAATGGTCACAAACAACTGAATTCGCGCGAATTCTATGAATTTGTAAAGAAAATAAATATAACTTCTGACAGCGGTCCCGATGCTATCATTGTTTGCCGATTGTGAATATATCGATGATAAAAATTGCAATTCAACTTATCTGACGTAGCGTTTTTCTGACTATTGCAGCGTAAAAAATCAATGTAGATTTCGACTGCACTAAAAAATCGCATGTTTTACATTTATAATAAACATGTTATATTAAGTATTTTCTGTAGAATAATCAAACCTATGGTAAATTTAATAAAGAATGTTAATTATTCTCGTAATAAAAATGTTTTGTTGCCTGAAGCGAGCAATAATTAATTTTGTTTTAGTAAATGACTGGCAATCATACTTTTAGCTAAATGAGCGCTTTAAACTTGACATAGGTTAGGGGTAAATACTACCCTTACCGATGAAATATTCTAATAGTTTTTAATAACCCGCTTTTGGTGAGTTTAGACAACCGGTAATTAATATGGCTTGAGGAGGTTCTTGACGAAACGGTTATGGGGTAGTTTTATCCCTTTTAGCTTTTTGAACTTTTTTGTTTTAAGGTAATTGTATTAAAGGGTTGTTCGCTATGCAAACTGTTACAAAAATAAAAACATTTTTAGTGATTTTTTAATATCTATGAAGATATTTTATTTTATTTCAGTCAATATTCGGAAAAGCACCTGTAAAGTGAGTTCAAAATAGTAATTTGTAAAAAACCTGTCCAACCATGACCACTAAAAGAGAAGTCAAAATATTTTACGGACGTAAATGTTAACACTTTTGTCAAAGTGGATCACCCACACAAATTACAAAAGGCACCGATGTAAATCCAACCTTTTATACGCCGCTCCATTTCGATTTAAACCCATAAAATATAGATATGAACAAAATACTAAACGCAATAAAAAATACATCTAAATTTTAGGAAAAGTCGTGTAGTTTTTTGTGAGCAACCTGACCGGACTATTGTTAATTTGTTGTGTTAAAAAACGGATGAATGGATAGGTACACCGGGCACCCAACTTCACCCAAGGGTTGACAAAAATGGGAGCGATTTGTCTTTCATTTCGATCTAACATTTGATCTCATTTTTTTCGCGTCACATCTCAATTAGTTCGATATATTTGGACAAGCGTCGTTCCTAGAAATTCCAACTTGAGGTTTGTTATCGTAAATTAAGTAATGAAGCAGTAGGGTTACTTTTTATGGTTTTATTGCGTACGATAGCACAAAGAAACATGCTATCAAGTATTTCATTCAAATCGGACCCTCTTAAATCAACGCCTTTCCATTCATCACGGGTACGACACTTACTGCAGCTAAAGTACAATAAAACAACTTCATGTTTACACAAAACTCTGTTTTATTACACTGCAAGTGAGTCTAGTTTAGTATTTATTGAAAAGCCAATAATTTGAATAAAATAAACGGAGAGGTAAGCATTATTGGTGTTTGCGGTATCTAATTAGATAATTAAACCAAATTCTATTCTCGCCTATGGGTGGCATACTCAATATTCTTATCACGAGATAGCGTTAGAGCACTTTGGTACCATTTATCAAGTACCAAACTGAACTACTTATCACTAACTATAGTAAAGTAAAGCTTTTGTACTTTTTCTGGTAATAAATTTGATATGTCACGTAAAAAGTTTAAAAGCTCAAATATAAAGGTAAGTGTTTACAAAAACTAGCGGAACAGGATGGGGCCTTACCAATATTAGTTTTATGGGTGAAAAAACTGACACTTGAGTATTGTAGGTACGAGTAATAATAATTGGAACCCTTTAGTACCCTTTCGGCTGCAGTGGCACCTGATACGGAAACGATTCGCAATACCGACGCGACGTGGGAACGGGTGTACCATTTTTCGACTTTGCTTTACGGTGGGAAAATGACCGGATTGATTTTGTGAATAGGGTCGATTTCTAAGAGAACCTGCTGGGAATATTACTGTTTTTGTAAATCTTTGATGATTTTGAGAAATCTATTGATTTCTTTGCTTTACTTTACTGCATTACGTCCTTCTCAGGGCGTCGAGTCCCACATCATTCTGGTCTTCCCCAGACCAGTCTATTCGTAAACGAATTTCCTCGCCGCAAAAGAAAAAAAAAAGGCCAAGCACGGGAATTGTTCTCTAAGGTAGAATAGATAACAATGACATCGCATCGACATACATTGCGTACATTGTTGAAGTTGAAGGAATAAATTTCAAATAGTTTACACATTCGATGACAAAGTGACGTAATTTTTCTCTATTCTATCCTAGACTACAATCCCCATGTTTGGCCTACTGTTAAATTTAATAAACTACTGTTATGCAGCGCGGGAATTGAAACAGTTGGTCATTTTTGATCAGTTTCGATAAGAAACTCTAGAAATTGTGGAATTTAGTACAATTATGTTCTGTTCCTAATAAAGATATTTGTATGTTTGTATCTCAAGCAACCTACCTACGTATTTTACCAACTTTTTAATCCAAACAAGCTGTATTTCAATTTGATTGTAATTCTCCTAGTTAAAAAAGATCTTGGGATAAAAAAGTACCTACTTGAAACTAGTCCAAAACAAACGAGGTAATTAATTATATTCTCTAAATTTTCTTCTCAGCATTTTCAAATTTTTTTCATGAGTCCACCAATATCAGGTCTCCTTTTTCAATAGAGAGATCATTATTCATAATATGCGTTTACCTTGCAGATGTTACGTTCCTACACTAAGTACTTGCTATTGAGACACAAAAACAAGCCCTAGTATTTAAAGGTTAACTTCCACACGTCTAGTTTGCACCTAACTGTCTGTCACACTCTGAATCTTGTTGACAATGAAGCAAGTAATGAGCTATTTGTATCAATGTGAAATAAACTTTATGGTGCTTTAAATAAGGGTCAGAGATATAACCCGTATATACGCGCCAGTGCGTCGAAGATAGCACTATCTGTGACTTCACTTGTCTCTCTGTGTTACAACTTTTTCTGATAAAAATAAACGTTTATATAGGCTACTGGTTACTCGTATTGGTATTTTATTTTAAATAGCTCAAGCGGGGTTTTTGAGCTTTGGCTTACCATTTGCTTTGGTGAACTGAAAATCATTATTATTATGGATATGTATCAACAGTTGGCAAAGATATTAGAGATTGACTTAATAGGATAGGTCACTCAAATAAAACACATCATTTAATCACCAGAAAAAAATATTCCAATCTTGTGAAAAAATTCAAGATTATAAAAACAACCACAAACTTCTAACCCTATACCTAAGCAAGTAATTCAAGTAATGTATTTTCACATTTTAATTTAGAACATCGTGCGCACGATGATCTAAATTCAATTTACTTTATCCTCTAGCGGATAAAACGGCTTTTACACTCAGATGTCGAAGAGTAAAAATATTTCTAGTTCTAGTCTTCGCTGAGGTGGGATGAAAGGTTACGTGTTGCACTCGAGTGCAAAGATTTTTTACCTCGTGCTCTTTTGATTCCGTCGCTAACGCTCAGGATATTAATTTTTTAATCCTTCGTTTGCTCGGTCATCAAAACTGAGCATGCGGTTAAAAAGCAACTTTGCACTCTTGTATAACAAATAACTATTGGACTTCAATACTGTAATAAAAAAAATTAAGCATCTGAAGTTGCTGCCAAGTCGATTGTTTTTTTTTCAATTTCATTCTTACTTAACCCCAGCCTGTGATCAAACACTAATGCCCATCAGGGTTGTCACCTACATAACCACTCTTAAATGACGGAAGCAAGCCGTGCCTTAATTTGACTGCTGTCAAAACAGCGGATATTCCCCACTTAAGCTCAGAATCCTCCACTTAAGCTCATTTCGTCTAATTGAATCCTAGCATTAAGCTCACCCTATAATCCCTTTTATGAGATTCACGCCGACGTTTTAAGGACGGTCCTTGATTTAAATATTTTTTTGTCGCCAAAGGACAAGGTGCGTACGTAAAAAAATATGATAGTGTTTTAGTTATTGACGGAAATATGAATATGATGATATTGGGCTCAATATTCTTGCTCAACAAAGAAGAATGAGTTACTTCTTACATTCTGATCAAAAAATGATTTAGTATATCGCATTCACTGCCTAGCCTCTTCGGCACGGCACGCTGGGGCAGCGACAGCTGCTAGTAAGACTTGCAGAACTAGATGTGCGTCATGGGCACTTAAAGTGGTAAAGCAATCAAATCAAATCAAATCAAAAATTCTTTATTTCCATAAATACAAAAATGTACACTTAGAAAAGGTCAAATTCTTAAAATAAAACACTGACACGGAAATAAAGTGGTACTTTTGATTTCTGTCGCTTCGGTATGTAGACTAAAGTAAAGAAGCGACTAAGAAACCTGTTAGTTGTTATTTTTCGAGTTGGAGCAAATCAATCTTCAATTATAAGGTTTTCGATTTTTCTCTAGAAACAGTCAAAATTATGTACCTTCCATGTGTTAGAATCTAGTTAAATGTTACTCAGAGACCAGGGGTTGTAACCCCCCCTGGGTTACAGGATTAATTTAGATTGAACTGACAAGAATTATTTTGACTCTTCGGCTTAAAAATGCCAGGTCTAAGCAGGAAACTAGTTTTATCATAGTAGAAAATAATTATTATGGGAACGAGCAATGTTATCTAAAAACTTATGAACTGCGTACTTGAGCCATCAAACGGTAATAAAAGTCGGTAACGATCAAAGATTTATTGTATAAAATAAAATAAAAACCACTAAAGTGCGTGGTAACCATCATTGAGCAATCATTTTAAACGGAAAATGCAAAAAACCATGCAAAGAAAAGACCGACTAATTTTGATAGAATTCAATAACAACCACAGTAAAGAAGGAAAGATAAAAAATGTTGCAAGTTCATTTGATGCATTTCGTGCGGAAATCATTCTCAAATTGCATTGGTAAGTGCGTCTTCCGATTTCGTTCAAATAACGATCCATTTTTTTCTGAAACCGCTACTGCCTTCCGAAATACAAAAAGATTTCATTACAAAATGTATTTCGTTTACGATTTTGGCGTAGATCATTTCATATTTCTCATCAGATGATCAAGAATCTATTCATAGAGAAATGAATGGTTGAAACCAGATATTTTTGCGGTCAAGTGGTCAGTTGAGAATCGTGATTCTTCTAATTAAACTACAGTAATTGCTTCATTCATTGTTGAAAACGTGACCGACAGATGGAGCTCATCACCTTCCTTGAACTTCTAAGATAGGTATTACGTTACAAACTTCTGCATTTTTGTAATCAAATACCCACAAACATCGGATAAAGCTGATAATCATAATTTTTCCACGGCGGCCAGTCCAGCCACGATGGGCCTGAACCTCTAAGCTCCCATACAAACGTACTATTCAATTCATTTGCAAACTACGTCCCTGATTTTAATGAAATTTTGCATACATAATCTGATATGAAATAGCTATGTTTGCATCGTTTCAGTTTTTCAAAATACATAATCATCATTAAATTAGAGTGATAGTAATAAAATCGCTAGAAACTGGATAAAAATGAATTTTCGCTCTTACTTTATGATGATTCGTATTTTGAAACACTAAAACATGGCTATTTCTTATCAGATTATGTGTGCAAAATTTCATTAAAATCGGGGACGTAGTTTCCAAATGAATCGAATAGTACGTTTGTATAGGAGGTTAGAGGTTCAGGGTCTTCTTAAGGAGACAAGACATGTTCGCGGGATTTTATTCTAGAAGCAAACTTAACGAGCCATTCATTACATTCTACTTCTTCCTTTTCTGTAATTTTCATAGTTTCGGATTGATTACCTATACACTTCCACCCGAAGGAACCAACCTGTAGAATCGTAGAAAACTTAAATTTAACTGAAACAAGAGGTTACTAAAAACAAGAGGTTTTTATTATAATAGTATAAAACAGCAAGAGGTGCAAGTTTTTCTGAACGTTTCTCGGCATCTGAATACGGAAAACAGATAAATTATTACAGTAGGTATGTACATTATTTAAAACCGATTTTTAACATTGTACCTACATAATACGAAGAAATATCACAATGAGTATTAAAATTGATCCAGTGTCCTGGTCTCTCTGTACCACATCTTAGCGCAGGAAGCTGATTTCCGACAATTATTTATTTATGAATGCTCCGCTTGTCTGGACTGGACTGCCTCTGGCTCTGCCAGCTCTGTAGTGTTATAACTAGGTTCCACTTAAAATATTTTATTTTAAATATTCTGAAATATGAGCTCAGTGTCTAAAACAGGCGTCGTCCACATCATCAAAAACAAAATCCATACAAAAGCTAACCACAACAGTCATATTAATAACGCCAATTACTCTTCGTCAAGTCTCCGTCGAAATACGATCAAAACAATGCGAGAGAAAGTAAAATAAATTAAAATATGAATGGATGGATTCACCCAATGAATGGTTGCAAACAGATTAGACGATTATACTCGTAGTTGCGAAAGTTACAAAAAGTATTTAGAGGTAACAAACAATACCGCCCTTGTGGTTTGTGACTAGTGAAAGGTTATGATCTTGGCCAAGTGTAAGTAGGATTAGCGAAGGGAGGTTCGATTAGATAGATTGGACGGAGAGAATAAACCGCGAGGTCCCTTTTATGCAACTGAGGTTGCTCAACTGCAAATAGTTACGCAATGGGGCTTCCCTTTTGTGGAATTCATTTTGTTCTCTTTTGCTCAACTGCGTATAGTTACACAACGGGGCTTCCCTTTTGTGCAATGCATTTTGTTCCCTTTTGCTCAACTGCGTATAGTAACACAACGGGGCTTCCCTTTTGTGCAGTTCATTTTGTTCCCTTTTGCTCAACTCGATCATTTTAGACGAAAAAAAGACAGTCATTACAGACAACAAAAATTACAATATACGCGACATGGAAAGCATCCTCGTCACACGGGACTAATAATGCTCCGGAGAGAGAGAGACAGATTTTGTAGAAATTGGATAGAATATAATATTAAACCCATTTATGAACCTAAAATTACTGAGGGATACCTATCTGTCAATAAAATATTTTAACAAAGTCTTGACTAAATGTTGTCTTTTTGTTTTTGGAGTTCACTTAGAAGGATAGTTTTATAAGAAATTAGACAGTAAAAGACCAGCATCAGCAGTGAAACCATTGCATCTAATTCATTCAAACAATAAAATGCATTTTAACTATACAGTACCCTAAAAATGTTTGTTACTTTTTTTATCTGATTGTTGGACAATACTCCCAAAGATCACACTCAGCTTGGGGTTCATGAAATGAACAGTAACCACCGGATCGTAATAATTTAATTGGATTTTGTTCAAGTCACTTTTCTACAGTTCTAACTTGTTTTATTCTGTTCAGAAAGATAATGTACAGCGTGTTTATTTGCCATATGTGTGGTTATGACAAAACGAGGATGCACGTTTATAATAATAATATAAAGTACAACACTGCTTTAAAAATATTGTATACAGTAGTATATTCTTTTTGTTTTGATTATTTTGTTGTTGTGTTGAATTTGTGTGATCATTTTAATTACTATTTGATTATTATGCGGATAATGTGACTTAAAGACCTATGAAGTCTGAAGTAACGAATTTTAAGAAATTCAAAGAATTTTAATTATTATTATTATTCTTAATTGGGGAAGGTATATTGCAGTGGACAATAAGTGCTGGTGACGTAGGTAGACCTCGACTTTGTGTTGCGATTTGCTGAAATATGACTCAACTGCATTTTTGGGAAAAGTGTTGTTGTGAATAGAAAAGTAGTCGTTGTTTTCTGGTAAGGATGTACAAAAATACCAACAGTTTAGTTCCGGGTTCCTCATCATAGTTATATCAAAGCCAAATACGAACAATTACAACAAAAGTGAACAAACATACTTTTTCCTTATCTTCGAGCTTTTGCAAAACGCACGCACAGCACACGTGCCTCGTAACACGATTAGGGCATGTTACAAAAAATAGTAACATAATAGGTAACATAGTAACATCGAATTTCGATTTTATAGTTTCCGAAATCTGCCAAAAGTTACGCGCAAAAAAGCGACAAAAGTTTTTATGAACGGAAACGAAAAGCGCAAGTAGGTTGTACCTTTGTAATCTCCTAACGTGAATGAAGGAACACGCAGGATCTAATCGGATCACTTTCTCACGCGTAATTTTTTTCAAATCTAGACCATGAAATATCTAGAATCTATCATGGTGAAGTGACGGAAATTCTGTGTCAGACCAGAGAAACAACCATGGGAATAAAATTGGCTCTCAGAAATACTTACTTTTTTTTGTTTAACATCTGAAAATCTTAAACTCAGGCAAGATACATTAGACATCTCCAAATACTTATGACTTCTCCAGACATCTCAGTATTTAGTTGTCTCTTACGAGTTTGTAGCTTCAAACTTACGCGGAATGGCCACTTCGTCAAACCCACATACTTGGGTCAACCAATCCTACCCCTGATTATTTTCCTGTTAAGATAAATAAGGCAACTTAATTTCATTTTCCTTTTCATTTTTTAACTTTACTTATATAATCTATATAGGTTTTAAGGTGCCCGGTTAAAACCTTTCCTAAAGCGTTTCTGTCATTTAATTTAACTAATGATTTTGCACCCACAGTCTTAATTACATTCGTTAGCGTCTTTCTATCAGCATTTCCAATAATCGTAAACTGCAATCTTCTGTTATATCTTGTAGGAATAAATTCGTTTGTACACACACACACACACAGTTTTTTGCAAGACGTACAACTTTCCTAGCCAAATACTCCTAAAAGGAAGATTTAAGAACTTTTTGTAGTTTGATAAAAACGTACTTACGTACTTATGAAAAATGCACACTCAGACGAATAGTCACAAAATTATACGTTATTTCATTTGCTTCAATTCTATTCTTCCGGCTCTTGCGAAGGCTGAATGTTTTTCTTTATTACAACGAACTTACCTAACTTACCCTTCACAAAGTCAAAAATATTATTGACAAAAACTCTAGAGAAGAATGATAATAAGTTTCTGCGAGTCAATCAATAAATAAATTATCAAGATAATCTTCGCAAAAATCAACTTTGTCTTTAAAAAAACTAAGTATTGTTTCAGAAGCTTTGTTCGTAAAACCATCTGACCGTATGTCCCAAACCAAACCAATACATTTCGCAGTGCACAGTATAAATAATAGTTAGTACACCTTTGTCGTTTTATCAGTGTCTTCTTATTCTCACATGTGAATGCATTTAGCTCCCACCTCCTTATCGATGTGAACACCATTAATCTTGTATAACAATGTACGAGTTCGCGCTTACGGCTTAATCAAGCGGGCGCGTATCGGTGGTATTCTTTTTAATGAAAGATAAACAAGTTTGGTCCTGGCTATCTAGAATTTTTGAGTTTCTGTCTTTTTAGCCACAGTTGTGTGCCCAAGTACACACAACCACAAATTGCTAAAGTTGGTTTTAGGTGCGTTGTGCGCGTGACCGCATTGAGGGAAAAATTTTGGGTTGGGTTTTGCCCAGCAGTGGGATGAATCAGGCTATTTAAAAAAACATCTTGATACTTAGTATAGGTTATACTTATAAGTACCTTGTCGCTATAAATTTCAGTTCAATAAGCGCTCCTTTGTATGACATACATACATAAATACATTACTAAAGCAGCGCATCAGCATTGCTATACAGCGGGGCAATGCAGCTAGCGTCTTGGGCACGCTTTCGACTGGTATTGATATGGATCAGTTGAGCTACTAGTAAATTGTTTGTAACAGTCTGCAGTTAGCTCAATTATTTCAATTGTAAATACTAGTTTTAATTTAATTCTATTATTTGATTGTAATTTTCTTTGTTAATAAAGATTTACTCATATATACCAAAGCGTCTTTAAGCATGGTTAGTGTTTTATAGCATTTTTGTTATTAATCATTTGCTGGGTGATTCTATACTCTTTTATATTTACGAGAACCTACCTACAGTGATTATGATTTTGGTATGAATCATATGCTTGAATTTAGGCTTGTCTTAAAAGTCGAATAAATCTGGCGACTCTTTTTACTGAAATTAAAATCTGGCCTGAATATTGCTTATGGGTGGGATATCTTTAAGTAAAAGAAAGCTTAATTTAAAATAATTTATTTAATTAATTATTTTCATCTTATCGTAAATCTTATAACTATTTACAAAGAATTCACAGCCTAAAACTACAATAAATTATTACAATACAAAATGGTAACATTATTTACAACCAGCTCAGTATAAACAAATACTGAATCAAGGCACTTGACTAGACAACACAACAATATCGTACCATTATATAAACTATCGAGATTTTTCACAAACCGATCGCATACCTGGCAAAAAAACAGTTCTCTTGAGTAGAATTTAAAACACTGACATCGGTTTTAAAATTCACTTCTGCTGCCACCAAGTTATGGCATCAAGCAAATCGTCTTCTTCCATCGGGGTGATTTGCTGAGGAGGATAACTTTGCACAAAACTCGCGGAATGCGCTGAAGACACACCGGATGAGCAGTCGGATACTGGAGAAGGCACTGACTCGTAGTAAGGCGAATTATCACCAAAAACTCCTTCATCTTCGAAATTATCAACTTTCTGCTTCGTGTATCCTTGTGCTGCGTCGCTTTCTTCAATAATGTTCTCCATGTAGCGAATATATTCGACAACCATTCGCAGTGTATCCACTTTGCTGAGCTTTTTGCCGGAACCACGACGAGAGCCACCGGATAGAGCGGCAATAACTGCGGCGGGGAGCTTCTTCCTCAGCGCGTTGAATCCGTCGTTCACTTGTTTCACTCTATTCCTCTCGCGAGCGTTCCTTCTTGCGATAGAAGAAGCTTGTGCACCGTTGTAGCCAGTGCTTTTGTACGTGTACTTTTTGTCTTGGTAATCCAAATTGCACTTTTCCGGAGCAGGCGCGATTGGCACCATCTTCTGGTAGTATTCGGTTGAAACGCCTTGCAACATTGTCGTAATAATCGCGCAATAGATAGAAAAGGTGGAGATGTGTAGGGCTCGGGAGCTGTCTACGTAATGATTCCCGGACACACTGGAGAAGCCTTTTATGGGCGCACCTTGATTGAAAAAATTTGGTTGGACCCTTTTCTTCCCCCGCGTCGACACAAATCAATTTTTTTCTATCTTTACCTGCATGCTTTGATGTTGGGATATGGGCCTTCATGCGCGTGCCATTGAATTTTATTTATTGGACCAGTCTTATGCGTTTTCTAATTGAGAAGGAACTTGATTACTGTTTGGAACTGGTTGAGGGTTTGATTTAATGGGAAAAGGTTTCTAGAATACCTAGACTTTTCCCCATACAAAAGATTTCAACGCGCTTTTGGAAAAAGCTGTATCCAATGATGTGAGTGAAGTTTATGCTTTTTTTGCTTCATATCTCGATCCGCTTCGTGAGACTGATAAAAATTTATGGCTTGCAGGTTCAACTAAGACAACAAGGTATTGAATAATCTTGTATTATAAAATCTAAAACTACTAGTTTGATAAATATAATGATACCTAGATTTTTTAATAGAAACAAACTTCCTTTTAGCCAAGAACATCCATTTCAAAAATATCAGCTGTTTTCTCTTTACAAAACAAAATCAGCTGAATTTGTCTTTGTTTAAAATCAGCTGATTCTAAGTTCATTTGTAAAGAACCTCGCCATGGCGCCAAAATCACCAGTGCAAACAAACAATAGCCTAAGGCTAGTCAAGTGGATTCCAGCTGAGGGATAGTACTTCTAATTTATTACGGTCAGTTAAGTGAAAATTAAACAAGTCGCATTGTGTTTTGTGCAACAACAGACCGAAGCAAATACCTATAGGAAAATAAACCACAAGCAATAACCTACTGTAAAATAAACTGAATTCTGAAGGTGTAGGGTCTGATTTTGTGTGGGAACGATTTTCATTAGCAAGTAAAGTGCTCGGTTACTGTTAAACCTGCACACTGGGCGGTTTACCTTCAGTGAATCTGAAAAAGGTTACCTTAATGTAGAACGAAGAGGTTTCATTCTATTCAAAAGCTATTGTCGCATTTAAAAAGATTACACAAGAATGTATGGCCATTGAGAGAATAGACTGAAAAAAACAATTGTTTAGAGGCATTCAATGTTCCATTGAGAGGCGCTAAAGTTGATTTTAATAGACTTTGAGTCGCCTCTAAGAAGCAATACGAATTTAATTTTGTCCATTGACTAGTGGGTACCTGAGGGTTTTTTCTTTGTTTATTGCGATGACAATAGAGATTTGAAAGGCGTGACAAGTTTCCAGAGGACTAGACGTTCCGGTGCCAAATGTAGTCTAGAAATTACAATGTTTTTAAAAGCGGCTAGCCAAAATTTCAATGCATTAATACCTTTTCACTTTTCTTGAGGTAAGAAATCGCGTGTAGTAGAACAACTTATAATAACAAACTTCATGAAATTTAGTGGAGAAACAAGGCTCTCCGGGATTTTTGAAAATTATCTTAACGTCTGGTCAAAGCGACGCGTGACCCGAGAGCTGGTGAGTATCTGGTATACATAAATATACATACACATGCATATCATTTAAAAGAAACTTAATAAAAATATATCATATAAAACTGCCCAAGCAGCAACCAAGCGTAATGAACACCTAAAAAGCAGCCAATATAGCACTTAACGCTGTTTTACAGCTGTATAAGAACGTTGAAAAGATATTGTAGTGTTATAATGTCGGTTTAGGAGCAATTATTCAGCTCTAACTGTATTAAGTCTGTATTAAGGAGTCAAAGTACGCTTAAAGTTCTAAATCAGTGTATGATAACTGTCTTGTACAGCTTTAAGTTTCCTGTAACGCTTTAATCTCATTTTAGTATTAAAGCTGTACAATAGCTGCATTTTGCATACCGTCACTTACTTAATACAGCTTAGAGCTGTATTATGGTGGTCCTCAAATCTTAATGCTGTATTATGAAGTAGGCAAACGCTCTTCTACAGCTTCTTTTTATGGTGTAATTGTACACCGTTTTACAGACTATAGCTGTATAATTTCTGTCTTTGAGAGTAATAAACAGCAATAAAAGTAAATGACGCCTATAGTACAGCCTTAATCTGTATAAGTGACAGAGTCGCCATTTTGAATTATTGTGCATTTGTATGCTGTTTTGGACTGCATCACTTTACAATACAATACAATACAAAATTCTTTATTGTACACCACAAAGTAAAGCTTTTTATTTTTAAGTTTTTTATTATTATTATTATTATTTTTTTTTTTTATAATTTTTTTATAATTTTTTTTTATAATTTTTTTTTTTAAATATATTTTTTTTAATTTTTTAGAATTTTTATTATTATTATTTTTTTTATAATTTTTTTATTATTATTTTTAATTTTTTATAATTTTTTTATAATTATAATTTTTTTTATTTTTTTCTATTTTTTTATATATATTTTTTTATTATTTAATCTTATTTCTAGTTAAATTTAATTCTATTTTGTTTGGTTTTATTGTGTAATAATTTTATGTGACATTTTATAAATTTGTATTTTGTTATTGATTCGATTTGTGATCTAAAATAAATGAGTTAATATACCTAATAATATAAAGCTAAAACAAAACAGATATAAACATTAAACATAATAGTACAATGGGCGGCCTTATCGCTTAGCAGCGATTTCTTCCAGGCAACCTTTGGATGGAAAGAAATTTGAAAATTTAAGAAAGGCAGGGGTGTATACAACATAATACATAGGTAATAATAATTATTAAATATTCATAAGCAAGTAGAAACATAAATAAAAATACTTCATAAAATAGATAATATACACGGAATAAATAAATACCAAGAACGAAGAAAAAACATAATTTAGTACAAATATTTACTTTATTTATTTCTTTACAAATTCTAGGACGCAAATCTACAATAATTGCTTTGAAATTTCTAGAAAATAACTTTATTACTTACTTTATTTTCGAAAACGTGATGTGATCTCGCAGTGCATTTTGGTTTTTCACTTTATATTACGTATCCCTAAAAAGAGTTACAGGTTATGTTCTAAACACTGCTATGCAGCATTAATAGTAAATTTATTCGTTTATACAGCCCTTCAACAGCTTAAAGCTGAATACTAGTATCCATTACCTACATAGTACAGCTATTAATGCTATAAGTATTAAGAGTTACAGGTTATGTTCTAAACACTGCTATGCAGCATTAATAGTAAATTTATTCGTTTATACAGCCCTTCAACAGCTTAAAGCTGAATACTAGTATCCATTACCTACATAGTACAGCTATTAATGCTATAAGACCATCAAAATAGAATCTAAGCTGCTTAGCAAATTGTCGCCATTTTATCAATTACCAATCGAAGATTACGAACATGATTATATAAAAATTAGACTAATGTTTTTATGTTTATCAATATTTTCAGTTTGTCCAATAACCTACTATGCACCAATGAGGCTCTACGTCCATTAATTCAAACATTTTTAAATTCTAACCTATAAAAACCATATTTACTTACCTTATTTAATATCTCTTCCCTGGTTATTTTGCGGGCGCGTTTATTTTTTATCACAAAACATATATATGTCCACAATAAATTTATTTTTGCACGATAATGCACTGTATCCTGCGCCTATCGAATCTCCAAATCTTTAAACACAAAGCGTTTATAATAAAATGTCACTTTGATCAATACAGCTGTTATACTTGAACGCCATCATTAAAATATATCTTCTGTTTCGTTTTAATTCTTTTGTAACTCTGTTCAACAGACTTTTTACAGCGTAAAGCTGCACAAGTGTGTTACAATGTAGTAATTGGAGTGTATTGGTTTCCTCTTACACCATAGTACAGCTGCAAAACAGCTATTATGCAGCCTTTTTTATGCTTATACAGCTACTGTACAGCTAATATAACACAAAACGCTGTATAATTTGTGCCCATTTTAGCTGTACAAGAGCTGTATAAGCGCTTATACAGCCTTTATGCAGCAAGTAATACAGCATTAAGAGTATAAACGAACTTTAATACAGCTGTTATACAGCTTGTGATGCTGCTTGGGTGGTAATACAATGCAGCAGCCTTCAAATTGATATCTAGTGTTTTTTTTTGTGCGGGCGCGGGTTTGAATCCCGCCGAAACCGATAATTTTTGGGACTTATTTCATTTCTTGATATCTAGTGTTGTTTGTAATGCATCCCCTAGAGTCATATAACTTCGCGCATTTGAACAAAACATCGCAGCCATCCATCATCTACCTTGCCTCTTCCTGCAAAATCACACAATGAAATTGTGGGAGTGATAGCCCTACAGAATCAAAGAATACCCAACAAAAGCTCAACGGGCGAGCCCACAAAATTCTCGTCAAATAACATTTAGCCCACACCTTAGAAAATCGCAAAATAGAGACATCTCGGCTAACAATGAACAGAGCTTTATGAAGAAGCAAACCAATAATTACAACCTTTGTTAGTTTTCGATTTAAAACGAATATTACAATGTACTTAGCTTTATCCATTGTGAGAATGATGGAAATTTTGATTGAGCATCTTCGTTCACATTCGTTCACAAGTGTTTGATTGTCAAGCCATTGATAATTGAGAGGTATGCTATGGTTTAATAGTATTGTTCTTTTTAGACTTGAAATCAAATTGGCTGTATGAACAGTTTGTTTTGTTGTTGTTTTTTATCCAAACTTATTTCGTCTCACTGAGCAAGGTTATCACACTGTTTCACGTTGACATCCCTATATCATCTAGGGCTTATAAATAACTAGCAGCGCCTTGCGGTTTCACCCGCGTAGTTCCCGTTCCCGTGAGAATTCCGGGATAAAAAGTAGCCTATGTTCTATTTCAGACTATAATCTATCTCTGTGCCAAATTTCATCCAGATCCGTTCAGCCGTTCTGGCGTGATAAAGGAACCAACATCCATCCATCTATCCATCCATCTAAACTTTCACGTTTATAATATTATAATGAGAAAATGCCACAATGAGTCGTTTTCTAAGTGACAAAAAAAAATACCAGACATATGAGATGGCGATTTTTGTTTGAAATAACATGGCATAGACACAGGTTGACATGACAAGAGTGTCATGTCAACCTGTTCATTAGTATAAAGTATAAAGTAGTGTGGTAGAGACCACATCCTTTAATCTTCAGCTGAAGATCCCTGCCATCTAAGGTAAAAGGTAAGGTAACCAATTGATTGTCAATAAACACTGCTTAAATGAAATTTCATTACCACAATAAAAACAAGTAATAGATACAAATTCAACAAATGAATCTGTTAATCTATCAGTAAACTGTTACAAAACAAACTAAAGATTTAGACAGATAGAAAGTTATTTGGATCAGTTGAACTTATTGATCCAAATAACCAATCGGAAGCGTCTCCAAGACCCTGGCATAAATTGTCCGGTGCTCTTAAATTGTATCTGTTATGAACCAAATCGAATATTCTTGTAGTACTAAAGAATCATCTCCATATCTTTGACATTCAATACAAAAATGTGTGGATAAACCGAAAGATATACTGTTTTATTGAACTTGTTGCGGTCAGGTAGGTCTGTACTGTACATGCTAATTGCATGTTTATAAAGCAAATCGCATACCGAAATGTACTATCGATAAATGTATACATATAAGAACGTTGTCTTGTCAGACTGACCGATTTATCTAGCTAAGAGGATAAAATCGAATTGTATGTCGTTTTCTAGAAATATCTAAATTTTTGTTTGCTATTTTCTTAAACTCTACTTAGGTAACCTAAAGTTGAATCTTAGCTGTGGTAAGTTATGAGCTGTTGATGAGATTTAGATACACTTTTTATATATTTACATGAGCTTGATCTAGTAAGGCGTTCACTGCCCAGACTCTGCGGTATGACCCACCACGTGCGGCGTGCGCACTGAAGCTGTTAAGTAGTGATAGACCTTGGCAGACAACAATTCCAGTAACGCAATTTCATATTTATTGAAAAAACTGATACCTCCAGCTGATAACAGCAGCCAAGTCGCGAGCAACGCTTGTCTCAAAATAAAAGCAAAAGTCGCAATTTGAGGACCAGAAAAACCTTGTTCGTATCAAAGAGGACGCGTGGCGCGGCTTCTCAAAGGATATCGTTCTTGCAATTAAAGTAACAACTTTATCAAAGACATCCAGTAAGGACCACCGTGTCTCATATCAGCAAATAGCCTGGTATAAATGCTGCTGGCAAAGCATGTGACATATTTATGACTAATACAAAATTTTTAAGTGCTTTTTCCACAATTTTTATGACTATTACAATTTTTAAGTACGTTCCCTGCTCATCTAATTATCTGCTTAGTTAAATTATTACAAAGATTGCAAAATTAAAAATAAACAGAGTTCCTGCCGGCACTTTCTTGTAAATTTGATACATTGTAATAATATTGAGAGACTTTATGTGCTTTTTAAACGCATAATTTTACTACCCTTTCTGTCACACATTCCTATTAACGAGATTATGTCATAGTTATAAACAATACTGAACTATTCACACAGCAACATCTATCCCTAAGCTAAGCAGGGAGTAATAGTAGGTATCTTAACTGTCTTTTTTAGTTTATAAATCTTTTTAAATCTACGCCACTACAATTTATTTTTGCGTAGCAGTATTGTATTTACCTGGCATCTTATATCTGACTCTAATATAATAACCACGTCATTATCCGTCTCTTTACATTGAAATTTGGTCTCTTTTCATTTAAATATGGTAGATAAGCATTAGTAGAATTGGCTATTTCAAGAGCGTGGTGAATGGCACAAACTTAGGGAGGTTTCCCAGCAGTGGGTAATATCAGCTACAATGATGATGGCCCAGAGACTAGACTTATCTGAAAAATTATCATTATGAGCCCGGTGCTAGTCCACTGCTGAACATAAGCCTCTCTTAACCAATAGTCTTTCACAGCTCGACATTCAACAACATTTCGTCCGATACAACGACCGAGTGGCGTTTTCCACTTATATGATAGATATCGATATAAATTCTTTATTGCTCACATAACAAAATAAATAGCAAACAAAATAAAAACATATGAGATATTTGACAATTGGCAGTCTTATCACTCAAGTACAATCTCTACCAGACAACCGTAGATGGATAGGATAGTTGGATTGAGCGTGGGGATCTGTGTGCATTATTATGTTGCTAAAAACTTAAAAACACGTTACACTTTGCAAAACGTCAAATTTCCAAGTTCCTCTGTAACATAGACGTTAGTAGTTTGCGTAATGGAACTGTCAGTGGACTGCGCCCGCGCATAATCCCCCGAATGAGTTTATTACTAGCTGCACCAATTACGCATGATTCTGCAAATGGCTTGCTCTTGAATAATAAACTTACAAGTCTGTATTAAGATTACAGATTAGAACTTTATTTTTGTATATCTTTGTTTTTATATCCATATTTTTAAATTTATTATTATTGGGTAGGTACTATGTAGTTTCTATCAGCGGCTTCGCGCATGCGTTGTTTCTATGGGAACTGATTTATATGGGATAAAAATGAGGTATGTATCTATTAGGGTACCGAATGGTCTGTTGCGTGACGATGGTAAGAGGCCCGACGGTATGACTCTTGTCCCATGGGAGCTGGGGAAGCCGATTGTGTGGGACGCTACATGCGTCGATACACTCGCTCCTTCCCATCTTCCTAGAACTTCCGTGAGGGCTGGTGCGGTGGCAGATTTAGCCGAAGACCTCAAGAGGCGCAAGTATGCAGGTCTCGACAGAGCCTACACATGCTCCCCTTGGAGTCGAGACCTTAGGTCCGTGGGGTACCGAGGCTCTCCGAGTTTTCAAAAAATTATCTGAGCGTCTGGTGGAAACGACGCGTGACCCGAGAGCTCAGTATCTGGCACAGCGCATCAGCATTGCCATACAGCGGGGCAATAAAGCCAGCGTCTTGGGCACGCTTCCGACTGGTATTGATATGAATCAGTTGAGCTACCTGTAGATTGTTTGCAACAGTCTGCAGTTAGCTCAATTGTTTTAATTGTAAATATTAGTTATGTTGGCGGACAGCGGAACTACGCAAATCCCATACAAATTAGAAACGTCAGAATCACGCCTCGTTACTATCGTCAAATAGACTCAACCCCCTGTTCGCCATTTTTCTTTTACTGTTGTGTATCTAGTAGTCCTGTAAAAATCATTAAAAATCATAAAATCAAATGAAATAAGTTCCCAAATATTTTCGATTTCGGCGTATAAAGTAACGAACGTTGGGAACTTATTTCATTTCTTAGAGATACCCAAAGTGTGGGTAAGCACTAAGCACTATAACAAAAAACCTTAATCTTAAAATCGTGATAAAATGTATCTAATGAACTACTAGATACATTTAATTGGTATTGATATGGATCAGTTAAGCTACCTGTAGATTGTTTGCAACAGTCTACAGTTAGCTCAATTGTTTCAATTGTAAATACTAGTTTTAATTTAATTCTTCTTTTTAATGAAGTTATATGAACTACTTCTTTGAATCTTGGTACTGAAAGAAACCTAGAAAATGATAGTTTTATTATAAAGTGTCAAACGACAAAATCATCGAGACAGATGCAGTCTACCATCTCATTGTTTGTGCACAGAAGTGGCACTCCGGCACAAGCCAGTGCACCTTGCGGGCATGTGTGCTGTGCAATCCTTTCTTACTCTTTCGCATCTGCACTGATTTTAGAGTTCCTTAGTTGGACTGGAAACTATTTATTTTCCAATCATTCAGTTTTTGCGGTGTTATGAAATGAATATCGTGTTAAATAAGTTCTAGGTAAAACAATCAAATAAATTTTGAATACATTTATCATTTATTATGCTAGTTACAATAAAATTTCATTGAGTAGTTGGTGAGTACGGAAATTTGGTTGCTCTTAGCTCTTAGCTCACGGAACCCTCTGTCTCTGATTATGACTCACACTTGCCATTTTCAATATTTATGAATAATATGACGAATTACGTCTGGGTCTTTATGCGAACACCTTTCCGGATGTCGATTGGCAGCGGATGTACCCATTGATTTGAATGGCGAATTCGCTGACTCAGGGGTATGATTGACCTGTCTACGATTGTTGGTACCGAGAAAAAGAGCAACTTTTTTCATGACTTTCTTCCGGAGAAAATATTTTAATAATTGGCTTCGTTGTACCTATAATTTCCAGCGCCAACTGGAGTCTACACACTATTGTCGACAAAGCCGCCGAAATAGCCGACACGCCGAAAAGGGTTAATGACAACATTATTTTTATGAATCATGTCAGTGATAGTGCTTGTCAGTCGTTGTTAGTCGTTCTTTTTAGTGTTTCTTGTTAGTCGTTGTAACATTTCGGCAGCTTAGTTTTTTTGAAAGCTTTCAAATGGATGCCTTCTCGCCGAATGTCGTCCGCGATGTCAATTTCAACGGAGACTTGCCACCTGGTTAGTACAGGACATATTACAGCGCACACGTATGCATTAAAACACACACAAATGAAATATGATCAACTGTGCAAATGCCCCATACACTGTCGAATACCCACTACAGCTTCTCAGATAAACAGATAAACATTTTCACACAATTTACGTAACATCGTCACAACAATTAACAGTTAAGTATCATAGATAACTATGGAATAGGAAATCTTAGTTATTCTTATTATTTTAACAAAAAAATATTATTATTACATTAATTGAATTTAAATAACTAAAAATTAATATACGTTATTCACTCACCAGAAACATGTAATTATTATTTAACAATTTTCCTTCCAAAAGACTTCAAAGCGCTCCTGCCTAACGTTAATAAGGAAAAAGTGTTCAAACGAAACTAAAAACATACCCCTTTATTCATTGAGTTCTTTTATGTCATGGGCACGAGTGTGTCAATCGGGGACAAAAATAATCATTTCTATGAAATCATAGAACATCATAGCTTTGATCAACCTACATAATTATGTACAAGCGTGGCCTATGTCCAGCAGTGGATTGATATAGGCTGATGAAGCTGATGATGAAGACGCCTTGTAGGTAAACTTTGACCCCCTTATTCATAATAGTCTGCTAACTTAAAACAGCTGCTAAGCAATGTCTTTTCTCACTCTGTCTCAAGAAAAAAGAGTGAGAATTAGCAATATGCTAAGTTAGTAAACTATTATGAAAGGGGGTTACAGTTTACCCATAAGGCGTCCTACTTGTACATAAGTATACGAGTATCATACGAGTAGCTATGATGTTCTATGATTTCATAGAAATGATTATTTTCGTTCCGATTGACACACTCGTGCCCATGATGTAAAAAAACTCAAGTAGACTAAAAAAATGTCCCACTCCAAGCACCCAAACACCAAATACATTAGCTGCATTAAGACGTTAATGTCACATCAATAATCCACGGGTCGCCTTAATAAAGTTTTACGCATGACAGCACGAGAATAGCGCATTGTGCGCTTACGCAACTTTTTTTGATGCGCAGCGAACTATGTCCCTATTGACGTATTAACTTTTTAGTGGGCATGTCTTTGTACACATGTTTGTGGGCAAATACCAGTATACCACACGTGGGTGTATTGGTTTGTGAGAGTTTTTTTTAATGTATTTGTGATGGCTTTTTGATGGCAGCTTTTAACATTTACAATAACTTTGAGCACGCCTAATACCATTTAGTTAAATTCTAAAATTTTTCGAAAAGACAAGGTTATTTATTTAATTGATTTTTTTTTTTTTGCGCGAAAATTGGGAAAACTTTTTTTTGATGTACGTACGTATGTGTATGTACCAATTTCTGTATTTTTTTTTGTTTCATGTATCATGTAGTTTTAATTATTGAATTGTAATTGTAACTATATGGATCTCGTGTCTGGAAATAAATAATTTATTATTATTATTATTATTATTTTGCAGAAAATCTATTTTAGTATTGCCAAAGTCCGAACTGTCCTATATCGTGCTTTGCTCTAATCTGTCCCAGTCCCAGGCAGGAGATCTAAGTACTCTTTTCAATAAAGAAAATATCCAGACTTTCCTCTTAGGTCCCATAAAATCTGTTGCTTCATCATCATCATCCGCAGCCGGATTTACCCACTGCTGGGTATAGGCCTCCCGAAGTTGGTGCCATTTACCACGGTCCTGTGCTTATGCTAACCGCCAAGAAAATCTGAAAAATCTTGAAAATCTGTTGCGTAATTTAACCTAATTATTTACGAAGTATAATCCAGACGAAGGAAACTCAAAAAGAAAACTTTACTTTTAAAGATGAAACTTGTAGTAAGAACCGAGTGACTTTAAAACTCAAGTCACATCAAATTTCATTTCAATTTAAGTGTAATATTTATTGACAAGACATTTAATTAGAAAGTTCTAACGAGTCATAAAAGTGTTCATATTATCAAATCACGATCCGCGGTGCGTCCCGCGGCGCGAATTATATTTAATTTCATTATATTATAATAATACCAATTAACTAACTATTACCGTAAATTAACTCTATATTACCAGCCTATGGTATTACCATACGACATAGGATACTCTTTATGGAATTAAAATAAACAGTTAAAGAGAGTCCTTCGTCATGAAAAGGTCATAAAGACTTTATAGAAATTTATTTTAGTTTTATTTTGTTGTGACACTAAAAATGTTAAATAGGTTTTCTATTAATGTTTTTGTTTCGTGTTGGCGCGAGATATATTTTTTGTGGTTTATAATTTTCTCTGCGTTCTACAAGGAATATAACTACCGGGAAAGTAATTTTCCGCAAATTGTAACTCGTTTGGTTTAAACCACAAGAATTTGCTTTTTGAATCGCGCGCCAACACGAAACGATCAATTTTCCATTCAAAGCTGTTTCAATGATGATGAATCGACGGCCTTTGTGATGCAATGGGCAAGAGTTTGCCTGGGATGCAGAATGTTGCGGGTTTGATACTCGTCGCAAGACAAACTTTTCTATGTCTCTAATTGTTGATATAAACTATTGATCGAAGTAGATTTCTAGATTTCTTTGTGTATTTAGTTTTGGGCTAGATTATGCTGTGTGAATAGCCCAGCATAATTATTATTAACAATGACAAGTAAATTAAAAAAAAAACAATTATCGGGAGCAAGCACGGGGATTGTTGTCTAGGATAGAATAGAGAAAAATTACGTCACTTTGTCATCGAATGTGTTAATTAGTCTAAATTCATTCCATCAACTTCAATAATGTACACAATATTTGACATGCAATGTCATTATTGTCTATTCTAGCCTAGAAAACAATCTCCATGCTCGGCTTACTGATAATTATATTCTGTATTATTAGTTTTTTTTTGCTGGACAATTCACACGGCATTATCTAGCCCCAAGCTAAGCAGAGCTTGTGTTATGGGTACTAGATAACTGATATACACATAATACAATACATTACTTAAATAGATATTTTTTATTATACATAGAAAACGACCAGAACACCCGGAAAAAATACCTGCAGATCGTACAAATCTTTGTCCCAAGGCGGGAATCGAACCCGCAACCCCTGCGTCGCAGGCAGACTTCCGCCCATCGCGCCACAGAGGTCGTCAAGATAAACACGAAATTTCAATGCTTACGTATGTTAGCATACGTAAGCATTGAAATTGTATAGGTCAGTAACCGAATTCCCTAATTCTCAGCGTTCAGACGAATTTAAATTCAAATAATTCCTAATCCCTAATAAGCTTACTAATTACTTTCATAAATTTAACAAGAAGACAATCTACATACCATCAAATATACACTTTATAGACCACACACGTAGTACACAGAAAACTACACTTCTCTAGGACCTGACTTTGGTACAAACAATTCAAAAAATCTAAATTATCCACTATCAATTTCATCGCTTGGTTTATGAAAATTGTTGCACCAGAGTCGGACCCCAAATTTGAACACACCGTATATTCTAATTGATCTTAACGCGTTATTAATTCATATCTAACTGATTATAACATCTACAGGGTGGTCTAAGACTACATGCATTTTAATTTGAATTATTGACCATCGAAAATTGATACTACTGCAACAGTAGGAAAGTCGTTTAAAAGATCGACCATGACAATTTATTGGGTCAGAATCGTCAGCTATGATTTTTTTGTGAATTTCAAGTTTTGGGTGAATTTTCACGGTTATTAATGTTAAATACTTATGTTGGAAGGGTTACATTCGGTTTTATCTTCCTACGCGCGATAAGGTATGATTATTTATGAATAATAAATAAATAATGCTGGGCAATTCACGCAACATTATCTAGTTCGAGTCCCGCCGAAACCGAAAATTTTTGGGAACTTATTTCATTTCTCAGAGATACCCAAAATGCGGGTAAGCACTACAACAAATAAACCTCAGCATTATCTAGCCCCAAGGGCTAGACGGACGCAGGCGGACATTCGCCCCTAAGCAGAGCTTGTGTTATGGGTACTAAATAACTGATATACATAATACAAATCCATTACATAGATAGATATTTTTCATTATACATAAAAAACGACCACAATAAATCGACCTGCAGATCGTACAAATATTTGTCCCAAGGCGGAAATCGAACCCGCAACCTTCTGCGTCGTAGGCGGACCTTCACTCACCGCGCCACAGAGGTTATCACTAGTGAATAATCATCATTGGTCTATGTTAGTCCACTGTTGGACATAGGCGTGCCCTAATGAGCGCCATATCGCTGTAATTATTAGAGTTTTAATCATCAGTTAAAATAACATTATTGAAGATTTAAACTAATAATATTACAGGTTCCAAAAATAAGTGCTTACTGCATATTTCATTAGACACTTCTAGTTTTTACATAAAAGCCCATTTTTGGAAACTTTTATACATATCTCGGTAAAAAATTGTCAATTTAATCGACTTCGGTAATAAGTAGAAAAAAAAACGAAAAGTAAATTCGTAAGTTTTTTCCACCAACTTTTATCCTTAAAAAACAGGGGTGGTAACACCCATCCCCTGTCAAAGTCACATGACACTTCACTTAAGCTCTTTATAGGAAGCCTCTTAAAGACATTTAATACTAAAATCGCACAAAGGGCCGAAAGTCGAGAACATGGTCTTAGTTTAATTTACCGGATTTAACTGGATTGGTTTTAAATGTACTTTAGTCAGAACCAAATTGATGTTTTGACTGTTTGACCCTCTTTCGTAGTCGTTTTAGTGGTCTACTAAAAGCCTGGAAATGTGTTTTATGACCTAAAATGTCTGTAAAAGCCGCATCTATTTACTTCTTCTATGTACCTTGTATTGATAAAATAGTCTCTAAGCCTATGTTTACTTATTTATTTATTTGTTACAGGCACAACAAACAACTATATTTAAAACTTAAGTATAAGCATTACATAACAAATTTAGTATAAATATAGCCCACTACGTACTCACTTATTTATTTATTGAGTAACTAACACGAGTAAAACTAACCAATTACAGTAGTAGTGAGTACTTATGTACTCAAATATGATTAATAATACGTATCGCTACAGGTTACTGACTGATTACATTAGGATGTGATTTATATATAAATAATTCCCTTCTAATATCACCTTTAATTTTTGCCAATGTTTTTAAACGATTCTCTTTTGTCATGTCAATAGTAAATAGGAAACGGAAACTCAAATTAGAAGTATTTTCAATTGATGTATACCTCTACCAGTGCTGCTATAGTATTATGGATAACATCCTCCCAAAAATCTCTCACTTTTCGAATTGTATCAATTCGAAAATGTCGAAATCAGAATTGTATGATTTACGATACCAATTCCATTAATTCAGAGTTGAATTTGATTTACAATCCAATTTCCTTAATTTCAACAAATTGGATCACACAATTTTACTTAAACCAACACAACACTTAGCTACAACTTTATTGAACGAAAATAACCAGTTGTGGTGTAAAATTTACACCTCTGTATTTCTCACCATTTAAATCAGTGAAGAAGAAGGATAGTGCCAATTTTGTAATCTGTTTCATCCTTGTTTGTTTTGAGAAGTCAATTATAATTTGAGGGTTTTGAATCTGCCAGAAACAGGAAGAAACCAACAATGCACAAACAGAACCAATCAACATTTCGCTGGAATTAACGGATGGTGTACTTTTTTGTGAATCGGTAAAAGGTTTCTTTAGAAAAAAAAAATAACAAGAAAATCGTGTACGTCTTTACTGATGGTCCGATCGACATGAGTAGAGTTAAGTGAAAAAATGCTCAGATGTTGACATATAGAAGTTTGTGAAAAAAAAAACATTATTTGTACCTGCAACGTGTATCTAAGTGGGAAAAAATAAATGGCTTAAAAGTAATCAAATCGCAATAACCATTCAACAAAACCATAGTTTTCCAATTAACGTAACATCCATTGATGGGGCCGTGCTCAAAGAAATCCACAGTAGTTAGATATTCTAAGGCTATTTGGCTTAAGCCTTGATGTAGCTTACACACTCATGGCAAGAAACCAAGGTGATAAAAATAAATCAGTCCCTAGGTTTGATTGGTAATGATAATTTATACATTGAAATGCTTGGAGAAAATAGTGTCCTGTGACGGCCGTCTGCTTAATTTGGTAGTAGGTACCCATGTCCCGAGGCACAGTGATGCAAAAATATTTAAGGAGTCAGCATTATCACCTGTTTACATTGATCAGCCACAGATATCAAATGAGGACCTGGAAAAAATACAAACACTAACATTAGAAAACAAACCTTTTTTACCATCTGTTCTAAAATATGAGATTAAAATACGCTTATTAAAATCTAAATTATTATGTAGTACCTACTTCCCGCACATAATTATTTGATTTTGCATAATATTCATATGTGTTCTCTATGAGTGAAATTTAAGTACTGCTGTCTTCCTTGCCACGAGTCTTTACCAAACATCATGAATTTTAATTCAGCTCTAAACGCATTGAATAAACAGTAGGTTCTTTGTAAAATTCCTCTGTTCCCATCAATCCCAGGATTGCATTAAGAATTTAAAATATATCTAATTAGGGAGAATAGAGAAAAGTTTCATTGTTTTTGTTTGACTTTGTCCTTTCTTTCAGATGTTCTTTTTTCATCATAATCAGGATAAAATTCCTCCTTCAAAATTGCAATAATGACAGCCTTTTAAATCATGCAGTTCATGGTCATAATCATCAGCCCATATAAGTCCACTACTGGATACAGGTCTTACTTATTAAGCCTGCAGTTAGGTACTCTTTAACGATTTTTATTTGTATTCGATTAATTCAGCGAAAGTTGCAACTAAGTGTACTTTGCCCTATTTACGTAAAATATACAAAACACAGTACCTTCCCAAAAGCTTAGCAGCAAACTGATAACTTGCGTTTACTTCGTTATACTTTTTACTTGTGCTCTGAGAACTAGTGCTCCAAATGGTATACCCATTTGGAGCACTAGTTCTAAATTTCCAATAAATAAAAATATGTATTTTTATTGATATAAGAAATGAAATAAATTCCCAAAAGATTTCGATTTCCGATACCTAGAGTGCGGGGTAAGCACTACAGTAAAACCTTATTAATGATTTGATGCCGTGTTTTATCCGAATGAGGTTAAACTTCGATTAAAGTAAAAAAGGGAGATGAGGCATTACCATCTCGAAAGTGTATGGCTCAAGTTAGGTTCAACTATGTTACCTTACCTCAGTCATAGTCGGACCGGCTGCGCGGGCGGTGGCGTTTGTGATGCGCGTGCTTGCTACAACGTATAAAATTATGTGTGATTTCAACTAAAACACCACGACAATGCCCTCGTGTTCGTTCACCAGGTATACAAATAGCTCCAAAACAAAAAACAAAGCCTCACATATTTTCCCGCGTAAGTAAATACAACAAACTGTAAATTTTCTGATAATCCGATACCTTATCATTATTTCATCTGTAACACAGTACAGTTTTTGAGTGAGCGCTGGTAGAACGTCTTCCTTTTTTACTTCTATCGAAGAGGTTAAAAGTATTTTTGAAATCTTTCACTTGGTTAAGATAACCATAGGGAATAAAGAATTTCCAATTATATTTCACATAAATCATCAGCTACTTGTTCAGTAAAATGTCCATTAAGTTGATACGCGAGTTTGAGAGCTTCGGGCAAATTGGTGTTTTATACAAATACGCTTCAACGCCAATTATTTTCATTTGTACGGAAAGTTTAATGCTCAAAGCATGATCGGTTTTATTACGAATCAAATTGAGAGGCTATGATACTTTATTTATATATGACTTGTTTTAATTAATATGATCAAATGACTTTTAAGAAATATCTTCCACGTGCTCAGTAGGGAAAATTGAGTCAACTTTTTTGAGAGTCAACTTTGCTAGGGATAAAGTCATGCCGCCGCAATGCAGCCTGCAGTGGTTTGGAGACGTTTCCGATTGATATGGATTGGTAGAGCTATCTCTAGATAATTTGAAACAGTCAACAGTTCGCTCAACTGTTTCAATTTACCAGTTATAAATTCTGTTCGGTCAAAAATTTTCAACATTCTGTAGGCAATCGATTTTCTCTAAAACAACGCTCTAAGTCAATGGCTAGAGTAAAACTAAGTCAGACCCGGCTGTTTTAACCAACTAAATTTTATCAAGCAAATCTATAAAAGGTAGCCAAGTTCTGATCCAAAAATAAAACTCTTTAACTTAATAGCTTGTGGCTATTTGAATAGCAAATGATGTATCCAACCCATCATCTGATATCGGAAATTAAATTAATACCTAAAACAGTATTAATCTCTGATAAAACAAACAGATTTTGCATATCAAGATCCGACGTTTAGTTGATTTCTGATAGTATGAAGATGGATGACTTAATTTTGATACTTTATCGTGATGCAGTTTTAGAACATGAAGATTAAAGTTTTTAAATAAAAATTTGTTGAGAAATTAAGGAGTTACGCGTCGCGTCGTACAAAAGCTTACTACGCTTTAGAAGCTTGGCTAGTAAACTGTTCACCAAAAAGTTTATACTACAATGCGTCAACTTGGCGTAGACGTTTTCTTATTTTAAATTGACTTTTTGAATAGCTACAATAGTGACAAATTATAAAAACCTTTACCGAATTGTCTTATTTTTCTATGGTTTGATATTTCTTCAATATCTATGATATTTCTTCAATATCCATGATGATTCTCAAAGTATCAACATCACACCTTCAAACATTTCTCAAAACTCCGGATAACTAATAGCTTAATACTACGTTGCGTTGGCAAAGGTGCCTTGTTTCTCAGCTGAGCCGTTTCGGGTGAAACATCGTTTAGCAAAACACATGTTATTAGCGAGAGCTTAAAACAAACAGACAACCATAATGTACGGACGCCAATTTAAAATGTTTAACAAGAAAATAAAAGAGAATTCGATCTGCAAATTGAGAAAGATATGAGGTTTACGATTGTCTGAAAACAGGGTAAATATAAGGTTGAAGTACTTAAAATAAACGAATCCATTTTACAGTCCACGTGGAACTTTTGGATTAAAAACTCTTAATGATGTTTATTTTTGATTAAAAGCAGCTGTGTTTTGAGAAAAAGTGGTAACCTTTCGTTCCGATAAGTTTGCTAATACAGGTAATAGAAAAGTAATTCTAAGGATTTATAATTTTTTTATAATTCTAAAGTATGTATCGCAATGTACTATAACAAAAAGATGAAAGAAGAACACATAAAACCTTTGTCGAACGTAACCTAATACAACTTTTACTTTCATGTGAAACACTTAATTATTTCCCGTGAAATAACAGGATCAGTATTCGTTAAATCACGTTTGATTTGATTTCATCATAACAGCCCATAGACGTCCACTGCTGAGCTGGACCTAGGCCTCCTCCATACAACGCCGACGCGACGCCATAAAAAACGGTCCAGAGCCATCTCTTTCCATTGACTCCCCACGACCGCTACGATGACATCGGTTTGTTTTGAGTATAAAATAGTACTATCATTCTATAATTTCGCTTTGCTTTTTGACTTTGCACGCCTGGTATAAAAAGTAGCGTATGCCTTTTCTACTTAGGTGTGAAAAAGTTAGAAATAGACAGAGACACAGTTACTTTTGCCTTTAAAAATGAGTAGGTATGCAAGTATGGATTCTGTGTTCTTACAGTCGATGAACTAAGATTGCAAATGGCGACGCCGATATAACCCGTCATTACAAACACTCAATATTCCGCTAAAATCCAAAGGCCACCCATATAGCCCCACACACAGCTTCCCGGGCCACTGTGACGGATTCCGACACGCCCCTCATTTGTTATACAAATTTTATACTACCCTCCGAGCTATACGGATCCCTCAAAACTGAGAAACAATGCAACCGTGACTTATCTCTACTGGCAGCATCAAATGGCTACATTTACCTTACTGTGCGTAGTTTGTGCTGGATTTTACCATAGAATATAGTTTTATCTATGACCTTGAGCTATAAAAATTCCTTGAATTCAAATTTCAATAACTTTATTTCTTTAGGCTTACAAAATAAGCACTTAGACAAGTCAAATGATTCATTGTGTCATGGTTTTATTTGTTTCAAGTTTTAAACATGGTTTTTGTTGGAAGAAAGAAGTAGACATGTCAATGTCAACGTTACTCGGAGTGACGTCTTGTCATGTATAATATACCTCTCTCTCTCACTCCACGACCGCTCACAGTTCATGATGTATTTTGTTAAATAATATAATCCACTTGAATCTCTAATTAAAACTACTAGTTTCGTTTATCGGGGTTTTATTTACAACAGGTTATGGGCCGCCCCATGCCTGGCAGGTTTATTTTCAGGTTCCGAAGTGCCGTTTATTTACAAAATCCGAAACATCAAAATCGAGTCATCAGCACGGGTCACCATTACAACAAAATTGATTGTAATCCGCAAAAATGTCTGCATCAGGCATTCACATAGACAAGCTGACCGGACGAGAAAATTATAATTCGTGGGCTTTTGCCGTGAAGGCATATCTTGAACATGAAGGTCTCTGGGAGCACATGGCCTCCGGGAAGGTAACAGAACCAGAAAAGAACATCAAAGCAAAAGCTAAAATTATTCTGTTAGTTGACAGCGTTAACTATGTCCACATTCAAGAAGCCAAAACAGCATGGGAAGTGTGGCAAAACCTAAAAAATGCATTTGAAGATTCTGGCCTATGCCGGAAGGTGGGTTTGCTCAAAGAGTTGATAAATACACAGCTCGACTTTTGCAGTTCCGTGGAAGAGTATGTAAATAAAATAATAGGCGCAGCACATAAGCTGCGTGGCATTAATTTCGCCATAGATGATGAGTGGCTGGGCACACTCATGCTAGCAGGGCTACCAGACTCCTACAGACCCATGATTATGGGAATAGAAAGTTCAGGGGTAAGAATTTCTTCAGATTTTGTCAAGATAAAGCTTTTACAGGAAAGAAAGGCTTCCGAGTCTTCTGCATTTTATACAAACCGAAAGAAGAACTATAAAAAGGTAGTACAGGAAACAAAAAAAGGGCCACGGTGCTTCAATTGTAACAAGCATGGCCACCTCAGCAAAGCCTGCTGGTTCAAAAAACCAGAAAATAAAAGTGACAATAGTAAACAAGATAAAAAATCTAACACCATTAATGATAAAGGTTTTATTGCAGCTTTTACAGTAAATACAAATGATGCAGTAAGCTGGTACGTGGACTCTGGAGCATCCATGCATCTCACAATGCACCGGGAATGGCTGAAAAATGAGAGACCATCAGCGATAAAAACAATCAAAATTGCAGACAGCAAAATGCTTCAAGTAGAAAGCTGTGGTGATGTTATCATAAAAGTACCAGGAGAGGATGGTAACTATGAGGAAGTGAGTATTAAAAATACATTATATGTTCCCCAACTCACAACAAACCTACTCTCCGTAAGCCAAATAATAAAAAATGGCTGCGAAGTGCAATTCAATCATAAAGGCTGTGCAATATACAATAAAAATGGTCACTTTGTTGCTAATGCTAGTCTAGTAAATGACACATATAAACTGGATGTTTACCAAGAAAGTATGGTTTATGCTAAATCTGCAGTAACAGAAAATAATACTGAATTATGGCATAGAAGAATGGGTCATCTTAACTACAGATATTAAAAGACTAGAGGCTTGTGCTGATGGTGTAATGAATATAGAAATAAAAAATAATATAAATTGTAAAACTTGCTGTGAAGGAAAGCAAACGAGAAAATCTTTCCCAAGTTCTGGTACTCGTGCTAGTAATTTGTTGGAAACAATTCATTCCGATCTATGTGGACCCATGGAAGCTCCATCCATAGGAGGGGCAAAATATTTCTTGACGTTTATTGATGACTACTCGAGAAAAGTGTTTGTATATTTTCTAAAGAACAAAACAGACATAAAATCAGCATTTGAAAACTTTAAAAACAGAGTTGAAAATCAGTTAGACAGAAAAATCAAGAACTTCAGGTCAGATAATGGGACAGAATTTTGTAATAATGAATTTTCCAAGTTTTTAGAAAAATGCGGTATTCATCACCAGAAAACCGCGCCATACACGGCTGAACAAAATGGTATGGCAGAAAGGATGAACCGAACATTAGTTGAAAGAGCTAAATGCATGCTCTTTGATGCTGAGTTACACAAAGGATTTTGGGGGGAAGCCATCGCTACCGCCGCCTACATAATAAATAGATCACCTTCTAGGGTTATTTCAGAGACTACACCATGTACACCAGAAGAGATATGGAGTAAAAAGAAACCAAATATATCCCACATGAAAATCTTTGGTTCAAAAGCTATGGTGCATGTACCCAAGCAAAAACGCCAGAAATGGGACAAGAAGTCTGAAGAAATGATATTTGTGGGCTATAGTGAAAATACAAAAGGCTACAGGTTGTATAACCCCACCGTAAAAAAGGTATTTATAAGTAGAGATGTCACATTTTTTGAGAACAAAAGTGAAGAAAAAAATCCTTGTCTTGAAACTCAGTCAGTTTTAATAGAATTAAATACTGAAAATGTAAACAGTTCCGAAAATTCTTGCAACACTAACGAAAATGATATTGATGAATTTCAGACTTTATGTGATGAAACCTTGTCACCGCAGAGCTCAACATCATATGACAGCTGTGGACAAACAGATGAAACTTATCAGCCAAGTACTGATGATGATGATGACAGTGATCAGTATGACAGTAGAGTTACTTTGAGATCTCATCAAGTAAAAGTTACTGATAATGTCCCACACAATTACATATGTGTCAATCAGATTCCAGATCCAGTAACTGTGGATGAAGCACTATCCAGTCCCGAGGCACAATCATGGAAAACAGCTATGGATGATGAGTACGAGTCTCTGATGACTAATAATACATGGGAACTGACTGATTTGCCCAATGACAAGCGGGCAATACCATGTAAGTGGGTTTTTAAGACTAAAACCAATGAAAAGGGAGAAATAACTAGACACAAAGCACGTTTAGTAATAAAAGGTTGTGCACAGAGGAAAGGCTTGGAATACCAAGAGGTGTATTCTCCAGTTGTAAGACTAACCTCACTCAGATATTTATTTGCACTTGCTGCTAAATATGATTTGGATATCCATCAAATGGATGCAGTTTCAGCCTTCCTTCAAGGAGATATAAAAGAAAATATTTACATGAGCCAACCACCCAATTATCAAGTTGATAACCGAGTATGTTTACTAAAAAAGTCACTGTATGGGCTGAGACAGGCAAGCCGACAGTGGAACATGAAGCTAGATTCTGCTCTGAAAGATCTTGGTCTAAGCAGGTCAAAGCTAGATCCATGTGTCTATTACAGAATAACAAGTGAAAGTGACATACTGTTTATTGGGCTTTATGTTGATGATATTATGTTTTTTAGTAACTGTAAAACCACAAGAGAAAACATTATGAACAAATTGAAGAACACATTCAAAATGAAAATAATTGGTGAGCTAAATTATTGCATTGGTATTCATGTTGAAAGAGACAGACAAAATGGTATCATTTTCCTTGATCAGAAAAAATACATTCTTGAAGTTTTATCTAAATACAGAATGATGGATTGTAAAACAGTGAAAATACCAATAGATGTAAATGAAAAACTACAAACAGAAAACAAAGAAAATTACATAGAAAATGTGAAATATCAAGAAGTTATTGGGTGTTTACTGTATTTGTCTCAAGGGACGAGACCTGATATCAGTTATGTAATAAACAGATTGAGTAAATATAATAATAAACCAGAACTACAGCACTGGAATGCTTTGAAAAGAGTCATGAGATATTTAAAAGGCACCATAGACTATAAATTGTCATATCATAAAAACTCTGATGAAAATATGCCAAGAGGTTTCTGTGACTCTGACTGGGCCAGTTCTGAAGAAGACCGGAGATCATGCACCGGCTACGTTTTTACTTTTCAGGGGGGTTCTATTTCATGGAACTCCAAAAGGCAACCTACAGTTGCTCTGTCCACCACAGAGGCAGAGTACATGTCACTGTCGACATGTGTGCAGGAAGCAATGTGGCTGAAACAATTACATGAAGAATTTTGGCCACTGAAGAATCAACCGATGGAAATTTATTGCGATAATCAAAGCTGCATTAAACTTTCAGGTACTGACTGCTATCATTCCAGAACAAAGCACATTGATGTACGACACCATTATGTGCGCGGCAAGGTGCTCGATGGGGCAATAACTGTAAACTACATACAGACAGAAGAAATGGTGGCTGACATACTAACCAAAGCCACCCCGCACTCCAAGTTGACCTTCTGCTCTGCGAAGATGGGACTATGTCTAAGGGACGATGTTGGAAGAAAGAAGTAGACATGTCAATGTCAACGTTACTCGGAGTGACGTCTTGTCATGTATAATATACCTCTCTCTCTCACTCCACGACCGCTCACAGTTCATGATGTATTTTGTTAAATAATATAATCCACTTGAATCTCTAATTAAAACTACTAGTTTCGTTTATCGGGGTTTTATTTACAACAGTTTTTTGTTTCATAATAAACCATATACGTTTATTATGAAACGTATACGTAACGAATACGTTAACAATGTTTTATAGGTATGTTTGTCCATTTAAAAATAAAATAAAGCCCGTTTGACGCAACTATACTTGAACTGAGTGTGTTTTTGTTATTATAGTTGATAAGCCCTCGTACTTGGGGTAATCTCGATGAAATTAAATAATTCTCCAAAATTAAGAAGTCGAGTCCCGCCAAAATCGAAATATTTTGAGATTTTTCTTTTCTCTGAGTGTTTGTGTTCCAAATCAGAGGATCGGTTATTATTATACCTAAAGAAATCGTGAGGACGACGACTTTTTTTGCTTTGCAAATTATTTGGTTCATATGAATATTTGTAAGTTTGTTTGTAGGTGATCTCCGATCCTACATATCAAAATTCTTACAATCATTTCTATAAACCGTGTTTGACTTTGCTTTATTCATCAACTACGTGTGTGAAGCCAGGGGCAACAACTAGCCAACATCAAATTAATGTTTTCATTGAATATGTTAACATGAAAGCAATCCGCTGTATAATGGAATAAACTACTATGGTAGCGCAATCAAAACAAAGTCAAACAACTACCGGCCCAATCTCATGACACGATGAAAACCGTGAAGAAATTTCATTAATTCCATCACCCGCGGACAAACTACAATGCAATCGTACAGAGGCCCTCACTACACGATAGAGACGGCAGATTTGCAATACTTTACAAGCAACATAGAATACTTGGACATCTAAAAATCATTTCTGTGACAGAAATTCTGTGAGACAAATTTGATCAGATAAATCAGTTTTAAAAAACCTTTTACTACATTATTTTACAAACTTTGTGTGTGGTTTTTAGATATAGCACAATTTAATATAGTTAATATGAAGCAAAACAAAAGATAGAGTACGCAAAATGAGAATAGTAAACCTATTGCCACGATTCCGTAAGAATTTCCCAAAATCATTTCATACTGCAGCTCGACCAAAGGATACCTTGAAAATTTCACGTCCTGGGTATCTTCTCCGTGCGTCCATCGCCATCTCTCCCTGTTGGTGGTCATTCTGGAGTATTCATGCAGGGGGATTCCTACAGCAGATTTTATTTGGTCGGTCCACCTCATAGGCGATCTGCCCTAACTAACCGTTCAATGGAGTCATTGTTTCGCTTCGATACGTGCCCGAAAATCTTCGAAATTCGAGATCGCACGTTTGTAGATAGACGGTCTTTCACACCGAGATAACACTTAAGTCATATAAAACGGTTTATTTTGGTATTTGATATAATTATGTTCCTATAAATCTCTGTCTACTTTCATGGTTAATGACACCGTGCGAAATGTCTAGTGTTATTTCATGATCGTCATCAGCCTATATTAGTCCACTGCGGGACATAGACCTCCCCTAATAAGCACCATAGCACCCTATCTTCAGCTTCCCGCATCCAGCACCTGCCTGCAGTCTTTCGCAGGTCGTCATCCCACCTGGCCGGAGGGCGTCCTACACTACGTTTACCGAGTCGCGGTCTCCTAGCGTTATTTATTTATATGAACTAAATAAGCACCATATCCATTTAGTTTCTTCCCTCTCTGTCCCTCAGGCGGCCCAGTACCATACTGCCCCTTGATTAAATAAACCTTCGTTCAACATCAGCCGCTGGGAAGTGTCAGGTATAGCACAGATTCCAATCCTTGTCATTTCAACAACGATTGCAATCTCAGAATAATAACCAATATAGCTTTAATAAAGCTATTTCTTGCAATGCGATTTGTAATTATTCTGTTTTGCTGTGGAAAGATTTCGCTCTAGCTTTATGAAAGTGAAATAGTGACAATATATCTTACGTAACTAGGTATTTAAGTCTAGCTAACTAGAATAATTGTAGTAACTAAGTAGTAAAGTACATGTACTATCTAAATTGTCCACGAGAGCTACTGCAGACAAACTGTTTCACAGTTTGGCAGAAATTATATAAGGAAATGTACTTTAAGTTGATAATAAATAAATAAAAAACAAAAATACGTAGACATCTACTTGTTATCTTTGTTTTTTTATTTGGAGAGATTGTTAATTGATTTTCAATTGTAGCATTCATTATCAAATAAAATGTTCTTTATTTCCACAAAGACTTAAATACTTAAAACTAAACGATGAATTAATAATCGAGAGTCCGACTACACTAAGATTTTTGTTATTGTAGTGGTTACCCTGCGGGTTACCTCGTACTCTGGCTATCTCTAAGAAATGAAATAAGAGCCGGTGGGCGCGGGTTTGAGTCCCGCTGAAATAGATTTTTTTTTGGGAACTATTCAGTTTCCGACTATACTTTCCATCAGCCCGCTCTTTTTACTTGGTGGTGAGCTCCTTAGAAACCGAGTGTGTAATAACCAATATAGTGTGTTTTGTTTTCTTCGCAAAATGAACGTAAATTTTTGGAAATTAGGTGTCGCGTAAAATGAATCGCTTTGTACAAAAGTCACATTTGTGCAACACGGTGAGTTGTAATTTCTGTAATATGCATTATACGCAATCTCGATTATTATTCTTAGTCGCTTCTTTACTTGTCTACATACCGAAGCGACAAACGTCAAAAGTACCACTTTATTTCCGTGTCAGTGCTTTATTTTAAGAATTTGACCTTTTCTACATTTTACATTTTTACATTTTTGTACATTTTTGTACATTTTTGTATTTATGGAAATACAGAATTTTAGATTTAGATTTTTGATTTTTGCAATTCCCAATTTAAAAAGTAAAACGTCATGTTCGAGTCGTGTCGCGCACCGAGGGTTTCGTATTTATTAGACCTTGTTTCTTGCCAAATTTCATGATTTTAGGTCAACGGGAAGTATCCTATAGGTTTTGTGTGCAATGTGATTTTATAGGAAATTAAAAAAAAAATTGGGCTGTATCTTTTGATTGCGTTGGCTTAGAAGTTTGATTTACATCACGGCTCGAAGAAGTTACGGTATTTGATATTAATTTCAACTCAATACTTTCACGCGTTACTGGGAAATGAGGGTTGACAAACGGACAGACGGACAACAAACTGATCCTGTAAGGGTTCTTTATATCTGTCAGTGTCCATGAATGTCAACAGAATATTCCAAAATACAAGTCCCTTTACATCTAAATACCACATGTACAAACAAGCACTGACCGCACATTGAAACGTTCATACATTCAGTTGTTCCGCCGGGGCTCATATTTCAACATACATCGTTTGTTGTCAAAACGTCCTGCTTGCGGCCGCGCGGGCCATCCTTCATATCTGGGCCCATTCAAGTCAGACGCACTACGACAAAGTGACAGAGTAATCAGAAGCACAACTTCAAAATAAGTCGCATTGCAAAAATGATTTTCAATGGAGTCTACTTACCAAAGCCCGATACAGCCTGGTGTGGGTTGGTGTGGTTTGAGTGTACCCATTTTTTTAGGCTTATCAACTTGTCGCTGGACCACTGACTTTAGTGTGTATACACTAAATAAGATACACTTTCATAATATTTAGAGGAGTGCCGAATGAGACAGCAATAACTGAATTTCATTATTTATTTTTACGATTTTTGGAAAACTTACAGCTAAGGTTTATAGAAATGAGAACAAAACATAAAACACGCCTGGATAGACGAGTGCATGATTTTTGATGGCTAAATACAAGTTTCCGCAGATAGGTAAACTTAAAATAGCATGACACATTTTTATTTCAATAATGTAATAAAATAACCTAAAACTGAAAGTATATTTTATTTCATTTCTTAGAGATACCAGAGGGCAAGGTAAGCACTACATTAATAAAAACCTTAGATTTTGTCAGTACAGTCTGTACTACTAAAAATCGCTTAAAAATCGCTTGTAGTTGCACTACTGTGAACCTCACATACTATGCCCCATCCCGACGAATCTTAGATTTATACTCCGACGATATGGCGGCTTCTGTTCGTATCGACGAGTTCTCACCACACCGCAGTCAATCCTTTGAATTTATTAGCGTGTGATTCAATTGACTTATGTAAGTCCTCTTTACTGGTACCGAGCATTGTTTTGCTGATTTATCTTTACTGTGCGCTGTTTCGGTGCTTTGAGCTGATTGGTGACGGATTTTATCATTTTTCTCTTTTATTTTGCACCTTGTCGCTGAATCGTAAGAATTATCGAAAATCAACGATGTCCTAAATCACAGTATATTTAGACTAAGATAGGCAAATAACATTGTATTACATTTTAAGTATTATACATACTTACAAGTGGTTTATTTTTTAGGTCCAGCGAATGTAATTTCTTTTATGTGAAATCTATTAGATATATATCATCATCATCATCAGCCTATATTAGTCCACAGCTGGACATAGGCCTCCCCTAATGAGCGCCATAGCGCCCTGTCTTCAGCTTGCCGCATCCAGCATCTACCAGCAGTCTTTCGCAAATCGTCATCCCACCTGGTCGGAGGGCGTACTACACGTACTACGTTTGCCGAGTCGCAGTCTCCACTCAAGAACACATTTACCCCAGCGGGTATCGGTTCTTCTCGTAATATGACCAGCCCACTGCCACTTCAGCTTGCTAATCCTTTGAGCTATGTCGACAACCTTGGTTCTCTGTCGGATGTATTCGTTGCGAATCCTACCCTTCAGAGAAACTCCGAGCATAGCTATCTCCAAAATCTATTCATTAAATATATATGGTCCTCATGATCAAGTCATATTTACATATGGTATATCTTTTTTAATATTGTGTTATAGCGGACGTGTAAGTACCAAACCTCTAAAATATTTTTTCCGCTTATTGAAATCGATTCCGGAGACGCATTAAGAGGTATCAAATATAAATTAAAATCTGTTGGGAGCTCAGCCAAGGCGTGGTTAATAGATAATAGATATCCCACTCCTACTATGTGTTGGAGATTAACTTACATCACCACGTAACAGGACTCACCAAGTAACGAAAACGTAGCGGGAGCGATACGGATTGAATATTATATTTTTGTTTACTTGACTATGTTACACATTCCTTCCGTATCAATCTGAGTGCACTTAGCACAATAATTATCGGTAACTAAACTGTGATTTTTTTTGTCCTCAGAACAATATGTGATGACTATACCTAACTCTTTACGTCATAATGGTGCGTGGTTGCGTACATTTCGATATCAAGTTTAAAATGTAATGTCGACTGAAACAAATGAATGTTTACCTACAAATAAAGCAAAAGTTTCAAGTTCAAAACAATTAATACGGTTAAAATAAACAATGTTTTATTCTTTTTACGTATATACAATTGCGTACATTTTGTTTTTTGATAAATCGTATATGTAGTAAATGCAAAATGAATATACAATAAAACTTTTTAAATATAAAATCATTGTTAGTAGTAGTTTTGTTTGCCAATCTACATTGTATAACCCTCCCCTGTCGGTAGTCGGGTAAAAATAACGAAATAGGTACTATTGTAGTTTCTAGCTAGAACGTGACGATATCGTTACAAGCTACTGTAACGTTATCGTCACGTTGCTTGTTAAACAAACATTTCTACGACTTCTTCTTTTATCACTACATGAATTACGACACATGTTAGATTTTATTAAGTCATAATTTCTGGTCGGAACGTCGCTTTATGTTATTTTATTTGAAGTTCCTACATTTTAATTACTTATTGAATACGTCCAACGGCGCCTCCATCTTCACCTTCGAGGAACAAAATATGAAATTCTTTAGTCAATTTATTTTTAATTATTAAATAACTGTACATGTTTGAGATGTCATAAAGTTGTATCATAGTTTGTTATCTCATCTAACCTTACTGCTTACTACTTATTTTCTAAAAGAATCTTAAAATATATCTTGTATCGTCTTTTATTTATTCAGTGCGCTTGAGGCTCTCCTTACATCGAGAGCTATTATCAAACGCGGTGTAAATTAAATTCCCATAAAAGCTCGACACATTATAAGCTTTCGATACGTGTAATGATTTATTTGGTATTAAATGAATGCATAATAAAACTGTACTTTAACGACAATCGGGACATAAATTGGTACGCGGCGCTGTAAAGTTACTACACTGTAGTTGATAAATGCTGGTTTTTTTAGACAAATAGCTGATATTCCTTTACAAATAGCGAGTCGGTTTGTTGGGGACAGAGAAATGTTACCGTTCGTAATGAATATTTAAGGCTTTGCGGCAAAAATTGCTGAATACAATCGTGGATAAACTAATGGTTTACGTATGGTTTTTATTAAATTATGTCACGGGCGGAATTTCTAAGGATTTATGAACGTTTATTTCTGTTCTTATTATAATAGTTTTGATTTTTGCAGGGGTTTGTTTGCAATCATTTATTTTAAAGCACCGCTTTTGTTTCTTTTATCTAGATAGTCTACCGATCTAGTCTATTAAGTAAGGTGATGTTTTTTGAAAGATAACCGGACAATTTGTAGTTTCGTCAAGTAACTTTGACGTATAATGTATATTGTATAGAAAAATTGAGAGTCATAAGGTGAATCACAACATTCCCGCAACAAGAATAAAATTGACCAAGACCGCTTTAGCAAGAATTTAACGAAAAAAAAGCAGAAACGTCAGTCACCGTTTAATTGTCCGATTGCCTATTTCTTCAAAAAGGCTATCGAATATTATTTATGCTTGACTTATGCTAACGTTTATTTACGTCTGAGAAATCAGACATGCAAAGGTTACTTTTATATACAAAAATACGAAGCAGTTGTTCAATCAAAAGACCTTAAAACTCCTCAATATAGAATTATCTTGATTTATTCCTCAAAAGGGCTAAGAACAAGCATGCAAAGGTAAATTATTCAGAGATCAAAATGTTCAAAATGTTTGCTTTCTCGAGGGAGACTCGGAATGAAAAACAGATTAAATCTCATTCAATCAAAACGTGATGTGGAATCGAACATATCTGAATAAGCAGATTAGAGTCAACTTTGTGACTTATAAAATGGTCCTTCTTTTCTGCTCGATTAAGACATTATATTGATTTTACTCATGACATAACTATTGTTGTATGTACTAGTAAAAAAGTTTGGTAAGATCTTTATAGTTTCAATTTTTTTTGTTGGATTCTTCAATCAACGATTTGATTCAAAATAGCAACTAAATCTTTTCATTTGTTTTTCACGATGGTCTTCTTTTGTTAACAATGAAAACTATATGCTAAGGTTTTTTTCTTGAAAAGTTATTGCTAAAGCTCACGACAGTCACGACAGACGTTGACTTTTTGCTGAAAAATTCAATTTTCACATATTTTGAAATAAAACATAGTCATATTAAAATGATGACTTATGTTTTTGACGTTCACATTCAATTGTATTCCTTAGATAGAGAATATTTCACTAACGAGCGCCACATGCAGCTTAGGCCTGACTCCCACAATACCAGCATTTCGGTTTAGCAACCCGTTCACGTTATCATATCAAGAACTTGCAAGTGCTAAATAATATTTTTACCCGACTACCAGCAGCGGAGGGTTATGAGATTAGCAACCTATGTTTGTATGTTTGTTTAAATTACGTAATCTGAACACATAATGATTAATACTATTTAACGGGTATTTATCGCGTTTTTTTCCTGCGTTTCGAAACTGTCGTGGTCACGGGATTGCAAGTACTGTCAGAACTACAGTTTCGTATTACACATTGTTGAAGGTATTTTGGAAGGCCCAGGGTCAAGGCTAGGGGCTTCAGATTGAAATCAATTGTGTCTAACGACTCTTGCACGGTGGAATTTTAAGGTTTTCTCTCGATTTATCGGTATCAATCATGCTTTGTGTTTATTATTTTTATTTAAAGTCTCTAAAGATTCCATAAGCCTAATCTCGATTTCATTTCCGGCAATTATCAATAGCATTGCCATCCAATGTGAATCAACCAGATTTCGGGGCACTATCCTTACTTTTCAGTTCCTTCTTCTGAGAAATAAATCAGTATCCATCTGTAATACCAGCCTAAGGAATATGTCAATCTATTATTGCCTCTCAGGAGGTGACTTGAGGTGAGCTTCTTCACACATTAATAAGGTATTTTGACTTTATGATCGCTTAGCATCGCCCATAAATACTGGACACATCAATATTGTATGACGAGATTAATGCCCATGTTCGGCTGCCCATTAGGCTGGTATAATCCTATTGTGTTTTTTACTCACCTGTGAGGCTTTTGACTTCGGCCATTGCCGACGGATTAATGATTGAAAAGTGATGAATTTATTTATTATTTTACTGGACTTTGAGAGGTAATGTATCATTCTCAATTACTAGCAGGATTTTGTAAAAAGTTGAGTTTTGGATTCAATTATTACGGTTTTCGTTTCAATTCTTTTCTCTAGCTCTAAATTTATGGGATGGGAATTAAAACGCACTTTATTTCTAAGTAAATACATCAATAATGCTGGACAATTCCCACAGCATTATCTAGCCCCAAGCACTCAGCCTCTAAGCAGAGCTTGTGTTGTGGGTACAAGATAACTGTCATAAATAATACAATACATTCCACAAATAAACATTTTTTACGATGCATAGAAAACGACCAGAACACTAGGAACACATATTTGCAGATCGTACAAATATTCGTCCCGAGGTGGCAATGGAACCCGTAACCTCCTGCGTCGCAGGACCTTCACCCACCGCACCACAGAGGTCGTCAAACGAGGAGTACCTAAACATAATGTATTTTGTTTGTAGTAAGTTTATTAACAAAAGTATTTAAAAATCTCCAGTGGGAGTTCAACTAAATAAATAGAAGTAGTATTATTATTAGCAATTATTTGGGTTTTAAACATTTGATATTTCTACATGTCCTGTACGGTCACATGGAAATAAAAAATATTGACATTGACTCTCTGGTTTTTGGCAATTTCTGGTATTACCTGGTATTACTTAATACCGGTCGACGTCGATATTATCAGTTATTACCGACGCATCTACATAATGACGGCCAATGAGGTCTTTGGTCCTTATTAATAATTTCGTATTCCTTTTCATTATAGAATTTTTGGTATCCTTTTCTTCGTTTTACCAAGAGGCTGTGCTAACGACAGAGATTGAAAACACTTTGACAGAATAATTTTATACGAAATTCTTAGAAATTTTTTTCATTTCAAATATCATTATCATAAAATGTTATAAATGTATTTCGCTCGAAGAAAATACAAACATAACATTCTTTCAATCATTGTTGCTTTTATGATGTTTGAAGGCAGAAGTACACTGAGAGCTGGAAAAAAAAGTAATAATTTTTTTAATAAAAAGGTATTTTTTTATGTTTGTGATTTTGAATTGAGTGTCTTCGAAAAAAAATGTTTTGAAAATTATTTAATTTACTTGGCTATACCACAGATGAAATTTTGTTACTTCGTAAACTATAGTATCTATTAATTCCTCGTTAGCGAAACCGGGAGTATAAGCTAGTCCTGATAATAATATATATCACAAGACAAGTACAAAGTATACCTCAAGGTATACCTACCTAAATATACCGTTGGCTATTATGCATTTTTATAAGCACAGCACAATGTTCCTATAGGTTATCAAGAGCGAAAGAAGGCCTATAGGTACCCAGCAATGGGTGATCCCATGATGAATTGATGGTGATGATGATATATTTTTGGGTTTTGGTGTACCATCACCCTAAGCCAACTTCAACCTTATTCTGTGGTTAACACGTGACGACAGCAGCTCGCGGGGCTGTCAGACGCGCAAATGACTGCAATCTTCACACCTCAGAGGCGCTAACTGGTGGCAACCCTGTAATTTGCACAGCCTGGGCCGAGCTGCAACGTGGGCCGAACAGAGCCCGAGGAACAGGCGCTGATTTACTTTAATTTACAAGGAAATATGGAGTAAGGACTGTTATTCACGGTGAGATTGTGCAGAGGCAAGTATGAGGTGTAGTTTTTTTTTTCTTTTAAAAATGCACGAAAACTTTTTGGTTAGAACCTTATTTTGTCCGACAAGGCACAGAATCTTAGTACTGAGTTAAAATAATGGGTTTAAAAGTGGTTCAAAATTTGTAATTTTAAAAACCAATATGACTTATGCAAAACTTTTATGAGTCCGATTCTAATTCCTTGTGTCACAAAATGACATGATTCTCTTAGCATTCAGCTAAGAAAATCATGTCATTTTGCATTCAATTGCATTTTTTTGTCTCTTAGCATTCAACTAAGAGAATCATGTCATTTTGTGCGCGTTAGTGCGCGTTAACGCATTCACTGCCCGACCTCGGCGCTACAACCGGCGGCAGGGGCGCGGTCGGCGGCGGACACGTAACTCTAGGAGTGCGAGTGCGCCGTGGGCCATGAAAGAGAATTGTGTATTAACTTAAAAAAACCTTGAATCAGTTTTTAAATATCTATAAGGGTACTAAGAATCTAGATACCTGTTGAATCAAGTGAGGAACTAATGCCAATATATGTTTAGAGTAGAATAAAAAATGCAACACACAGCAGGATGTCAAATATCTTTCATAACCTATTTCTACCCACAGATGGGTACTTCCTTGCGATCCTTATCTAACATCGAAACAAGTCTAAAACCAAAAAGCGTTCGGGATCGGCAAGAAGACGATAAAAATCTCCAAATTCGAGGCAACTGTGTGTAATACGGGTCAGCTGGCCGGACGCCGAGACAATGGCTGGAAGCTTCCAGAATGATCGATATTCAATTGAAATTAGTGTTGTGCTTCCCGTATTAAGGCAAAGGAATCTACATTTTAGAAAAAAAACCGCAATTGTCAGTTCACAGTTTAATTATTTATTTTAATATGAATGGCGCTGGCAATGGAACACCGATGGTGGTCCAAAAATAATTATATTATGATCTAATTCTGCTTTTAAGAAATGCTTTCGGAGTTATTCTTTAAGGGTTATCCGTAATTCTCATTTTCACTAAAGGATAAATAAAAACATCAACCCACCAGAACACGAAATGTGATTTGGATCGGCTTGCTCAGTCATATTACATCGAGTTTTAGCAATACGACATGTCGTTTGCAGTCACGACGACTGTACTGCTTGGTGTCTAAGAACCATATTTTGTCGTTGGCACTCAATGTCTGCCTTATTCCATCTTCTCCCTTCCACCATAGGACCAGCAGATGCACAGAAAAATACCACCCGTACATCGATAGATAGATAGATAGATAGATAATTCTTTATTGTACCACACAAATACAGAAAACAGTACGGAAATAAAAAGTTACAAGATGAAGTACAAAGGTGGCCTTATCGCTATGAGCGATCTCTTCTAGGCAACCTTGGGATGGACTGGACAAGTTAGAACAAAAAAGACGGTGGCACTTGAAAAAAAGAAATTATAAAATAATTATATAATACTTAATCTACTTAATATCAACATAACATACAAAAAACAATAAACTAATACGAACATGAAAATAATTTGCTAATAATCGATATACCACAGTGTCGAATAAAAAGAAAAAACCTGCTCTACCTTCATAATAAGCACGGCCAAAGAGTGGAATGAGCTTCCAGTGTCTTTTCCCGCCTAAGTACAATCTCGGAGACTTCTAATCCTCCAAATTTCTTTCTGGGAAAGCGTGCTCCATCGCCATATCATCGCTTCAAATGAGATGAAGGCCAAACGCTAGACCATCACCAATAATAATATGTATCTGCTAATCTTCAACTTAGAAACCAACTCTCGTAAAGTAAAAAGTTGAAGGTCCCGTAAACTTAGATAGCATCCCATCCCTACAAGACAATAGCACCCGATCCGCAGCAACCTCGGCTCTTGTAATCTCGCAAATATTTATTGTATGTCAAAACAATATGCCGAAATGAAGGCTGTAGTTACAAATGCGTCTGTTTCGCTCGGAGGGCTCGTTAGTGTGACGTATGAGGCATTGTGGGCATCTTTACCTTACTAGATAGGGATGGGGAGGAATCCCAATCTACTCCGAAACAAATTCTTTTAACGTTCAATTCAAATATTTGTTGTTAAAAGTTTATTGCGAAATTGGAATAATGTTTAATGCTGGGATATTGACGCGTTTAGTTTATGTTAGTTAATAGTCAAAAGCTGGCACATTGCTGTTAATTAGGCAACGTATTAAAAGACAAATTAAAAAGAAGTAAGAGTAGAGAACTCTTTCTCTCCTAGTACTTCTTCTTCTCTGTGGCGCGGTGGGCAAAGCCCGCGGCGGCCAAGGACGTTGCTGGTTCGATTCCTCACCTCGGGACAAATGTTTATACAAACTGCACAATTCACACAGCAATGTGTGATGAATGAATTTGTTTAGGCGCACATTGACTAATACGCATAATGACCAAGGAAAAACGCATCATGAATACGCAAAATGACCAATCGCAAAATGACCAATACGTGAAATGACCAATAGAAATAACATCATGAATACGCAAAATTACTAATCGCAAAATGACCAATACGTGAAATGACCAATAGAAATAACATCATGAATACGCAAAATGACCAATACGTGAAATGACCAATAGAAATAACATCATGAATACGCAAAATTACCAATCGGAAAATGACCAATACGCCAAATGACCATTAAATAAATTTCCCAACCACTTTCCTCTCCTTGTCACAACTCTACCAGCTCCAAAGGAGTAAAACCTCAGTACAATGGAAGGCGGGGCAAGCCCGGGGCTCGAACCCACTACCACTTATATGAATGACAGTTCACACGGAATAGCCGAGAAACAAACACTATCTGTACGAGCATCGCTTCTGCACTGATTTATACAGATTCTATGTTTAATAAAATATACTGATATGGATCAGTTGAGCTACCTGTAGATTGTTTGCAACAGTCTGCAGTTAGCTCAATTGTTTCAATTGTAAATACTAGTTATAATTTAATTCTATTATTTTATAGTATTTTTTTGGTTAATAACGATTGATTTTCTATGTATATTGAAGCATATTATTGATACGTATGTTATAAACTAGCAGCGCCTCGCGATTTCACCCGCGTAGTTCCCGTTCCCGTGGGAATTCCGGGATAAAAATTAGCCTATGTACTATTCCAGACTATAATCTATCTCTGTGCCAAATTTCATCCAGATTCGTTCAGCCATTCTGGCGTGATTGAGTAACAAACATCCATCCATCTATCTATCCATCCATCCAAACTTTGACATTTATAATATTAGTGGGACTAGCCCCTTCCCACGGATTCACACGCCTTTCCTGGGATAAACTGAACGCTTGGATTTCGCGCTCGGTTTTACGTGGTCGAGTATTTCAGTGATAGTATATACCCACTCTCTCTCGCGAAGAACCAACAACCGTTGGGGAAAAACGTGTTCTTGAATAGTGTACAACACCCTCCAACCAGGTAGGATGACGACCTGCGAAAGACTGAAGACAGATGCTGGATGCGTCTAGCTGAAGACAGGGTGCTATGGCGCTCATTACGAAAGGCTTATGTCCAACCGTGGACTAAAATAGAGTGATGATGATGATGATGATATATCCACTCGGATTTTTCTATCGCCGTGGATCGCGTAGGCTTGAACAGATCTTATTAATATGCGGAAAACATTTAAGAGAGGGCAAAATAAGCCTTAGCTCCTTCTCTCATTACAAAGTGGCGATCACTATAAGTATGTGCACATTGTGTTATCTTCGTAAATCCAGTAATTATGCATAGTAATAACGTCTTAATACACCTTAAAATATTTTTACGATATTCTCAAGCCTGTTTGCCCACCAAGCTTGTACCACCTGTGTTAATTGAGTGCAGTAATTCGCGAAAACTTAAAATTTGCTTTTATGACTCTCTACTTTCCAAAGTAGAATCTTTTAAGGTGGGTGCGAACCTCTAAGCTCCCATACAAACGTACTTTCCGATTCATTTGAAAACTACACACTTCATTGCAATAAAATTTTGCATACACAATCGGATAAGAAATGGCAATGTTTGTACCGTTTTAGTTTTTCAAAATACATAATGATCATTGAACGAGAGCGAAAATTCATTTCAATTCAGTTTCAAGCGATTTTATTACTTTCGCTTTCTTAAAATAAAAAAATCGGTTTTGAAAAACTAAAACGGTTCAAACATAGACATTTCTTATCCGATTCTGTATGCAAAATTTCATTAAAATCGGGGACGTAGTTCAAATGAACTGAAAAATACGTTTGTAGGGGCATAGAGATTCGCACCTACCTTAATTAAGTAGCTGGTCGTATTTAATAAATATTGCTGGACCATCCACACAGAATTATCAGATAATGCATAGGTAATGCACAAGCACAAGCTATTTTAGGGCTAGATTCTAGCCCGAAAGTAAGCAGAGCTTGTGCTATGGGTAACTGATAGGTACATTGTGTTATGGGTAACTTGTATTTGTATTTATTTATTTAACTGATTATGTATATGGCTAACTGATATAAGATTACCAGTAGACTCTATGAGAAATGCGAATAAACTTTTTTACAATCTTGAATCTTTTCAAATGCTTACAACTTGAAATCAATGCTGTTTATTTGATTATATTTATTTCCTCCGAGAAATCATGGCGTGTGGAGATTACCGCGGTTCATAATAAAAACATTATTATGCCAACGAAAATATTCCGGTCCTCGTTTTGATAATCGTTAAGCTGATAAAGAGATAATCACAATATCTGCAATTCTGTGTACCGTTGCGCGGCGCGTGTCGGTCGCGAGCTGGGTTGCCAGCTTCGATTTCACAAAATTGCTACATCTAGATTTAATTTTTTACTTTTTCTGTTCTAAGTTTTTTAAGGGACTTTAGTCATTATTATGACTGTTTTAGTATATGTAAAATACAGTGCTGAAATAGTACTACCTCCTTTAAACAACATTTTATGTATCTAAAACTAACCTTAATAATTTTACTGCCGCATCACTTAGTACTTAGGCTGCAGTTAGCTAAACTATTTCAATTGTAAATGCTACCCTTATTTCTTTCATTGCTTTCGTTAAAAAATATATGTTAATAAAACAGCAGTGGCCACCCGGGTCGATATACTGGTCTGCCTTGAGAGTTTTCATAAAGAACTGGATTTAACTAACGCAAGCTAAGCAATCTGAGTTGGATAGTAGTGTACCTTGTTGGGCGGTTATCTCTAACATGAGAAGTGTAAGCCTGTAAACGCGAACCGTACAAATTTGCTTCAAAGCATGGGCACAAGCCAACAATTTTTTTTTCTGATAACCTAATTGAGAAGTTTTATTAAAGGTCCTTTAAAACAGCTTAATAAAACAGCATCTTTGTCTCCACTAAAATACAGCATACATTTTCTTGTTCGAATTCGCGACATTATAACCAACAGCAACAAGTTGGTAACCCTTTCTTAGCCGATGCAGCTTCATTTTTACGACAAAATAATATTCTTTAATTATAATGGAGCGTCGTGAGGTAAAAAGGAGGCGCACGCGACATCTGTATAAAATTTTAATGGAATAATACTTGCACCTGCATGTTGGTCCACTTGGAAATAAATTACAATCTAAAATGAACCCTTTGGTGCTAGCTTTAGAATTCAGGAAACGAACTGTTATGGGTCGAGAAGTACAATTTTCAAATCGTCTTACGTAAAGTGATTGCGAAATTCTGCAACATTTTTGATAAGCTGAGGACAGTAATTAAAGTTCAAGAAAAATACGACATCTGTGGCGCGGTGGGCGAAGGTCCGCCTCCAACACAGGAGGTTGGGGGTTCGATTCCCGCCTCAGGACAAATGTATGTACGATCTGCAGATATTTGATATTTTCCGGGTGTCCTGGTCGTTTTCTATAAATAATAATAAATGTCTATCTATGTATTATATTGTATTATGTATATCAGTTATCGGTACACATAACTCAAGCTCTGCTAAACTTGGGGCTGGATAATAATATGAATTTTCCAGCATTAGGTATTTATTTAAGGTTTTTTTGTTACAGTACTCCGTTAAGTTCAAAATGAGTAGGTTGTACGTACTTATCAGCATAGGAAGGTCTTCAATACAACCAACTACTTAATCTGTGGTACAACGTGAATTCATGTACTTATAGAAATTGACATAGAGCTATTTGTTACAAAATCAACTTTTTTTCATGTTAGCAAGCTCCATTTCACATTAACAACTTCGCTGCCAGCCGATAAATACAGTCTCGTGCTAAAAATTACAAAGATAAAGCGCGTTAGTTTGGGAGTTGGGGCTCGTGACGTCACGTGTCGTCGTGCTAAAAAGTGTCGAACGGCGTGACGTTCGTCATGCGTGTACCTGTGTCCAATATCTTCTGATAATCAAACTGATGGACTAATTTGTCTTTTTTTAAACCTAGCGTATTTATTTACCATTTTTATTTTCAATACAGTAAATTCTATAAACATAACTAATTTACCACATGTTCTTTAAACCAACTATTCCTACACTAGTACATCTGGTTTCAAGTGTACATTGAAATTAAGTTAAACTAAAAAAAAACATAATAAAACACTGTTTTTACCGGATTGATCGCGTATATTTTATATTTTGTTTATAACCTGACGTAAAGACAAATGTCACCTCAGTCTGCCTGTGACCATGGAAGCTGAAAAGCCTCCGAAACGTCAGGTTATAAACAAAATATAAAATATACGCGATCAATCCGGTAAAAACAGTGTTTTATTATGAGTTCTCGCGAAAATAACCTTAGAATATACTAAAAAAACACCTGATATTTAAATACTATTTCTACAAAGTTATTAAAGCCGAAAGATGACTAATGTTGTTCAGAATATTGCCTCATATTATAAAGATTCGTTAGTTTTACAAATTTCCTTACAAAAGATCTCAACGCGCTTCTCGTTGCGGGTACTTTTGCTGAAGGCGTTACATTCTAGTTAGAATCATTAGAATCATTTATTCATTTGTTACATGTTGTGTGCAAGGATCTTATGACAATTTCTAGTATCAAACATGTACCCCGTTGGGGCGCTACAAAATAACTTAAAACTAGGTAGATATATCTAATTCAAAGAGTTCAAAGAGTTAACTTAAATAAGTTATACTAGGTATAGTATATACTTACCATAGTATTTATAATGTGTCTTAATTATCATGTATTACAATTTACAAAAAGGCACAAAGATACATTATTAGGCTTTGTAAGTAGTAAATTATAGTTTAGAGGTGGAAGAAATTTTCATTTAGTTTAAGTCCCCTGCTGATAATTCTCTTTCTAAATTCGATGTACGTTATAAAGAGCCCCCAAATATCTGTCGCTTACTTCAGCCTACAAGTAAAGTAATTTCCAATTCTGTCAACTACTCCTCTGTAGGTATTATAACCGCTTCGGGGTCCATTCTAGTTACCGTCACTTTGTATAAATTACATAAAAATAAGCACAACAGACAGGGATAGATATATACAGTTCGGTAGTCGCGAGAAAGTGATGGATGAGGTTGTGGGCAGGTGTCAAGGCACATCTGCCGGGCTGGTAGGCACGTGGGTCAAACTACCCTACGACGGAAAAAGTGGAGAAACCGACTAATTAACGGATTTACATATACGTTTTAGATATCCTTTGTTGGGAGTTGACGTTTTTGGATCAGACTCCTAATGAATCAAAACAATGAACGAATGAATGAAAACAATGGATTCGGTTATCAGTCTGCGTCTGTTTCCCGGTACAGCGCAATCTCGGAGTCTTCAAATCCAGAGATGATTTGAAGTTCCTAGTTCCTTCTGAGAAAGTATGCTCCATCTTAGGCTATATATAGTGAGACGGTGGCGAAACGCGTTACCATTTACAAAAAAAAAAAAAAAAAACTGTAAAAAAACAAGAAAAAATCTGATTTTTTTCCCTCTAAAAAATGCGCGATGTGGTTTTCTTATTTCATTCAATGAACTCGATAATAGGCTTTTCGATTTTTTCGATTCTGGGCTTGTTTGGTTCTGAAAAAATAAAAGATGTTTTTCCTTGTACCTTAATATTGTAAATAGCTAGTGCCCTGGCTTCGCACGTGCTTTTCAGGGTCAAAAGAGTAACCTATGTCCTTCCTCGGGATAGCGTTTACCCCTATCAAAATTTAATTAGGATCCGTTCAGCTGTTTACCCGTGAAAAGGTTACAAACGGACACAAATAACTATTTTCGCTTTTGTATGTATTATGTATGGAAGTACGGATTTAACCGAATTTTGGTCATGACGGCCGGGCTCAACGGAGACTTGACGTGTCCAAGAGTCCTGTAAAGGTCTTAAGGAAATAAACCACTTCGATGTTTGATGTTTGTTTGAAAACCTAAAACGCGGAAACACACTAATATTATAAATGCGAAAGTTTGGATTCATTAAACAAAATGAATAGATGGATGGATGTTTGTTACTTCTTCACACCAAAACTACTGAATAGATCGGGCTGAAATTTCATACATTTAATTCTAGGCCTGAAATAAAACAGGCTTCTTTTCATCCCATAAATCAGTTCCCATGGGATAATAACCTAAAAACGTTTCCTAAGCAACACGTGCAAAGCTGCGGGCAGAATCTAGTATATTATAGTCATCATCATCATCATCAAAAGTCAATAACTTTATTTCTTTAGGCTTACAAAATAAGCACTTAGAGAAGTCAAATTTTATATTATACATGAACAGCTTAATAAATAGTTATTATTATCAAATAAGAAACAAAATGTTATTGATTTTGTTCGCTTCAATTTTTTGTCCATCAGCCTATAGTAGTCCGCTGCTGGACATAGGGCTCCCCTAATGAGTGCCATCGCGCCCTGTTTTCAGCTTGCCGCATCTAGCATCTACCAACAGTCTTTCGCAAATCGTCATCCCACCTGGTCGAAGGGCGTCGTACACTACGTTTGCCGAGTCGCAGTCTCCATACAGGTACATTTATTAGTGCACTAGTGAAAAAATTACAACGACGAATGTATAGCCATATATCAGCAGTGATATTAAAAAAAACGGTAAGTAGATATCTACTGAGATGTTTATTGGCTTATAAATAGGTAGTATAAACGCCAAACCCACACAAATAAATTAAATTAATTATATGTTTCCCACCCATAGCTTCCAGTTTCAACATAAATAATAATTTATTATCATTAAAATTAGTTTTGTATGTATTGCCCGGGGTGTAAACAATAAATATATTGGCACTTTAAGCAGTTAAGGTATAAAGCTTTTGGTGGGAAAGCTAAAGGACTACCAACCTATCATTTTTGTACTCAAGTTTTTTTAAGTTTTGTTGTATTGGCAATAGTAACCAATTAAATTCGAATTATAGTCAAACAAGGTCGGCTCCCAGGGAGATTTAATTCGACTTATATCTTTTTCGCCATCCCTAGGTTGCTTGGAAGAAATCGCTGTGAGCGATGAGGCCGTCTGATTGTACTAATAATGTGTTAAATTTGAATGTACGGTTTTATTTTTGTTATGTTTTAAGTGTAATAAAACTAATAAAGTAATTCATGAAAGTATTCATTCATGAATTCTTACCAACCATAGTGTTTATTATAAATTCTACATAATGTTACCAACACATAAACGTTTGATAGCAAACTCTTTGCTAATTTTTTTTTTTTTTGTTTTCTTTCACACAGTAATATCTGGAATTATTACAGATGTGCGACACCGAATGTGCGATGTACGCTAGTGCGACATTTCTATTGACCGACAAAGCATTTCTGCGATGTTGAATTGTAGCTCCAAAATAGCAGAGCTGTGTTTTTATTTATTGATAACTTTGTACCGGGGTGGGAATAGAACCCATGTTTAATATAAGGTGGACAATGGACATTCGGTTTCATTCGGCAAAAGTGTTGCAGTAAGCCGAATGAGTTAACGAGCTAAAAACTAATGACTTGATGACGTAACATTGTACTTTCATGTTCATACTTAGTTACTTTTAATTAATATGGATCTTGTGTTTCAATACAGTAAACAATCTACAGGTAGCTCAACTGATCCATATCAATGCCAGTCGGAAGCGTGCCCAAGACGCTGGCTGTAATGCCCCGCTGTATGGCAATGCTGATGCGCTGTGCCAGCTCACCAGCTCTCGGGTCACGCGTCGCTTCGACCAGACGCTCAAATAATTAGGCTCTGTCGAGACCTGCATATTTGCGCCTCTTGAGATCTTCGGCCAAATCTGGCACGGTCTGCCGTAAGCTCAATTGTTTCAATTGTAAATACAAGTTTTAAATTAATCCTATTAATTGATAGTAAATTTCTTCTCACTAATATTATAAACGTGAAAGTTTAGATGCATGGATGGATAGATAGATGGATGGATGTTTGTTCCTTTATCACGCCAGAACGGCAAAACGGATCTGGATGAAATTTGGCACAGAGATAGATTATAGTCTGGAATAGGACATAGGCTACTTTTTATCCCGAAATTCCTACGGGAACGGGAACTACGCGGGTGAAACCGCGAGGCGCTGCTAGTTGTTAATAAAGATAAAACTCTCAATAAAGAAATATTATTGTTATATTTATTGTTTCTTACATCATTTTTTTCTTGTCTTTTTTGTTGTACTTTGAGTACACAAATAACCCTAAATAAATGATTTTAAAAAATGTACTTCTACTATCTTGCAGACTGAAGATCTCGTTAAATGTCGGCAGTAAACGAGCGATTTTTGTACGTTTTATAAATACTTGAACCAAATGGAATCGACTTCAAAGAAATTAGATGTTATCTGTTGAAATAATATCATCGCGTCTCGATCATTGGCAGTTATAACTGGATGTAACTGATTTTATTACATTCAATGATTAAGGGTTATTAATTGCTTATTTTCAGGGTTCCGTGGCAAAAAGGTGCCAACGGGACCCTGTTAGTTTTAACCTACAGTCACTATCTGTAATGTATGTCTGTCCATAAGTCTCTCCGTCATAGGCATTACTCTCTGTATCTTAATACTAGTTTCAGCCCGCGGCTTCGCATGCTTTGTTTAAGGTTATTTCTATCCCATAGGAACTGATTCATGGGATAAAAAGTAGTCCTTGTTTTATCCCAGGCCTAGGCCTGGGTACAGATAGTTCTAGAACTATCTGTATGCAAAAAAAAACACTCTTTTTAAGTTATTTTTCATTTTGGAAGAGATCGTCTTCTGTAGTTTTGGCATGTAGAGTAACAAACGTTCATCCAAACATCCGAACATTCAAACTTTCCAATTTCTAATATTAATGTGATAGTGAATGTAATTTTGTTACCTACAGTTTTTCACCAAATCAGGTTTCCATGGCCACCACAACACACACCACATCAATATACATCATATTAATGATTTCATTTTAATAATAGAGACCCGATCCTGATAATTAAAATTGTGATTTATTTGTATTTCATTGTATGGCTATTGGTAGCTAGCTATATTAAATAGCGCATCATAAGTAAACTTATCATTTTAATACATTTCAAAACTGAAACCAGCTACATTGGGAATGGATCGCAATGAAAAATTCATACGATTCATCGCAAAAAATCCAGTAATTGAGGTCGTTTAATTGTCTTAGTGTAGATCACCGTAATTGACAAATGAACTGTAAATCTTACGTAATAAGGTGGCTATTGTTCTGTCACAAACTGAAGATAAAAGGAACTTTACGATTAAGGTTAAAATATAATTAAATTTAATCAGTTATTTTATATTAGCAAAACGTTTTTCAATTAAGGAAAATTCGTAATATAGATTTTAGCCGTGCCGTTTTGCCTGAACAAATTTTCATAGCAACAATGCAACGTTACTAAAGGTTTTATGTAGGGGTCTTGGACGAAGTACATAAATATCACTATGATGGCCTTAGATTACGTTATTATGAGCTAAATGAAATCAGACATTTTTTTATTTCATAAAAATTAATTGTTTAGGTATTCGAAAACACGTGGGCAAAACCGCATACAGCAAAAAGCTAGTTGGCAAAAAATTATTCCAAAATTTTGACCTTTAGCCTACCACAGTGCAAAGAAATTTATTTTTAATCAGCAAGAATCCTTTCGTAGAAATCGCAAAAATTATTGGTGGACGAATAAGCTATTTCACCGACTTTACCTTTTCTAGACGGTGGCGCTAGAGTCGATTATTTATTAAGTCCAAAGAGTATTTATTAGCTTTAGTTCCAATTATTCCCACCAGTACAAAGAATTTGTGTGGTCACTTGGAGACAGGTTTCCATAGCAGGAATACAGGCATTGAATGGCTGTCAAACTAGTGTAGGAAATTACCATTAAACTTTGGGTTTAACAGAAAAACTGTTTGACTATTTCATGTGGGATTCCATATTTTACAAACGTTTACTGTATCTTTGGGGGGTCTGATTATTAACGAGGCTAAATGAGCTCCTTAAATAATTACAACCATCTCTGTGATAACTGTGGGTGATGCATACTCGGTCTTGAGTCACATTATGGTATCTGGCACAAAAAGGTAAAATAATGCACATGACTTCAAAAAAGATGATTATTTTTATGTGTATTTTATTGTTTATTTTTATTTATTTTTTAACGTGGCAATGCGCTGCCAGCATTCTGGACACTCTGCCTTCTAGGTCCACCAGAAGGCAGATATTTCTCTTGTCTGTTTGAACTGTTACTAGTTTTTTTGCATTGGCATTTCTTGCGTGTGGTTGCAGCAACTATTTGCAAAGGAGCTCATGTGAACTCAATTATAGAAAAAATTGCTTCCTAGTTCCCTTTATCCAAACTTAAAACGTTTTAAAACGGAGGTCAGGTAAACTATTATATTTATTTTCTCTTGCAAAAGATAATTGTTTACAATTTTTTGGCTTTTGTTAAATTTAAAGCTAGTTATCATGTTTTGCAAGTGACTGGTGCCCGTGAGAGGTTCGAAAACCTTTGGTACGGATCACCAGAATAACTAGAAACAAGTCTTTAGTAGGGGCAGTAGCATAAACACTGCATGGTATTTCGGACCTTGGTATTTCGACTGCTGCACTGACTTCTTCTCCTCGGCGCAAAAGATCCCCCTATCTAATGAGTTCTAACGTAATTACCTACTTAGAACTCAGTAGATTTACTACAATTTTTTTATTGAGTAATGGCATCGTTAGCAGGCCTCATTGCAACATTATAAATACGGCACTTGCAAGAGTTCCAAGTTTTATATTTCACAATGAATTTAATTCTAATTGGCGCAGTCACACGAGGCATCAGAAATGACGTTTGAGATGATGATGGGAGGTTTGACAGCTGCTGAAGGTTATGCATGACTTCGATAACGTTCTAGACTTTTTTTTATCATGATTAGACCTTCGTTTGATTACTATCTCACCAGTAATGCGCTGATGTGGCCGACGATGTATCACGAGGGTCTGAAAGACACATCTTACCTTGGTTTTGAAGAACTCTTTGGTCCGGAAAGGTTTTCGTTCAGTTGAACTTCTCACTTTCTCCTTTAGTTAAGATATTGCCGTCTACAAAACCGGTGCTGGCAAAATAAATAAGTTCGCAATCGTGAAACAGTAGGCAATAAATATTAGTTTTATAAATTAAATTAACACGAACAGTAAAAACAGCGGTAGTTGTGATAAATTTTAAAAGTTTTTTTTTAAACAGGCACCTCGTCTCCGCCTTTCGTTTATGATTAAAATATAATTAATAGCTGCCATAAATGTGCAATTAAATTCGAAAGAACTTCGAAAGAATCTCGTGTTACATCAATACTATATGAAAGGAACCTGACATGAACCACAAAAATCCTATACACCATATCCTAACTCGATTTACATTTTATCTTTTTTTTTTGTTTCAAAGGGCTCTTTTTGATTTTATTGCATTAGCCATAGAAGGTTACTATTTCAAATCATCATCATCATCAGCCTGTGTTAGTCAACTCCTGTATTTATCTTAGATCTCCCCTAATAAGCGCCATAGCGCCCTGTCTTCAGCTTGACGCATTCAACATCTGCTTGCAGTCTTTCGCAGGTCGTCATCCCACCTCGCCGGAGGGCGTTCTACACTACGTATACCGAGTCATGGTCTCCACTCAATAACACGTTTACCCCAACGGTTGTTGGTTCTTCACGAGATATGGCCGGCCCACTGCCACTTCAGCTTGCTAATGCTTAGAGCTATGTCGATAGCTACAACAACTAATATTTTTAAATACTTATAGCAAATCTAACAAAAAAATTACCCATAACAAAGGCAAAGTCTCAGAATGCGATGGCGCTATTGATTCTGTTAATTGGAAGCAAGATCTGTCGTAAAGAATATTAATTAAGAACTTTTGTAAGCCATTCATAAAACGCGACATGCTTGACGGAGTCCACTGATTGATGCTATCATCAGGAGACGCGAATCTGAATTTCAAATCGATTTTTACAAATCTTGATTGTAAAAATCCATTGGTGCGGCGGCAGATTTGGCCGAAGATCTCAAGAGGCGCAAATATGCAGGTCTCGACAGAGCCTACGCATTTGCTCCCCTTGAAGTAGAGACACAAGGTCCGTGGGATACCGAGGCTCTCCCGGCTTTTAAAAAATTATCTGAGCGTCTGGTCGAAGTGACGCGTGACCCGAGAGCTGGTGAGTATCTGGCGCAGTGCATCAGCATTGCCATACAGCGAGGTAATACAGCCAGCGTCTTGGGCACCCCTTCCGAATGGTATTGATATGGAAAAGTTTGCAACAGTCTGCAGTTAACTGAGTTGTTTGAGTTGTAAATACTAGTTGTAGTATTACATATTAGTTTTAATAATAATAATAAAAAGTACCGTAAGTCTATAAGAGTTGAACAACGGACGTTGCATGCTATATTTGTAGATAATGTATTTTTTCAGCGATTTTATACCTTGTGGGTATAAAATCGAGTAGTAACTCAAGGTTTCTTTTTCACGCGTCATCACATTGGATATCTATAACTCGTAGCTTCTTAACGGAAAGCAAATTTCATTATAGAAGTACCACTTAACAATGAAACTGGTACTGGTTTGGCATAGGTCCAATAAAAACTGGGGCTACCATTTATAGACGTTTAAAAAAAAAGTCAAAAGTCAATAACTTTATTTCTTTAGGCTTACAAAATAAGCACAGTCTACTGTTTACTAAAGAATCATTAAAATTGTCACTCCGCTATACCTGATACCAGACCAGATACCCATTGATATATTATTTTATGCTTCTGTTGAAGATTACGCAGATAATTCGAATGAGAGATATTTTTGAGTCATCAAAAATAATTCGAAAATTTCGTTGTGCACTACATAGTCGAATCTTTAAGCTCATGATGTTTTAGAAACTCAAGTCAACAGCCTACAATGGCCTACTGCTGGATGCAAGCCTTCACCTGATAATAGCCTTAGTTTTTATCTAATGGGAGGTAATGCTCATAATCCCAACGCTGGGCATGCGGGTTGTGAATCACAGCTCGGTGGTAGATCTATCCTGCAAGAGGCGCTACTGCCCGTCCCCCGGTTTGTCAGATGTCCCTTAGACGCCTCTTACGACACCCACGGGAAGTGTTGGGTGGTGCAAATTCTACCACACAGCTCAGCTGCTGCTGCTTTAGAATCTCAGACGATATAAAATATGTTAACTGTCGCCCTAATAAGCCACGTAGCTATGTTTGACCCGATTCAAGCCTAACCGTCTCCTTAGAGGGACATAATAGGGTGGCGGTTGGTAATAATCCAGTAGCCTATACAACTATCAATCAAGCACTTAAGCTACACACACGCAAATGATACAAACTTGCGAAACTCAATCTCAAATTAACCTCAGACACTTCTAGGCCCAAATAGCCGACTTCCGTGCATGCTAATCAGTCGTCATAACGTTGCATTAGTGCAATTTCACTAGAAACCACCATTGCAATTTGACAGATAATTTTAGAATGCATGTGTCGGGCAGTAATTTGTTGCATGCATATTATTAGAATTTAATGTAGGTATTTAACTCAAAACAGTAGTATTTTATTATTTCTATTACTGAAGACAATAAGTAGAAATTATAAGACCGCAGATATTTAGCAACATTACATAATAGGCTACTTGATCAAGGTTGCCTGGGAGAAATCGCTCTCAGCGATAAGGCCGCCTTGTGTACTGTATTATGTTTATTTTAGATATAAGATTATTTATTCATGTTTATTTTTATTGTACAAAAAAGTGTTCATTCATTCTTTCATTCATTCATTCATTCTTGACTACTACTGGGAAATAATTCTAACGTATTGTCTGATAAAAATAATGCAAAGTGTAATTATTATTTCTTCAAGGCCAATCGTATTAGTTGCAAAAACTAATTTTAAAGTTTGAATATAATAATGGCGCGCCAAAACGATCTAGGTAAGGAATTCTCTCAAAAAAAAATGGTAGCCTTAAAATTTAATATTATTGCACGCCACAAATTGTTAATAATCTCGTAGATGTAGAAATGTTTTATAGATCATAAATTAATACGTCAAAGCCAAATATGCTAATTAAAGACATTAATTTTTTTGCAAAAATAATCCTTTCTATAACGCAATAATCAAAATTTTGAGATTTATATTATTAAAATTTGGCAATAAAAGCGACCCGTAGACTAAAAATGAATGGCTATGAATTCAAAATTTTTATTGCATATTTACGGATGGTTGTTTTTAACTTAAGCTTTGATCACTAAACGCAACAAAATACTTTATTATTATTTATAATAGCAATCATGTTGAACAGGGTGTTGAGTAGAAAAGTCGAAAGCACCGAGACTTTACGAGATGTAAGCAAAATACTAAAAAAGGGTCTTTTTTTGTCGTCCCTAGGGCTCATCTCACAGAGAACGAGACTTTTTAGTGGGTATGTTAACAAAGTCCGAAGTCAAACCCTCTTCTCGTTTTTAGTTTTTAACTTATATAGAGTACGAACGCACCAAGTGGAACCGCACTGCAGCGGAATTGCGCGGCACGACGACGACGCGGCCAATTATTTTTTGTTATATATCATATGAGATAAAACGCACTATGCGTCAGTGGATCCGCGCGGTTTTTTTGGTGAGTTGGGTCAAATTTCACGCAGTTCCGCTGACATTTAGTGCGTTTTCACCTTTATTGTTCCGTTTTTGTACTGTTCACTCTTATACAAGCTACTCTGGGCCGATCCTGCGAGGTCGTTCCACTTTCAGTTTCGCATGGATTACCCCAAACTGCAATATATGTGTTACGTTATCACGGGTTATCAGGATGTACCACGCCTTTACAACGTTACATCATCGCAATGAACCGTACATATTACTTAATGAATTAACGATTACTTCAATTATCTTATGCATAATGTAGGCGATAATATCGCGCTCTAACGGTCACGAAAACATCTATTGAAAGTCATTTATTATGATAGAGATAGAGAAGCATTTATTGATAAACTCGATGACAGCAAAGAACAAAAATGTTATATATGTCGGAGTTAAAACCTTATTAATCCTTTGCAATGCGCCTATTCTACTCTATGCGAATCTCAAGCGTCTATGTTTTGACGTTGGATCAATTCTACAGGATGACAGAGAAGAAATGAAGGAAGTCAGATAAGTGCCTGGTAGAGTTTCCGTAGCAGATTGGTACAAGAAGGTCATAGAATCCATGTAAAAGCGGTCTCGCGATTCGTGTAGATATAGAAGCCCTAGGCCTGGTTCTGTGTTTCAGAGCTGTATTTCCATCTGGCATTACCTAGATACGCCCGCAGTTAACAAATAATGAACCTACTCCGTTATATACAATATAAGCTGACGTTATAAAAGAACATAATTATATATATACCTACTTGGAAAGGAGTAGGTAGGAGGTGCATATACACCCACCCTCCTGCCTGCGACTACACGAACGGACAAGCTTATAATAAGAAAAACACAAAAAGAGATCAAAGGACAAGTCATACCGGCAGGTACCCTCGGAACGTAGGTTGCAAACCTTAAAATCTGGTAGCGGTAGTAGCTACAGTAGGTATCAACAACCTACCTACAGAGTAGGTACAATACAACATATATTATTCCTTTTGCTTAGATTATTATGAACACTGGTTCATCATCATCATCATCAGCCTATATCAGTCTGCCATAGCGCCCTGTCTTCAGCTTGCCGCATCCAGCATCTGCCAGCAGTCTTTCGCAAATCGTCATCCCACCTGGTCGGAGGGCGTCCTACACTACGTTTGCCGAGTCGCTGTCTCCACTCAAGAACACGTTTACCCCAGCGGTTGTGGTTCTTCTCGCGATATGGCCAGCCCACTGTCACTTCAGCTTGCTAATCCTTTGAGCTATGTGAACACTGGTTAGGTAGAGCTATCCTAATTTTAATTATTTTATTTATTGGAAAATCAACAACTAGAACTTACTTAAATAGATAAACGTATAACATCAGATTGAGAGACAAATAATGAAAAAAAAATTACGTATAGTGACGATAATAACTAACCACATGAAAATACCTTTGACATTCAAAATTCAAAATTCAATAACTTTATTTCTTTAGGCTTACAAAATAAGCACTTAGACAAGTCAAATTTTATACATAAACAGTTTTAAAGATTATCAAATAAGAAACAAAGTGTCATTGATTTTGTTCGCTTCAATTTTTTGTCCACTAGTGGAAGAAGCGAAAAATAAACCACTAGTAAGTTTGTATAATGCTTAAAATGTAATACAATGTTATTCGCCTATCTAAGTCATAATATAATGTGATTTAGATACAGGTCAATATTATTTATATAAAACTAAGCTTAAGATTGTTCTCCTTAAATACTATTGTCGGTGCGGAACTGGGCGACATTTGGCCAAGCATTAACATCATTAATATAATCATCTATGGAGTAAAAGGCTTTCTTGATAAGATTTCGTTTTATGTACTGTTTAAATTTACGAATAGGAAGCTCAGTTGCTTCAGATGGAAGCTTGTTATAGAAGCGTACGCAATTTCCCATAAATGATTTGCCTACCTTTCGTAATCTATATGATGGAATGTGTAGCTTGTTCTTGTTTCTTGTATTTCTGTTGTGCACATCATATTTTTTCAAAAAGCTATCTCTATTTTTGTGCGTATACATGAGATTTTCATAGATGTATTGCGATATTACTGTCAAAATATTTATGTCTTTAAATATATCCCTCAAAGAATCGCGTGGCTTTAATTTATAAATTGCGTGTACAGCCCTTTTTTGAAGAACAAAGATAGTCTGAATGTCGGCTGCCCGTCCCCAAAGCAAGATACCCTAAGACATTATACTATGGAAGTAACTAAAATAAACTAACCTAGCTGTATCTACATCGGTAATATATCTAATTGTTCGAACAGCATAGGCTGCTGAACTAAGTCTACCTGCAAGGGCATCAATTTGCGGTCCCCATTGAAGAGAGGAATCAATATGTAACCCTAGGAAAACAGTTGAGTCTACAAGGTCAACTATCTCATCCTTTAGCATTATCTTAGTTGGGTGTTCTCTTACATTTGGTAACATGAATTTTATGCACTTGGTTTTTTTAGCATTGAGTAAGAGGTTATTGGCGGTGAACCAATCTAGTACTTGTGAAAGCGAATTATTTACATCGTCATAATTATATTTATTTCTATCAACTTTAAAAATCAATGAAGTATCATCAGCAAATAAGACTATATCACAGAGATCTTTTGCTAAAAAAGGGAGATCATTTACATATACTAAAAATAAAAAGGGTCCTAATATTGATCCCTGTGGGACGCCTAATTCAATTTTTGAGCCCCGATCTTTCTTTACCAATATCTACTTTTTGGACTCTATCGGATAAATAAGATTGCATAAGGTCCAGTGCCTTGTTGCCAATTCCATAGTGTTTCAATTTTCTAATTAGTGTATCATGATCTACACAATCAAAAGCCTTAGAAAGGTCACAAAATATAGTATAGTATAGTATTTTTGTATGTATCAATCAAAAACACAAATATAAACAAACATAGGGTGCTAACCTCATAACCCTCCCCTGTCGGTAGTCGGGTAAAAATGAAACATACTTCAACAATAACCTAAGTTATAAATAACTTACATAAAAATAAGTGAGTAACAATTGACAGTCTTATTGCTCTCCAGATAACCTTGAATAGATGGGATTGTTGGATTGTACAGTCAGCCATTAAAATCAAAGACCACGAATTTAAAAATAACCCAACACTCCATAAATAACTGACGCTAAAACTTCACAATTTTGTAAACAAACAAATAAACATTACAAAAGTCGCCAACCACTACTGTTCCACAAATTATCGTGCGGCAGAGTTCACGTGATTTAACTCACGTGAGGTTTTAAAAGCACGCGACACACAGTCGGTCAAATTCAATTCGGTTTTAATCATATAGCCCGACGAAGTAAACATAGCCTTTGCTCGCAACGCCAAGAGTATAAAATAATAAAATATACAGTGTGTTCTTCGGCCATGGGACATGGAGTACTTGCCGTTCTAGAAATATTGAAGACCCCGGCCTCGTCTGCGCTTTTCATGTCCCATTTTTCGGGTTAATAACCTATGACACTCAAAAATAACGAAGCTTTTTATCGGTAAAAGAATTTTCAAAATCGGTTCAGTAGAATCGAGATTACCCCTACAACCTCACTCACAAACTTTACCTCTTTTTAATATTAGTATAGATATGAAGTTTTACTGAATATATTTTTTATATTTTATTATTTTGCGCTTCTTCCACTAGTGGACAAAAAATTGAAGCGAACAAAATCAACAACATTTTGTTTCTTGTTTAATAATGACTTTATAAAAAGCTGTTTATGTATAAAATTTGACTTGTGTAAGTGCTTTTTTGTATGCCTAATGAAATAAGGTTATTGACTTTTGACTTTTGAAAGGAAACATACATTCATTTAAAAAAATAAGACGAACTGATTCGTAATTGATAGTCTCCACCGGTCAACTGTAGCAGATTGATGGTACCGGTGTAAACGACCCATGCCAAGTGCTTTGTCTTGCTTCTCTCAGTTTTAGACAGATATTCCTTCAGTCAAATAGTCATGGTATTCCTTCAATCAAATAATATCTAATAAATAATGCAATGCAATGCAGCCAGCTATGGCGCCCATTAGAGGAGGCCTATGTCCAGCAGTGGACTGATATAGGCTGATGATGATGATGATGAATGCAGCCAGAGTCTTTGGCACGCTTCCAACTGGTATTGATATGGATCAGTTGAGCTACCTGTAGATTGTTTGCAACAGTCTGAAGTTAGCTCAATTGTTTCAATTGTAAATACTGTTTTGAATTTAATTCTATTATTTGATTGTAATTATTTGTACTAAAGTTTATACAATAAACATCGCATCAAATTAGCGATGTTTATCAGACAGATTTGATTATGATGCTTGACTCTACCGATCAGTGTCATAAAAGTACAGGGTGTTCTTTTTTAGAATTAAGTGACCTAATACACAATTCTAAAGACGGTTAAGTTAAATATTATTTACGAAAGGAAGTGAATGCGCTTCATCTTTTATTTTTTATGTTTTTCTTTTATTTTTTAATGTTTTTCGTATATATTTCTTTCTAGTACTTGCCCTCCATGTCCCATGGCCGTGGGACACTTAAAAAGGTGTTTTTCTCTTTCAGCTATGGACAACGCTGCATTTGGCCCAAAAGAAAGCATAGCTTACGCAAGGGGTACTAGACGGATTCTGGTAGGTATACATAAAACGTATATATATGCATATACATATATAAAACGTAGACACCCAGACCCAAAACCAATATCAACCGATCACAGAAACATTTGTTTCGAGCCGAGAATCGAAATCGCAACTTACGGCGGGCCTTTTGTTTTAAACTTTTTCTTCAAACTTTCCTTTTTCTGTCATCGTACTTTTTCACCAAGTTGTTATTCACTGAAGGTAAGCTAATTAATGCAAGAAGGTACCTACATTGTAGTGTCAATTATTTAAACTGCAGGAGACAAAGAAATCCTTCGAATCGTTTAAAACCATGCAACGTTTTTAGCACCTAGTTTTTCATCTACCCTACTAACCTAGTATATTTTGAATAAATAAATAAAATATACACCGTGATACCAGAACACCTTGATATTATTTCCATTAAAAAAAAGATGGCATTACTTACACAATGCCTTCATTTGTCACTATCATTATGTCTTACATCATCATCATCATCAGCCTATATCAGTCCACTGCTGGACATAGGCCTCCCACAATGAGCGCCATAGCGCCCTGTCTTCAGCCTGCCGCATCCAGCATCTGCCAGCAGTCTTTCGCAAATCGTCATCCCACCTGATCAGAGGGCGTCCTACACTACGTTTGCCGAGTCGCGGTCTCCACTCAAGAACACGTTTACCCCAGCGGTTGTCGGTTCTTCTCGCGATATGGCCAGCCCACTGCCACTTCAGCTTGCTAATCCTCTGAGCTATGTCGACAACCTTGGTTCTCTGTCGGATGTATTCGTTGCGAATCCTATCCTTCAGAGAAACTCCGAGCATAGCTCTCTCCATAGCTCGCTGGGCGACTTTAAACTGGTGGACAACCCCTCCCGTGAGTGTCCACGTCTCAGCTCCGTAAGTCATGACGGGTAGGACGCACTGATTGAAAACTTTCGTTTCCAAGCATTATGCCTTTATTTTTCGGTAAATAAACTCTGGGGCCGAATTCCACTAAATAAGGTTTTACACAAACAACATCAAATACAATAAATTTCGGCTACCATCCCCCCTCCTCCTAGATTCAAGCTCCTGGGTACCAAATAGTCAACTTATGCAATACTAGCAGCACCTCGCGGTTTCACCCGCGTAGTTCCCGTTCCCGTGGGAATTCCGGGATAAAATATAGCATATGTGCTATTCCAGACTACAAGCTATTTCTGTGTCAAATTTCATCCAGATCCGTTTAGCTTGTTACTCAATCACACCGGAATGCTGGTGTGATTGAGTAACAAACATCCATCCATCCAAACTTTCACATTTATAATATTAGTGGGATTTCGAAAACTCTTTTAGAATTTTTAGGTATCACGCTTGCTTGAATAGTACATATTATTATGTGTATCCCGTCCAAGGTAGATATTAGTCATAACGATTGCATAATATTTTGTAACGAGTGAAAACCAAAGTCCTATCGTTTATTCCCACGCAATTATAACAAGGTCAATGTTGTTAGTAGGTTATTCTTGTACGCACATTCTTCATGTGAAATTAAGCAGGAACTTGTTTCCGTTCAAAAGCAAGGGCTTTTGAACGGAAACAAGTTCCTGCACAAGGGTACTCACGTGGGTACAAGGGCTTTTGAACAACAATGCAACTGGAGGTTTCATCTTTGATCTCCTTTTCTGAAAATTCCGGGATCTTTCACTGAGTTTCTAACTTCACATTATTTTTCGCTACATTGTGCATTGAGTCATAGTCCTCTGCTTTTTTGGCATACGAATGAAAAACTTAATAAAGCAAATTAAAGAAAAAGGCAAAACAAATGTTAAAAAAAAATATATATATTATTATTCATTTATAATAGAAATAATATAAATTCATTATTTTCCTGACGTTTCGACAGGTTTACTCACTGTCGTGGTCACGGGATGACTCTATCTAGTTCTAGTAGTATCGACCCGTTAAATAGTATTTATAAATGTGTGTCCAGATCGCATAAGTTTAAAAATAAAAATATTTAAATAAAATTCCAATTAATAATGTCAAGTGTTCTGATTCGTTAAATATTCAGTAGCTAGAGCCATGGTTTCAATCTTGGCAATTTTAACACGCGTTTCCTCATTTTTATTTTCTTTCATCAAAGGTAAAATGCCAAAATATATCATTCTACGACGATCAATGCCAAAATACGTCATTCCAAGTGATTATTTTAGTGGTCATTCAAACTCGTCGCGCACTAGATTCATGCGTCGTACAATCCGCTTGCACAATGCGCTGTCAATCAGACACTAACCTCGGCTAACGCGGAAATGGTTAGAGAAGGCCACTTGTCGAGCCCCCTGAACAATATAGTCTAATCCATCCAGCGGATTCTAGATAATTTATAGTATAATTCATGAACAAATTAAGTACATATAATGGAACAAGACGGAAGATGCACTACGGGCATTATGGAATAGTGGCCTAGAGATGGTCAAAGACAAAGAGTCAGACCACCAGTTCGATGGTCAGATCAGACGCGAGACAGACGGGGCTGAGGCCGTAGGACCGGACAGAATGGCGTAATTGAGAGGAGGCTGTTATGTATAGTATACTTGTGGGTGCTTACGGGCTGAGTAGATAGAATGGACCAAGACGTAGGCCCGTATTATGAAAGCTTGCTCAGTCATCAATCTATGCCTGAGTGACGTTTATCCATAGAAAATTGTTACTCAAGGATGGGTCGATGATGGAGCAAGTTTTTATAATATGGGCCTTAAACTCAAACGCCTGAGAAAAAATCTGTTGCGATACAAAAATTAACTATTAGCTATTCTCACAAAATATATCATTATCAGATTACCTTAGACGATAGCAGTGGTAATTGGTGTATTTAAGATAATCATTTTATATTCTCACAACCAAGCACGAATAATTGCTTAAATATGAAATTGTTGGAGGAGCAGGAGTGGACAAAGGTTGTCGCATACATAGGCCGCACCATTCCAGCCCTGCGCCTGTACAGATGCACGCCTTTGTCTCTAAGGGTCAGCTTACAACGAGACACGATGCGACGTGACGCTACGACGTACTTTTTAAGATACCGATTGAAAATATAACTTTATTTACTTCCAAAAGATAATTTTATAGACCCGCGCTGCGTGCGCCTTACGAGACGCCGCGTGACGCAGCGCGCACTTTTTGTGATAATGATTCAAAATATAACTTTAATAACTACACAAAATGATACAAATTTTATTGACATAATACGAAAACTTCCCGCGCTACACCACGCTACGTCTCGAGATGCGTCGCGTTGCGTCTCGATGTGAGCTGACCTTAGGGTTCCTGATACCGCATGCTCTAGTGAACGGTCCACTCGACTACAGCGAGCGGGCCACTCGCATGACGCTTGCGGAATGCAAGCGGGATGTGTGTGCTATATCCTTTATTGCTATTTTATATGAAACTATTCTAAAAATGTTACCCCATGGCTTATTATGCATTTCTTGATCGTTTTCAATAAAAAAATCAAGCAAGTGCCTAACAGTAACTGAAGCATATCCAGCTACAAATTCATCGTAAAATGTCTGTTATCTACAAAACCAGATATATTGTAATACCTGACACACCTTTTACAGAAATGTGAACGTTTTACTCCATTTCGTGTTGACGGGTTTGTGTGATAAGAAACATGTTTTTAAATTATTTTAACGGATTCTTGCTATAACTACAAAAACCTTATGAAGAGAAAAAAACTGGGGTAGTTTTTATCTATTATATTGTTATGGTATTACACCCAATACTTGAAAAGCGTCTCAAATAGGCTCCTAGGGCTAACGAACCTTTTTTTTTTTTCCTGGACAATTCACACAGTATTATTCATTGATAAGTGCCCTAAAAATGCATTTAGATTTTGCATTTCCAAGTTGCGTACGTAACTTGACAAAAACGCTGGACGCAGTGGACGTCATATTGCTCTGTAGTCATGACGTCAGTTGGATGTGTGGTACCTGAACAAATGCGCTGATGTTGCTGATGACTATTGATACTTTTTTGTACTCCTACACAGCCGTATGACATAACAACTAGCTTTAACGTTGCACTACATAGTTTTAGAACTAGGTACTTGGTGACACTTCCTCTATTCCACTAAGTTCAAAAAGTTCAAGAATTCAAAATCCCTAGTGTATAAAAAAATTACCCATCATCTGCTTTCTATAAAACTATTTAAAAATTCTGGAGTTCATTTCTTACTCAAAACATTTATTTGTTAGTTAACTAATAAATAAACTTTTTTTCATTTATTTATGATTCACAGTAAGTACTTATTTTATCTTAAAGCTAACTTAAACCGTAATTCGGTTTGTCCGTAAGCCTCTTAGTCTCTATGACATACATAATATAAATTTACTAGTATGTACCTACTAAGCTATTTATGTAAAATACAGTCTACTCGTACATAGTAAATGTAAAAACGTAGGTTAGACATCTGTGAATCAAGCAGGCCACACCCTGCAAGTGCGGGGTAGGTACAATGATCGGCTACCCGGCACGCATAACTAACTATTATATTGAGCCTGTACTACTGTCCTACTTATGGTCAAACCCCTCATTCCCCTCCATCAAGGATAACAGAGTTTTTAAACATAGGAATAGTAAGAACGCTATATGTTAATTATTCCATCAGGCCGATAGTCACCTAGCTACATACTATGTGTCTTAACTATGTGACACACTTGAGAACTAAAAAACATTTAGGTAGGTTAGTTACGCTGTCGACCTTCGTATTTTCAAAATTAGATTGGTCAATCGAAATCGTAATTTGACCTCGTATTGCCACTTTTCTTTCCAACCTTCGTTTTCTAGGTTACTAAATTAAATGAAGTTATATTGTGTAATCTGTTTAATATTTAAAATTTTCCCGCTGTTATATTATTCCGTTGTAGATTTATGCAGATACGGGGCTACGCAGTATTTAGGCGTACTAAGGACCTGTAGGGTTAAAATTTAGTACGACGACAAAGGGAAAATTAAAGATAAGAACAGTTAGTTCTTTAATAAAAATTAGGATATAATTTGACGTTTTTGACACTTAAGCATAATAGTTATACATTTAACGTCAAAGTTATCCGACGAAACTGCTAATTAACGAAGTATCTTTTGGTTTATAGGAGCCTAAGGTCCAACTTCTCCGTTTAAATTGAACGCGTTCAATATTAAGATAAATAGTTCACCGCATTTTACCCACTGTTAATCCGGTTCAAGCGATAAATTGAGTTCAAAAGCTGTCATGTCACACAATAGTTACCTACTACAAATTTTAACTCAATCAAAATTCAAAACTCGAAGTGCATTATTTCCTTTAGACCTTACAGGACTCTTGGACACGTCACAAAACTCAGATTAAGTAAAACTAGGAAATAAAGTGATTACTTTGATTTTTTGTCCACTTTGATAAGGTAAAGTAAAGAAGCGAGCAAGAAACCTTTACCTCGTTAGAATGTTAGATTTCGAGTTGGAGCAAAACTCGTCCCAAGCTTTTTTATCCTCTAGATAATATGATATTTGACTGATATTTTATAGTAGGCCTTTACACAAAGGATATTAACAATTTGTTTGAATTTATTTACTGGCAGTTTTTGCAACTCACTTGGAGTTTTTTTTTAAAAGAGTATAACATGCCCTTTTAAAGATACATTAATCTTGTGTAACCTATTTGTAGGCGCAACGAGAGTTTATTCTTATTTCTAGTATTTAATTTATGTATATCGCTATTTTTGGGGAACCGATTGATATTCTTTTGAGTGTCCAACAAGCTTTCATAAATATATGTTCGTCAAAAGATATTCGGAAAATTAATTTTTACTGATGTTTTGTGACAGTTATCATTAAATTTCATATATTTCTCGTTCGAGTTAAGCGACGAAGCTGCTCCTGCCCGATTTAGTTAAAGAGCCCACCCTAAGAATATAGGTGAAAAATGTCTCTTTTTTCAAAGATTATAAATAATTGCAATCTTTTTGTCCATTTTTTGATCCGACAACGATTAGGTTCCTACATTGAGGCATGAAAGTCAAAATCAAAACTGACCAACTCACTCACCTTCGAATTTATTATAATAAAACGTAGGCTGTTTGATTTGGGCTTATCGGGAATGGGTTAACCAGTTCTTGGGCAAACCATGGCCCAATCATTAGGTACTCCGACTTCATTTTGTTAAGTATTTGATCATATTGTTTGTTATACATATACAGTAACTAGCACGATTTAAAAAAAAAAAACAATTAGGTACATTAGTTACTTGGGATCAAAACACATTATTTATAATTATCTAATAAGTTAAAATTTTATAAGACGACATCTGTGGCGCAGCGGGCGAAGGTCTGCCTGCGATGCAGGAGGTTGCGGGCTCGATTCCCGCCTCAGGAAAAATGTTTGTACGATCTGCAGATATTTGTTCAGGGCGTTCTGGATGTTTTCTATGTACAAAAAAAAACTATCTATGTAGTGTATTGTATTAAGCATATTAGTTATCTAGTACCCATAATACAAGCTCTGCTTAGCTTGGGGCTAGATAATGCTGTGTGAATGGTCCAGCATTATTTATTTATTTATTTTATTTTTTATAATAAACCAAAATAGAAAATTAAACCTTAAAAATTAAATAGGTAGTTTCTGATCATTGAGGCAAATAAATTAATTTATATAATAAAATACGATTTTCATATGAATTAAACAAATACTAACTAAAATAACTAATAAAAACAGCATCCTTTCATTCATCCCTCTCGTAAAACCTCAGGTATACTAACACAAAACTCTTCTATTCATCTGCGAAGATATCACAGTCTGGGTTCTGGTCAAGAAGTCTGTTGAGCCCGGCGAGGGTGCGAGGCAGTGAAGAGTTTGCACGAGAGACGGTTCTACTGTAGGGCACAGAGAAAAAGATATGAGTTTGTGTAAGTCGTTTTCAAGTAGTGTACCTTAGCAGGAGAAGACAAGATGGCGATCGGACGATACTCCTCGACGGCAAGTTTATTCGAGTTTTTTGGGAACGGTGTTACCCTTGACACCTTCCACTGTGCTGGATACCTACCTGTTCGTAACGCCAAATTAAAAATGTGATACAAGGGGGTCACCCAGCTCACATAACTTTATAAGGGCCGGTGGTACGGCGTCCGGCTTTAGAGAGCTTTTAGCTATAAATTATTTTTAATTCCGTAGAACACATCTGTCGGCATAAATTTAATGGTATTAACATTGCTGTTACAGCTCTGGTCACAGCGATTCATATTTTCAGCGTCTAGCGCTGTAATATCGAAGCCAGAAAAATGCTTCGGAAGAAACTATCAAACGCCTCAGCTGCTGCAAAACCCGAACACGACTCTGCCTTCTTATTAGGCTATTGGACTAATCTGCTGGGGCTGTCTGTCCAAAATACCTTTGGTTAACTATTAAGCTATTTTATAGCTCTTTAATCTAATATCTCTTAAATTTATCTATAACAGTCTAATAGGATCTAGTAGGGATCTATCACACTTTATCTCCTTAAGATGACCTCTGTTCTGTGTCACAGCGGGCGAAGGTCTGTCTGCGACGCAGGAGGTTGAACCGAACCCGCAATGATGCCTCGGAAATGTTTGTACGATCTGCACTGCATATGCACTGCGGGTTCTGGGTGTTTTAATGTATAGTAAAAAGTAGTATAATGAATTAAGTATATCGGTTATCTAGTATCTACGCTTAACACAAGCTCTTCCATACTTTATAGTTATTCTGTGGGCCTGCTTAGCTTAGGGCTAGATAATGCTGTGTAAATTGTCCAGCTTTATTAATTTATTTTATAAATTGAATTATTATTCCCACCTGATGGTGGGGTCTGCTTCTCACCTGAGATTCGGGTCTGCTTCTGTGGTCTTCTTTATTTCTACATATCTAATCTAATTCAAGGTATTGGGAAACTTTAGTACCTATAAATTGAAGTTTTCAATCACGTCGGTCCACTTCTAATGTTTTAGGGCGTAGTTGATAGGTACCTTACCATAAAATTAAGGCTTACTTTGCCTCCGGAAATCCGTTATTGATTTTTATGGTGATTAATGACGTGTAATTATTAGTAACCTTATTGTCAAAAACAATGTTCTATTTATTATATGGTGTCATAATAATGACATTCGTAATGTATAAAATGGTTTTTTATCTTCATGGTCAAATTTGTATTGATTTTGTGATGGTTATGTAGGTGTTCAATCGAGTGCATGGTCATATCGAAACTGTCAAGACTTTATTTATTGTACAGGGCTATTGGTAAATTAGTGACAATACGTGAACTGCAGGTCCTGCCCATCATCACAAACACGTTCTTGAAGGTGCCAGGTCTATGGGATTGAAATAATCTTTCCGACGAAGCCGCAGATGCCATTTACAGTTTGCAGTTAGCTCAATTTCTATTGTTGTAAATACTAGTTTTAATTTAATTCTATTATTTGATTGTAATTTTCTTTGTTGATACCAATTTATATTATATTGCAGTTGTTATTAACTTAGACATTTTAATAAAGTATTATTTTTTCCACTTAATCAAGCAACAATCTAGGTCCCGTTCGTGATTCCGAATAATCACCCGAGTGAATTCGTAGGATAATAACTTGACGAACACGAGCGCTAATTCCATAATAGAATTACCCGCTGGATTATCTCGAAGTATGCAGTTTGCGGTAACATTCCTTTGTTAATATAGTCTGAAGAATTTAATGAAAAATGGTAGAGTCGAAACTCAACTCGCCAATTATATGTGGCTAGCTGACCCACCCGCGATTTCATTCGTGTGGTCTTTAGAAATTAATACTCTAAATAATATCAGTTACAAAAGTTTGCAAACTAACAGCGCCAAAGTTTTACAGTTTGTCTTTACGATTTTTAAGTGAATCCTGTTTCTAAATTCTTAGTTTTTTTTTCTAAAATTGGCTCTTATTTGGCTGGTTATTATGTCATACAAGATAAAGTTAAAAACTACAACCCGACTACGTGAAAGTTATAAAAGTTTGAAACATTTACATTGACAAAATAGAATGACGTATCGGTCATATTTGATAGGCATAGAGTTGAAAATGAAAATAGGTCGTAGGTATTGTAAGTTTTCTCTATGGGGCCTGCAGCCTGCGGCTACCTAAACTTTAATACGCGTTTTGAAGGCTTATTCGAGGTCGGAGCCCTAAATCCTATAGCCTATAACCATCGGGGTATTGAGACGAATCAATCGATACATAATTTGTTGAAATCGAACCAGTAGTTTCAGCGCTACGTGGGAACAAAGGAATCGGCCACATACATACAAACATACAAATATACAAACATACAAACATACAAACATACAAACATAGGGTGCTAACCTCATAACCCTCCCCTGTTGGTAGTCGGGTAAAAATAAACAAAATATCATCCTTGTAACTTTTATAGTTTCAGAGATATCGTACAAAGATTAAAAAAAAATCGACCCTCGTATCATGAAAACAAATGCCAACCAAAAATAGTGCGTCATAGCTCAAACACAAACATAACAATCATTTAGAACTTCCTTGAACGAATTTCTAAAAATGGTGAAACTTAACATGAACTCTTTCAGATCAACCTCTACTTTCTTGAAAATATTTGGCTACCACATATAAAAGGAACTTCAAAGCAAACAAAGTGGTGCTGAGCCCTTTACCAGTTAATTACCATCAAATTTTTGTTACATTTGTTATGTGAACCTACTTGTAAATCTACTACTGAGCTAGTTTCCAGTTTCCAGTCTCTGATATTATAAATCAATTTATTGTAATGTTTAGGCTACAAATTTTGACGGGCCACCACCGGTTACGGTTCTGAAATTATTATAAAACTGACCTTTGTTTGACTCCCATTTTAACTATCTTACAGTATGCATTTCCAAAAATCCGTTCTGAGTCAGTACTCAGAACGGATCTGACTGACACATCAAGAAATCTCTGGAACTACCAGAGCTACGAGGCTGATTGTTTTTTGAACGTACATACAGTCAGATTTTTTATATATTAATAATACGTATCTATAGATTTTAATTTTTTTACGTAACCAAGCGTTTTGTAAGGTGTAAAGAAATCACTTTTTTTCTAATAATGCACTACAACCAAATTTTCAGCCACAGCAGCCCAATGGCCGGTTATCAGACACTACCCAAAATGATAGTGCACACTGCCTGTCTCGTTGGTCTAATCTAACGGTAGCGTATTTATCCTCAGATTATGTAGCCCTAGGCTCAATCTCACACTCTCGGGTCCAGGTCCAGGTGCTACATCCCTGTACATCAGAAAATAGGATCATTTTGCTACTCATCCCGTTCTGTCCCAGCTGTCATTTATAAGGTAATAACTTAGCTGTGTCCCATTTGAGAACAGTAAAGCTATATCTGATTACGTAGATCTTATCACAAGACTTCTTGCGTATGTCTTTTCTGTGTGATCTTAAATTCTATAAATTTCGTCACCATCTGGCATTTTCCAGATAAGAGAAAATTTTATGCTTTTGTGAGTTTCGCTTCTGTACAACTTTAATTCTTAGTATCTGTAGGTAGAGTAATTCTCATTTTGTTTTTGGAGTGGGTTTTGGATTCTATTGCTTGCGCCAGAATAGTAGATTATGATTACTTTTTATTAAGTATCTACGCTTTCAAAAATTAATATTTCATTCCAGAGAGTGACGAATTGGGACGACTTTGTTTTGTTTTAACGTCTTCTGGAAATAAAACAAAAGAATTAAAACTACATACATTTTAATTGTTTGAAAATTGCATAATCATGTAGGTGCCTAATTAGCTTAGGTATGATCTCATTCAAAGAGAGGAAAAACCTTAAATTATTCTAGAGGTCAATGAACTTGGCGGCATACACGCACATCACCGAGTTCAAAATAAGTAAGTATAATCAGCACGTCGACGAATCAGCCAAGGGTTTCCTCGATCTGACGTAAGGACTACAAATATTTCAATAATTTTACTATGTGTGACCAAAACCCAATGTTAGTCGTGTTACCTTAGAATACGACTACCACAGCGTAGAATAGCATAACATATGTTAGCTATTCATTATATTTTTAACAGATTCATATATTTGGCCATTTCGTTACTTTGGAATAAAATAACAAAGGCAAGTAATATATATATTTTTTGTATTTGTATGGGTTAGTTATTAATTAAATTCTAAGAAGTTAAATCATATCCCGAAAATTTACGATTTCGACGGGCCTTGAACCTGCGACTTTCCCTCAGTGTGGGAGTGCTAGCGGCGCTACAGTCCATAAGAAGTCCCAAAGATTTTGGGCTCGGTGGTTACTTGATATCGTAGCTCCATAGGTTAGAGTAGTTAGACTGAGGGAAGGTCGAATATCAAATATCAAAGTGCTTTATTTCCTTTAGACCTTACAGGACTCTTGGACACGTCACAAAATACAAATTACATACCTATGTAAAACTATTAAATAAAGGGACCACTTTGATTTTTTGTTCACTTCAATCTTTTTAAGGTAAAGTAAAGAAGCGAACAAGAAACCTTTACCTTGTTAGAATGTTAGTTTTCGAGTTGGAGCAAAAGTCGTCCCAAGATTTTTTATCGTCAGATAATCTGATATTTTGTAGTAAGCCTTTTTACAAAGGACATGTGACGATGATATTAAAGCATTATCATCATCACTTGCACCGTAAAAAACGTGTAATAAAATGATAAGTCACTAGTGCAGTAATTGATTTTGGCAAGGAAATACTATGAATGAAATGACACACGGCATTACACACACGCATTGGATGATGACAGATTTTTCTAACTTCTTATTTTTGAAATATCTCTTTTTTATATCTCATGCGTGTTATACTAAATACGACCATCCAACCCATCAATACCCAGGTATATAACTACTAATATACTAAAATTCCGAATACATAAAAAATAAGCTTTTTGAAAAGCCGTCAATCATCTACGTCCAGTATTTATGACGTAAGCAATGAAAACATGTTGTTTTTATTTTTCCTGAAGTTGTATTTTTGCAGATACCATTTTGTTCTCCGAGGACGGCATATTGTTTGCATAGAAAATTATTGTTGTAAAACCTCGAAAAACGAGTTTTCTACAGGATCAGATAAACGTATGAAACTTTGCAAAAACAGTTAGATGTATGAAACGCCCTGTGTCCTTCCGATCGGTAATTGAGCAATAAATAGACATTACCTAGAGTTGTTTCCATTTTAACGTGAAACACGCATATAATTACCAAAAACATTTGAATCCGCCCGTTTTACATAAACTGTGTTTTTAAATCTGATAAATCGCGGAAAGGGCGGTGAAACATCAAGTGGCTGGACTAGGAACATTATATTTTATTTGTTTTATTTGCCATTTTGCGTGGAATTGATACATAAGTTGCATACCTAAGGATAAGTACCGCAGACTGCGCGAAATTCAAGAAAAACTTACCGCTATTGCTCTGGATAGCGAGATTCGCGAAGATTTGAATATTCCGTTCTGTATTCCCTGGTTAGGTAGGAGGAGAATGCACAATAAACTGCCATGCGAGATGTCAGTGCAAATCCCAGTTTCCTCGCTTAGAATAAGACATTTAATACACAAGTGCGTGCAAGCCCTTAGATGCCTTGCATGTACTTGCATATGTTACGCCATACAGCCCATACCAGAGTAAATTAAATTAAGAGCTAGGCAGAGAAGTGTGCAGATTAGGCGTTGATGAAGGGCGCATGATTGGATCGTGATTGAACGTTAAAAATAGAGACTGTAGAAATATTTAGACAGGATCAACCTTAAAGAAGGTCAGAGTCGGAATCATTTAAAAGGTCTCTCAACCGCTTGTAAATCCTTTGTTTTAGGTAGGTGGGCTAGTTCGGTACCAAAAGGCCTATGTTTTGTGCTTAGAATTCATAGAATTGAGATATTATGTCATCTCTAGGTATACCTAATGTATGTTAGAAGCTGTGCAATATCATTTTAATTAAACTCCGATTTGATATTATGTAGTAGTAACAACATAATAAACTTGTGCATGGAGGGACGCGGAATACGCGCGCCTAGAACCGCATTAACACTGAAGAAGTTCCTCGTTAAGGGATGAAACGTTGGTGTTCTTCCAACACAAATAAGGTTCGTAGTTAACCCGGTTACATCCGTAATGAATTCGTCAAACTACGATAGTTTTTATAGTAAAATAATAAACTTGCAAGGAAACTGTGGCCTAAAAACTAGTATATTTCCACAACATTTCCCTAGTAAGTACCCGTTACCTAAATATTTCGTAATACTTACAAAATTATTCATATTGAAAATCTTTTAATTGCACAATTTATGCTGATAGTGCTAGTTTTATCTTTATTTTACATTAATAGTTTTACTAATGTGTGTGAATTGGAGGAGGTTGATAAAGAAAACATGACAACATCACTATCTGGGATAAATATCTGAGAAAAGACAGGAAGAGAGAGCGATAAGACAAAAAAAGAATCTTAAAAATTGATTACTTAATTCCCAGACTGTCTTTAACACTGAAGCACTATTACTAGCGTAAGTACTTTTAACTCAATGGTGTTAATGTTTTTTTTTTCGAAATGGGTTTAATATTTAACATTTAACAATTATAGTGAAGTCAAGTATCTGGGGCGCATTTCATAAAACAGCAGTTTGTGTGAACTGAATGCTTCTTTGTAACTCTATGAGTAATTACAGTTCTTTATTAGATAATAAATACTATAAAAACTTCCATAATAGGTATGCTTGGGTTCCTTGTACTATTAATTGGATTACCTATGTTTATTTTTGTTCTCCTGCACGTTCTTGAAATAAATATTTTAATCTGATTTTTTTATAAAATAAATGACTTGACTATACAAAATAATAATTTACCAATTTTTTGTTTATGTTGTTTTTCTGCTGTCGCTTCTCTTCTATCCAAGCTTTCTTATCCTCTTGCTATTTTGTAAGCTATACACGAACGTAATAAATTTAGTATTTTTTTTAAATATACCAGTCTTGCATCTATTTTGTAGAGCAAAATATAATATCTTGTTATGTAAGTGTGTTAACCGTCCCCTATGTACGACAGGTTGGCGATATACTTTGGCGATCTAGATTCAACCATCTCAGGGAATTGACCAGAATGACGGTTGGTTATAATCCAAACTACAACCAATTGGACCCTTTTCATTCTTCATCATCACCAGCCGGGTATAATTGACTGCTGGGTGGTGCTTCCTTTTGATTCATCATTCCTACGAAAATTAATTAAGTCTTTCATCATGGTTCTTCTAATGCAATTCTAAGTTTCAGATTTTGAGGTCTACACAGCGTAAGCGAGTTTCTGCGCCCCGTGGTAAGTTATAAATAACAGAATGTTTGGGCGTTAGTATTTCAGTCGAACCCGAACGCTCGCGATCATTGGTGTGTTGTGGCATGTACGGTAGTTTTTTATTCGAAATTATGCATCATAATTATCTTGATACAATTTATCAGCGATGGTCGTAGAATTGGTAAAGATATGTGGAAGTGTTGTGTTTGATATTATTTGTTGGAGGCTGTTAGAATTGTGATCTTTTTAACTTAATTTTAATCAAATCGTGCTTTAGTGTTTGTTTTGAAACTTATCATTGCAAGCTGAAGCTATTACTGGATATATGTAAATAACACTATTGTAAATATCAGACTTTATGGCTGATTCGAGTGTCACTCGGCAGATTGATACTCGATATACGGAATCGATATATCTAGTGAATCTGGTACAAGCTTCTTCCCGCGGCTTTGATCACGCTTCCGATATCGGATTCCCACAAATGGTACCCATTTGTGGGAATCCGATATCGGAAGTCTAAATCTATCTAGATCCGTTCAGATGGTAATTTAGCTGATGTAAACAAAGAAACATATATTTATTTTTGAATTATAATTATATTAGAATAATCCATCTCGTTTTTACTATTGTTTCACAAATATTCAACTGGTTTACAGCGATCGTGGTCACGATCACAGATCTGGCAAATTGTGAAGTTATTAGAATATTGAGTTCAATTTACCTGATGATATGAGGGATGGATGGCAGGGCGGATATTCCCCGTATTTCATTTTATGATTGAATGATACGGCAAAATCATACAAGAGAGTCGTAGAAAACGAGATAATAAAATAATTCTGAAATATCAGGATTCTACGAAATTAGTTATCCCGCGTGCTCGAACGTAATTAATTACATGGGATGTTAATATTTATGTCCGAATTTAATTTCACATAGTCTAAATGGATATTTATAAATTGAAATTTGTCTTAATTTTAAGAAAATTACGCTTCTTTCTACCTTCACCTAAGGTAACCTCAGTACCTTCAGATACCCTGGGGATATGATACCGGGTTCCCAGATACCGGGTACCCAGATACCGGGTTCAACTGGAAAAGTACAGTTTGCGAACATCAAGGCTAACTTAGATATCTCACGTAAAAATTCTACCTGAGAAGGGTAAAGTCAAAGTAATTCGTCACTTTAATTAGTAGTAGGATGGTTAAAATCTGAATCCAAAAACAAAATACCTGTTCTATTTTTTATTACATATCTTTTCTCACAGCTGGGCAAAGGTCTCTTTCAAAATCAAAAAGATAAACCACCAAAATATTCTAAGCAGCCGAGCCCGACGACACAAAAATACTAAAAATATAATTTTCCAATTTCAGAATCGAAATGGCGGCCAAATACCTTATCCTCTGTAGCCTGGTGGCATACGCATCAGCAGCTGTGAAGCTTCAAGAGCTGTTCTCCTGGAATGTGATGGACTGGAACTACCCTGATGCGTACTCCCACCAGCAAGCCATCAAATCCGGAGCGCTCGTGCCGGAGAGCGCTCTGCCGGTGGGGCTCGAAAGATGGAGGAACAAGCTGTTCATAAGTGTTCCTAGGTGGAAGGAAGGTTAGTGGTTATCAATGTACATATATTTATTGTACTACTACTCTGTCCACGAGTTTATTTTCTCTGTTTCTTTTTAAAAGTAGTGTTGAGAATCTGTCGACTAGAAAGCATCGGGGCTATCGAGAGCTTTGATATATGTTGAGCTGACAGATAATGTGTCTACATAATATGTATACTACATAATCTCGTTACTAAAAGTTTACCCTTTTATCGTGTATCTCCGTGAACTGTGTGTAGTATGAAAGTCCCTAAGCTATAGCAATCCGATCAATTGGATCTCTGTTCGATAATCGAAAAATCGATGATTAACGATTCCCGAAAGCAGCTGAAATATGATTTTTTTTTAAATACATTGTCTTTAAATACTTTACTTATGATTGGTTTAATTACGAAATAAAGCTAAATAATATAAACTAATTTATACTATGTAGTAACTCCAATTGAAACTGCTGAGCTAACTGCAGGTAACCTAGAGGTGGTTCAACGTCTAACGTAACGTAGGTATTTAGCTAAGTTTTCTGAAGTTAACGATTATTGAGAAACTTGGCTGACACACTCGCATGTAGGTATCTAGGCTTGGGCCATCTTGCCATCATCGTATAAATAATAGCATTACCATACCACATCATCTTAACTGTGGCATTACCTAGGTAATTCCAAAATTCTACTATGTACTAGAAATGTGTACTTTCGTAAGTATTCATTGTTATCTGTCTTGCACCCCGTTCTGCTAGTTGCATACAAAATTGCATACATAATGCAATCAAATAGATACCTAATAACTATCTAGGTGCGGTGACTTACGCTAATGATGCTAAATGTACTAAAATTTGAATATTTAAATCGCATTTAAATGCGGTTAGTTTAGTTTAAAATCTTACGTGGGTTTTGCGGGAAAGGTGGAAATAAACCGCACGCAAAACTAGAAAAATATAATTAAATGGGTAATAAATAAATTACAAATTATATTAGGCTACATCAACCTACGATATTATGCGGGTAGGTGTAATAGTGTCTTATGATAATGGGGGACGGAAAAATGGCCAATTAATAAATGTACATGTTTATTAACAAAGAAAATTACTTATTAATAGAATTAAATTAAAACTACAATACAATACAAAACACTTTATTGTACACCAGAAAAAGAACATTACAAAAAGACATTACATATCACAAGTACAATGGGCGGCCTTATCGCTTAGAAGCGATCTCTTCCAGGCAACCTTTGGATGGAAAGAATTTTGTGAATTTAAGAAAGGCAGGGGGTGTACTAAAGATAAACTAATAAACACGTAAACTAGATATACACATAAAATATTTATAATATACTAAAATATACTAAATAAATAAATAAATATTATGTAAGTACCAAACAATCTACATGTAGCTCAACTGATCCATATCAATACCAGTCGGAAGCGTGCCCAAGACGCTGGCTGCATTGCCCCGCTGTATGGCCATGCTGATGCGCTGTGCCAGATACTCACCAGTTCTCGGGTCACGAGTCGCTAAAATAAATAATAATAATTTATAAATTGTTAATAAATGGCTGATAAATTGTTTTGTTAACAAAAAATTTATTGTTGTTTACATTTATTAATTATTGGTCGTCTTTTTTTGTTATTGGGCAACTCTAACAGCCGGTTTTTCATCTGCTTGTTACATCGTGTGTTTGTCACATCGTGTGTTTGTCAACAATTTGTCATTTGCTAACAAATTATCTACCCGGCTCTCATCAACGATGTTTTTAAGCTATTGTCAAAAATAACAAGCGGATGAAAAACCGGCTGCAAGCTTGGTAATTAAATTTTTTTGACGTTGCCTTTGGACATTTTTCAATTTGGACATTATTCGTGTACTCTTTCAATTATCTTTTTCATTCTAAACAAAAAGAAGCTCGGCGGCGTTTTTTGTTTCTCGGGACAGAAAAAGGAAACATTGATTAGGTAGGACGCCTTCATTTTATGTTTCGTATTTTAGGCAACAACGACACCGAAGACGGAGTCAACAACTTAAAAAAAATTACGTACATACCTGAGTTTTGACTGATAGTACAATAACTAGCTTATTAATCTTGACTGTAAATCTTTCACGATAATGTTAATGAAGAACCTTCAGTTAGATAATAATCTACAATAAAAGTCATTACGAATCAATTAGTTGATCATAAAAGTTTTATTTTTGAAGGCATGACAATCAGGTAACTTTATTCAATAGCGTGATCATTCTGTTAGCATATTTACTTAATTTGCGAAAATTATAAATTCTAGAGATGTGCGTAGTTCCCTGTCCGTATGATACAGTGGGCCAAATTCTACTAACCAATCTCTTCAAAATCTCAATGGTATCGCGTCTCAATTGCCGCCATTGACACGATTTGGTAGTCTACTAACACAATATCTAGCAATTGTAGCCGTAGTTTTTACAGCTAAGATGGATCTCATAATCGTTGCAAAGAAGTGGTAAATGTTACAATTGAGACGCCATTCTGAGTCATTATGATTGTATTCAAAACTTAGTGGAATACCAAATAACAATATGACTGAACTTCAATCTCAATTGTATCGCGCTAGTTTGACAATTGTTTGAAAATAAGTGGAATTGGGCCCCAGGGGCCCAATTCCAATTCATAATTTACATCATTTACCACAGACTAATTTAAGATATGAAGACCTGTCAGAAAATTAGTAGAATACCGTTTTTTGCAACGATTATGAGATCAATCTTAGCTGTCAAAACTACGGCTACAAATGCTAGATATTGTGTTAGTAGAATACCAAATCGTGTCAATGGCGGCAATTGAGACGCGATACCATTAAGATTTTGAAGAGATTGGTTAGTAGAATTCGGCCCCTGGTGTTCTGCCAAATCCTATGGGAAAATGAGATGTCACGTGCTTTCGTCAACCGGACTCACGGCTCTAATAAGTGTTTGTTTATATAGTTGCATTGATTGTATTTTTGATGACGGTAGCATAATTATCATAATACTATGAAACAAAGACGCATTGTACAAATATTTTGTTATTAATTTGGATCTATCATTCCCATGGTACCTACTTCTACCCAGGTATATTATGAACCTGGGATTTGAACCTGCGAGCTCATTAACAGCGTTTGAACTCGCAACCCCTAGATCAACAAGCCAGTCAGGGTAATTGTGATTGGGGTTTTTCTTGCGGGAAAAATTTACCTCACATGAAGTTGACAGTGTAACACCCCCGTGCCTTAGAAAAGACGTTAAGCTGTAGGTCCTGCAGTTCTATCTGTAAATGAAGTACCCTCCGGTCAGGTGGAATGACAACCTGCGAAAGACTGCAGGCAGATGCTGGATCAAGCTGAAACAGGGCGCTATGGCGCTCATTAGGGGAGGCCTATGTCCAGCAGTGAACTTACATAGGCTGATGATGATTATAAAGTACAGCTTACAGAAATTTTATCGGTTTCTGTGAGTATCTAGGTAATGAATTTTGATAATTTTTGTACGAGCCGTTCGATTTTTGTTGTGTCGCTTTCCCGAAATTTAAGAGCTACAGAAATCTTGCTGCTAAAGCTATATACGGCATTGTAAAAAAACACAGCAGGTAAAATAGGATAAAAATGGAATAAAGCATTTAGGCATTAGGTACATACAGCCATTAAACTTATAAAAACTGAAGCCGCTACCCTGCGGCCCATTTTAGCCGCGTGTGGGTTTGTTTGTTTCACAACGTGGGTCTACGTTTCCACTGCAGCACCCACTTTACATGAAAATTAACCCTCGACTATGTACGTACTACTGTATTACAGCACAGTTCTGACGTCCCACTTCCCGCAGTGAAGCTACGCTCGCGTGTGCCGCGTGCATAGCGTTGATAGCGTTGAGCTGCGTGGGTGCCATATTCGAGCAAGCCACGCGTTTCCTATTCGTACGTAGCGGGTTCTTGGGTTGCAGATAGGGTTGCCAACCCTACTATATTATATAGTATCCTACTATATTTGAGCACCGCCTACTATATTTCTGGAAAAAAAATATAGTAGGCGAAACTACTATATTTTTCGGACCCTAAGAAATTGACATGCATCAATTATTTAATAGGTGAAACGGAACGCATCCTCTGCATTGGAAGGCTTGAGTAATGTCAGTCATTCTTTGGCCGTACGGTACGGTATGTTATTAGGTCCGAGTTACGTTAAAGGAAAGAAGTTGATGTTATCTTCCTACTTCTACTGAGTGCGACTGTCAAAATCGCGACGCGATTTACGCGCACTTTGTTTGACAGAAACAGAGCAGTTTAATCTTGTAAACAGGTTGATTGATTCGAATTTTCAAAACAAAGATTCCTTCCTTCCTTACAGTTAATACCTACAACATTTACAACTAGCAAAGCAAAATAAAGTTCATCCTTATAAATAAACTACCCTGTGTGTGCTGTGTGAGTGCGTGTGTGAATGTAAATTTTAATGAATAAAATGTAACTAACCATGTTAAAACTTTTAAATAAGTCTGTATATATATTTTATCACTACATAGTATAAAACAAAGTCGATTTCTCTTTCCCTACATCCCTATGTATGCTTAAATCTTTAAAACTACTCAACGGATTTTGATGCGGTTTTTTTTAATAGATAGAGTGATTCAAGAGGATGTTTTATATATCTAATACATACCCGTGCGAAGCCGGGGCGGGTCGCTAGTTCTTAATAAATTATTATCTACTAATAAATAATATTGAAATAAGTTTGTAATACCAAGTACTGTAATATAACTATGTTGAACACAAACTACTCTTTTTTTTTTTTTTTCCCTATCCTACTATATTTTTAAGAGGAAGATTTCCAAATCTACTATATTTGAACCAAAATAATCTGGCAACCCTAGTTGCAGATAACGTTACCACATTAATTTTCTTGAAAAGTGAAGCTAGACACGCGTGCGTAGCCTCTCCGTGTGCAGCGGTGGGACAGCGGCTTAGTAGGTACATGGTGAATGGTGGAAGCGCACCAATCTCAATTCTAAGATTGAACATAAATATGATTTTACTCATAGCAAAAAGCGAATCAAATCGTAAATACAAGAACTTTACCTAACTGATATGCCAGTGAGATCGATTAGCTTGTTCAAATTGATTATTGCTGAGCTCAAACTAACCTGTGTACCTTACCAATAACTAACTAGATTAATATCTAGTTATTTACCTTACAAACTGCCTAAATAACTGAGATTGGTTATGATTACCATGTTATTACAACACTGTAAGAGTGATTTATTACCCCGCCTGGTATTTGATCGTTGTACCTACTTGTAAACATTAAAATGATTACAAATAACGATCTTTGGTATCTATTTTCTACTGTAATTTATACTGTTTTTTTAACAATAGATAGTCATTACTAAGTTAAATTTAGCTTGTCTAGGTGTTTGCCTTTTAGGAAAACTCTTCGATCGCAAAATAGGTAAACAACTCTTATTCATTTTAACTGCCTTACTTTATAGACTTTTTAATAACCTCATCATCAGCCTATATCAGTCCACAGCTGGACATAGGCCTCCCCTAATGAGCGCCATCGCGCCCTGTCTTCAGCTTGCCGCATCCAGCATCTGCCAGCAGTCTTTCGCAAATCGTCATCCCACCTGGTAGGAGGGCGTCCTACACTACGTTTGCCGAGTCGCGGTCTCCACTCAAGAACACGTTTACCCCGTTTACGGGGGTAAACGTGTTCTTTAATAACCTATTATTGAAAAACTCCTGATTGTAGTGTGAACTGGTTTTAAGATAATTTTAATCTATTTTGGAATTTCAATTATTCAAATTTTGTTTGTATGTATGGAGGCTGTATCTGCATATTCTAATTTCGAAAGTTAAGTCAATATTTTTGATTTTGAAGGTTACGTCACGCATGTTGCAATTCCTACCTACGTGACCTACGAAAAATTATTATCACATAATTTGTTTACCAACAGGTCATAAAAAGGATATTTTCCATAGTAATTACACTAATAAAGGCAATTTTTTAGGATTCCGTACCCAAAGGGCAAAACGGGACCCTATTACTAAGACTCCGCTGTCCGCCTGTGATAGTTAGACAATTGAAATTTTCACAGATGATGTATTTCTGTTGTCGCTATAACAACAAATACAAAAAACCAGAATAAAATAAATATTTTAGGGGGCTCCCATACAACAAACGAGTTTTTTTTTGCCTTTTTTTATAGATAATGGTACGGAACCCTTCGTGCGGGAGTCTGACTCGGACTTGGCCGATTTTTATTTGCATGAGTGTAGACACATTGGTGATCTTAAAATAAAGTAGCCGGTTTTTCATCACTATATCCGACTTCTTTTTCGAATGTATACTTTGTAGGTTAGGTAATAATTATCTGCATTAAAAAACTAACTGTAATGTTATATTCTAAGGTTTTTATTTATTATAGTACTCTGGGTAATTATTAATTTCTTGTAATGTTATAGTTAATTTAAACAAAAAATACATGAACCACTTGAAAAAAAACAATTAAGTATAAAAAAAAGAATGCATAATTATTGTGCAATGTATCAGATCTAGTAACAACACAAGGTATAAGTAATTTAATAATCCATACTTATTATTATTATAAAGTAACTCTGTCTGTCTCTTTTCACACCTGAACGGCTAAACGGATTTTAATGAAATTTTGCAGAGAGACCTAAATGGTTTCCCAGGAACGGACATTGGCTACTTGAAAAGGGCGTACGAAGCCGCGGGCAACATCAAGTGTTACAAAATTTTTTACTTGAACCCGCAATAGGTAGCGCACACAGACGACGGTGAGAATCTGTGTGCGCTACCTATTGCGCCACGAGGTCAATTTACGTATAAGTCAAAAAACTCTGGGATTTCCTTCGGACTCAAGCCACAGATTGGGTAATGTTACAAGTTAAGCGCCGATTAGTTCTCAAAAAATAAATACATAACAGTTGGCTCACATTTATAAATTATTTATTTATAACGGCGGCCGTCAGCTTAGCTAATTACATTAGAACTTAAAATAGATACAAAAAGCTAATAATAGGCATTCGCTAATAGAAACTTAAGAAACTCGTCTATCTATCTGTTACCCGCGACTTCGTCCGCGTGGAATTTAATTTCCTATTTTTTATACTTTTCATAATGTTCACGATTATCGACAAACTTTTTATCTTGCGGCGGTTGCGACGTTAAAATCGACACCTGCAACAAGGTGGATATTGCCATAATCACGTACCGGCAGTGAACGTATGTGACCCGGAAAACTTAGAACGGGACGTTCAATAATACCTATAAAAAACTGTCAAGTGAGAGTCGACTAGCGCACCGAGGAGGGTTCCGTATTATAAGACCTTGTTTTATAGCCAAATATCACGATTCTAGGTCAACGGAAAGTAACCCGTTGCGCAATTTGCGCAACTCAGTTGAGCAAATTGCGCAACGGGGCCCTTCTTTATCAAACTTATTTTGGTTCCCATCGCTCAACTCAGAAAATCACCAAGGAATATAAATCAGTTGAGCTAAATGTAGATTGTTTCCAACAGTCTTCAGTCAGTTCGACTGTTTTAATTCTGTATACTATTTCTAAATACAAACCACATTTTTGTAACTGTCGAAAAAATTCTGGTGCATCCGATCTCGCCTTCAATCTAAATGTATAATATCCCTTATCGTGATTAGTTTGTTGAAGCATTCAAAAGGTTGAAGATTGTGTAAGCTTGCTGGAACACCTGAAATAGAACAAAGTATGCTCAAAATCCAATGGCATTGGCCGATTTATGTTCCAGAACGCTAAGACTGCTCACGATCACACTGTTTTGCATAATTAGACCACCATCCCTTGGGCCCAGTCGCTGAATAGCATTCTGAATCAGTCAATAGGCTATTTGACAACATAAAAAATAAGATCCAAATTGTTTTCATCCTAGTCAGTGACAACGTAACAAAGCGTAATCAGGTAATTTTTAATAAAAGTATTCCTTTTTTTAGGTAAAACGGGATAAAAATTACTCATTTTTTGATATATGATCACGTGACCGAAAACGCTACGTGTTTGATTGAATCGCAAGTGACGCACTTTTACACTTTTTAGGTCAACAAACGAACATAAAATTTATTGAGTTCCACGCCGCGCCAATCCGGAAAGTCATTTCCCTATGTCAAAATCGAAGTTTACTTTTGTATCAGCGTTCGGTCGAACGTCGATAGTCGAAAGCACCTTACTTTTGACTATAGTCAAGAGGGATCTTAGTGCTTACGTCAGTGAGAGCGTCAAGACACACGACTCGGAACAGCGACTGTTTGGCGACGGGTCTCTGGGCACGCTGCAGCATCACCAAGAGCGTGCTGCGGATGCTGCGGTCGTGGATCTGCTCCCAGCCGCAGAAGTAGATGGCCTGGCATAGGTGTTCACCCTGAAATATAATTATAAAAGAGTAAGAGATTCGGCAAGCTGAAGACAGGGCGCTATGGCGCTCATTAGGGGAGGCCTATGTCCAGCAGTGGACTGATATAGGCTGATGATGATGATGATGATGAAGAGATTCTTGACCCAAATTTTCATTGGCCCTCCTCCAACTTCTATCTCATTATAATCATGACCAATCTGATAGTAGTTCTGACAGTCAGTCCATGTTTTAATGATGATACATTATAATTATCTGAGAATTTAAATTCTTGATGACCTGACAAAATTATACTAAACCAGACAGTGTGATGTGATGTTATGTCAATCAGGATCTTTAAAAAAACACACCCAAGTTTTTGCGGAGATTACAGAGTCTCAGTTTGACCTTAAGTTTAACATATAGCCGTAATGCAAAAAAGGCCAAAACTGATGCATTTTTTCAGGCATATTTCAAAAAACGCTGAATTATGTATTCATTAACATTGTTTTGTTCCCTTGCAAAACAAAATGCACTTTTCTACGAACAAAAGTTTACATGGCGGTTCCTCTAAACCTATATACAAAACTACTTACCAACGCAACGATTCCTAAAATATATTAGAGTATTTTGGACTTATTAAAATGTTTGGATCTCAAGGGTCCAAGTTTTTCCTCAGTAAGTGCTTACTTAAGTACTAAGACCAACCCTGGGTGGGTTGGTCTTTATGTTTGACAATTTGGGCTGAGCAGTAATTGAGAGTCAGAATAAATAAATAAATTGATAGATAATCAGAAAAGAACATTTCAAACCTTTTCCATAAGGAGATCACTATAGTACCAAGGAGCACTGCTGATTAGGATTCCTCCGACAACAAACACTATAAAATCGGGGCTTAGTTCTCCATGCTTTAGGGACTGAAATAGATAAACAATTCAAATTAATAGATTTCAAACACGTACATCATCATCAGCCTGTTAGTCCACGGCTGAACATAGACTATTGTATACTCTTTGAATAGGCCTCCCGTTATGAGCGCCATAGCACCCTGTTCTCTTGTCTGTGGGTCGTCATATAGGTCCAGCTATCAAAAATAGCATGTCTGTGGGATGTTACTACATATGTGACGGTGCCATGTCAGTTCAATGTCAGTCAAATCGATATTCAGTCCCCTTACATGTGCCGGAATTGGAAGCCCCTTAAGGACCAATCTACTAGATAACTATCGCGAAGGGTGCGCGACCCCCCAGCTGTAGCTGCGAATGCTATATCATTCTGATCCATTCAGTATCCTCAAACTCCACCCCGCTTTCCTATCCTATTTTCCTCTTTACTGTTCGATCTCGTTTGATTTGAGTATATATATACACATTTATAGTACATATATAGTATAACCGCAAGGTTGGCGGGACCATGGGAAGGTGGGGGGAGTGTCCGTGATCCATAAGCATTTGATAAGATTGGAATTGGGGTCGAAATGTAAGTGTTATTCAAATAGTAAGTTCAACATCTAAATAATACACTTACATACCTCGAGAATTTCATAGCAGGATATAGGTACAAGGATTGTAGTGCCCTTCATGGTAACTTCGTAAGCGACTCTGAAGCAAAGCTTAGCGCGGTCCACAAAACTGAAAAAGAGGTAAAGAAATATCTAAGATAACTTTCTTCGCAAATGAAATAATTGAAACACATTATATAGACTGAAATTAAACCTTACCCGTAAATATACTGCAAATCCCTCACAATATCCTTTATCTGATTTTTGATCTGCTCAACATCATCATTCTTGAATAAGACCTCCACCCTGGTTCTCACCACCTCAAGCTGGCCACACGCATGAAGCATAATCGTCGGACCAAGAGGAACAAACGCTGTATACAACGTCGAAGAGTAAAAGGCAAACCAGACAATCGGTATGGATGTGATAACGTAAATAAAGAGAGTATCTTTATTTTCTTCCACAAAACCAGAAGGGTACACCAGGTCATACAAAGGGATATAGTGGAATTCTCCCTTAGACCAGCTCTGAATAAGCAAGATGACATTTTTAATTGGAAACATCGATGTCCCCACGGCTGTCAACACCAACCATTGATTGCAAACATATCTTCCCATCCTCGCATATTTGCGTACAATATCTTGTTCATTGTCTGGTAGGTGTTTTGATTTCAAAAAGTCCGTTTTCATGTGCTCCATCACTTCAGATATAATTGTTTGTCTCCATACCAATACGCTGTATTGCAACGTGGTTACGTTACGATGTACACAACGACCAATATGCCACTAGTGCAAGTTCCTGTGATATTTTTTGCCTTCAAATTAAGAACTAAGTTTTGAATAGCTACAACAAATATGAATGTGGATGGTCGTGAAGTACAATAAATAGGCGCAGCCATTTTAGATCTCGTTTGATTTGAGGGTGAGAGCGATTGATTCTCATTGATAAAACTGAAGCTTTGAATAAATCTTCAAACTTTAATTCCATTCTCTACTATATTTTGACGTTTTGAATGAACTGAATTTATTTTGAAAGGTTTCTTTTAACTTGTTAATGTGAAATAGCCGTGGAGTTCAGAGTTACTGGTGAATCACATAAAAGACTGTTGATTTTACTGTGGTTAAAGCCAAAGGTACAACTCCTCGTTCTTCTATTATGAAGCAAGGGAAAATTAGCCTACTTTGCATATGACTTTAAATTAAAGTAGCCATTTAATTAATGACCCTACTATCAAGACTTCTTCAATGTCTTTAAAGAGAAAAACGTGTCGACCATTTAAAATATATTTCAAACTAATCATGTTCAATGTCCAAGTAGTTTTCAACAGAAAATGTATGAATATCGCCTTTTACCTATCAAAGTACATTATTAAGTAAATCGACTATTACTCGCTAACAAACTTTTAACTTCGCTAGGATAGGGAAAGTAGAAAAATTTGTTGTAGTAGTATTTTGTGTATATTTTCGTAAAAGTATTTTTTTTGTGAATTTTAAGAAACTAAATATACAGTTCTGTAGAGAATTAAAAACTGAGTAAAACTGCATTATTAACTCAATTTCTAAATATATAGATAATTAAACTTTTTTTTACACTTACTCAAAACTATTTTTGCTTGATGTAGTTTATCGTGTTATCTGTGTATATCATAGCTTCCAGCCGGATGAATCTTCGTAAGGTACCCGTAGAATTTCGCCGAATTCAAGTGTCCTCCTTTTGCCGGCTGCACGGTCTTTTTGGATAAGTGGATAAGTTCCTAGGAGAAGTAATTGTAACGACTTTGTATGCTTTACTAGTTAACTAACGTAGTCGATCAGCTTTTAAAATGTACTTTGTTAGGTGAGCATCATTTCGTACAAAATATGGATTTTGTACGAAATGATCCTTTAACGACTGATCTCGAAAATGACTTACGTAAAGTTGTAAATAGGTATAGGTACTATTAGGCTTCTGTGGTTATAGATTGGGAGCAGTTGACAGTTTTCGATGGACTTCCCATTGAAAATTCCCTTTAATTCTTGCCTGCCGCATTCGCATGCAGCAGACAAAAATTGAAGGGAATTTTTTTTATTAACTCCACCTTTAAACGGGGCCAACACGTCATTTTCAACATCAAATCACGTTATAATAAAAGATATAATAATACACTTAACAGCTATAAAAAATCTGCTGCTGACCTCTGCCGTGGCCCTCAAACAAAATGTACTTTGTTCTTTTATTATGGTTAATTAATTTGTTGAAGCATTCAAAAGGTTGAATATTGTGTAAGCTTGCTGGAACACCTGAAAAAGAAAAAATGTGCTCATGCATTATCAAGAGGTTGCAGTCGTCCAACAGCATTTTGAATCAGTCAATTGGGTCAACAAATTAACATAAACTTGACTGAGTTCCAGGCCGATCTGGATCCAATCATCCGATCTACCCGTCAGAATTGAAGGTCATAGAATCAGCGTTCAGTTGAGCGTCGGCAGTCGAAAGCACCAAACGATAAATTACTTTTGCCAACGGTCGAAGCGGATCTTTAATGCTTACATCAGTAAGGGCATCCAGACAAACGACTCGGAACAGCGTCTGTATGGCGACGGGTCGCTGAGCACGCTGCAGCATCACCAGCAGCGTGCTGCGGATGCTGCATTCGTGGAGCCGCTCCCAGCCGCAGAAGTAGATGGCCTGGCATAGGTCTTCACCCTGAAGCATAATTTTAAAAGAGAGCTAGCGAAACTTCTTCTTTCATCTTTCTAGTTTTTTTTAGGTAAACGGACATAGTGATTTCAGAGTGTATGACCATAGAAATCCGGAGTATTATATAATTTACTCGTATTACATCGTCACCCTTATCAGTCTGAATCTTTCCATCGTGTGTAGGTTTAGACAATTTAACCCGCTGTCAAAATGTGTAGGCCCCTCCAGCCTCTAGCTTGTATCACACTATCAGTCTTGGGCTAATCGCATACAGGTTGTGTTGGCAGTCTTTATTAAATTCATGACCAGTCTAGTGGTGTGTCTGTCATCCCACGTTTTAATCGTTGCTATTATTTTATTTTTAGAGAAAAAAAATATAGTTGCTTGATGACATGACAAAAATGTATTAAATTAGCGACTTAGGTGCGCACTGGATTTATGCCAGTCTATCAGAGAGTTTTGACATGTAAACGAATCCATATCAAAGTTTTTGCATTTTGCACCTTCAAACTAACTTTTAATAAGAAAAAAGAGATAAACAGATGAAGCACACACAAAAATGTTAACTGATGGAAAGACAAACTATAATGAAAATTATCCGTGATCAAAAAAGTACATTTCAAACCTTTTCCATAAGAAGATCACTGTAATAGCATGGAGCACTGCTGATAAGGATTCCTCCAACAACAAAAACTACAATATCCAGGCTTAATTCTCCCCGCTTTAGAGACTGAAATAGAAAAATAATTCAAATAAATAGATAAAAAACACATGATGACCTGCTAGCCGTGTTTTGTTCATGACGGCGGCAGCCAGTCTCAAAGGAGACAAGTCAAACACATACAATACAACACTCTAGAATCGAATTCAAGTAGAATGTATAATAAAGCTATCGTTCAGAGAGTGATTCTACCAGGTATGTTATAACCGATAGCTGAACTGCACTAGCTTCGAATGCGAGTCGCATTTGTAGCCACTTTTATATTATTTATGGCAGTTGTATCCTCAAGCATCACCTAGTTTACCTCTCCCCTTCTCCCTAACGGCTGATTGCAGCATAGAAAGCATAAATTCCACGCCCGTCATCGACAGACAGCAGCAGTGTTGGCAGTGCGAAAAAAGCAGTGCTCTGCGACCTCTAGCCCGCATGCCCAGGCAACGTGGGGATTTTAGTACTACCCATTAATGAGAGCCTTAAAGGCGCTTATTACAGGAAGCCTGGTTTTGTTGTTGTTAAGGAGCTAATTGAAATTGGATTTAATACAATTTTATTCTATAGAAAACCTTAAAGCATTTAATAAAACTGGAATTGGGATCAAAATGAGCACTGTTTTTAATATTAAGCACCAAAAAAATACACTTTAATACCTCAAGAACCTCATAGCAAGATATGGGTACGATGATTGTAGTGCCCTTCATGGTTACTTCGTAAGCAACTCTGAAGCAAAGCTTTGCGTGATCCACAAAACTGTAAAACAGATTTATAAATTGTAAGTCAACTAAATTTGCTTTTTTGGCAAATAAAATAATTAAAACTCAGACTGAAATGGATCCTTACCCGTAAATATACTGCAAATCTCTAACAATAAACTTTAACTGATTTTTGATCTGCTCAACATCATCATTCTTGAATAGGACCTCCACCCTGGTTCTCACCACCTCAAGCTGACCACATGCATGCAGCATAAACGTAGGGCCAAGAGGGACAAACGCATTATACAACGTTGATGAGTAAGTGGCAAACCAGGATATCAGTATATACGTGATAACGTAAACAAAGAGAGTATCTTTATTATCTTCCACAAAATCAGAAGGGTACACCAGATCAAACAAAGGGATATAGTGGAATTCTCCCCTACTCCATCCATAAATAATCATGATGAAGTTTTTTATTGGAAACAACGATGTCCCCACAACGGTTAACACCAACCATTGATTGCAAACATATCTTCCCATCCTCGCATATTTGCGTACAATATCTTGTTCATTGTCTGGCAGGTGTTTTGATTTCAAGAAGTCCTTTTTCATTTGCTCTATCAATCCAGAAATAATACTTTGTCTCCATACCAGTACGCTGTATTGCAACGTGGTCACTATGTACACCACGACTAATATGCCACTAGTGCAAGTTCCTGTGATATTTTTTTCCTTCAAATTAATAAATATGTTTTGAAAAGCTACAACGAATATAAAAGTGTAAGGTCCCTGAAGCACAATAAATTGCCGTAGCCATTTTAGGTCTCTTTTGATTTCAGGGTGAGAGCGATTGATTTTCATTGATAAAACAGAAGCTTTGAATAAATCGTCAAATTTTAACTCCATGCTCTTCTAGATTGTTGAGTATAGACTGAACTTATTGTGAACGGATTCTTTCAACTTTTTTCATTGAAAACCTTCAGAGTTATTAGAGCCATAGTAAAGACCGTTTTTTTTACTGTAGGTAAAGCTCCGTGTTCTTTAATTATGCAGCATGGAAAATTTGCGTTCTTTGCATATTCCTTTAAATTAAGGCAGTCATTTATATAATGACCCTACATCACTACTTATTCAATGACTTCAAAGAGAAAAACTTAAATGCAATTTAATGTTCATGTTGACCATTTTATAAATATTAAAAACTCATTTTACAAAAATGGCTTAACTGAACTTTTCTTCAAAAATTTCGTGATTGTTGCTTTGCAGCACAAATTTATTTTATTAAAAGATATTGTTCTTAATAACAAATCAAAGATAAGAGACAAGTAGTATACACGATTGCACGTAGACAGAAAAAAAAACCTTGGGTATTAAATAGCCTACTTTGCAAGCATAATTATGGGCGTGCTTTCCACTGAGCGCTTTATAAATGATTTGTTGGAAAAGGACAAAGATAAAAAACATAGATATTAGATGAATCTTTTTATTTTTTTGTTATTAGACAAATTCAATGTGACCTAATCGAACGGCATTTTCTAATTAAGCGAAGCATTCAAAAGATTAAAAATGGTGTAGGCTTGCTGGAAAACCTGAAAGAAATAAAAACATAAAAATCACCAGATCATCAAAGATAAATTTATGAAATTTCCATGTTATGCTACAAAAAACAAGCAAGGCAACGAAAGAAATTATTCTTACATCAGTAAGAGCATCTAGACATACGACTCTGAACAGCGACTGTATGGCGATGGGTCTCTGGGCGCGCTGCAGCATCACGAGCAGCGTGCTGCGGATGCTGCGGTCGTGGAGCCGCTCCCAGCCGCAAGAGTAGATGGCCAGGCGCAAGTCCTCACCCTAAACACATGGTACTTCAACACTGTTACGTTCACTGCTGAACGTGCCTCAAAGGTTATTATTAGATAGATAGAAAATGCTTTATTGCACACATAACTTAAAAATAGCAGACAAAGATAAAATGGAGTAGATAAGAAAAATGTGCGCGTTAAGGTGGATTTTGCCATAATCAGTACTCTTGGCAGGTGGTTTGTTGATCGCTGTACTAGTACAGTGATCAGCAATCCACCTGCCAAGCGTAGTGCCTAAGTAGTCTATCTACATAGCGGTAATAAAGGTTGCCTGGAAGAGATCGCTTCTAAGCGATAAGGCCGCCCATTGTACTTATCTTATGTGATGTCTCTTTGTTATGTTATTTTCTCGTGTACAATAAAGAATTTTTGTATTGTATTGTAATAAAACCATAATGAAATCCTGAAAGTTCCTTCATTTTTGTTACAGCCTGTATAGCAACGATAGCTCGCTAATGGCAAAGCTATCCATAATTATTCGGTTCACTTAACAACGTATTAGTCATCATCATCATCAGCCTATATTCGTTCACTACTGGACATAAGACATAGACATATCATTTATTTGCTACTACAACACAACATACATTTAATTTTTTTTACATAAATATCATATTCACCAAATAAACCTACATTGTTCCCAGTGGAAAAAAAACAACTTAAATAACAATAATGTAAAAAAATTGTTTGAATGTAAAAATAAGTAGGTAATCAGCTTGTGCTGCAGTACCAGCCAGGCTCAGCATAATGCCAACTGTTATATATGTAAGAGAAGGCGCTGTTAGCCTAGACCAGAACATAAACCTCCTCCTATGAGCGCATATGCGCCCTATAGCCCTACAATTCCAGGCTGGGAAGGGTAAATGCCGCATTTCCCGGCATTTACCCTTCCCAGTCTGGAATTGTAACCGAATAGAGTATGAGACGCAGTGATTTAAATAATTTTATAATAGACCTACTTTTTCCATGAGAAGATCACCGTAGTAGCAAGGAACACTTCCGAAGAGTGCACCTCCGATTATGAAGACCAAAAACTCTAGACTCACTTCTCCATGCTTTAAAGACTGTAGACAAACAATATAAGTTATCGAGTATATGAACCTTCTAGAGGTTTTTTCAAAATCACTATAAAGGACATTTTTAACAGCATCATCTATAATTCTATATCATCATGATATAAACATAATTAATAATAATAACAACATATTATTTATGCGATCTGCAGATATTTTTTTGGGTAGTCTAAATGCTTCATAAGTAGTTTATAAAATATATGTGTGTAATGTAGGTGATCTATTTGTATATTGTATACATTACATTACATACACACGTCACGTTAGTACCCATAACATAAACTCTGCTTACTCTGGGACTAGATAATGCTGTATGATTGTCGAACATTATTGATTTGTTATTTGTTTATATCTTAGACGCTATATGACTTAAATTAGATTGAATATGATGAATTTTTTTTTGCTTACCTCTAGAACTTCGTAGCACGTTATCGGTACAACGAGCGTGGTTCCTTTAAGGGTAACTTCATAGGCTAATCGGAAGCAAAGCTTCGTTCTGTCGACAAAACTAAAATAAAAACAAAATTAATAACATAGTATATTCTAAGGTTATTTTCGCGAGAACTCATAATAAAACACTGTTTTAACCGTGTCCATCAGTCGTCAGTCTGCCTGTGACCATGGAAGCTGAAAAGCCTCCGAAACGTCAGGTTATAAACAAAATATAAAATATACGCGATCAATCCGGTTAAAACAGTGTTTTATTAAAATTAATAACATTAAAATTTGCATAAACAAATTCTATTCCTCAACATTCGTAAAACTTTGAATAATGAATTAGACATAAAATCTAAAGTTTCTCAAAAAAAAATAGCTCAACTTACTCATAAATGTATTGCAAGTGCGTAATGATCCCTTTCAACTGAGCCTTGATCTCTTCTTTATCACCATTCTTGAAGAGAATCTCCACTCTTAACTTCACCACCTCAAGTTGACCACACGCATGAAGCATAAAAGTTGGACCGAGAGGAACGAAAGCAGCATATAGCGTCGAGGAGTAAGAGGCATACCCAAACATCAAGATGTATGTGATAATGAAAATCAACAGATTATTTTTATTCTCTTGGATAAAAGCTATAGGATACACTAAGTCGTACAAAGGGAGATAATAGAACTCCCCTTCAACCCACAACTTTAAAAGCAGAACCAAATTTTTTATAGGAAAAAGCAGCGTGCCCACCACAGTAAGCAATAACCACTGCCTGCAAACATAGCGCCCTTTCCTCGCATATTCGCGGACGAGGTCTTGTTCATTCTCTGGCAGTAGCTTTGATTTTAAGAAATCGGTTTTCACATCTGCTATCAATTTGACTAGATAGGTTGGGCGCCATAGTAATATGCTGTAATGAAACGTATTCACAATGTATACTACGGTTAATGTACCATTTTTGCAAACCTCCGAGAAATTGTTCTTCTTTAGGTTAAGAGCTATGTTTTGAAGAACGAATATGAACAAGATCGTGTATAGACCGTGGATAGAAGTAAATTGTATGAACCATTTAACATCTCTTTTAATATACGGATGGGAACGGTTGATATTCATTGCAACAATGAAAACTTTAAACAATTCTTCAAAGTTTAACTTCATGTCGAACTGTCTAGTGAACTGATAATCTGGAAAACAATTATTTCAAAGGTTGCCTGGAAGAGATCGCTTCTAAGCGATAAGGCCGCCCATTGTACTTGTGATATGTAATGTCTTTTTGTAATGTTCTTTTTCTGGTGTACAATAAAGTGTTTTGTATTGTATTGTATTATATTTCAAATCGATCAGTATGGCACTGTTCGTACCAATTGTAGGGGGGTTTATATTTTTTTATGTTTTAAATTCAACTTTATTCACTTTGCATTAAAACCACTTAGTTATAACATTTTATGAACATGATGCTATTTTAAAAATTTTATGCAAAAATGGGCTATCAAATTCACATCAATTCACGGTATTTCTAATTAAATTTAATAGCAAGCACTCCGTTTGGCCTCAACATAATATGACTTTAAAAAAAAAAACTACAAAAAATAAGTCAAATTATGAATAGAACTAATCTTCCAATTAAATTAAATATAGACATTTCTTCAAGGTACTGCAGTCTGCTAATTGAAAGCAATGCTCCACATAATAATGCGAATAATTTAAAGGAAGCCCCAATTGAAGGGAATTAAGTAGGTAATTTTCTTCGAACCCCTTTAATTTTTACAAGAAAATGACAACCATTTTCAATATTTATCTTGCCCGCGGCTTCACTCACGTGAGGATATTTACCATTATTTCAGTTTTGAACTTTTAATATTTCTTTATTCCATAGCAGCTACCTAAAGTTTTTATACAGTGTACAGTTGTATCAGAATAAACATATTTCATTCATTCATTAGTGTTGGTTTTAAAAACATACACGTAAGGAGAACACTAATGTTACCAAAGCACCCAATTTAAAAAAACATAGGTGCATTTATTTATTTTACCCATTAGCCAATTCTGTGGCTAGATTGTAATTATACTCTAGTGTATGTAACATTAATCTAAAATATGTATATACTAGTAAGAAAAAAAAACTTATAGAAAAGGGTATCCTACGTATAAATCACTCCTTGTAAGGTCTTAAAAACTATGTGTTACATTTAGGGGACGTACAATTTTTTACTCAACTAAACAAATCAAGGAATAAAAGAAATGGGTGCATAGGTACGTATTATCAGTAAAATAAAGCTTTATACGGTTAGTAATAGTATACATAATAATCTCGTTTTTCCAGGTGTTCCAGCCACCTTGAACTACATCCCCCTCGACGGCCCCTACGACCCCTCTCCCAAGTTGAACCCCTACCCGAGTTTCGCAGGCAACGAAATCGGCAACTGTCAAAATGGACTCAACACGGTATATAGAATCAAAGCGGACAAGTGTGATCGACTGTGGGTGTTGGATGTCGGCACTTATGGTTACGGTAAGCTTTCAAGATTTCTCTCTCCAGAGTTTACTGATAGAGTGAACAGGAAACGTTTTATTTCTATTCTATTTATGACGTGACTGACTGTGCTCCACGAGTCAAATAAAACCAGCACACAGTTACAAAATCGCTTATATTATTAGGAGTTCAGATAATGAGCGAAAACAAGCGCCTTTTTACAATATCATAGCATTTCATGCTGTCTGCTAACACTTTTATTATCATTCGTTTGGTAGAACATGTTTGTTTTGTATTGAGTTGAATTCAGATGTTTTCTATTAAACTGTTACTTATTTTTTTCTCAAACTATATTTTCTTGTACTTATGTTTTGTACTGCAGCAGCAAATAAATGAATGTCCATGTCTATGTCTATGTTTTAAACTTTAATTTTTACCCTAATGTTAATAAAATTTCCTTTCAGATCCCAACTCAACCAACCTGTGCCCGTATTCACTCCACATCTACGATCTGAACACCGACCAGCGCATCCGCCGCTACGTCTTTCGACCAGAAGACATCCTCCCGACGACTTTCATCGCCAACATCGCCCTCGACGAAGGCGACTCCTGCGACGATACCTTTGCCTACTTTTCGGACGAACTTGGATATGGCCTTATTGCTTACTCTTGGGAGCAAAATAGGTCTTGGCGCTTCAGCCACAGCTATTTCTTCCCCGACCCATTAGTTGGCGACTTCAACATCGCTGGCCTGAACTTCCAATGGGGTGCTGAAGGTATCTTCGGCATCACAACATCACCGAGCGGCGCTGATGGCTATAGAACGCTGTTCTTCTCCCCACTGTCCAGTCATACCGAATTTTCTGTGTCCACTCGCATTCTCAGAGATGAAAGCAAAGTAACAGGGTCGTACAAAGACTTCAAAGTCGTCGGAGTTCGCGGACCAGACGCCCATACCACATCTAAGGTCATGGACGACTCAGGTGTGCAATTATTCAATTTGATCGATCAGAATGCTATTGGCTGCTGGAAATCTACTCTTTCCCACAAACCGCAAAACATAGCAATCGTAGATAAAGATGACGTAGGACTTGTTTTTCCATCTGATGTGAAGATTGACGACCAGCGCAACGTTTGGGTGATGTCCGACCGAATGCCAGTGTTCTTAGAGTCTGAACTGGACTACAGTGATATCAATTTTAGGGTGTACACTGCGCCTCTAGATGTCCTGCTACAGGGGACCGTGTGTGAGGTTACTCGGCAGCCAATTTACGCTCCTAGAATCCCCCCTCAAGCGGTGACAGTATACGAAACAAACAAAGCAGTGACACCTGTGCCTATACCGACAACTGTGTACAGTCCTCGCCCACAGACAATAAGCTACAGACAGCAGCAGTACATCAGGCACCCGACGGCGAGAGCGTACAGCTACGTGAATATACCGAAGGCGACCGCTGTGCCTTACACCCCTGGAGACTCCAAGTACAGGCGTACTCCTTATTGGGTCAAGAAGCACTATGATGTATACGAACAATAGGATTCTAATGTTTAACGTTGTATTGTAAGGTAGATTATATATGACCTCCAATCCGAATTTTGGCCACAGCGGCTAGTCTCAACGAAGATTACCCAGAAACGCAAGATATGTTATTAAGCACAAGTGAACGCGTGAACACTGATGCACTTTCCTAAGACTTATATTCCGATAATTCTATCGAAAGGTAGGTTAGTGGAACGTCAAAGTCGAATCATGGTAGGATACTCGTATGACGATCAGTAAAAAAGGGCAATTTTTTGCAACCAGGAGTTGTGGAAGTTGGTAGAAGAATTTGTATTAATTCTGTTGTACCGAAATATGAGAGCTTGTGATAGATAACAATAAAATTATATTATAGTTGTTTACCATTTCCGTACGGAAATATCGTATACCGATGGCAAACAAAAACTGTAAAAAAAACAACTCGTCTTTACGGCAGGTAGTAGGTACACTCTGAATATATTAAAATATATGTTATATGTTTTGCTGATTACGTGGTTCATGGCAAGGATGAGTAATATAAATGTTGACTTATGTATATGATAGGTTGATATATGTTTCTTATAAATTGTGGTCGTGTTGATATGCAAGTGTATTGTGTAATATGCTCCCATATTAGAATAATTTATGGTATCTGCGTGTAGTACAGGTTATTATTTTGTAATAACTTTGGTTACTACCGACCATTCTACATTTCTCATAATTTTTTGTGTTAATAGAAAAACTACATTATATTAAAAAACAGAATTTTGTACAGAATACAGAGATTTGAACGTATTAGCATTAAAAATATAAAATAAATAGTTATTCTGTTTACAGAAATTTACCATGCCATTAATTTTGTGCATGGTTAAGTTTATAAGTAGAGAAATAAATTTAATGTTCTCTTCCAAAAGGTGGATATACAAAGAATATTTGGCTTCCAGTTTCTAGCTGTAAGTTAAATGTTGCTAAAAGCTGGTAGTTAGGTATTCGGTATAGCAAGAGATAGGTGCCCATCAGAGGTTAACAAAGGTTAAATTATTATTTTAAGTATTTTATAAATGTTTAGTTATGTGATGTTACAGAGAAATAAATATTATTTTGTTGTTAAAAATGTTGTTTTTCCTAATAGTGAGGTAGATTTTATTTATCACCAGGCTCCCGATTCCGTTAAACAATCAATATAAGATGCGTATTTCAAAAACGGGCTTTAAGAAAATAAGTCTTATTGCATATAATAAAAACCAAATCTCCAGGCTAGAATTGGATCTTTTTCTTGATGAAAAACTGAGTTATTGATTATTCAAATACCGTTCCGTATTCTGATAATAAGAATCATCAACTTTTCGTCCTAAACCAAAAGATTCTTGAGGCAAGTTCTTTCAGTTTTCGTTTATTCCCACAGTACCGTGGTAAGGTACCTAGTTTTTTTATTAGGGTAATATAGCGTTTGACCACCATGACACTCAAGAAAGTTAAGATGTGGCCTAAGATCAAGCATGCTTTCCCAGAAGGATCTTATTCACTCGGGATTTGTAGATCTCGAGATTGTACTCTACCGGAAAAATAGACGCAGAATCTCTTTCACTTTTTACCGGTAAATATAACAAAAGTAGAGCGGAAACGATTGATTCGACATTATGGTACCTATGTCGATGTAGTAGAACTGAAAACTTCATCCTATGGATATGAATAAGACTAGAGATCCTGCATTAAACATTTAAATAGGTATACTGAGCAGCATTTCCATCAAGATTTGTGGAAACCTCCTACTCTTCCTTATCTTATAATTATGAATATTTGTGTTCTTAATTACCAAAAACTTTTATTGCTTCTTAAGTCAAAGACTTTCAAGGTTTTTTCTTGTTTATATTCGTCATAATAATGTCTTGCATTTATTTTTGACTTTTTGTACGACCTACTTTAGTGGCAGAATAAGCGGTTGTATAATTACTTAAGGCGCTGCGCAGACAGAGCAACTTTAGTTGAAGACACTGTCGACTTTATAATTTTTCGTATAAACTTCATAATTGTCTTTTCGATAGACCATTACCTATGACATACCAGAAATCGTAAAAAAACATTTATCTTTGTGTATACGACTCATTATTATTACCGTGAAAAAGAAGAGAAATAGAAACAGAAATTATTATGTAGGTATTCAATTAAGAAGCGCTGTGACGAGTCACGATTAGTTAAACCTTACAATTAGCTGAATTTGACCCACTTCAAGATAACGCGGTGAGGCAATGCTCGAAACAAATAAACAACATTTTAAAACCTTATTACACAAACAAACCTACTACTGGAAGGTAGGTACATCGAGTCAGGTCCCACACCCAGCTACAACCCATCAAGACACTGTTAGTGATTACTGCGTACATACGGAACGTTTTAATTAAAGTTGTATAATTGACGGTAGATATGCAAAATTCAACTTGTAAAGACAAAATGTCACCTCAGTCTGCCTGTGACCATGGAAGCTGAAAAGCCTCCGAAACGTCAGGTTATAAACAAAATATAAAATTTACGCGATCAATCCGGTTAAAACAGTGTTTTGTTATGAGTTCTCGCGAAAATAACCTTAGATATACTAGGTATGTTGATATATTTTCACTGAAAAAAGAAATAAGTTCGTATCTTCTTTAAAATTATGTTTATATTTCTGCCTACTTTGCATGTTTTTTCGTTAAACAGAGTTATTGGTAATTCACTGACACTGCGTGAACCACAGGTTCTGCCCATCATCATGAACACGCTCGTAACGACCCTAGTCAGTAGGTAGTAGATACATCTTCCATTCAATAAATAGTTCATTAGAGAACCTTATTCGAAATGAAACTTTAAATGGCTCTGCACTGAATTAACAGTGGTTGTTGGAGTGGGTTAACGGTCTTTAGTAATTCATTGATTCTGTAAAAACGTGTTTTAACATTTATATGGGAGGTGAATTCTATAAAATTAGGAATTAATACTCTCTAAGAAGAGTAGAACCTGCAGTTTTTAGTGTCAGTGAATTACCAGTCACCCTGTTAATACAACAATTTGGTTTAGTCCTACTTCTGAAATGAGGGTAGTTAGGAATAATGCCGCCCCGCTTCGCAGAGGCACGGGATGACCGGAGTACCTCCAGTACTCCAGTCCAAGACAGTGTGTTCTTGTTAAAACGACGGGGGAAATTGTTAAATAAACGTGATAAATGCCCGTTAAAAAGTTATTATTATGTTAATGTAGTTAGTGTTGATCGCGTAAGTTTAAAATCTTTGTTTCAGAATTAACGGTGTTAAAATATCCTTTTATTTTGTAATACTAACCTATCGGCCCATATTTTTCTACTTGTGTTTAATCTCACGTTTGAGTTTGTTTTCACCCGTCGATGGCAGCCGCCAGCTGTGTTCAATAGTCGTACATAATTTTAATTTTATGGTGGATCATATGAAAAACGAATCAGTTTTTTCACGGAGAAGGTTCTCAATCCTTTTAAACGTAGTTAAATGTATATGGTTCAGCAAAAAGTGTGATCGTGTTTCTTATCATATATCTTAGGTTAATAGCAATGATTTGTGCAACAAATTTGGAAAATGTAGGCAACTAGATACCTAAAAGGCTATTAAAAAGTACTTAGTGTGGCTTAGCGATGTTTACATTATTGTGATACGCTATTACTTGTGGATGGAGCGTCAGTGAGCTCCGACGTCAATATGAACGTGGAAGTAAATGAAGTAAACAGAAATAAAAGTAAGGAATATAACCCTTACGAACACCGGGAAATTAAGAAGCCTGTTTCGTAAGTACTTTTATATTCAGTGATTGTGAAGTGTTTTCTGTTTGAAATGAAATGATGTTTTCTGTTTATTAAAGGTTTTTGGGTCGATATGGATCCTGAGCCTGTAGTGATCGATTTCTGTCAGTTCAGGTTCAGGTGTTATGTTTTTGTAAGAAAAGAAAATTTGTGAAAGACATCGTATAAATATTCAGGATACCTGTAGATACGTGTAAATCCCTTAAGCTGCTTAATACGAGTGAATTTACAATAATAATAGTTATTTGGTATACAAGAGTGCCAAGTTGCTTTTTAACCGCGTGCTCAATTTTTTTGATGACCGAGCAAGCGAAGGATTCTAAAATTGAATCACGAGCGCACCGAGTGATTCAAAAATTAGAATCCTAGCGAGGCACGAGGTAAAAAATCATTGCACTCAAGTGCAACACGTAACTTTTCATCCCACCTCAGCGAGAAAAGTGTATTATTGCACTTCGTTATCTGAGTGAAAAAGCCATTTTTATCCGCTAGAGGATTATAACATCGTGTGCACGATGTTTGGAATTCAATATACTTTATCCTCTAGCCGCTAGAGTCTAGCGGATAAAACGGCTTTTGCACTTAGATAACGAAGAGTAAAAATACTCTTTCCGAGACGGGGGATGAACACAGATTTTGCTTACATGTAGGTACATTTTATCACAGCTTTCAACGAAAACAAAGGAATGCTATCTACATAGAAAATAAATTAACAACTATAATATTTCACTGTTAAAAACGCACAATAAAATACGTACGTACGTACGTTCCGCTTTTGCTGTACCCATACACTGAAAATACAGTTTTTATTATTATTATTATCCTATTTTTCCAGCGATGTCCGTGCAACTGCCAACCTGATAAAGGCCTCGCTAGGCTCAGGCCTCATGGCGGGGCCACTTGCGTTCAGCAACGCAGGCTGGGGTATTGGTATTGTTGGTACCATCCTCGTCGGCATCATATGTGGTCATTGTATTCACATATTGGTAAGTTCTGTAAGGTACAGATTGCCAGCGTCCGTCTTTTCAAATTAGTTTTCAAATTCAGTAGTTCGCTATTAGTATTCCTGGACTAAACTATTTGCCTTCCTATGTTAGATTCTAAACCGAAGAACCTATTTTTGTTTAAAGTACCTTTACCTTTGATCGGGAATGTTCATAAAAACCCGCTGGTTCGAGTCCCGCCGAAACCGATAGTTTTTGGGAACCTATTTCATTTCTTAATGTTCATAAAGTTTGATGAAAATTGGTCGAACCGTTTTATAATTATGTACTTTTTGTCTGTACCTACTGTTTTTTGTATTTGTGTGGTACAATAAAGTATTATCTACCTATTTATTTATACCTATGTGTAAGCAAAATTATTTTTCATACCCATCTTGGAAAAAGTATTTTTCCTCGCTGAGGTGGGATGAAAAGTTACGTGTTGCACTCGAGTGCAAAGAATTTTTACCTCGTGCTTTTTTGATTACCTAGTTAACGCTCAAGATGTTAATTTTTGATTCATGATCATCAAATCAATTTCAGAATCCTTCGCTTGCCCGGTTATCAAAATTAAGCACGCGGTCAAAAAGCAACTTTGCACTCTTGTATAACAAATAATTATTACATTCGCTTGCTTATGTGAGATAGTGGTCAAATACCTCTTCTGTAAAACAAGCAAGTATTATTTATTATTCGCTTTTATTCAAGAAATTGGTAACACTGGTTGGTAAAGCGCCTGGTCGAGACCAAAAGCTTGGATATTTTCATCCTTATTACCCTGTTTCCACTTTCCTCGATCAAAACAATTATTTTGGTAAGTTTTCTCCGTGCGATATAATATTCAAGAGAGCTCTTTGCCAAGGTTTTTTACTAATAGCAATCCACTGCTGGACATAGGCCTTCCCTAATGAGCGCCATCATGAGGTTTTTTATACTCGAAGTCCATACAGCGACCTTCATCATAATTTAATTTTGCAGCCCACGTGTACAATACATGGTATAACAGAGACAAATTTTCAGTTGTTACATGCCTCGTTTGTTGCCCATTTGTGATAATAGTACAGTCACGTTTTGTGCATGTAGGTAGTACAGCAATGACCTTGCTGTTGAAGGCTAACTATAAAATCAACCAACTCTCCTTCCCTCATGATTTCTTGTAAATTATTTAGGCACTTATTTTTACAAGATTTTATTTAATTTTCCCTGTTAGTATTTCTGGGACGAATTTTAGACTAGCTCACCTCAACCAATTGAGCTAAAATTTAGCATTCTTATGTAAATTTGGTGAAAATGCATGTCATGGAACCATCAAGCTGGTCTGATGATGGACACATAAGGTGGCAAGAACTCTCAAACGAAACGACTTTGGGTTCCTTTTATTTGTCTTCCTAAGCACTTTGGTCATAGATGATATAAAAGCTTGTTTAGAAAAAAGTTTTTGTAAAATAATAAAAATTTCAAATTATTATTAAGGGTTACTGTCCAAACCCCCATAATATGAAATAATGCCCACGCTTTTACAACCTTTTTTGAATATAACTCATATTATGGGAATGAAATATTTTTTGACGATAATTATAAGGCAGAAGTTTGTAAACACGTGAAAAATAGGGTGATTCGAATTTTTCTTATCTTTTATAAAAAAAATAACTCCATAAATGTCGCCACCTTGTTTGAGGACTAATGGATGTATATTTGTTTTCTAATTATCAGGTGAAAACTTCACGACGCTGCTGTAAGTTAGAAAACAAGCCGTCTCTAGGATACGCAGAGACGTGCAAATCTGCCTTCTCTAATGGACCTAAGTGGATCAGATCGTGGGCTTTCACAGCCAGGTGAGTCGAAACTTGTGTCATTTTTTTTAATATAGATTTTTATCAATACTAGTCGGAAGTGCCCCCAGGACGCTGGCTGCATTGCCCCGCTGTTTGGAAATGCTGATGCGCTGCGCCAGTTATAAATTTATTTTAATCTTTTTGATTCAACAAAATCTAGCCTTTAAATGTAGACTATTCAAACATTAATAATCTAAGCTTTTTTGCTTTATAGTGCGTTACTCGCACTGGGTAAATCTTCTATGAAAACTTATTATAATTAATATCCCAATCATATTATAATATCCCAAAAAATTTCGATTTCGGCAGGATTCGAACCCGCGCCTCACCTTAATAATAATCTAACTTGAGCTAAATAAACATTTACATTTTATAAAAGTTTTACTACACCTATAGGTTTTTTGTTTCAGTATATTCGCTGAATTTGCACTTGTAAGCACTTATGTAGGAGTCTGCTGCATTTACACCGTGCTCGTAGCTGACTCTGTAAAACAGGTAACAATTATCAATAATTTAATTGTTTTGAAAGCACCAGCCAGAAAAACCAGCTTTGAATTTTATGTATATACAGGGTTATTGGTAAATTAGTAACAATACGTGAAGTGTTGGTCCTGCCCATCGACACAAACATGTTCGTGAAGGCGCCAAGTCTAAATTCTAAAAAAAATATTATTCACCTCTGATACTTAATGAAAAAACATCTTTGTCTGGAACCCAACGAGTTACTTAAGACCGATCTTTCACTCTCATATCTTCTGTTAATTCAGGGCAGAGCAAATTCAATTCATAGACAAACGACTGAACGTGCTATCCGAGGCACAGGGGTGTAACACCGCCAACTTCCTGACTCCGGGCTGCTACCATTTCATTGTATGTGCACTGAATCTTATAAATGTTTTTTTCTTTCAGTTGGTAGACAAATACGCACCCTCCGTAATCCTGCCAGTAGAGTACTATTGCCTGATCTTTCTGCTTCCCCTCATCATTCTCTGCCAGATCAAGCACCTCAAGTTCCTGGCCATATTCTCAGTCCTCGCTAACATTCTTCTGTTGGCCACCTACGTTATATGCTTATACTATGTCTTCCGAGAAGACATCGTCATTAGTAATAAAATTGTGGTTGGAAACCCTGCAAGATATCCTGCGTTTTTATCGTGAGTACTTTTCTCGTTAATAATTTAATTTGTCCAATAAAATATTTTTATAATGACCATTTTTGTATTCAACTCGAGAACATTAGGCTGCGCTTGCGGTGCCCAAGGGACAGCAGGGCCTGTCAAAGATTCATAGATTATGTCAAACTGACCAGTTGGACAGTTAGTAGTCTTTATTTTCACGTGCAAAATTTCTCCTTAATCATGTTTAGTATAAATCAGTTTAGTATAATCATGTTTAGTATAATCATGTTTAGTTATTGTATTTCTCAATGATCACAATTTCGTTGCAACTAACTACCGCCTGTAACGAAATTTCAGGCTAACAAATGAATGGTAAAAAAATATTTACGGAAACATCTACTACCTTTAACATTATCATCATCATCCGCAGCTGGATTTTACCCACTGCTGGGTATAAAGCCTCCCGAAGTTTTTGCCACGGTTCTGTCCTAGCCGCCATTGATACCCCGAGATGCGTACTATCTCGTCAAACGTGCAACAAGGTGTCCGACACGTATTTTGCCCTTTCTTGCCACCAATCAATTGTTGCACGACCTCTCATACCGATATAAATACCTCCCCAACAAAAATGGTTAGCACAATTTTACAACCAGTAAAATGGATCAAGTAGTGAACTAAAATTCAAATGACCTCAACAAAACCCGTTTCATTGAACTATCAGTCAGCCAACTCGTTAAAAGTTTACGTTCTACAATCAGCATTAGCATTAGGCATTTAACTGACTGGCGCCGCCGTTTTATAAACGGTCTATTAACGGGCTGATATCACGATCTCGTATCAACATGAATAAAATCAATGCACACTCATTCTATTTCAGAACAGTAATCTTCGCCATGGAAGGCATAGGCGTAGTAATGCCGGTAGAAAACACCATGAAGAAGCCGCAGAACTTCCTCGGCTGCCCCAGCGTGCTGGTGGTAGCCATGTCAGCCATTGTCTTCCTCTACACTACTCTTGGACTCTTCGGTTACTTCCGCTATGGGGATGTGCTGAGAGGTTCTATTACCCTGAACCTTCCGGTTGAAGACTGGTGAGATGACATGGTTTTAAATCTACACTTTTTAATCAACTAGGTACCTATCAACAGAAATTGATTTGAAACCAACTTAGGACGAAGATCACAAACCAGACGTAATCACAAGCTCACAGCTGAGTTACTAAAATTCGAAATTCTCGACGAAAATTTTGTTAATAGCACAGTTTTCGACAGGGATAGGAATAGTATTTTGCGTTTATAGAAGCGGGACCAAAGACAATCGCCCTAAAGCGGGACAGAACCATACCTTGTAGAAAAGGGATAGACGCAAAAATTCAAATTATTAGTTTTTACAAACTACAAAACTGGCAGGGAACCAAATAATTGATAACCTAGGATTCGAAACAGAAGTTATTTCAATAGACCTTAGGATTTCTGAGATCTTGACCAAATTATGTACTTTTGTACATAATTTAAAAATCATGCCACACTTAAAAATCATGATTCTTTCATCACATTTTTTTTTCTAAATCGTATTTTCACTTTAGAGGTTTGGTATCAGAATTAATGTAAAATTTATCCGGATTTTTACCACCATTTTATAATCTAGCTTATTTGTTATTTCAGGACCTACGTTGATGCAAAATTTCAGACCGATCCGTTCAGTTGTTATGGTTTGGTGATAGAACAGCATAGAAAAACATTAGGACCTTAGTGTCAAAGATTTTAAAACAGTTGTAACCTTATTTATTTCAGGCCAGCAATCTGCGCAAAGCTATGCATAGCCACGTCGATATTCTTCACGTTTCCGCTCCAGTTCTTCGTGGTCATCGACACATTCACCAAGTACACGGAGCCTCATATCAAGGAGCGGTATAGACGAATCACTCAGCTCGCTGCGAGGACCCTTGGAGTCTGCTGTTGCGGTAAATTATGACCATATTTTAATAGTTGTTCGGGTGTCTTCCAAACAACTGCAATACTCAAAAGAGATGAAACTATACGCTAGCCATACTCGATGTCGAATGTTTGTAAATAAACCGCCCATAGCTAACCTACCTAAATAAAATTCTCTCTGTTGCCGCGTCTTTTTATAAGCAATTTACATTTACTTGTCGGTTTGAGATGATTCTTTCAATAATGTTTACAAATTATATCTAAAACTCGACGCCAAGCAAGTGAGTTATAGTTTTTTGGGTCGTGGTTTTTTTACAAACATTCTACATTAAGTTATAATGAAAAATTGAATTGAAATGAAAAATGATTGAAAAATAAAAAATACTATATAGATCAAAAATAATCGACGATGTTTGAAAAGTTGCCAGGACGCTTTTTCTCACTGAATCGCAGTCATTTCTTGTACACTAGTAGATAATTATGGTAGGTAAATATACTCGTACTAAATTCATCTTAATATGTTTTAGGGTTCCGTAGTATACAATCAAATCTGTAATTCTGCATGTGTAGGCGACATCGATCTACAGTATAGACAGTGCAGCTAACAAATAAATAAATAATGCCAAAGGAAAATTCACGCAGCATTATCTAGCCCCAAGCTAAGCAGAGCTTGTATTGGATACTAGCCTACGAGGTACTAGCTAACTGAAATACACTGATAGATATTCATATTATACATAACGATTGCAACTAGAGCCACGGGCAAAAACTAGGTACAACATTTTCTTTCGACGCGGAGATAAACTGTGTTTGTATAAGTTAATATCGTTAAACTTCTTGAATAATAAATACCTACTAACACACTTACTGCTCTTGAGATGGTTTACTTTGATTAGATAAAAAACATAGCGCCTTCAATAATGGAAGACAGGATTATGTATAAGAGAAACAAATAGTACAGGGTGGCGCAAAAGTAAAGGCACAATGTCATCATCATCATCAGCATATATCAGTCCACTGCTGGACATAGGCCTCCCCTAATGAGCGCCATAGCGCCCTGTCTTCAGCTTGCCGCATGCAGCATCTGCCAATGCAAGGCACAATGTGAATGTGCTTTAATTTTTGCAAATGGCGTCTTTCTGTGCTTTGACATCTATGTTTTGGACAGATATAGAATTGGTTTTCAACAAACCATGACGCGATACCACACGATAAGAACCACATTTAGGACATTATGAAATCGTTTCCACAACTTTGTTAGGTACTCGTTTCAACAACAAACCAAGAACTTTGCAAACTGACGATTTCTTTTTCAATGTTAGCTTTTAAGACTTGCAAGGTTCGTGGTTTGCTGTGGTAAACAAGAGAATTTAAAAGCCTCAAAGAAAAAAGCCTCAAAGAAAAAAGGCTACCTGTCCACAACATAGATGTCAAAGCACAGTGAGACGCCATTTGCAAAAATTAAAGCACATTCACATTGTGCCTTTACTTTTGTGCCACCCTATAAGGTGCATATAAATTGCATCTATGTACATTACCAATTACCTACACGTGTTAGGTTATGAGCCCATCGTATTATTTATAACAAATGCTTCTAGGTCAACGGGAAGTACCCTATACTTTTGGGTTTTGGTCGATTGCGAGTTTTTTTTTGTAAAGTTTTCGCGCAGTTTTTGGATTTTTCCCTCGACTTGTGCTATAGTAATAACAATAAAAATGATAATTCACACAGCACCATCTAGCCCTTAGCTAAGCAGAGCTTGTGTTATGGGTACTAGACTGATATATGTACCTACATAATATGATACAATACATATATAGATATTTTTTATTACACATAGAAAACGACCAGAACACCCTGAACAAATGTCTGCAGATGGTACACATATTTGTCCCGAGGCGGGAATCCAACCCGTAACCTCCTGCGTCGCAGGCAGACCTACGCCAACCACGCCACAGAGGTCGTCTCTAAGACCTTGCTTCGTATCGCATGATTCTAAGTCAACGGGAATTATCCGGGTTTTGTGTGCTCGCAATAGAACCTTGTAATGCAAATGACCAAATATGCGGGCATAAACCGTTGTATCTATTGATTACGTTGATTTAGAAGTTAAATTTTCTTAGCTTCAAGAACTTACTGAGTTGAGTATTTGATGCTAATTTCAACTCGATATCCCTCACACGTTAAAGAATAAAAAGATTTGATGGACAAACAGAGGGACGACTAAGTGATATGTTGCTGTGGGACGTTCAACCGGAAAAAGTTTTTAGCATCAAATGTTGCTAGGACGTTTGACTGGATATGGTATGGGTTCCTTTTTTCCTTTGAAGTATGGAACAAAATAGGATCAGTGAATCCTTTTAGATCCACTGCTGTTATTACAAATATTGTTTTTGTACCTAGATGGTAAAATACGATCGAATTCTTGTCATGAAGTATTTTGTTTTACGGTATATTTATTATACATAAATATTTTAAAGTTATGAGCTCCATGGGCAAAACTAAAGTCACTTCAATACCTATGTATAGGCTACTATTAACTTCGACCTTTGTATTTGAAAAGACAGTTTGTATCCCAGATAATAAGGTCGGTACCTAATTTTGACACGAATACGAACAGATGAGTGCTATAATAAAATAGGTGTCGTTAGTTTTGACATGCCCTAGTAAAACATTAAATCATGCCTCAATCAAGGTAAACTAAACGCTGTCCACTGATTTATTTTATATTTGGCATATGCACGACTTTTAAGTTCCATAATTGTTGACAGGTGAGTGAATGAAGACTGTATGAAGTATTTCATAGACACAGTTACTTTTGACAAATAGAAAAGCGAATCTGTAGACTCGTAAAATTTGGGGACTTGTCAAAGATTCGAGCATTCCATTTTAACGAGTTGACAAAGTATGTTACAAATATTATTCTAGACGATTTTGCCATGAAAATGTATTGAAAATAGTATAAATTTATAGTTGATCATAGTAACTAAATCTGAATTACTTTTGATCACAAAAACGCGTGTAATACGGCTGGCAGAAGCAAATAGCAAATAAAACAACAAAAATAAATTATTTTATTCTATTGATATTCTGATTCCAGAAATAAAGTCATTTAGACGCCGTCGTGTTAAATTTTGAGCAAAAATAACAAAATAGATTACAACTTCTTCATTTACAAAATCGATTGTCATAAAAAACCCAATCGGCAAAGAGGTATTGATATATTTACTTGTTAGTCGAAATACCAAACATCAAATAACGGAATTGCTGTACAGCACGAAATAACATTATTTCATCTGCGTTACAGCGCCTTATTTAACGACAACTAGGATATTCAAGATCTTAGCTGTCAGCTTCACATTTATTTTTATTTATTTTATTTCTTTATTATTTTTATTTACAAATGGACTTGCACTTAAAACCAAACCGTAATGTAATGTCCTTCCAATTCATCATCTATCGGTCCTCATCCCACGCTAGGTGGAGTCGGCACAACATGTACCTATTTTTGTCCACTCTCCTCTATCAGCCGTCATCTCTGTACCTACACCTTACTTAACCTCTTTCACACAATCCATCCATCTTTTCTTCGTTCTTCCTCTCATTTATATCCCTGTCAATACAATAATGTCAATACAAAATGAAGATGAACAATTGTTATATTCCAGTGGGCATCGGCGTAGCTCTCCCCTTGCTGGAGCAGATCATCAACATAGTCGGCGCTTGCTTCTACTCCATCCTCGGTCTGGTCATCCCTGCCATCATCGAGACCGTCTTCCGCTGGGACGACCTCGGTACCCTCAAGTGGATCCTTTGGAAGAATCTCTTCATCTTCATATTTGGGATGACTGCGCTAGTCTCAGGCTGTACTGTCACTATCCTGGATATTATTGAAATACTTTACTCGAGAAGTCCACCATGATCTAAATTTATATAATACTAGCGGTCCGCCCCGGCTTCGCACGGGTATAATCTATTTATATTATGTTCATCAGGAATGATGTAGGATTCTAATTTATTTATTTATTTATATCGGATACAGAAAGCTAATAATAGGCATTCGCTAATATAAACATAATACTAAGCTAATGGTGAAAGAATTTTTCAAATCGGACCAGTAGTTTCGGAGGCTATTCAATTCAAACAAGCAAACAAATATTTCCTCTATAATATTATACGTAGGTACTATATACACATGTATATGCAGAAAAGGTGCTATAGCGCTCATTAGGGGACGCCTATGTCCAGCTGTGGACTAATATAGGCTGATGATGATGGAGAAAAGGAATAATAGTCACCGTGGTGATCTCGGCCAAGAAAAGGACCCATCCAACACAGCCCGCGAATATCGTAGAAGACGACTAACTCCTATGAAATCTGCGGGATATCATCAGAGGATGGACATCAAATGTAGTGTATACCTAATCGACTCAATACAATCAATTTGATTTAAAGGTTCAACAGTTTTATTTCTTTCTTGAAACCGACAGAATTCGAAAAAGTCATTGCGAAGATTTTTGGCTAAGAGCAAGACATGTATAACTCGAGCGTACTCTAAGGTTTTTGGAGGCCTATGCCACATGGTTAACTGGACAACACTGTCTTATGCCAAAGAATTTATATGTACGGCCTACGGTCAATGAAGGACTAGAAAATCTAGTTACAATGCATGACCTGCATGATCTAATTCCTGCATTTCTAATCTCATTGCCGACGGTGTACGTACTTATGTACTTACCACGTTCCCTCTATGCCCATTAGTGGACGCCCGCCGCTTAGCTTACAAAGTAACATGTGTAAATGAATAAGATACAAATATGTACTCATTTATTACCTTTATTTAAAGTTAAAATTGTACTAACGTTTTTTCTTAGTAGTTTTATATTTTTTGTACATACCAAATATGGATCCATGGTTATTTATTTATTTATATTTATTATGTGTATTATTACTTACTACTATCGCGGCAGACCAAGACGGAGATGGCGGGACGAGTTGGACCAATTCCTGGCCAATTGGACAGAGGTAGCTCAGAATCGTGTTGTCTGGAGGGATTGTTCGCTTTTGTGTTCCATATCATTTATTTACAAACTAATTGTTTTTACGTAGTTTCCTAGTGGCATTGCCAATTTCATCGTATATTTATAAGATAAAACAAGTGTACAAATAGACATATGCGTAAAAAGTTGGGTGACTTATGTGTTTTGGCCTTCGGAAAATCGGCTCTCTAACGGTTAACATTCTCGACAAATTTGGCTTGTTTATGTGTTCTGAAGAATATTCAGCTTATGTGAGTACATTTCATTTACGAAGGAATACTATTCCCAACAAAGGTTACATCATTTACTATCACGTAAGTACTTTCGACATTTTTTCAGACACATAATCTATAGGTTATGTGTCTGAAAAAATGTCAATGATAGTAAATTATGTAACCTTTGTATTTTCTGTCTTGAGCTCGCGGTAAAAACAGTTCGAAATGAATGGAACTAGAAACGCCTTGTTGCGTCAGGCAGAAGCCAACAAACTAAACCAGACTTTGCTAGAACTCAAGTCCGCCAAGAGACAGATTTGACAATTAGAATTAGAACGAGATGATAAATTCTCTAAGAAGCGCTAGACAATAACAAAACATTAAAAAATGAGAATTCTACGCTATTCTGCTTACACACTTCAATTATTGAGGAACGGGATAGGCTTCAGATGATAATAGATAGGTTCGATGAACAATGTGGCATTGAGATGAGAGTCCGAACTGCACAGAACTTCAATCCTGGAGAAGGAATTGTGTGATGCACACCACGACAACTCAAACTTCTTGAATTTGAATATGGAGCATTCACAAAGTAACTGCTTACCAAATTGCGATCTGAATGACATGACATTATACACAAAATTCAAAATGAAAGATTTCACAATAACTCCAACTTATTAATATTACTTGGATATAGATGTAATGTGAACAAATCGGACTAAATTAAGTTTAAGGAAAATTTATCTTCACTAAAATTAAATCAAATTGCATTGAACATATTCCTCTACAGCGACAGCTTGCCAAAAATAGAAAAATAATATTCGATAATAAGTTAAACATGGCATTGCATACTTTTTCATGCAGCAAAAATGTACATGTGATTGACACTAACAATATTGTTAATAAAAAATATTATTTGAATAAAAATGGTAATTATTACCTTTTAAAATACTGTAAAAAACAGATAGCTGTTTCGCTGTCTTATTATTTTGTTTTCACAGCCAAAAATTTAGCTACACAAGATGCTTTTTTTGAACATTGTAATAAACTTGCAACTAAGGCTTTGGAATTTCTTCCCAGCCAATTAAATTAAATATAGCGACAATAGAAGAAGTCTCTAGCCCAAAAAAGTCAACTAATATTGGTCACTTAATAAGTCAAAGAAACCAAACGTGTAAAATAAATGGAAAGTTTACTAACTTGGTGCATCCAAATATTCAAGGATAAAAAAGTTATTAGAGTTGGAATTGTACATAAACTCTTTTAATATTAACATCATCTGCATAACTTAACAACAAAACTCCAAGTGAGTTGCAAAAACTTTCAATGAATAAATTCAAACAAATTGTCAAACATGTCCTTTGTAAAAAGGCTTACTACAAAATATCAGATTATCTAGACGATAAAAAATCTTGGGACGAGTTTTTCTCCAACTCGAAAACTAACATTCTAACAAGGTAAAGGTTTCTTGTTCGCTTCTTTACTTTACCTTAAAAAGATTGAAGTGAACAAAAAATCAAAGTGATCACTTTATTTCCTAGTTTTACGTATGTAATTTGTATTTTGTGACGTGTCCAAGAGTCCTGTAAGGTCTAAAGGAAATAAAGCACTTTGATATTTGATATAACAGAACAATGGCTGAAAAGCTATGAGCTCATGTTCAATTTCAGTAACCACCAAATAGGTAGCTCTTTTTGTAGATCACATGCTATTCGTGGAGCCTCATTAATATTACTAATTAAATTCATGAAATTCAAAGACCTTCAAAGATATGCTTATCTGTTGAAAACCACCTAGAAGTAACATGCGTAGAGTTGGAGCAAACGATTGTATTATGCGTATACAGCCCACCATCAGCTAATTTTGAAATATTTGAAAATGTTATGGAAGATATTTTATTTCAATTATCAAAATCAAATAAAACTCTAATGGTATCTGTAGACTTGAATATTAACCTTTTAGGAGTTTACTCCCTCAGTACTTGATTGTCAAATTTATTTAACTCTTATAGTCTAAGGCCATTAATATATATTTAAATTCGAAATTCAAGTAAAAAATAATAATTATAAAAAGAAAATAAAATCCATACCAAATCGATTTGAACGGTTGAAATTGGATTGGGAATCTAAACTATCGCATAATTACTCACACAACAACCCAAATGAGTCGTATTGTAGATTTTTTACCAAATTCGTCATTGCGTTCATTTGAATATTCACACCCAAATCGATCATGGTCTCAGAAAAACTTAACTTTAGTGAGTAACAGTAGGTATACTTAAGAGTAGACAATAATTTTATGAACTGTGTAGTGAAAAACAATATACTAAATATGCCACGAGTTCGAAGAAAAAGTTAAATATTACTCAAAAAAGGTTCAGAAAAGTTTGTCGAATAGCAAAATCAAATTATATTAGCACGAAAATTAGAAAAAGTGAAATGTAGTAAAATAAACTTGGAAAATAATAAATAGTGAAACTGGAAAGGTTACTGACCTTTCCAGTTTCACTATTGATTATACTATATACTTATGTTAATGATTACAATTTAAAGGTTAACGATTGCTCAATCAAAAATGACGTTGTAGTACATAGAAACGACCAGAAACCCGGAACAAATACCTGCAGATGGTACAAATATTTGTCCCAAGGCGGGAATCGGACCCGCAACCTCCTGCGTCGCAGGCGGACCTTCACCCACCGCGCCACAGAGGTCGTCTAAGAATATCATAAATGTTACCACGAGTGTTTTTTTATTAGTTATTACTTTAAAAATCAAATAAAATTCGTAACGCTTCATTATTGCGAAGATAAAAACTAAATTACTCTCATACAAAACTTTCATGACTTTTTATCGTGGACGACGTCGACGATTGCCTATTTTATCTTAGCTAAGAGATAATGGCATTACTATAGTCATAAAACAACATCTTATGATGGGACGACGGAACCTTCAAGTAGTCTGTTTCTTAATTGCTAATTACGTTTCTAGCTGTCTATCGAAATGGTTAATATATTTTTTACACTTCATGCTTGAGTAGAACGTTTTACAAGGGACTAAACCATCCAATTATAATACTGGGTGTCTAGGTTGTTATACTCCCATGCGCAGCGAGGGAGGATGATAAGACCAAGTTATAATGAGTGGTTTTGGCCCACTCTACATTTCATTTCGATTGCGATAAATGTTTTATTTAACAATCAAAATTGAGGAACCTTCAGTAAAATAATGCCAGCGTTAATTTTCGCTTGATGACATTCAATTAGGTATTTAAAAAAGCACCAGTTTACCTACTATTCAATTTGTAGCATAATCCTCATATTTTTGCAAGGCAATGTCAGATTTTTCTGGCATTATTGTAAGAAAAAATGGCTTAGTGCCTGTTGGTTTGAAGTGTTAATTTTATTATTAATTTCGAAAGTATTTTTAATTTGTTCTTTTCGATTTAGTACGTTGTCAATGTTTTTAACCCTTTTTAGCAATAATCTCGTCTTCCTCCCTTGTTGTTCCATGAAAAATCATAGCAGTGTCTTATCAGCGTTCCTCACAATTTTCTCATGAGTAGGTTAACAATAGAGTTCTTTTTTACTACAAGTAAGGAACAATGTAGGATTATATTACAATAAATCGAAAGCCATTCAAATAACGTAATTTGCTATCACAAGGAAAGGTGGTTACACAATTAAACAAAGTTGAACGTACGGATATATTATCTTGCATATGGAACACCAGTAGATGCACGCCTTTTAACGTAAGTGGAGATTAATGCTTTGTGTGATTTAATTCAGTTCATTGTGTACCTAGTTGTCCTGAAATACACAGGCCTGAAAGTGTACGTAAATGGAAAGAACACTGAATTTTGTTCATGAATATACGCTAAAAAACTTATACAATGGAGTTGAACTCAAAATCTTCCACCGAGAGAAGCAGAACAGATTCCTACAATCCGTTTGAGCACCGGAAAGTTGAGAAGCCAAATGGGTGAGTGGAACGTATGTGATAATTATATGTGGTAAAAATAATTATCTTTCAGCAAATCTCGTTCAGAAATTTAACGGATATTTATTTACCTATTTTTCCCGAAGTTTCAACAGGTTCACGCACTATCGTAGTCACAGTATGACTGGAGTACTGGAGCACACTGTCGTGGTCATCCCGTGACCAAGACAGTTTGTAAACCTGTTGAAACTTCGAGAAAATAGGTAAAAAAACTCGAGAAATACCCGTTAAATAACACTAATAATTATGTATTTAGAGTGCGTTAGTTTAAAAATATTATTCGGTTTACACTCCATCAATCCAGAGATACTGGGGCGGCCGATCGATTGCTCTACTATTCCTGATGATTTTCCGGCCTTCTTAACAGCCCTTTCATTGCCTTTTGATGCCCCACTGAGCCGTACCTTCTAAGTTAAAACGAGTAGTAAGGGTCAATCTTCTGTAATTTCAGGGACATCAGATCACTTGCAAACCTGGTGAAGGCTTCATTAGGCTCTGGTATTCTGGCTATGCCACTCGCTTTTGCAAATTCTGGATGGCTGGTCGGTCTCGTGGGTACCGTAATTATAGCTATTGTGTGTGGACACTGCGTTCATATATTTGTGAGTATTTCAGTATTTTGTTATATATTTATCTCAAAAATAAACAGTAACATTATACATTTTATTTTGGTCAACGAAATACCATTGCCATTTAACGTGGTTATCCTGCCAGCATTTTGGACTCTTCCTTTTAATAATTTCTTTGATTTTTAGGGAATGTATTTTAGCGTTAAATGTAGTTTGTTCTCGGTGTCTGTAGAATTATTAATGTTTGAGATACCTACTTAAAGTGTTTCTCTAGAGAGTCTCTCCAGAGTTCATGTAATTAATATATCCATTAGCACTTCTAATTGCTTTGCCAGTTTTTGTTCTGACAAACACTATATCATGTGTCGTACGCATTTCACAGGCTTTACTTACAAAATAATATGTTTTCTTTCCAGGTTTCAGCATCTCGAAAGTGTTGTAAATTAGAAAAAAAGCCACAACTCGGCTATTCTGAAACTTGTCGATCTACATTCGCAAATGGACCCAAATCGTGTCGACGCTTTGCTACAACGGCTTAGTAAGGACCTTCTTTTTTGTCAACCAGCGCACTTTTTGACAGTACTCCAAAATACCTGTTTCCCAGTTGCAGACCGAGGCTTTTTCTATTACGGGGGGATAAATGTGGAGTTGTCGCAGAGAAGCTTTGTGGGCTCAGTAAACAACCGCCGTTGTTGGCCGTTGGTCGTCAAATGTTACTCAAATGGACAGTGTCTGACCGCCTCCGAGTAGTGCTTAATTTGGCAATGCATCTTGCTGACTCAGAGGCGTTCACAACTAAGTATCTCGCCTTATATCCCGCAGCAAGAAGCTAAGTTAGGCTTATCTCGCATAGCTAAAAAAGTTTTTCATATTTGTGCACAGACAGTTTGTGTTTGTGTGCTGCAAATAGCGCAAACGAAGATAAATGGTAATTATAAAAAAATGCGTTAGCTATGCGAGCGAAACTAAACTAAGGTAGCTTAGCTTCTGGTGTGCTACACGCATTAACCTGTAGGTACATCTAAGAATGTCTATTGTTTAAGAAAGGCTACGAATATTATTTAACCCTTTGAATCACGTAACGATCTGTTCAAATGAAATATCAACGATCTATTCTCAAAATACAGAACTGTGTAACACAAGTTTGTCGCCACCGCATCAACTTGGAATCTGATTTCACATATCTTAATCTGTGTTTATTTTTGTTGCAGTGTGTTTTCGGAATTCTCCTTACTGTTCACTTATCTTGGAGTTTGCTGTATCTTTACTGTCCTGATCTCGGATTCATTGAAGCAGGTAAATACGTTTTTTTATAAAAGGTGGTTCGACGTGGGTTAGCGCGAGATTCAAATTATTCTGTGGTTTAAAAATTAACAACCACAAAAAAAATACGTGCCAACCCGCACCAAACCACCGTACTTTTTTTTTAATAATTAAAAAGTCTCGTCTTTATCATAATTTATTTTTAATCGCAATAAAAATTTGAAAGTTTTTCGGAAAATAGGAAAACTCTTAAAATCAAAAAAAAATGTATTTTTTCTATTGAATTGTTGGACATTACATCGTTTGCTGGGTCAGATTTAATAGTAAATCCTCTTTTTGCAGATATTCGATAAATACGTATTCACAGTCAGTCCGCCTATAGAATACTATTGCCTGGCAATGCTCCTACCGCTTTGCTGTATCGTTCAGATCAGGCACTTAAAGTGGCTGGCACCTTTCTCCTTGCTAGCGAACATTCTACTAATATCTACGTTTGCTATCTGTCTGTACTACATCTTTGGAGATGAGATTGTGTTTGCGGACAAGAAAATGGCAGGAGATTTTGCAAGATTTCCAGCTTTTTTATCGTAAGTGCGGTTTTGTTCGTTTTCGATAATAAGCATTTCAACTACCAACTACATCATCATCAACAGCTGTTTATTACCCACTGCTGGGCTTATACGAGTACTCTCTCCATGTTGGCCATTCACCCCGGTCTTGCGCTAGTCTGAGCCATGTGCATTGTGCAACCCACGGTCACTTCACTACCACACTGCCTCAAAAATTTGCTGCAGGAAAAAACTATTTTCCATCTAATGTCCTTTCGATACGAAACGATATGCATGACGTGTGGATATTTGCAGTATATTATTTGCTATATAGAGTTACTGGTTAACAAAAAAAATCACAATCAAATAGTTGAAACAAGTTTGAACTACTAATTACAATTGAAACAATTAGTGAGCTAACTGCAGACTAACTGAGCTAACTGCTGAGTTGCAAACAATCTACAGGTAGCTCAACTGATCCAAAATATGGATCTATCAACCAGTAACATAGTAATTGATATGGATTCTATACCAATTACTATTTTACTGGTTGATAGACTTA